>JBBIGC010000001.1:16049610-16072084 GCA_037576955.1 Lepidarchus adonis
GTTTGGTGTAGGTGATGAGTGATGGAAGAAAGAACAGAGTTAGTGTTTGTTTGGTGTAGGTGATGAGTGATGGAAGACAGAACAGCGTTAGCGTTTGTTGGGTGTAGGTATAAAACTATGATGAACATTGAGTGCAAAGCAGGACTATGAATAAGACTCCGGTGAACTTCACTATAGCAGCTGAGCTAGAAAGGACAGAGTCGGAGGTCATGGTCATGGTCATGGTCAGGATAGCGTCCCAAGACACCAGCGCCCCTCCATTCCACCGTCATCAAACTTAAGAGAATGCGTAGAGTGATCGGGCGACAGCATCAGCATCATAGTTCACTCCAATTCTCTATGTCCATGAAATCCTGATGACCTCCATCTATTGGGAAATTAAATTTTAATCACCAAATGCAGTCCCAAACTATGCAATTTGGAGAAAAAAGAAAAAAAAGTTGAAGTTGAAGGAAAGAAATATTTATTAACATGGAAAGCTTTGAGGTTAGTGTTGAATTTCAGAAGCTAGAGAAACCACAGAGAGACTGAGGGAGAGAGTTCCTCTGCACTGAAAGCCTCCCGTAGTCGAAAGCCTGGTAAAAGAGAAAAGTATATAGCGGAGTGAAACCACTGAAAGCGGGATGAAAGAGGCATCCCAGTATAACTGAGAGATAATGGGGTGATGTGGACTGAGCGATTGGTGAGTGTGAGTTTATTTTAATGGCAAAAAAAAAAGAGGGTGTTATCAAGAAAACACGGGCTAGACTGTAAATATCTGTAGAAGAAGGTGAAGGCAGGCAATATTATGGAAAAAAGCAGTTTTGGTGAGAGATTTAATGTGAAGATTATGAAATGGATCACAGAAGACGCCAATATTTCTAATAAGAGAAGAACATTTAATGTAAATTTCATTAGTATTGACTGTAAAATAAAGTGTTTTGACAGTTTGGACTTGAGGCCAATGGGCAAGAGTACAGTTTTGTCTGCATTTAATTTGAGAAAATTGTCACACAGTCAACATTTTAAACTAGACATTTAGCTTAGAAGAGATTTTTGGGAGGCAGAAAATATCATTACATACAACTGAATGTCATCAGCATAACAGTGAAACCCGAACTTATGGTTGAAGATCTGATCAAGGGGTACAATGTAAATTAGGAATAGGAGGGGGGCAAGTACTGAGCCTTGAGGTACACCATGTAACAGGGACTGTTGCTCCACATAGTGGACATCACAGGTCCCTGTAAACGGAATTCTCGCTGCTCCAGTTCAACCCCAGCATTAAGATCAGATGGACCTTATCAGGACAGGCTTCAAAACTTGAAAAAGTGAGTGTTATTCTAGTCTAGTGTTCTCAGATCCTGACATTACTTGTTTTTTATTATTTTCTTGTCTTTCCCCCTGGGACTGTTTGCTGTGTTTTTTTGTTTTGTTTTTGGATTTTGCTTTTGGATTTGCCCTAGTGACCTGCTTTGGATTTTTATTAAAAATAATTCTTACATTTTCGTCCACGTTATCCTCTATCAATGACACCATTTGTAACAGAGGAGAGGGATCATTTGTATTTGCCCAGTGTAATAGACTGTTTGTTTATTAAGAAGTGATGTTTTACAGGAAGGCCTCACATGTTTAAATTTATCAAGTCATCACCCTCACACCATTGTCACAAAGTTGAAAGGACATAATTGCCCAAAATGTCTTTGTACATTGTAGGATTAACATTGCTCATTATGTCCCAGTACCCCATCAGACTACAAGCCAATAGCACTTAACATGAAGGTTCTTGAGAGACTAGTCTAGAACACTCTCTGTCCCCTGGTTAAGCCAGCGCAGGATTCCCCCCATTTTGCCTATCAGGTCAAATTAGAAGTGAATGATGCCATCATGTACTTACTATAGCCATCTAGACAAGCTGAGTGCATCCCTGAGGATCACATTTTTTTTTACTTCTCCAGTGCTTTCAATACCATCCAGCCAGCCCGGATGGTCATTAAGCTGTCTGCTATGCAAGTTCATGCTCCCCTAGTTGCTTGGATCTTGGATTACCTGACTAATAGACCACAGTACGTACGACTACATGGATGTAAGTCTGATACTGTGCTGTGTAGCACTGGAGAACCTCAGGGAACCATTCTGTCACCATTCCTCTTCACCCTGTACACATCTGACTTCCAATACAACACGGAGGGCTGCCATCTGCAGAAATTCTCAGATGACTCCGCAATAGTTGGCTGTCAACACAATACAGGATGGCTGTGGACTGTTTTGTGGACTGGTGTGAGCTGAATCAGCTGCAGCTCAACACACAAAAGACCAAAGAACTGGTGGTGGACTTGTGAAGATCACAATCTCTCATCACCCCCCTGTCCATTAGAGGAGTGAGTGTGGAGACTGATCAGGACTACAAATATCTGAGTGTACACATTAACAATAAGCTGGACTGGTCTAAGAACTCTCTGGTCACATACAAGAGGGGTCAAAGTAGGATGTACTTCCTACGTAGACTCCTATCCTTTACAGTCTGCAACACTATGTTGCGGATGTTCTATCAGTGGCAAGTGCCATTTTCTATGTTGTGGTGTGCTGGGGTGGTAGACAGGAAGAGACTTAACTAACTAATCTGGAAAGCTGTCTCTGTGGTTGATGAGGAACTAGACAACATAGAAACTGTGGCTGAGACTTCAGTCCATCATAGACAAGGTAGATCACCCACTCCACAGAGTGGTGAATGAACTACGGAGAACTTTCAGTCACAGACTCACCAGCTTAAAATGCTCCACAGAACGCAACAGGAAATCCTTTCTTCCCACTGCCATCAGACTCTACAACTCTTTCCTCAGTTACACACCCACACCCACACGCTGCTCCTTGCAATATTTTACTATCAGTGTCTACTATGTGTAATACAGTGCAATGTCAATATTAGTGCTAAAACAATACTACAACGTGCAATATCAGTCGTTGGTCTATAGTCTCATGTGCAATTTTTCTTCATATGCAATATCCCTCACTTGCAATATTCTTTATGGGCAATATTCTCCATGTGCAATATTTTTACTCATGTGCAATATTCATGTGCAGTATTCTTCATGTGCAATATTCTTTGTGTACAACACTACTTCTTTCATTACATAATTTAACTTAATAGTACTAAGTCCTCTATTAGAGTTTATTTTATTAGACTATTTTATTTTTACATGATTCTGTTTTATTGTTCGGTGTCTCTGTGTCTTGTGTGCTGTGGCAGTTATCACAAACAATTTCCCCCTGGGATCAATAAAGTTTTCTGATTCTGATAAACCAAAGGGTTCAAGGTCAAATGGGCTCAGACGATTATACCACCTCTACCAAACTTTACTGCTGACACAGTGCATTACGGCATGCCATGTTTAGTTTGTTATTTTAGCATATTAATCTAAAGCCTAACTCAGTAATGAAAACATGAACAAAGTCAACGCCAGCTCTTCAGTATGTCCCACCACTGCCAATGTCTATGGAGTCCATTTATCACAATATTATTATTAATATTTATTTTTCAGCACTTGGTGTTCAGCGGGTAAAACCACTGCCCATTGAAGACCTTGGGGTAGAAGACAATGAGCTAAATTTAGCAGGACACCAAGCCATTCTCAACCATTCTCTTCAAAAACCCCAAACCATGTAAATTCATTGTTGCCTCTGGTTCAATAACATATTCCATTCTTTTTCACATAAAAATGGTTAAGGTTGGCTTGAGTCTTGCACTCACTCTCTCTGAGTGTAATTGATGAGCAAGAACTGGTATTGATCAATGAGGTCACAATCTGTCTGTGCATTTGTCAGAGTCATGTGCTTACAAAAGAGAAGCATAATCAGAAAGAAAAACAAAGCTAATGGACGAAGACAGCGCTAAAATTGATGAGTGCTTTTCAATCTCAGGTGCATCTGTAGATATGACGTTTAATCAATATCCTCTCCATCAGATAAGATAACACTGTCTCTCCTCATTCAGATATGCTGGTCCCTCTCATCTAGTAGCTCTAGAGAGATGGAGCATTTATTATTGACTCCTCCTGTTAAAGCAATATACTCTGGTGAAAAGAATGTTTTGGAACAGTGTGAATAGATGAAATAATATAGAACATACTGAACATTTACAGGGTTTGGCAAATGCTCTTATCTGTAGCAATGTATAGGGAGCTGTATAACATGAGAAACTGAGAAAACCTGTCCCTCACACCAGTAAACCTAGACTTCAATTAATAGTTGTTGCTCCACCAAGATCCCACCAGAGCTGAAGATCATCCTCACACCAGTAAACCTAGACTTCAGTTAAGAGCTCCTGCTTCACCAACATCCTACCAGAGCAGAAGATCATCTTTATGCAGAAAATACAATGTGTTATAATGTATTTATTTATTACTACTTGGGAAAACAGATTTTCTTCAATTCTAATGGTCAGGGGAAGTTCATTCACAACTTAGGTGGGTCGAGTTGAGCTGAGCATTTTTGGCATTAAGGTGTTCAGTCCGATGCAGGCTCCACAGGAAGTCAGTGAAGGGTTCACAGCAGTGGTGCTTCCTGCTTCTGAATCTGCTGTAGAAGTCTGGTGGCATTTAGAGTGAACCAGCCAGTTCTAAGTAACTGAATGAGGATCTGAGGTCCATAAATGGTGAAGAACAGATGGATTTTCCTGATATGATAGAGAAGGTTTTTTCATGGTGTTTTCCTCTCATCTTTTCAGATGGTCCTCGACCTTCTCAGAAGGAGATCATCTCATTGAGGGCCTTCATGCTGCTCTTCCTCAAACAGCTCATACTGAAGGTAAGCTTTTTTCCCTGTGAACAATATATATATATAGTTTTGTTTACTGACTGACAATTTACTTTATTGGCAGAATTATGCTATTAAGAGAAGACACAATGACGTAAGACAGACTAGGTAAGATGAGAAGATTAGATTAGATAGAAGAAAAGATTAGACTAGACAAAACGAGATAAGATAGAAGGTAAGATAGGATAAGACAAGACTGTATAAGATGAGATAAGATAAAGTAAGACAAGATAAAATATGATGAGATGGGATAAAATGAGGCAAGACAAGACTAGATAAGATTAGATAGAAAGAGATGATATAAGGTAAGATAAGACAGTATAAGACAAGATAGTAGATAAAGATTATAGAGATAAATTAAAACAAGATGAGAGATGACGAGATAAGATTAGTCAAGACAAGACATGGCAAGATTTTTGCTCCTCTTGTACCTTTGAGCAGATCATTCATCATTGGACCCTCTCGCTCACCCATCCCAGACTACTGCAACAATCATGGATCATTTCCACTTTCTTCATATGCTTCATAGTCATATGCTGGATCTGTTGCTCTAAGCTATAGGCTTTTATCTGACTCCACCTCTATAAACTGGGACTCATGTTTGCCTTCTTTTGCCCATTTGAGCTTTTGTTCCTCCTAAGGTTTCTTCCTCCAGCTTTGGGAGGTTTTCCTCATTTAGGGGCTTGGACCCAGATTCTGTAAAGCTGCTTTGTGACAATGTTGGCTGTAAAAGATACTATAGAAATCAAACTGACTCAGCATTTAAACAGAGCTGAAATATTGGCAAGTTTTACTCATACTAAGCACTATTTTGGTCCAGCTTTAGATAAGAACATTTCTTGTTCTGACGTTAGGCCCAAAACAGTCCTGAGAATAGCCAGACATGAAAGACATTTGTGAACTATGTTGTAAATTGTGTGTTCTTCATTTCACAGGACCGGGGTGTGAAGGAAGACGAACTTCAGAGCATTCAGAACTATTTGCTGACCATGAATGAGGTGGGTCTGTGCAGGAATTCTCAACGTATGAATCCAGTCTGTAGCTTTAACACCTCATAACCATTAAAAATGGTAATTCATTGTAGATATTTTATTTTATTTTGATTATTTTTCCATCTGGGTTCACTAAAATTAGTTCACAGTGCAGGTTCAGTGCATTAGATTGTGTATGAGTAGGACAGAAAATGTCATGATTAGAATTTGATTAAACTGGTGTCGCTAGTATAGTCTTGTTATGCAGAAATAAAAACTAACATTTTGGATGCATTTTGTCAAGTCAAGTCAAATTTATTTATACAGCGCTTTTCACAACTGACGTTGTCACAAAGCAGCTTTACAGAGATTATAGAATCCGGGTCCGAGCCCCCAATGAGCCAAAGCAACAGTGGCAAGGAAAAACTCGCTAAGTATAGGAAGAAATCTTGAGAGGAACCAAGGCTCAGAAGGGGAACCCATCTTCCTCTGGTCGACACCGGAGAGTGATACATTTTGTAATGTCTTGAATTGAAAGAAAAGAAAATTGTTAAGAGTGCAGCCTTAAATCTGCTGATATGAATACAAATAAAATTTACAGTACATAAGACATATTGTTTAATTATCAAAACATACTGTTTTTGTGATGTAAAAAAGCATAAGATTAAATAAAATAAAATGAAATTACAATAAAAAATAAACAAATAAATGATTTATAGAAATGTATGAATGTCATATAAATTGGATTGTGTTTTTGGTTCATAAAGTTTAAAAGATATACTATAACAGCTTATGAAAAATGCAAAAATGCAAAAAAACAAAAACAAAACCCAAACATATAATTTTTTAAAGATTGAAATTTTTCATGAGCTGTTATACCTTTGAGGATTTATGCACCAAAAACAGAATTCATTTTGTATGACATTTGTATGTGTGTGTGTGTGTTAGTGTAATATATTGTCCAGTTAATTGGTTATGCAGTTACATAATTGAATTTCATAATATGAATCGTATAATAATTACGACAAAATGTCACTGGTAATTCTTGACTTCTAAGGGTTAAATCCCTGCTGTCATTAGTCCATGGGTTTTGTAATAAACTGATTCCACTTTAAATAGTACAAATACTTTTACACACAACGGCTAATATTACTCATCCCTATCTGCACTGAGAGGCTATTACTTGACGCCCACAGGATGAGAACCTCCACGATGTCCTTCAGCTGCTGGTGGCGCTGATGTCGGAGCATCCGGCCTCGATGATCCCTGCGTTCGACCAGAGAAACGGCATCCGGTGAGCGCTGCAGCCCAGGCCTGCGAGTTCCACCACCTCTCCTCCGCTCCCTCACACCGCAGAGTGCGGCCGCATGAATTATTCAGCCTCATCTGCATAAGAATATTCCCATATTTCCATATTTATTTCCTTCCTGACAAGCAGGATCAAGCCTTTGCCCCATACATCTAGCTAATGAAATGTGGACGGTTTTGATGAAGTTATTTTCCCGGCGCTGCGTTGCTTTCCGCACATATTAGTTGATATTTCTCTGATGAAACACACTTCTGACAGCATGTACCTGCTCAGCGTTACATCATCACTCTTTCTGAGGTCATGCTATTGGTGTAAAATTGAAAAAAATCAATACAAATTTCTAATATTTATTCATTTGTTCATATTTAGACATTGGTGCAACACATACCAATGCATTAATACATTATATTAAATAATGTATTATAATAAAATACTATTAATACAGTTTCCTGATTGATAATGGTTGCAATTGGCTAATTGGTACAGAATCCATTCTACTGGTTATGCATCACGGAACCATTTACTCCTATAAACAAATCAGTCGTAACATTAAGGCCACTGGCAAGTGAAATGAAGAACATCAACAATCGATAGTTATTTCATTGCAGTGACACATGTCAGGGGGTGGCATATATAGGCAGGAAGTCAACAGTCAGTTCTTGAAGTTGAATTCTGGAAGTAGGAGCGTAAGGATCTGAGGCCTTATTGTGATGGAGCATCTCCAGAACAGCAGGTCTTGTGGAGGGTTCCAAGTCTGCAGGAGTTTGTACTTATCAACAATGATCCAAGGAAGAACTACTGGCCATCACTACAGAGAAGTAGGTCTGTAGTATGTAGACTTCAGTTAAGAGCTGCTGCTCCACCAAGATCCTACCAGAGCTGAAGATCATCTTTATGCAGAAAATAAAAGTTGTTATAATTTATTTATTTATTCATTTATTTAAATTACTAGTAGTATGTTTTCTTCAGGGTGGTCTACAAACTGCTGGCTTCCAAGAGTGAAAGCATCCGAGTCCAGGCCCTGAAGGTGTTGGGCTACTTCCTCAAGCACTTGGGTCACAAGTGAGTAAACCTCAAACTTTCACATTAATGCCGTATTAATCTGAATGAGCAGGTCGTCTCTCTGTTGTCTTACCTGCCCAGCCCACCAGTGCTCTTTTTAACCATTGGCTCAGTTTATTAGTTATATGTATTTTTTTATTATTGTTATTCAGTTTTAGAGTGATTGTGAAATGAACACAGAAATAGTTTTTTAGTAAGTTAATTAACATTAGTTAGCCAAGATAACATTAACAGCAAATAATAATTCATTCATTCATTCATTCATTCATTCATCCAGCCATCTAGTTCAATAGTTCATAATTCATAATAAGTAGCTTAGTAGTTTTGACTAAATGTTACTAATGCTACTGGTACTTCTGTACTGAAGTATTATTATTATTATTATTATTATTATTATTATTATTATTATTATTATTATTATTATTTACTATTCATTTGTTGGTGTCTTTTTCAGTCATATCGTATCATATTCAGTACTATTATTTTATTTATTTATTTATTTGAATTTTAGTTCAGTAATTCAGGCCTATTAGTTTAGAGTATTACTTATGCTGCTACTACTATTACTTAAACTATAATTATTGTTAATATTATATGTTATTGTTATTCAGTTGTGTCATTTAGATATATATATACATTTATCAATGAATGGATGAATTAATTAATTTATTTTACATTTTATTTCAGTAGTTCATGCCTATTAGTTCTGAGGAAGAATTGCTAATGCTGCTACTACTACTGCTGTTATTATTATTATTATTAGGTTTTTCATGTCTTTTCCAGTCTTATCATGTAGATTAAAAGCATACATTATAATTCTTTATATCTATCCTGCTGAAGTTCCCACTGAACAGTTTACAAGAACTGATCCAACTGTGTATCAACAAGAACATGATGATGTGGTTCAAGTTCATCTCCCACCTGCTTCAGCCATTATAATAACCACTGTTATGACTCCGTCTGTCAGGCCAACGACCTAGTGATCAGTACCAGTCAGCCATGTTTACCAGAAACCATCGCCAATGAAATTAAAACGAAAATGCAGTTCCTGGTTCTCTGCTGCCAGGAGGTGCTGTGGAGAAATGCCAGCAGGGTATTTTATCATGAGCCAGCACGAGTTTTGCCAAAGCCAGATGCTTTTCTCCTCAGCTTATTGTGCATTCTGCGCAGCCCGCACTGCTTCAGGCGATGGGTGGGCAAATGATTGGATCCTTCAAGCCTGATGAATAAGAAATAAGACAAATGAAGAGGAAGGAGAGGTGTGTTTGTATGTCAGAGTGAGAAGATGTATAGGGTGTATAGGGTGTGTGTCTGTGTGGGAGAGAGAGAAAGACACTTTACATTAACTTTGTAATACAGTGAGCTTTAATTGACTTTAATATGAGACATTTAAAATTGGTGTTTATTTCCTGTCGTCTTATCCTGATATTAGTCTTTAATTATGTATATTGATGGGTAACATTGGTTCTTATAATATTATAATATTATAGTGATTCATGTAAAAAATATTCAAATTACTACTGTTTCCAACAGAATGATCATTAACTGCCTCTTTTATTCCCTATTCCATCACCTCTATATCTGCACTTCAGCCCCCACTGGTCTTTTATAACCATCAGATCTGCAGCTAAAGCTTTAAAGCCAGAGTTATATTGACATTTGCAGTCTTGCGCTGCACTTAGCTGGGGGCCTGTATAAATCATCATCTTCCACTTTTCTCCATTTGCATAGTTATCAATAAGTAAACGCAGGGCTGTTGTGTTTGATGCCTGTAGAACATGTGTGGTGAGGTGGTGGTGGGCTGAAGAACAGCAGCCATTAGTCTGAACTGTCCCCCGCTGCATTCTAATGCCCTAATACTCTCACTGCGAACTCTGTCTTGTCTGGAGATCATGGCTGAATTGTTACTTCGTGTCGCTGTGAAAAGTGACGTTACTCCATGCCGCACTCGAGTTGCCAAGCTCAGTAGCTTTCTCAGCCGCTTCCTGTTGGCTTGGAGCTTAGAGTGTGACATGTGTGTGTGTGTGTGTTTCTGCAGGAGAAAGGTGGAAATCATGCACACGCACAGTCTCTTCACACTTCTGGGCGAGAGGCTCATGCTGCACACCAACACAGTGTCTGTGACCACGTACAACACGCTTTACGAGGTACTGTTCATACTGTCAGCAAGGATGTGTAAGGTCTCGTGGTGGCCAATCTGGACCTGGAACGCAACCCTGCCCTGATCTCAGCTCCAACCAATCAGTTAATTACCTTGCTACTCAGCCAAAATGCCCATTTGGGCCCCATATGGGTTTTATGATGGGACCTGGGGCAGCCCAAGTTGGGTTACTGATGAGATGTGATGGAGATGACAAACCCTGGACGTCCTTCTTAAAACATGGATGTGTTTTGAGTAAAATCAAGTGAGAACCAATTAAAAAGCCCAGATAAAACCCAGCTTTTGTACTGTTAGGCCATACAACAGCCCATGAATTTACCTTGCCCAGAAGGAGCCCAGGTACATCCCATGTGGTGCCCACATGGGCATGGGTCTTCTTAAACTGCAGTAGGTGTGTAACAACAAATATATTTTCAGGGCAGGGGGTATTCCAGGGCCAGCTTGGAAACATCTGGTCTAGGATGATCTTGATGGGTTATTGAGATTTAACCTTACTTCGATCTGGTCCAGCTGTGTAGATGAATCACCATGGGGATTAATTTCAGTTCATTAGCCTTAAGCCCATTAGACCCATTGACTCAGAACTGACTTATAATGGAAGTCAATGGGCAGTTGCTGAGTTTGGTGAATAAACGCTTTTCTGTGTCATGCAAATTAGAAACTACATCCATTACACTCTGCTAATGCAGCTCTTAGGTTAAGACAGATGTTCATGTGTCTTTTAAATTACCCTTACTATACTTTTATTTTATGTCTGTTTTGTTTCCATGTGCGTAAGCAATTTCAAAATTTCTGATTATCTGTCTGAGATTAAGGTAATTATGTAACGCTGTCTACGAATAGCCGGTGGCATCAAAAGAAAAAAATTAAAAAATAAGTTGTCTAGTGGTAATTGAAAGGTGACTGACATACTTTGTACTTAGAGCATCACAATATCAGATTTTTTACATCATTATTGTGGTGAAAAGATTTGACAATAACAACATTATATATGCCGATTGTTTGTGTACCATGGTAGCATAGCTCCACCATTTTGAATCTGGTGCATTAAACATTGACATGGTTTCTTTTTCTTGTAGTAACAAAGTTCATTTAGATTCATCATTACAGCCAACACCCAATGATCTTTACAAAGCATTTTTATGTACAGTATACTGATTTACAGTCTACACTCGCTCCATAAAAATCACACAAAGAAGACAGGCAGAAACTCTCAAGAAGCAATAAAGGAGCAATATCGGCTCCTGTTTGGAAATGAACCACTTAGTTACTAACACAGGATTTTTCTTGATATTATCAGATTTTTAGAAATTTAGTTTTTTAAATATCACAGTTATCAATACTGGTTTATTGTGACACTTGTACTTTGTACATATTGTTACGGGTTTCCAGCGTGGAAATCCGTCAATGTATAAGGACACTTACACTGTAACATGCTGTTGGGGTGACCAGCACGGAAATTTAGAGCAGACCCAAATGCAAAGGCGGCCAGAAATAAAGAAATGAAATAAATTAAACAACCAATAAGGTCAACTCTCCTCTTAACATACACACACAGCTTCGGCTAATCTTGTCACCTCAGCTGAGTTTCGAACCTGGGCCTCCCGTGGCAGGGGTGGAGGACCAGACCGTCATTCGTCACACGGCCTCTTTAGCTACTGGGGGAAGCGGCAGTAGGGCCTGTGTGCGAGACGGAATTGCAGGGGGAAAACGAAGAAAAGAAACAAAACCCACCGTTCTTGAGGTAAACGGGAATAGTGGTGGAAAACAAAGAAAAGAAACTAAAACCCACTGCTTTTGAGGTAAACGGGAATAGCGGTGGAAAACAAAGAAAAGAAACTAAACCCACCGTGCCGGCGTGTGAGGAAACGCGGGCAGGGTGAGAAAAGGGAGAAGATCAGAAGGACCAGGAGACAAAGTCGCTAACACTGATCTTTCTAAGGAGCTGGCTGGGGATGAATATGCCTTCCCTTTCCTTCTCTTTCCTCACAATCACTCCAATAATACTGCCTGTGTGTGTAGACAGAAACACACACACAGTGGAAATCTAAAGGTTCTGAAAAGCAGCAGATAGATAGGCTGAGACTGGACTGCAGGAGCCTCAGTCTCAGACTTTACCAATTACCGGCTGGGAGAGAAAATTGTCGTAAAGACGTGCAATGACCCAGCGAGGAGAACTGGGTGAAGAACCGCTTTATAGCCGTCCTGACAGGTGGTGTGAGTTAACACTGATTGGCACCTCACACCTGACCCCCCCTGGTCAGCGGCGGGTACTGCAGTGGTTCCCACTGCCGGCTCTGGTCGGCTGTCTGCCCCGTGGCGCGCACCCCCTGCAGTGCCCCGTGTGGCCTGGAGAGGTGCTGCCGGGGTTTGTTGGTGCGCACCCCCTGCAGTGCCCCGTGTGGCCTGGAGGGGTACTGCAGGGGTTTGTTGGCGCGCAGCCCTTACATACACCAAGAGCTCAGTTGGCCAACTGAGTTGACCAAATCCGTTTTCTGATTTTTTTACAAGCTTTGACTAAAGCTTCCGGAACCTGTGCGCCCTCTGCAGGCAGAGTTCACACTACACCTTTACCCTGGTGAGTGAGTCTGATGGCGGCCGTCCGGCTCCCCTAGGTCATCAGTCAGACAAATCATCCAACCTGGGGTGAGCGCGGACCGTCACCACTCCCCCGCGCACCAAGATACCTGGAAGTACTGGCAACTTTATTAATATGAACACATTTCCTCTGGAACCACAGAACCTGAGAACCTTGTGGCCGGTGGAGAATCAGCTCCCTCCCAACATATCTACAATATGTATTTTTTTGTCTAAAACTAACCTGTTGATGTAGAATAATTGCACGTTTTGCTTCCTTGGGGTTGAATTTATTCATTAGTCAAAACTATTTACTTGATTTTGTGTGTTGTATTCACATTTTTGTTTCCTCCTTTAGATCCTGACAGAGCAGGTGTGCACACAGGTTGTTCACAAGCCACATCCGGAGCCCGACTCTACTGTGAAAATTCAAAACCCAAGTAAGACTTGATGCTTTCCCTCCACATCTTTCTCTTGACCTTTATATGAAGATCACAACTCCTTTCAGTCAAAATGCTGAATAGTGCACACCGATTGACTCGGCGCTATCACTTCCTGATTAGCCTCAGTTCACTGTCAGTCAGAAGCCAACGTGAGCAGGAAGATAATGCGTTAAAGTCTAATCAATATAGCCAATCACACATGGGCATACCAGCAAGAGCAGCTAGCAATCAGGAACCTTTGAGTTCTAGTGCAAATCATGCCTTGATGGAATAGAGTTTGAGTAACAAAGAGAATATGGGCTAAAACATTTTCTTTTTTATTTTATTATCTTCGTCAACATTTATCATGATCCTCATATGCATGAGAGAGAGGAAACCTGTAATAAACATGTGAGGGCTTCAAGTGTGGAGATCAGGTTTAGTTCTGAAAATCCAAAGTCCAGAAGGGAAAAGCAGGCAGAAAGCCAACAGACAAAATTGCTTGATTAGTCAGAACAGTAAAAACAAGCATGAAGCCACCTGCTTTATTAGACTTTATTAGACACACAGGCGAGTTCAGGTCATTTATAATAAGCGCTGGAGTGGAGGGGATTAGTGCAGGGTATAGGCTGGTGGATGGAATCTTATCTTAGATTTTAAATATATTTTTTATTTGCCCTTTCTTACATTAACAATAAATAAATAAATAAACAAAATATATTTTACGTATAGAGCATATTTCATACATTTAAATGCAACTCGAATAGCTTTAAATTTTTAGAATAGTTTATATACAGTTGTGTTCATAAGTTTACATAATTTATTCTTCTTCTGGGACATTTGTCAGAGAATATAAACAATAACACAAAAACTTTTCTTTCACTCAACAGAAATTACCCAAATGACCCTGATCAAAAGTTTACATACCCTGGTAATTTGGCACATAACTTGAGACAAACAGGTTTGAATGGACATTAAAGGAACCATCTCCACCTGTGATCTGTTTGCTTGTGATTAGTGTGTTTCCCTTACAAAATGCCAAACAGCACAGAGGCAAGCCTTAAACCTTCTGGCACAAAGTCATTTAGAGTGATGAGACTGAAATTGAACGTTTTGGCCACAACCATAAACTTTTAGGGAAGGTTCATTTTATCAAAACTTAGTAGGATCTCCAATTTATTTGCATAGATTTATAGATTTATAGTTCCATATAGATCCAATCAGATTGGCAGCAGTACCAATCTATGAGGTTCTTAGTACAGTACAGAGATCTTCTGTACTTGGGCAGGTATAATGTGTCCAGCACAGGTTGGTAGTTCTCTTCCACAAACACTCTCACTACACCTGTCCTTCCAGGAGTGAAGCTGGGCACCTTTGGCATAAAGTAAGCCCCATCTGTAGGGATGGTGTACCAACACGGTAAGTTTTAATGGGGCAACATATGAACAACCCAAGTTGCAACAGTAATTGTGGCTTTAAAGTTCACTTTTATTCACTGTTCCATCTGCTAAAACTGCAGCTCATCCCTGACAGGAGGTCACCCACTATCTGCTCCCTCGTGGATTGCTGGGGTAAGAGGTCGCAGTGAAATAATAGATGCCACTTCAGCCACTATTTTGCATAATTCACGAAACCCACGTTTCGTCCCTCAAATACATATGCATGATGTTGCACCAACCACCGGGGTGGACAAGCACAGTTAATGTTCCTGAGGGGAAACTACTAACTGTGGTGGACCCCAAATTTGGCCAAGACCTTAGCAGTGGAGTGTATGCGTTTTTTTACCTGAAGCTGATGCAGAAGCCTCCAAACATCAGCTCTTTCACTGTGTCCATAGATTTGCATTTCTGTTTGTTCTTCTCAGTGATCCTGAAGGTGGTGGCCACGCTGCTGAAGAGCTCCACACCCAGCGCTGAACTGATGGAGGTGCGCCGTCTCTTCCTCTCCGACATGATCAAGCTCTTCAGCAACAGCCGAGAGAACAGACGGTGAGATCATGTTTTCTTCACCCTCATCTCCCAACCACAACAATTAACCACCTGATAAATGAACAGAGGGACATTGTTTCCCCCTGATGCTCCGAATGTAATGGACCCACCCCATGACGCTTAATCATCCTCGAATTTACAGGATGTTTTGCGCCGAGCAGATGTTTTGGTCTCTCACACATCCACACGCCGACAGACTCATACACATTGGCGTATCAAAGCCGCTGATCATTCCGGTGACAGCTCCGTCGGGCTCACTGTCCTCTACCCTGGCAGATGTCAAGCAGCCCGTCAGTCGCTCAGTGTGTAGCGAAGCTTCTTATCATGACACTTCATCATCTCTGTCGTTAAGATTAGAGGAAGCGGCTCCAAAAATGACGCTCAGACACTTGACGCTCCAGTGGCTCTGATACAACACCTCTGTGATCCCCAGGAGCATCGTCCTCATATGCTCCCTGACGGCTGCATGAGGAGCCTATCAGCACTGGCATGATGATTTTCATGATGATTTTTCTCAACTGGGATTTTATGGCCTAAACCATCTTTTCTGATAGAAAGATTAAAATTTGCTAAAAATCCAAAAGAAAAATAATTTATTACAAAAAAAGGAATTATTAGGATTTGGAGTTTTATTAAATCAATGGATTCATTGTTTTATTTTTTTTTTGTGTGTTTTTTTTACACCAATTAATTTCCTACAGTAATATTTTAAGTTAAATGAGCCAATTATTTGCTCATTTTATCTGCTCACATATTTAATCATCACTTTTTAGAACATAAAGCATTCTGAATGTTAATTTTACCAAAGTGTTATTATTAGGCAAACTACAAAAAATAAAAATGTGATGAACTACATCTATAAAAACATATACTATAGTGCTGTGGTATTTGCAGTCCATGAATTTGTTTCAAATCTGTTTTGGAGTGGATCGTGGTGTGATGTGGTGCAGTTTGAGATATTTTGGCTTCCTTCACTTTTATTTCTTGACTGAACAGCTCTGGCAGTAATCAGGCCTGGGTGTGGCCTGTGAAATTCAAGTCTGCTTTCCAAAAACATGTGGTTGATCATGGTTAATGTATTATTATTATTATTATTATTATTATTATTATTATTATTATTATTATTATTATTATACAATAACAACAATAAAAACAACACCAATAATAACCATAATAACAATAGCAACAACAATAATACCAATAACAACAATAACAATAATAACATAATGTTAATATTGTTGTTGTTGTTATTAATATTCATTTAATACATTTATCTGCAACTTAAAATTATTTGTTTATTATTGCAAACGTGAAGAACATCTAAATAATTGTATATTTTTTACACTTTTGAGTGCAGTACTGATTTAGTTAGTTCTGCCTCATTTCCCTGCTACAGGTGTTTGCTGCAGTGTTCTGTGTGGCAGGACTGGATGTTCTCACTTGGCTACATTAACCCCAAAACCTCTGAGGAGCAGAAGATCACTGAGATGGTCTACAACATCTTCCGCATCTTGCTGTACCACGCCATCAAGCACGAGTGGGGCGGCTGGCGAGTGTGGGTGGACACTCTTTCCATAGCCCACTCCAAAGTAAGTGCAAACACTGACAATCGGCAACCTCTAGTGGACATATATAATACTGCATAAGCTCATTAAGTTAGAATAAACAGATTTCCTCATTATTTCATCACAGGCAGGTTGTCAGCATTATCTTGATTATTCAGTAAGGTTTCTAATTATACTTTAAAATTCAGCATTAAATAATGAATACCACCTTGAAACCATCTGTTACTGTCGCCGCAGGTGACATATGAAGCCCACAAGGAATATTTGGCCAAGATGTATGAGGAGTACCAACGTCAGGAGGAGGAGAACATCAAGAAGGGTAAAAAAGGTCTGGTCAGCACTATCTCCGGCCTATCTGCTCAGGCCACCGCCATTAAGGATAATCTGGAGCTTGATGACCATTCTCAAACCCAAACTCCTGAGAGTGAAGCGGATGATCCTGACCCCACAGAACCTGCACGGAACCTTCTGGCCGAGGCCAAAGGATCTGAAGTGGAGAACCCAGTCTCAGGTGTGCGGGTTGATGTCCATGACCTACTGGTGGACGTCAAGGCAGAGAAGGTTGAAGCCACTGAGGTCAAGCTGGATGACCTGGACCTTTCTCCGGAGTCTCTTGGGGTGACTGACAATGGCAACCTAGTGGAGGTGGACTCCTTGCTGGACAACGTCTACTCTGCTGCTGTGGAGAAGCTCAACAACAATGTCAATGATGTACTGGTGCCCAAAAGCAGCTTGGAGGACAAAAACACTGGTACTTTGATCACACTGGCTGAAGATAAAGATGCCGTACCCAGCAGTAGCACCTTTCTGTTTGCTTCAGTAGGTACAGGTGCACCTGAGAATTTGTTACCTGAGATAAAACCTTCCGAGCCTTTGCCCCTTCCAGGTGGACAGCCCCAAGTCCACACAAGCACCAGTGACCTGGGCCTACTGGCCCACATGACTGGTGGGTCAGATGTGTCCTCCAGCTCTGGAGTATTGGAGAACTGCTTCAAGATGCAACCAACTCTGGTGGCTTTTGCTTCCTCCTCTCAAGCAGAGAGTTCTTCCAAGAACTCTGAGGTCAAGGCCGAAGCAGCTGCCCCAGGGGCTGAAGCATCCACAGGGAAAAATGGCACAGATGCTGTCAGTACCACTTCGGACACAGAAAGATCTGATGATGGCAAGGAGAAGGAGATCAAGAAGATACAAACCACCACCACAACACAGGTGATCAGTAGAGATGATCAGTATAGTGGTATGTCATGTACAGTAGTGTCTTTGTCACTTGTCTCACTTTCTGAGTCTTTAGATCCATAAAAGGAATCTTGTATTTCAGGTTTGACACTGGTCAGAAACATTGGTAACTAGGGATGTCCCACTCAGAGTCTGATATATGTATTAATTATTGAGTATCTGATACAGAGTCCTGATCCGATTTTCCTAGATAACAGTTCCACAGTGCCCTCTTCAGGTACATTAAAGTTATTCAAATCCAATTTACAGTCAAACCTCGTTAGCTCGCCCCCATTGGTCCAGGCCTTAAATGTGACGAGAGGTGAGAGTGGCTAGCTATCGTAACCGATTACGGGGGATGTGATTTTGGTGCTGGCTCCATTTTTTAGCTGCTTTTGTCATATATGGTAGTAGATAGTAGTTGAACACCTACTAAAAGCTTTACAGTAAAACTGGACTACTACGAGAGACACTGGTGTTTGCTATATACACGCTGCTGGATCATGTTTCCGCATGCTGCTTGACGCTAACATGTTGGCAGGTGTTAATAAAGCCTCTGCAGCATCATTACAAGCATAAATTAATCAGGCATAAGTTAATAATGAGAATACAGTGGCAGTGGTGAATGCAGGAGAAGCAGTAACATTAGCAGCAGCTTTAGCATTAGCAGCAGTTGCCGCAGCAGTAAACATATAGAATTAGACTGACCGCGTTCTAGGCTACTGCGGTAACAAGGACCCAAGTTTGGCAAGATATAGATGTGAGAGCGAGTTGGCAGTTTAATAAAGTAAATGGCATGGAAGGAAATCTGTTTTGCAGCCTTTCATGGCGAGAGGTGAGCTAATTGGCTTTGACTGTGTCTGCTCCACAACTAGCAATTGAATTCTCACATTGTCCCGCAAAATGAAGTGGACCCGTCCCTTGTCTATTTCCCAAGTGCTAGCATGTCCTCGCTTGCCTGTTTTACTTGTGTTGAATGATTGTTTTTTAGGTGTTATGTCAGATTGATAGTATTTAAAGCAGCTCTGTTATTACCGCCTCCCGAAATGCACATATTCCAAGTGCAGAGTACATGTGGCCTCTGCACTGCTTTCATTTTCCAGTTTAATATATTTCCTGTCACAAAGATCTAACTAACATAAAATGAAGGTTCAGGCTTAGACTTGATAAATGCAATCAGAAAAATGCCCTGATACTGATCTTTGAGTTTGTATCGGGACATCCCTATTGACAACATTTTGATAGCTCTATTTTTATGACGGACCTTATCTTGAGGTGATTTTCATTATTTCATTTTTTAGACTTTGTTTACACTTTAGAAGACAATGGTTAACACAGTTACATCATATATTCAGAGTAAATCCAGAGTTACAAATTATTAAAACTCCTTTCTTCCATTTTATTTTTATTGTTGCATGAAATTTTAAGTAGTTTTAAGTAATTTTAAGTTTGTTAAAATTTTAAGTAGCAAAAAACTTATTTTTTACTGTTTACTCATACATCAAAAATGTATATTCCATAAAATATTTAAATATAATATATAATACTATGTATACTAAAAAAACCAAAGATAAAATGTGGCCTACGCACAAGTTATGGGTATTTAATTTGTGATATTTACATCTCCAATTCTAAAAAAGTAGATGTAGATAAAAAACAATGAAATGATTTGTAAATTCATCCCCTCATCTGTAAACATTTGGGAACTGAAGAGACCCGTCGTTGGAATTGGGAGAGTTTATTTTGTGATTGTGGAATTTTTTTTTTCTGTAGAGGATGAAAATAAACAAAACATGTAATTGGCTGCAGGCCTATGCATATTATGGGCTGTTAAAGTTTGAGGACACTATGATTCTCTGATGGTTCTGTTCCAAAATGACAGCCATCACACCAACAAGATAGTAGGTTTGGGCTTTGATGTTGCTTCAGAAATGGCACTTTCACAAATATAAGTGCAAATTCTTATACTATGTTGTTTTCATCTAAATATGCCTGTTTCGTCCTTAAAATTGCAAAAAAAAAACAAAGAAAATATGCTAAATGATAATAAATGCAGTGTACCCAAACTTTTGACAGGGAAGTAGATGCTCACAGGACATGAAGATCAGGAGGTTCATGAGGATCTGTTTGTGTTGTGTGGTTTAATTGGCGAAATGTGTCCGATTTTCTCGCTGTTGAGTTGTTAGTAAAGGTCAGGCCGGTCTCTCAGAGAAATTGCTTTTACAGAGCATGTGTGGGTTATCCAGCTATTTTTAGTCGCCTCCTGCAGTTGCATAATTTTCTCATCTCCAATTTAAGGCCTTCAGTTTTTTGTTGACCTACTTTTAGCCCTCGGTGGCTTTTGCAGTTCATGCTGTTCTACCTCCTGCAGTCTACAAAAGAGTCTACTGTACATTGGATAAAAACACTTAACCCTCAATTTATCTTCAAATTTAGGAACATCTTTTATCTCTTGGGGCAGTTTGACCCGTGCAGTTACAATGTATAGAAAATGATGATAAAACCCTTAAAATAAAATATACCCATTACCATCCATAAAACACGTTAAATGACTACTGAAAATGTATTTACTATTATTAATTAATTAATTAATTAATTAATTAATTAATTTATGTATTATAAATCAATGTAGAGTGTAGTGTTCTGGGTCAATATAACCCCAGGAAAGATGAGCAATTTGCATTAAAGTTTTTTTTAAACACCCTGAAGTGGATAAAATTCCCTGTGAACTGACTATTTTCCAGAACAAACAATATGAAAGTGAAAGTGACTATTTGTCATTGCAAACACAGTGCACCATAACAAAATGCGTCCTCTGCATTTAAACCCATTACGTGTGCACACATGGAGCAGCGAACAGCCATCAACGGCGACGATATGGTAAAGTGGGGATGATACCTTGCTCAAGGGTTCCTCAATGGTGCCCGGGTTGGGACTTGAACCTGAAGATCCCAGGGGCAAAGTCCTAACCACTACGCCTCCACTGCCCAAAACAAATGTTGACCTCTACAGAAAATATGTACAGGTCAATGAAAATAATCATGTTTACCCACTTGTTCCCATTAAATTCTAAAAAAGTTGTTACAGAAATATTATGGTAACTGTTTTATTCAGAGCAGATAAACACTGAATGGCAGATTGACCTCAGAGATAATGGGAGGGTAAAGTGTGGTACTGTGGCTTTGCTGGTCATAGCACCTGCCTAGTAAACAGGAAAAAGAAATGAGCAGTGGTTCCTAGTGGTTAGGACTTTGCCCAGAGGGTTACAAGTTCAGGTACCTCTATGTTACCCTTGAGCAAAGTACCATCTGCAGGAGCAGTTGATAGCTGCCCACTGCTTCATGCGTGGATGGGTTGAAGACCATGTTTCGCTGTGTAATAGGCTTTGTGTTTTACAATGACTGAATCGATTGTTCAGTTTGTGGCGTCAGGTGAATGAGGACTAAACGGTGACTGTTTTTTTTTGCTTGTTGGAGTGATTAAGTCTACAGTACATTGGCTTTCAGGACTCACGTTCGGTTGGCTGCACATTTGGATGGCATCACATGTAGGTTTTTTTTGCCGAAATTTAGAGGGATGTGAAGAAAATGTCGTTATTGAGTTTAAAGGCCTGAATTTAATGTTCTGGAAGAGCGTAAATGTCTTATGAAGCTTTGCACATTAAACTGCCAGAGGGTGAAGCCAGTAGGGGGCGATGTTTTCTCTGCTTATGTCGCCGTATCAGGAGGATGTTTAACATAAGGACTTACTGCCCCCACAGGTCAACACATAACATTACAGTCTGGACTGACTCATTACTGCCCCCACAGATTAGCACATTAACATTTATCCAAGATTTGTGTGTGAAGAAGATGTGTGGAGAAGGCCTGAGTGTAGTATTATTTTGTCTGTTTGAAGGAGTACTTGTTTATAAGGTCCTTCAGCTAGTGTCTTCTACAGGAGGTCTCTGAGGGCAGAGAAGCTATTCCATGTCTTGTGTGAGTGTTTCTGTGTGAGTGGTGTAGAGAGGCGTAAGGGTGGCAGACTGAATCAGTTCCGCACACAGCTGGCATCTTCAGCTGCAGGTGAGATGTAAGGTGGTGATGTGATTTTGACAGAGGTGCCTTAGTTACATAATGTGTTTCTTCTGTGTTTGCTGTGGAGATCGGGTGTTGTAGCCTGTATGCTAATTTCTTAGGAAAAAGAGCTTTAAATTGTACGATTCTACACATTCACACTGGGGGCAGATGTGAGCAGGTGTCGACTGATGGTTGGAGCAGAGGGTCTGGTGGCCAGAGGGTCACTGGTTCAGTCTCCAGGACCAGCAGGTAAATGTGTGAGGGGTGAGTGAGTAAATCGCCTCCTCGCTCTACCACACTCACGGCTAAAGTGCCCTTGGGCTAGACACCTAACCCCCTTTCCCTCTCTCTC
>JBBIGC010000001.1:16095894-16111296 GCA_037576955.1 Lepidarchus adonis
TGTGTGTGTGTGTGTGTGTGTGTGTGTGTGTGTGTGTGTGTGTGCGCGTGTGTGTGTGTGTGTGTGTGTGTGTGTGCCATTCTGACCTTAGGACCATCCACTGTCCTCATCTAACACATAGTGACAGAAATCACAAAGCCGAGCCACTGTGACTGCAGAAGTGTGAGCTTCTGCATCTATCTCTGTGTGTGTGTGTGTGTGTGTGTGTGTGTGTGTGTGTTTGACTCTTTTCTCTCTGGGGGTCTCTCCACTTCACACACACACTCCTTCTCTCCCGCGCTACGAATCGCAAATCAGTTGCCATGGCAGCAGTAACCGACAGCACTTACTACGAGTGTGAAGTCGATGATGAAAGTGTCTGGCTGCAGACGCTCTGCTGCCTAACCTGCGGCTCAGACGCTCGCTGTCCATCAGCAGCAGAATAACTGCAGCCTGCGGTTCAGCACCGGTGTAACTGCATTTACACACTTTTATTTACCTCAAACTGGAAGCTACACAAGAAGCTGTCTCTCGTCCACAGCAAGAGGGAAAACTCCCAAACATGCAAATACCTGTAACACGCTTTCACTTTTAATTTACTTACATTTAAATTTTACATTACTTATACCAACAAAGGCAGAATTATTTTAACATGGCCGTTCTCCAGCCTGTTTCTGTCCTTTAGAAAATAAAACAGCTTTTTTGGTACTGCACCTTTAAGACTGAAATATGTAGATGACCACTCTTCTGATTGGACGCCCTGTACTGGACCTCATTCAAAGCAGTTTGGGCTGAAACACTCTGTATAAATTTAGAAATTCACCAGTTGACCAGATCTACAAATTAAGACATATGGACTGTGGCTACTCAACTAAAAAGTGTACTCATCACTGAGGTAAAGAAAGAACCCAGAGTGACAGTCAATGATTTGAAGGTATCATTAGAACTGAACCTCTGTGTTCATGAGTCTGCAGAATGTAAAACATTGAACAATCAGTGCATCTATGGCAGGACACCATGAAGGAAGCTGCTGCTCACTAAATAGAAAATGGGCAGCGCTAAGGCTATGGAGAAACACATTTTATATATATTATATTATAATATTATATTATATATAATTGTAAATATATTATATATACTTTTTATTAATTTGTTTTTGTTATTTTTTTATTAAATTAATGTATTTACTTTAATTTGCACTTGTAAAATCTATAAAAAAAATTCCTGACACATTTCTATGCATGGTTTGGAATTTTTAGCATATTTTGAAACCCCTAAAAGTTCTCCCTGACATTGGAAACTATACTGTCTGGATCTTGTAGCTCCCGTTCGGCTGCCCAAGGCAGAAATGTCTCGGGTGAGGGCAAGAAGCAATCCCCAATGCCCCTCTGAGAAGTCCCCATAGGGATATAGACACCTGGCCAAGAGGAGGATGCTGGGACTGGGTGGGAGCCTGGGGGAAGAGCTGGTAGGCAGGCGCAGCTGGTGGATGAACTATCACTTGCCCCCATCTGTGAAAACAGGGTACACGTTTGATGCCGCATGGGTGGTGAGTTGGAGCTGAGACCTCGGGAAACAACAAAAACACCCAAGTGTCCTGGTAGAAGCAGCATCTAGGACCTTTTGGGTTCTAATGGGAGACTTCATGGGGAAGCCTGTCCATAACAAACCCCATGTTCCAACATGAAGTAGCTCGTAGGTGTCTGTCTGCCTGCCTGCCTGCCTATTTGTCTGTCTATCTGTCTGCATATCTATCTGTCTCACTATATATCTATATATCTATCTGTCTGTCTATCTGTCTGTCTAGCTAGCTAGCTAGCTAGCTATATAGCTATCTAGCTGTCTAGCTATCTGTCAGTCTGTCGGTCTGCCTACCCATCTGTCTGTCTAAGTGCCTATCTATTTGTCTCTCTGTCAGTCTGTCTGTCTGCCTACCTATCTGTCTGCCTGTCTGTCTGTCTAACTGACACAGGAGACTAGTCATGTTTCAGAACTCCATATTTTTTGTTATATACTGTATGAAATGATTTATTAATGCCCAGCTTCTTATGAACATAAATTGCTGCAGTGGTTATTGTCTAATCTCTGTTGATACTTTAAGCAATCTATCAGTTAAAAGTCTTGGTCTGTGGGCAGGTCATGTCCTTCAGAAAACATTGGGTCAGTTTACAGCCGAGTGTAAATCCTCAAGTCCAATGCCATGGTGTTGTGCCAGGAAAAGGTGGATGTTAGGACTGAGCCACTTATTATCTTCCAAGTTTCTTGAGATCTTGTTCATGAGTGAGTGTAAAATGGAGCAGGAGATCATCATGCACTGTAGATCTATGTGGCAGCAGCAGTCATGCTGTCACTGTGCTGGAATGTTAAACTCCTGGTTTACCCGCATATCTTTCTTCCAAACCTCACGTATGTTCACAAGCTTTGGGAAAAAGATTTAAATTACAAACGGCAGAATGATTCCCTTCATCAGTGCGGCCAGGAGCATGGACAGGAACGGACATCCAGGGGAAGGCCAGAGTAGAACCAGTGCTCCTCTGTTGACTTGGGCATCTAGTCCAGATAACTCCTGGATGCTTCCCTTGGGTGGAGAGCATGGGGAAGAGCCGGGACTATATCCCCAGCTGAGCTGGAGTATGTGGCCTCTCCCTCCATCACTCAGCATGATGCTCTGCAGTGCAGGCGTCTGTTAGCTGAGGTCCATGTTCTCCTCCAACCGCAATAAGCTGTCCAGTGATGTTGGAATTCACATGACTTAGTGGAAGACTGTACTGGCATCCAACCTCCCAGTGTTGATGGTATCATGTGATCTGGGGTCCTAGCTGGTGGGTGAAATTGCAGAGAACATGGTTAGCTGTTGGGGGATTGAACATTTTATTTGTGTTATTTTGCATTCTACTTTCTGTAAGGTTGTTGTTGTTATTATTATTATTGATGTTGTTATATTACAGTCTCTCTCTCTCTCTCTCTCTCTCTCTCTCTCTCTCTCTCTCTCTCTCTCTCCCCCTGCAGTATAACCACTAAGTTGGAGCGTGCACTAGAGAAAGTGGCCCCATTACTAAGGGAGATTTTTGTGGACTTTGCGCCGTTCCTGAGTCGCACTCTGCTGGGCAGCCATGGCCAGGAGCTTCTTATAGAAGGTATAGTATAAAATAATTAAAATTAACTGTCTCAGAAAATTAGAATATTGTGATCAAGTTAAATCTTGGAAAATCATGGCGTCACACCCTAACCAGCTAATTAACTCAAAACACCTGCAAATGTTTCCTGAGCCTTTAAATGGTCTCAGTCTGGGTCAGGAGGCTACACAATCATGGGGAAGATGCTGACTTCACAGATGTCCAAGAGATGGTCATTGACACCCTCCACAAGGAGGGTAAGCCACAAAAGGTCATTGCTAAAGAAGCTGATAGTTCACAGAGCTGTATCCAAGCTTATTCATAGAAAGTTGAGTGGTAGGAAAATGTGCACTAGTAACAGGGACAACCGCAGTCTTCAAATTCAAATTCAAATTGTATTTGTCACATACAGTCATACACAGTATGATATGCAGTGAAATGCTTTAGACTATAAACTTGTGAGAGTGAGAGTAGAACTGGAAGTGTACAATATGCACATGTGTAGGTAACCAAGGTCCATCAATGTCCATAATCGGTGCAAAATGTGAAATATGCATGAATGTGTACATACAGTGCGTAAAACATTGAACAATCAGGGCGTCTATGGCAGGAAGCTGCTGCTCACTTAATAGAACATTGCTGCACGTATGAAATTTGTGAAAGAGCATGTTGACACTCCACAGTGGTATTGGCTAATTATTTGAACTGATGAAGCTAAGATTTAAGTATTTGGGAAGAACGCCCAGCACTACATCTGGTGTAAAAACTGCACTGCATATCACCATGAAACACCAGTTCTTAATTGTTTTTTTCACTAGCAATATGACTTGTTCTTAAAAAAACAGTGTAAAGACCAGAATTGTTTTGTGTTATTATTTTAGGTACATTTTGTTTGTCAATACCCTTGACTTAGATGAAGATTAGATTACATTTTATGACAATTTAATGCAGAAAACCATATATAGGGCCTAGCAGGATATACATATATCCCAAAAACACACTCCTAATTACTTTTTAACATATAGGAAAAAATAGCATATAAGATATTGTGTATATAAAAGCATATTTTACTTTTTAATGGGTAAAGCAAATAAATAGAAATTGTCCACTAAAAAGAGCAGAATTTGTTTTTGCATATATATTATAGTTAAGCTTGTTTTATGTAGAGAATCTGTGGGCCACAGTTCACCCAGAGAGCTATAGTGCTGTTGTGTCTAGGTCATTAAGGGTCTTTTTTTTTTTTTTTTACAAAAGTGTAACTAAAATATCTAGAAATATTATTGTTGTCATAAGTGTTTGCAAAATAGATCTTTTAGCACTCAAGCAAAATGCAAGCATGGCATAACTGCAGGGTAGTTGTCTATCTGCCTAACTGCCAGTCTATCTGTCTGTCTATCAGTATCTCTGTCTGTCTGTGTGACACAGGAGAATAGTCATGTTTCACAAGCCAGTCTTTCTCATTATGTATTATATGGAATTATTAATTCATGACCTGTTCTTATGAACAGAACTTATGAACAGAACTACAGTGGTTATTATCTAATATCTGTTGATACTTTAAGCAATCGTGTTTGTTAAAACTCCTTGACCTTGTGTGTCAGTGCTTGGAGGAGAATGGGAAGCCCTGGTTTATAAATTCAACCAAACAAAATCCTCAGTGAAATCAATGCGCATCTATGGGGAGCACTTATCTATGAAGCATGTGCTGACGGAGCAGTGATCCCAGTAGTTTGTGCTCTTACGATGATCTAGATAAGAATTTCTTTGGTTTAGAACCTGCTTCCTGCTCCACCAGGGATCTCAATGAGTCTAAACATGAGCAGTTTGTTCAGACTAATGTATTCCTAATAATTTCAAATCCTCAGCCAGAGGATTACAGTGCAGTCAAAATATGTGTTCCTGCGAAGGCAGAGGCCAGTTCATGAAAGAAATGCACACAAACTCGCAGCCACATGCACCCCCTCCGTTCCAGCCTGGGCCTCAGGCCTCGGTTTTCTCATGTGTTCCAACAGCCAACGTCCCGCCTTTAACTTCACAGTCCATGTACTTAAGTCTCCAAGTGTAGGTGGCTTCACACTGTGGATGTCAAGTGCTGAAAATTCGTTGTGAAGTGTCAATTTCATAGCCTTATTAGTGACACAGTAAAGTTCACCTGCTTCCTGCATGGCGCGATTGGTCAGCGGAGTTATTACTTATGAAATCTGTCGAGGCTGCTGCTTATGAGGGAAGTGGATGATTGTTCAGAATGTAACTGTGGTGGTTATAAATGCAGCTTTCATCTGGGAAATCAAATAAATCTTTTTTAGAAATCTATTTAAAATTATTTTTTATAGCAGTCTCTTTTTATTTTTTATATCAGTCACTTATTTTTTTTTAACTTAATTTTTTTTCATTTTTTAATTTATTTCCTCTTTTTTTTTACTGAAAATGTGCTTTTTTAAGTATTACCTTGTAGGTGGAAATTTACAAAAAAGGAAAGAAATAATTAAAACTTCAAATAGTAATGGATTCTTCTAATGAAAAGGAAATGAGGATGAAAGAGAATGCAGAGGTGAAGAAGGGTGTAAACGCGGAACTCTCTCAACCAAGCACTCTCGGTAAAGCAAACAGGCTTCAAACAGTTCCTCGTTCAGCCGGCAGACATAATCAAGATAAAGGGAGGAGCACTGTGCATTACTGTGAATGAACGGGACCACAGGTCTGACCTCAGCCTGCCAAACGCCTAAATAAACTTCTAAATAAACTTTACTTAAACAAACACCGCGCTTGATCAAGGCAAGCGATGCTCGAGCAATCATGGAGTAATCATCTGAACTTCCTTCTCTTTAAACTTTCATCACGCTGAGGCTCATGTTCGCCAGTGAATTTCATTTGCATTTCTCTTTAGAAGTTTCTTAACCCTGAAAGCAGCCTTCGGTTCAGAGACACTTATTTTTTCCTGAAAATATGACTACCTATGAAATATAACATTAATTATTATAACATTACTTTATTATTGTCAATTGATGCAAGAAGTCACATGCATTTGTCACATAGTGATTTCACCATAGAGTCAGTGCAGGTTACTCCCAGTGTCTTTATGATGCTGCCCCTAAAGCCACTGGGGCGACACCCTGATGGGTAGAAGGGAACCTAGTTGTACCATTATTTACATTTCGTGTTTTTCTACTGCTAAAATGTTGTGTGATGTTGAGTGAATGTATCACAAATAATCAGAGAAGTGAAGACACTGACCTTGTTTGTATTCAGATAAACATAAACCTGGACAGTACCCTGACAAAATACAAAATATACAGTCTTCAGTATTAACAATAAATCCAAATGTATTGATAAATGTGTTAATTTATTGGTATGACGTTCTGTAGTAAACGCTGGTCTCCAATAGCTACTGTTCACTTGGAACCTTATAGAATATCCCACCCCTGACAGGTGCCATTGGAATGAGATAAAATGAGAACTTGACACATCAGTGGTTTTAATGTAGTTGCTGATCAGTGTGTATGTTTCTGCATTATTATTAAATATTTTCAATTTTAGATATCAATAGACATAAGACTAAAATGTTTCAGTGTAACATAAAAGAGATTTGTGGGGAAAACTAACTAACTAACTAACTAACTAACTAACTAACTAAATAAATAAATAAATAAATAAATAATTACATAAATAAATACATAAATAAATACATAAATTGGTTAAATTAATTTATCAAATAAAAAATGAAAATTTAATAAATAATTTAATTTAATATAAATTAACAAACAGATGAATAAATAAGACAATAAATAAAAAATAAAAACAATGACCCTGATGTAAGAGAGAACAAAAATCGCTGTTTGCCGCGAGCATGTGGTCACTGTGCTCTTCAGTAGTTCTTTTTCAGTAGTAACAACATTTGCAATTCAAATGCTTCTCTCCTCCAGCTCAGAATATTACTGGCTGCCTCTGAACGTTGCTATGGCAGACGCTTCCAAACATGGCTCAGCACGATTCCCGCCACATTCGTGCCACTTCCCCACAATGAATCACCCCTCCATCCTCCGTCTTCCATTCGCCCTCTGCATCAACACTATCCCTCCATCGCTCCACCCAGCCGGCCAAGCCAGAAGTAGAGAGACGCCTGCTGTTTTTTTTCCACCTTCTTCACTTCCTCTCTGCTTACAGCTGAAATACTGTTCGCCGGTGCAAAGGCGCCCCTATTTACCCATAATTACCCACCATCCATCACCCAACACGGCACCAGGGGTCAAGCCCCTGCCCGGCCCCCCTCTAGACACGCGGTCACTGGGGGCAATTATGGCCTTTTCACCCCCTAGACGGCCCTCGCACACTTGGAGTTGAGAGCGAGGCCCCTGGGCTGGAACACTGAGCTTGTTGTGAGCTGTTGACCGACCCAGATCGCCAGCGCTACAGCCGCCTTGACAATGACACATTCAGGCCGCACAGGCTAAACTGGAAAAGCTCGCCGCGCTGTTTAAATAGACTGCATTTAGTTTGTCCAGCAGCACGAACTAGGGGTCACCCAGCTACCTGACTTATGGACGCCGCTTGCCACGGTGAGAGCAGGGTTGGCCACTGTCGAGGGTCAGTACGGCATGGTGGGACGTAACCCCAGCTTCATAAATGCGAAAGAGGGATGAAGACAGGCCTCCCCCTCTGAAATGTTACAGAGCCATGGAAGTCATCACTCATAGTTAAGAGGATGTTTTAATGACACGGGCAGTTCATGCAGAGTCTGCTGGTCTTCAGAGTGGACTTACTGGGAAGTGAGGTCATTCAAATATTACAGATTGACTACACTCACAGAATTATTGCACTTTTCTTATTATTCAGAATCCACATGCACGAAAGGGCAAACGGGCTGAGCTGAAGCTATTAGCAAAGGCAACAGTAAAATTCAGCATTTATAGTCGGTTCACACCTCACAGTGTGTTCTGACTCTTTTCTATCACAGCCAGCATTATCATTCTGTACTATGGGCTCCCAAAAAGCATCAGTGAGCCTTGGGTGCCAATGAGCCAGGTGTCTGTCCTTGGATCACTTTTAGTAGCTACTGCAGACCTGGAACACTACACAAGACCTGCTGTTTTAGTGATGCTCCATCACAAGGAGGCATCAGATCCTTACGCGCCTGCTTCCATCATGTCAACTTCATGAACTGACTGTTCTCTTGCATCCTAATATATCTCACTCCCCTGACAGGGGCCACTGTAATGATAATTAAGATATTTTATGTTAATCACAATGGTCTTAAGTGGTCTTAATAATTTTTAACCATACATACATACATACATACATACATACATACATACATACATACATACATGTATATATATATTTCATTTCCACATGAATAAAATATGTGATATCTGCACAAATGTAAAAAAGCGATGTAACAAATTCAATTTCTATGGAAATTGACTTTTTTATTGCATTGCCATGGCATTTTGGACAAAAGGCATCTGCTGCACTGTTCCCAGGTCTGTGCTTCCTTTACAAGGATTTCGAAAAGATTTGACACAATTTATGGGCCTTGATGTAATCTCACACTGACATCCAGAAGATGACCTTTAGCCACTCCTGAGATGTTTTCTTGTCCGCTGAGGGCTGGTAGCTATCAGACAGCCAGACCTTCGACATTACAACGGCCCTAACAGACAGAAATGTTCTTCACTAATCCACATCAGTTCAAACTGCCTTATTTACCTAGTGCACCCAAATCACAGAGGCAGTACTAATCAGTGTCAGCACTAGTGTAGCTTGTATTTGCATGGCTGTGAGTGTGTAACAGGATATGTAATGTGTGTGAGAGTATGTGTAAAGTGTGTAACAGGATATGTAATGTATGTGAGAGAATGTGTAACGTGACAGGATGTGTAATGTGTGTGAGAGTATGTGTAAAGTGTGTAACAGGATATGTAATGTATGTGAGAGAATGTGTAACGTGACAGGATGTGTAATGTGTGTGAGAGTATGTAGGTGTGTTAGGTGTAACAGGATATGTAATGGGTATGAGAGGATATGTAGCATGTAACAGGATATGTACCGTGTGTAAGAGCATGTGTAAGTAACGTGTAACAGGATATATAATGTGTGTGAGAGTATGTGTAACATGACAGGATATGTAATGTGTGTGAGAGTATGTGTAAGGTGTGTAACAGGATATGTAATGGGTATGAGAGGATACTGTATGTAACGTAACAGGATATGTAATGTGTGTGAGAGTATGTGTAAGGTGTGTAACAGGATATGTAATGGGTATGAGAGGATACTGTATGTAACGTAACAGGATATGTAACTTGTGTGAGAGTATGTGTAAGGTGTGTAACAGGGTATGTAATGTGTATGAGAGGATATGTATGGTTTTTATGTATGGTTTTGTAGCCTCTCTCTTTGTTAAAATATACCTGCCATTAAAATTAAACTTTATTTCTTTTTTAGTGGACAATTTTACAATATCAGAGAGGGGTCAAATATGTTTTCCTTCCACTATATTTTAACTTTTGTAACAGAATATGTAGTGTGCGTGTGTGTGAGTTTATGTGATGTGTGTAACCGGCGATGTAATGTATCTTCTGTTCTATGGTTCTATAGGGCTGGTGTGCATGAAGTCCAGTACGTCTGTGGTGGAGCTGGTCATGCTGCTCTGCTCTCAGGTAAACCTCTCTCTTTTTTTACGGTACTGAACTGCCCTCTTTAATGTTACTAATGATAATGATAACAATGTGTCTTAGAAGTTAAGCAGTGATTGGTAGGAAAGAATAAATTTAATTTTAACTATGTCTAAGTCATTTATTATACTGTATATGTAAATTTACTCACGGGAAGTTATTAAAATTAAATAAATACAACAGACTTTTAAATTTTTTGTGTGCTGCAAATTCCTTAATAAAAGTATTTTCAATGTACAGTATATTTATCTTTTTTCTCAGGAAAGACCTGATCATTTTGCTGATTAGTTGGATTGTGTAGGAAAAAAAAGTCAGGGTTACTCAAGGACCAGAACTAGTAACCTGGAAAGTGTGTGTAAATAAAATGAATTATATAGGCAAAAATTCATGATTACATGGAAATTAATTAAGGATCAAACTATTTCATGCACTTTTACTCTTTTTGCTTTGGTATACAATTGCATGATTAATTTGTCTTGAGCCATTTGTTCTAATAGGCGGGTTCCATGGCCCAGACCAAATTTAAATTTACATTTAAGCTGTGGTTGACTAAGAAACATGTGATTTGCTCAGAAAATTTGTTACTGACATTTACCTGCATTTTGCTACAATGTTTAATGCACCTGGTGTTTATTAATAGAATTTATTATGCATTCAGTGAATCTGTAATTTGTATAACTTAGTAGGTTATGACTTAGTAATAATTTACTTAATTACATACATTATACATTATAATGAGTTTTTTTATTTTTTATTTTAAAAATGTAATTGTCAACAGAGGAATCGAAAATAAGAATTTGGACAGTGCAACCGCTTCCACTGTGTACATGACAATAAATTCTTGAATCTTGATCATTGCATAATCCAGAAGAAACTCTATGTCACTGTGATTTCAAATGACACAAAGCAGGTTGATGGCACTATAACACAAACAGCTTCAGGTGGCTTAGAGAGAAAACATGGCACATTAGTAAATTGTGTATTTAATACCACATGCTCGAGTCAAAATAATGTCCACGTTTTGTCTTTTGCACTCATTAAAGCAGGTTCTCAGAGAAGATGCCAGATCTTTCTATGCTTGGTCGGTTTAGATGTGTTTGAATAAAATTGCATTCCTACTTTGCACAAACCACACCAGAATTTATTTACTTTTAGATCTTGGTGTTTGGAAGTTATAGAGGCTTTAATAATTTTCTACATTTTTTAATTTTCCTAAAGTCCTAAAAATAGAAAAATAGATCTCAGTTAAAGAAATTAGACAAAAATATTATATTTGGCTATGTATTTATTGAAGAAAATTGTTCAGTATTACAGATCCGTGACTGTATGTGAGCCTCTAGGATTAGCAGTCAATTTTAAATGTGAAATTAGAGTCAAATTTTTCTGTGAATGAGATTTATTTATGAGATCCACCAAAACTCTAAACAACAATGGTTTTCATGTTTTGAGAGGAAAAAGCCTTCTTTCCAGAAGGAACTTTTCTGCCAATCTATTCTGACATGCACACACCAGGACAGTTTGAGGGGGAATTTTTTTTGGATTAATGAGACTGAAATCAAATTTTTTATTTAAAATGTGAGAGGCAATTTTTGGAGAAAGCACTGCATTCTGACTAAAAGACGTAATACTATGTGTGAAACATGGTGGTGATAGTATCATGGTTTGGGCCTCCTTTTGCTGCATCGGTTCAATCTGCCATCACTTATAGAACTTATAGAACAATGAATTCTGAATTATACAAGTGAAAGCTTAAATAAAATATTAATCTGTGAACTGAAATTCAAGAGAAAGTTGGTCACACAGCAACACAATGATCCTAAGCAAGCATGTGGTTCTACCAAAGAATTGTTTAAAAAAGAATAACGTGAATGTTTTGGAATGGTCAATTCAAACTTGTGCGTTTTACAGTAACTAGTAGAAATGTTGTGGAAGCTGAAGTGAGTGGTTCAGGACCCAACAGGTAATAGAAACATCCTGTTGCAGTTATTGCTCCCCAAGGGGCCTCACCAGATACTGAAAGTAAAGGTTCACTTACTTTTACCGCTCAGTTATACTGGATCACTTCCAGCAATAAATTAATAGCCAGGTATAATATTTATGTCCCTTTTGTTTAATCATATTCTCTTTATTTTTAGGAGGTATAGATAAATATAGATAGAAATATAGATAATTCTAAGGGTTTCACAAACTTTCAAGCATCATTGTAGCCCAACCTGCTCAGGGGGCTTATTCCAGGGTTCAAACGATAGCATTCTCACTTGCTCTTGCAGTAACAGAGCAACAGAGCAGAGTTCTTTTAAGTCTGAAAGTCATCTCAGTTTAGAAAAAGTCTTTGTTCAAGAACCATGCATTGAACATTTCTTTTGGACTAAGGTTCACAACCGTGGTTTTAAAGCAACTTCCTTTTCTCACCCTCACTTTAACTCCAGAAAGGCTTATTAACTGGCTGATTCATTAGCAGAGCATAGAAAGAACATATGGACCTTCAAGACCAGGTTTGGGAACCTATGCTTTGAGGAACCTCAACAATACAGACTCTTTAAAAGACCCATCCACTGGCAGTTTCTGTAGGGAACCCAGTGAGGTTCTTCTCTGGCATTGCTCCAGTAGAGCATTTATTTGAGCTACTTTCCAATGCTACTGAACTATTTTCCCTTAACGGCCTCATATTGAAGTCCTGGTGATCTAAGGAAAATCGTACAATACCATTTCAACCAAACTATATGCCATAAGACCATGGGCGTGAGCTTTCATCTTCCATTGTAAAAGATGTCCTGTGTCAGCCAGTAAGCTCTGTGTAGCCTCCCACCTGGACGTCCCAACATAGCCTCACTCTCCATAGGAGCTTCCCAGCCCTCCTTTAACTCACAGTGACATATTACAGCTCGCTGACCTCCTCGGTCTCTTGTTAAGCCTTCGCTTTCAAAAGGGTCAGGCTCCCAGTGTTGCCATCAGAGGAGCAGATATTTAACATACCTTCTGTCAGCCCATCACTCTTGCCTGGGAAGCCCATAAGGAAGCCATTACCTCAGCGTCTCTCTCCGCCGCTTGCAGAGCTGCAGAGCTTTCTGGAACCCAGTGGCACCTCAGCGGAGTCCATATCTCTAACTCCCCCACTCAGGAGGAGATTTAGCTAACACAAATTCAGCTATGCACATCTATAGGAGTGCCTGATAAAAGTGCTTTACCCCCAGACTGAGTGGCGCGAGTTACGAATCCCGCTGTTTGGCCCGTCTTCTTTTGAAGTTGTTTTTTTTCCAGCATTTTCCTCTGTTTTATCGTCAACGTCTGAGTGATGCTGCCTGCACTCAGTTTGTTGGAGTTATTACTGAATCCCAGATCATTCAGCCCCTTTCTCTTCCTCTCTCCTCCCCCGTGGCACAGATAGCATTACTGTGGCTCCACAACTTCCTGCCATTAGAAAGCTCCCGGGGTGGAAGCTGGGCCTGAACTATCGATCAGGACGAGGGAGGGGGGTTGAAACTGGAGTCTGAGCCCAGTTTCCTTTTAGAGGCATCAGGGCCTGTGTGGAGCCAGGGCTCAGCAGTCACCGCAGGGCATGATTTACCACATGCTACTCTGGAAGTGGCCCCCAGAAAATGAAAGGATGAGTTGAAGAAAGGAAAGGCGATTTATCACTGCAGCGTTCGATTTTGTGCGGGTTCTTTTCTATATGCACTTTGTGTTATGTAGTGTATATGTGGTTTTTATTAAGAAAACAATGCACGGCTGTTTTTACAACCCTTCAGAAAAATAAAAGACATGGAATGAACAGAAACTAACCATTTTGGTAAAATACATTTGTACATTTATGAATTTTTGTAAATGATAAATAATTTTGTAAATGTGTAAATATAAAGTTGGAAGAATCTCCAAATTATGTGAACTCTACAATCAAAGTTCCTTCAGGAGACACAACAAAAGAACCATTCTGGAGGTTTTGCTTCATTCACCATGACGTTGATGTGTACAGGGTTTGGAAGTAGGAAATAAGCACATGGGAATAAATTGAATTTTACTAATCAAGAACTTAACAATGGGGAATTATAGGTATATACTATGGAGAATGAGGTATGAATGCAGAGGACACCTGGGTGAGGGCGGGAACATAATTAGAACAATAGTGAAGACAAGACTAGAGGAGAACCAGGCCAACAAGAACATTAACCATCTATTAAAAGGTTCTTTGAGGAACCAAACTATTCTTTCTTGCCGTCTACATGCAAAGAACACTTTCCTGCACCCTGCTTTGTACCATGTGGTTCTAGGAAAATCCAATCTGTGTAGAACTGTAAGGAACATCCCATTAGTAAATGTAATTCTTTGAAGAACATGTATTGTAAGGTTCTTTAAAGAGAACTTCCTCTTTGGCCCCTGCTTTGGCACCATGAATTCGATTCATACATTTATAAAATGTATAAAATTATATCTATTTTGTTTATGTATACTGTATTATACTATATACACTTAACAAAAGACCAATACACATTCATAGCCTCTTTCTGGAAAACTAGTTTGCACAAAGACCAAACACTGTACATCACATATTGACCATTTAAAGCAGGGGTGTCGAACTCAGATACACAGTGGGCCACAATTTAAACCTTGGACAAAGTCGCGGGCCAACATTTTTGAATATTTATATATATATTTATAATATTTCATATAAACTATTTTTTTTTGCTTAAATATGGGAACAAGTAAAGCTTAATACTATACAATATATAACTTAATATTGCACACATGCAAAATCTAATTTTGAATAAAAAATATATCAATGCCATTCATTTCTTTAATAAAATGTAAATTAAAATTGTATACCTATACCTATATTTTTATTTGCAGCTTTCTGATTTATATTTAAACCGAAACATTCCACAGGCTAACAATACATTTTAAATAAAATAGGAAGCATCAATAAATCAATAAACTAATAATACTATCCTTCAATGTGCACCATTCAATCCCCTGTCTTGGAGCAGCAAGAAAAAGTGCAGAAAGAAAACGTTAATTACAGCTCAGTTTACTACACACTGATCTACTCTGTGTCCAAACCAAATACCCGGCATCTCTTCTTGGATACTAGTTTATCCATGTTTAAGATATTTTTTGCCATTTCTAAAGAGAGCAGCACAGCGCCAGTATTAGCATAAGGTTGCTATGACAACTGTCAACAAAGGAGAGGGTGTCCTGATCGACGCATAGAGCATTCTGGGGTTTGTAGTTATCGTGTCGCACTGCACTCCGCAGTAGTATTAGTGATACATGTGCTGTAAAATACCGGCGGGCCAACTCTCGTAGTCATGTGATATTGCCTCGCGGGCCAAATAATATTAGTTTGATCTAAAGCATCTTGAACACTGCACATTGACATTCCATGGCGCTCCTCAATACTATACTGCTGCCAGACATTCTGTCTTACAAACTCATCACTCAATACTTTTGACATTCTAGAGTCATGCTGTGATCCCAATGCTGCTATTATATACAAGCTCAAACAGCTCGGGCCTCTATTCTATTCTATATAACGCATGATATCTGTCTTGTGTTTTTGGTTTCTGTTTTGTGTAAGCTGTCATTTAAATTTTAGGGGGGGGGGGGGGGGACCTCAAAACAACCACAAAATTCTCCAAGTC
>JBBIGC010000001.1:16134102-16152701 GCA_037576955.1 Lepidarchus adonis
GTGTGTGTGTATGTGTGTGTGTGTGTGTGTGTGTATGTGTGTGTGTGTGTGTGTGAGTGCAGCTGATTCCCCCTCAGTGCCTCCACCCATCACATGTGTATGTGAAACTCTCTCGGCAGCAGAACTTGATTTAACCAAAGATTTAGCCCAAACCAGGGATCTGATGGTTCCTAGAGATAATTCCAAGCTTTCACCAGGAGAACTCTGGAAATGGGAACCCAACACACTGACAAACATGTACTGTTCACTGTATTATTTTATTTGTATTGATTTTAATATATAAAAACAATTTAAATACACTTACTGCCTCTAAACAAGTCTTACATACACATTTCTAAGACTATATGTGACTATAAGAAACATAGAATTGATAATCAAGAAATGCTGAAAAAGTAAAGTAACACTTGAAATAAATCCTAAAATGGATTACATAGAAAATAGTTAAAAATTAAGATAAACATGTTAAGCTTTCTTTTCAGTTTGCTGAGTCCACACCTCACAGTCATACTCCCTGTCAGTGTTTTGTGAATTGAGGTGAACATTCCCGCCTTTTTCCATGTTCAGCTTTTGTTCTGCACTCTCATTGACTGTACCTCGCTGACAACTGGCCCAGATGTTTAGCAGGCTAGGAATCTGGATAGTGGGCTAGTCTGCCACCTTGTTTGGTCACAAGGCTGTAGTGTTCGTACATAACGATTGTCGAGTGCTGATCAAACATGGAATTGCATCCGGTGAAGACTCAAATGTAGCGTTAAAATCACGATAACATTTCTGAAATAATCATTTGGTACATGAGATACTCAAGCATGCAGAACCTTTTTATTTCTGTTTACAGAAAGAACAGTAATTCCAAGACAAGAGCCAGTTAGGAATTTTTCTTTGTAAAAGTACTGAAAGACCACATGTAAGCGAATTCTAATTGTAAATCTAAATTTGTTGTTTTGCAATTTCTCACCATTAATATAATTTTTTCTTTAATAGTATATCACATGCTCATCTGAAATTAAGCTTAAATTATCCTTTTTAACCTTTAAGTGTATTTTGCGTTGTCTTTTCTGGTGAAAAATAAGGAAAACTATCTTTAATAGCTCAGGCTGTGTGCTGGCTGGTAAAACATATTGTTTTGAATTTTCTCGTAGCACTTTGGCTTAGTCAAATATTTATAGAAAGCGCAGAGGAGCCATAACATTTACATTGAGACAAAAGGTTATTGAGCTTGGCCGCATTGTAAATGGTCCCGCACAACTTCCAGCAAATTCAAATTTAATGGTAACCTGCTGGAGAAGAAAAATGATGCAATATGCTCATGAGCTTAAGGCAGTGTTGCAGCTCAACAGCTTAGTCTTATTCAATGCTACATTAACTTTTCCATTTATGCCGGTCCTGTAAAATAGAATGCCCCCTGGCATTATAAGTAAGTGCATGCCTGCGCGTGTGCGCTCCTGTCTGCTTGAAAATTTATTTGTGTCGAGGCGTGTATTTTTTGTCTTTGAGCATGAATGCCCTCAAATTGCTTTTCTCTTTTTATTTTGTGCTCTGGCCTGGAGAGACCTGCGCGAATATTGATAAGTTGGGAGGGAAACGCCGCACGGCCTGTAATATAAACGTTACCGCAGCAGCATTTGCTGATGTTTGAATTTCTCGGCACCGCGAAAAATATCCGCCGTCTTCAGTTATGGGTGAGGAGAACAGGCCGAAGAGCAGGGCTTGTCCTGAGCTTTGCTCACTCTGCTGGAGAAAATCATTCGTGGACGACAGCGTGTGGGATGTGCAGACAGAAGACTCCCTCAAGCCTCGCGAGCCCAAAGCCAAATAACCAGCTCCAGAGCGCCGTTCGATCATACTCCATGCTTGCCTGATGATGAATGTCCCCTGTATTGAGTCGGCATCAGAAAATCAATACTTTTCAAATTGAAACAGTATAGGGTTGTATTGATCTGGGCTACTAAATCAAAACGAGAAGGCTTTGATAGGACTTGGGTAGACAGCTCCTCGCCCAGTAATGACACACTATCAATTTTAGCTTTACACTGATAAATCAAGTTGAAAATTGGATGTCAGATTTTTTTCTCCTTCCTCCCCCTCCGCCTCATCTCAGGGGGAGTTATTTTCCCTGCCCTCCTTCCCTCTCCTGTTGACCTCTGACCTCTGCCAGTGGATTATAAAGTTCAGTCGCGTCACCAGAAAGGAGATGTCAGGCCGAGCGTAGGAATTAATGACAAAAAAAATCCATTAAATTGAAAAATCATGGACTCATTTACTCTCCTGCCATTGACCTGCTCTGCGGAGCACCACGCCGACTGGACGTTTAGTAAACAAACTGTACATTAGGGGGATTTACACCCGTCTGGATGATGTAGCTTAGCTTCATGTGTTCTCCATGGTTCTTTAGCCCCATCAGCCTGTTCTGATAGGTTACAGGGATAGTTGGGTTTGGATGGAGGATCTGAAACCGAAAGATTAAGCCACATCACTCAAAGATGGAAAGGTGAAGAACATGTATCTGCTAATAATGTATCTACAAATAAGACTCTCCATTTCTGCAGAAAGCCTTTACATAAGAAACGTATTATAAAATATTGCAGATGTTACATTAGGATGTTTAAGATATTTCTGTAACAACTAAGTGCAACTTCATAGAGCATTCATGAGTCAAATTGCATTGAGACTTATTAATTCCTTATACATTAATTGCATGTATTGTTATTGTATTCATAAGCATGGTATGAGTTCAAAATGTATCATTGAATGACATAGCCAGTTATGCACAGTTATGACAATTAAAGCTTCATGAGTCCTTTATAATACCTTATCATATGCATCATGTTCCTTAATACATTTTGGTTCTTACAGTATGTCAAGCTTATGAATACAATGGCAATGCACATTCTTAATGTATATTAAAGCTGTAATATTCTTTTTATAACAAGTGCTTATAGACATTTCATTAATTAAATGCATCTTATGAACGCCTTTTACATTAACTATGAAGGTGTACTTAATGTAAATAGTTACAAATATGTTAATCAAACCTATGTTAGTATTTATTATTTGGTATTATGTTGGTATAAATCTGGCATCTGAATTTATTTTACTGCCTTCTGTCAAGAGTCTGATTTATCAGGAGGTTAAAGACATGTATAAGGAGATGTAACATTCTGTTATTGGATTTATTAACCCATAGACATGTATGCACATTCCAGTATTAACCTACAGTATAGACACTAACACATAAACATTCCATTATTACCTATAGACAGTTATGTATACACATTCCATTATAAAACAACATACAATGACATATATACACATTCCATTATGACTCTATGGACAGTAATGTATACAGATTCCATAATGAAACAATATACATTAACATATACATATTCCATTATAACCATATAGACAGCAATGTGTGCAGATTTCATTATGAAACAATAGACATGAACATATACACACTCCTTTTTGAATCTATGGACATTGACAAATACACATTTCATTATGAACATATAGACAGTGATGTATACAGATTTCATTATGAATCTATGGATTGTGATGTATGCACATTTCATTATGAAACAATAGACAGTGACATATACACGTTCCATTATAAAACAATAGACAATTTTGTATACACATTCCATTATGAACCTTTATGTTTCTTGGGACAAAAACTGGCCTTTAGCTTGCACACACACTTTTTGAATGATAACCTGATGATCTTTAGTGTAAATATGGAAATAAAGAGATAGTAACACAAACTGCTTTCTAATGTTTTCCCTGAAACATTGCAATTAAATTTCTAAATAATAATATAGAATATGCACCACCAAAATTTTGTTAAATCTTATTTTTGTCCTAAACTTTACTTTTTCCCCACAAAACAGGCCCCAAAAGCAAAAGTATATCCTAAGTACATCTGCAAGTTTCACTATTTGCACTGGAGCTAAAAGGCTTATGCAGGTAATGGACATGTTTAACACCCCAGTTGTCATCACCGCAAACATGTCAATCACACACTTGCCTCTTAACATTGATTTGTTGAGCAGTCAGTGCAAACCTTCAGATACCAATCATGTCTTGGTTGGTCTACAACATTTGGGGTTTGAAGAGCCAAACTTTAGCGATGATCTTATCTTTTCTAGCTTCATGAGCATCAACAACTCTTATTCTGAGCTCCTCAGACTCCTCCTTGGTTGGAGCCATGATTCACATCCACAGATGTGTTGTGTGTGACCAGATGTTGCTGGATCCTTGTTCTTGAAATAATTCAGGGTATCCCAGTCACACCTGATCCCACTAATTGAAACCACCAGACTCTGATATGAGGGTAAGGGTTCCCTTACTTTTGCCACAATTACATATGTTATTGGATCAGTTTTTTTATGAGCAAATATAATTTTTAAAATCTTTTCTTCTTTCTACTTTTGGGACTTGATTGAAAATGGTGACGGTGATGAAGATGGTGTTTTCAGAAACATTTGTTGAGGATTTACCACAAAGTGTTGCAGTGTGTTTCTGCTGTTTGCTGGCTGTGCAAAGACGATCTTCCACAAACACTCACCGTGATTAACAAAGCTCCTCTCATTCACCATCAGTGTATTCTGTCACGCGATGGAGCGTAGCCGACTTCGCCGGGCGCTACATCACACCTCGCCTCGTCCGCTTCCCTGAGCCACACGTCGCTGTTCCGAGCGGCTGCCCAGGTGCTAATTGCTCCAGCATGGCCTCCCCCAGCAGAAATATGGAGGCGTGAGGCATGCAGAAGACAGGAGTCCCTTTGTTAAGCCCAGCGTCCGTGTCAACGTCAGCAACATGGCTGACAGCTGACGGAGAAGCGACGGGTGTGGACGCCCACAGACCTTAACTTAACCCGACTCCTGCATCGATTGTCAAAGCTTTCTTTTGTATAATTACTTTTTTGGGTGTCAGGAGAAGGTTGGGGGGGTGGATGAAAATGAAAAAGAGTGCAAGTGAGGCGTGAGGGGGAGAGAGAGTGAAAACGGTGGAGAGAGGTGGCGTGTATTGATCTGTAGGGAAGTGGTGGGGGGAGACGTTGTTTCCCTTGGCTAACGGTGAGCAGGGCCTCCATGCGTGATGTATGGCAGCTATCTGGTCCTGGGTAATAACTTTGTGATGGAATGGAGCCTTCAGTCACATGCGGCCGGGCTAACCAGTCTCAGCGGGCGGGGCTGAAGGACCCATCAATTCTAATACCTGCCCGTGTGAGAGAGAGAGTGAGAGAGAGAGAGAGACATAGGCTTAACATCAAAGGAACAAACAGGGCATCTTCATGACCACCATGTTATGCTGTGATCTTTCAGAAGGTCGGAAGGTGCAGCAAAGACATTTCACACCTTCGGACAACATCGGTGGGAGGAGGGATGGCCATCAGCCATAACATTAAAACCACCTGTCTGATATTGAGCAGCCGCTGAAACAGCTCTGACTGTAGTGTCCTGACATTAACATCTTGTACAACAGGAGCTCCTCTTTGGGATCAGACACTGCCAACATGCATCAGTGATTCTTGGGTGCCCATGACCCAGCTGTCCTTCCTTGGTTCACCTGAAACATTCCACAAGACGTTTTGGAAAAAATCAAGCAATAACTGTTTACTTGATGCATGATATATATATATATATTTCCCACCTTCCTAATGAAACATCAAGATAGTTAATGTTGCTCATGTCACCTTAATGTTATGGCATTATCATTATCAAAGTGTATGGACACTTAATCTAGATCAGATATGATTTAAACTGGAAAATCAAAACAGTCCAGTGGCCACGTATATTGTTTATAACAATATAAAAATATAAAAAGGTGGTGTTAACAGAGCTGCATTTAATACTGATCTCACACCTAAACATTAAACACTCAACAGAATTCAACCAGTTCACTCAGGAAACTCACTGCACTGAAGCAATACACACTGGAGGCACTTTTACACACACACACACACGCGCACGCACCCACGCACACACACACACACACACACACGCACACACTGGAGACACTCTGTGAAAAAACAGTGAAAATGTAAAAAGATTCAGAGAGAGAAACTGAATTCATGGCTTTGGATGAACAGCCAATCAGTGTAGAGAATAGAGGATCTCGCAGTCTATTGTTGCTAGGATATGGTTCAGACACTGCCCTACCAGAGCTTTACAGCAAGGTTCTTCATCTGCAAGGGGTTTTATCAGATGTGACTGTAATTAGATTTACCACAGATATTTGGAGTCTGATGTTCACTCAGTGTGGATACTTCCTCACTGCTCACTAGATTAACCCGTCATTTCATTTGAAAGCATGTTGTATTGAAGCACATCAGATTGTCTGATCTCATACAGCAGAACATTTAAAACAGGCAGTTGAGCACACACTGGGCACGAGAATGGGCAAGAAGCGGGCCCATGTCATTTTGCGAGACAATGTCAGAATTCAGTTCAATGTCAAACATTGTATTTGAACTTTAATGTACCTGAAGAGGGCGCTGTGAAAACGTTATCTAGCAAAATACAAATATCAGATCATGACTCAGTATAATTATAACTCAATAATAAATCACTCAGATCAGAAACAAAACATAATTGGGACATCCCTGGTTAAGCTATCTCATATTACTACTATATTAGTTTATCAATATATGTCAAATGTGTATTTTTTGTGTCGTTTTATTCACATCATGTCCTTTGCCATGACTTTAAAGCCTTAACTTCCTTTGAAGTCGTAAGATAATTATTTTAGAACCCGAAGAGATATTCACATGTGGAAGGAGACCCATAACCTTGAGAACAGTCCCAGGGGCCTAAAACGTTCATTTTCCCAAATACCCTCTGGCTATAGGTCACTTTAACAACAAGCTACTCTCAAACACCCTCACACATGCATCTCTCTGATTTTTCTTCATCAACCCCAAAAGCTGATGCTGACTCCCCTTCAAAAGGAAAGACAGTTCCCTTATGACCCTTACTTAGAACCAGGTTCACCCACTAGCTAGGACTCTGTAATTCCACCCACATACTACAATTTTTCCATATTCTCTGCTGTGCATTCCAGCTTTTATGGAAGTCGTAGCTATTTAATTGTATTTTCGGGAAGACCTATGAGTTAACAATTTAAAGTGAATGTAAATCACATATATAAATGCAATTTTGCAATTATTGCATTTATAAAATGACAATAAATACATACTATTATTTGAAAAATGCATTGTCTAAACTACTAGAGAATAAAAATATGATTCAAGATTCAAGGTTAAAGTGTATTGTCTGCACATCCATATTCAACTATACCCTGAGATTATGCTTTTAAACCCAGTACTTATTCACCAGTACATATATAAATCACATATCCAAGCCATTCTGAATGATCCAGTCAATGCAATAAAGCTTTCTGACTTATTGTAGCATCAACAGCTCAATATATAATTCTGAACACATGCACAATGTGTTTAAAAATATAAACACAATCATTTCAGGGCTATAAAGTGTGCTGAGTGGAGTGTAGTTTGAATGGTTGTTTCTATCTGCTTTAGTTATGGATGGTGGATGTGAGTCTGATTCTTTGTTGTAGCTCTCTCTCACACACACCCACTTCCTCGCCCATTTGTTCTTGACCTACACACAGGCTCTTCCCCAGGGGCATGCTTAACCTTGCAGCCTGCGCTAATTATCTCTGGAAAGAGACCCATTCACACAGTCATCAATTTCAGGGCTGCCGGGGTATCCCCTCTTCTGCGGACCCCATCCCGAAGCATAGATGGACGGGTTGCCGAAAAGGTGAGAAAGGATGTCTGACCTACACTAGAACTCTGTCTTTCATCTGAGAGGATGCGCCTATCTTCATCCTGCCCGATGCCTTGCTGGCTTAAGCTGTTCCTCTGTGTAGGGTAGATTAACGCTAAGAGTTTGTCAAAGTGAATAATAACAAAATATCGCATTAATGTATTTTTTTTATTGTGCCATTAATATTCTATTTGTTCCAGCAACTCATCCATAGTTTATGTTGCTACTTGACTACAGCTCCTCTCCTTCTTTCTGTTAGTCAGTGATTGATGGAGAAAGGCTCTTGAAGGGAAATCTCAGAAATCTCATATTTCACCAAAAAAATGTATTGGTCTAAAATTGGAATATGTTTTTAAAAATAAATTTGTGATTGATCATGATTAGCTATATAGTATCATGAGATTAATCGAGATTTTTTTTCTTTTTCATTTGACAGCCCTTGTTAATGTGGTAACAAGATTGTCATGAGGTCTCACTAATGACAAACAGGAAGATCTCAGTGTATGTAATCGGGGACCTGGCCAGCAGATGTATCTGTGGTTAGCCACATCATGGGTAGCATGGTGACTAAAAACAAACATCAGAACCACAAAAGTAAAACCAAAATACATCACTAAATACATACAGTCTCCTGAATGTGCATCGAGAGCCAGGAATTCTCCAGGTTGTGTAGTGTGAACAACCTCCACCATCGGGTGTGTGAACAAGGCTTGGGTTGAGTACAGTTCTAGGCCTTGCAAGCTGACCAGGCCCAGGGGATCTGGGTGGTATGTAATCTTTGAGTAGATAAGAAATGGATTTGTTTTTTTGCGCAGAGATATTATTGCTGAGGTCATGTGTTCAGTTCTCATTGTCTTGCTGAACTGTCCTGCTGTTGCATTTTGAAGACGCTGTAGCCAGCGACAGAACCGACTGCTCAATTCCTGTTAATCATGTTCCGCTACCACCAGGGTTCCAGCTGGACTTTACACTCAACCCTGCTCATTCATCTTCAGACTACTATGGGCCACCTCCACATGCTCCACCTACTTCCCCTTCCCATCCATTCAACCTGAACTGAGGCCACCTTTATAAACTAAGACAATGTTCATCTTTTTAAACATTTTCTGTATTGGTTTCAACCAGAGGAGAATTGGTTCTCCTTCTGAGCCTTGGTTCCTCCTAAGGTTTCTTTCTCCTGCTCGTGGAGTTACCTCCATTACATAGGGGCTTGGACCCAGATTTTTGTAAAGCTGCTTCATGACAACAACAGCACAATAGAAATAAAATTTAATTGGAATTGAATTTAATTGTCCATTTTAAGGTATTTCTGTAAGTTGACTGTTCAAATTGTATAAAGACAGTTTATTATGTTACTACTACGTAATAAATGTATAGTTACATCACCAAACAGAGCTGCTATGGTTAAATTCTGAGGTTAAATAAGGCAAGGAAGTCTTTTCAACTTGGAACACTCTGAAAAGTGGTGTTGGCATTAATCAGGACACTTGTATGTAGTTAGTTCTGATTTGCAGATGGTTTATTCACTAAGAGCCTTATGTTCATGCACTGCATTAATGACCTGACTGATGGCAGGTCACATGTTGACAATCCCGAGAAGGATAAATGGGGCTATCCTCGGACCCGGACAGCCGTAGATGAAAGCGGTGTTTACAGTTTACAGCCGCCTTTCCTAATCTGATCAGCCTGTGCATCGCTCCTCTCCTTTATTCTGTACAACACACAGCGCTCATTAAGCATTACAGCCCAATGTGCATGAAGTAAGCAGAAGTAAAACACGCTCTTCTTGCTGAATTTATAGTTTACTTTGAAAGCAATGTCCACCAGCATATGGTCACCAGTTGGCATCTGATGATGTGATGGGAATTTTTATGATTTTGTCCAATTTTGTTGAAATGTGTCCCATGCAATGTGGATGAAAGATGAGACCCAAAGGGTGGAGAGGAGTAAGAGCTGTGAGTATTTTTTTAGAACTCAGCATGTGGGAATGGAAATTAAGTTCTAGAGTTGAATTTCATTTCGCACTAGAAAGAAAGTATTAATCCCAATGCAACAAAATGTTTTATTTTACTCCTTTGATAATGTGATTTCTTAATCTGGTTCTGGCATTTATTTTGACATATAGTTATTTAAGATTCAGAAGAAATGTATTGTCAATACAACAATATGCACAGTTTGCACCTATAAAGAATGTAAAGCGAAATATATCAAATATAGAAAATTGCACCAATGCCAATAAAATACTATATCATATCATAAATACCATAAAAGTCAATTACACTAAATAAACAAAATAACATGTATAATTATAAAAATATATAAATATATAAATATATATAAATATATAAATATATAAATATATAAATATATAAATGTATTATTATTTTTTAAAATATTAAATGTGTATTGTTATTTGTAATAATCCCAAATTTAACAATAGCCTTGTTTTATCTATTTTGGGTCTCTGGGAAACTGGAACTGATCCCAGCTGACTATGGGCCAGGGCAGGGTTCACCCTGGACAGGAGGCCAACCAATCACAGGGCAACAAAGAGACAGACAGCCATTCACAGCCATTCACAAATATATGTATTTATTTATTTACACATAACCATACACATACACACACACATACTGTATATAGATAATGGTAAAAATTATGTGTGTGCCTTTGTGTGTATATATATATATATATATATGTATGGTCATTTTGTAGTCAGTCTGGTTGGTCCAGTTCAATTCAAAGTGACCTGTATGGGAAGTGGTGTGAGGGAGGAAGTGTGTACAACAGTGCATGAGTGTGTTCAGCGTCACTCACACACAGGACATGGCGCTTGGCAGCCAACGTGGCACTGAGGAAAAGCAGCACCCTGTGCTCTCCACAGCCTGGCGGCTCATTACTGCCACTTACGCTAATTACACCCTATTTATGTCCCCAATGGAAGCATTTAAGAAGAATATAATGGTGTCTTATTGAATTTCACCGTCATTCTTTTCCCTTCCACTACTCTCATCAAAAGCCCTTTCTGTAGGGCCCGATTAGTTGCAGCCGCAGCAGCGCTGTCCTGAAGGACCCTTGATGATGAGATCAGATACTGTATGTCTCATTGGTAAATGATCCTGTCTGATTGGCTGAGTCACATTTTAATACTTTAAGTACTTCTCATACACAAACACCAACCCACATAATAATTGAATTGTCTATTAATTGAAGAAATAAATTCAAATTTAAAGTTAAAGAAATTGAAGAATTAAATTCAATAACATTAAAAATTATTATGCAAGGAAATACGAGAAATTATAAATAAATTATTTAATATTTGTGTTTTATTGTATTGCATTATATCTAAGTCATTTTACTGAGTTGAGTTGTTAAAATTTCTGCATAATTAAAAGGTTAAGAATTAAGAAACAAAGCAGTTCAGAGTGGTCTAGTGTGAAATTCTCTATTCTAGAGAAACTTACCAAGTCAGAGTTGTTTAAAGTGGTGAGAGGAACCAGATGTTTGAAGCATCTAATGCCTCTTAAAACTCCTTCATGAAATTATGTGTGAATGCAAATATGCTTTCAATGCATGAGACATTGCTGTAGAATACTTTTTAGATATGATTTTGGCCTAAAATGTCTTTTTAAAAAGCTTGTGGTCGTTTATATGTAGTGTTGTGTAGTGTGTACCTATATGTATAATGTTGTATATGTATTTACAGTCATGGCTGAAGTTATCGACACCCCAGGAATTTTTCCAAAAAATGCACAATTTCTCCCAGAAGACTATTGCAATTACAAATGTTTTTGTATACATGTTTATTTTCTTTATGTGCATTAGATCAACAAAAAAATGCATAGAAAAGCCAAATAACTTCACAAAAAATAAAATTGGGCCAGACAACATTATTAAAATAACTAAAGCCGATCGCTTCATATAACCATCAACAAGTTTGTTACGCCTCTCAACTGGAATTTTTGACAACTCTTCAAGTCAAAGTCAAAGTAAACTTAATTGTTTTATCATTCTAAATGTATTTTATTATTTATTATTATTTTATTTATCTTCTTTTGCAAACTGCACAAGGTCTTTCAGATTTGAAGGGTGCTTTCTCCCAACAGCAATTTTGAGATCTCTCCATAAGTGTTCAGTCGGAATTAGATCCGGAACACTTGCTGGATACTTCCGAACCCTCCAATGCTTTTTATTTAACCATTTCTGGCTTTTAGATGAATGTTTGGTGCCATTGTCCTACTCGAAAACCCATGACCTCTGATGCAGACACAGCTTTCTGACACTGGGCCATACATTGATCCCCAAAATCTTTTGGTAGTCTTCAGATTACTCGAGGCAGCAAAACATCACTTGAACATCATTGAACCTCCACTATGTTTGACTGTAGATACTGTGTTCTTTTATTTGAAGGCCTCATTCTATTTTCAGTAGTAGAATGATGTGCTTTACCAAAAAGCTCTACATTGGTCTCATCTGTCCACAAGATGTTCTCCCAGAAGGATTTTGGCTTTCTCAAGTACATTTTGGCAAACTCTAAAATCCACTGTTCTATAGCGTGTACTTATATGCATAGTGTTATATAATGTTCTATAGTGTTCTTATATGTAGTGTTAAAGCACAGTTCTGTGTACTGTTGTCCCAGCGTTAACTAACACATGATCAAAAAAACTGAAATCACAGTCATCAGAGTGACAGAGACACACAGACTATTTCCATTGACTAAATTATGCAGAAAATTCCCATTTAAGGAGAAATTCAAGGAATAATAGCCTTTATCTGTGGTAAAATCCTGCTAATTCACTGCTTTAAGTGGCTTTTGCTTCATATTAGTGTGTGTGTCCCAGGCGATTTGACGCTGATGTTCAATTTGCTATTGTAGCCATATCAATTTCTCCCTTTTACGCTCACCTCTTACTTTATAGCAATTTGTTTTCCTGTGTTCCTTTACAAATCTCTTCTTCTAAGGCCTGTTATACTGCTAGTCCCTCCATCAGCTAGAATATGGTGTGTGTTTTCAACCAGAAAGCTATGAAAGGCAGTCATATTAGATTTGAGGAGTGGGAAGCTGTTAGATCTCCTCCTCCTAAATGAGTCAGCTGTGCGGAGGTGTGAGGAACAGAAGAATGTTTGGTGCTTGCCTGTGCTCAAGCGTGGACTGAGCTAACAGGATCATCTGTCTCAGGAACCATCCTGTCTTAAGCCGCTACAGTGTCTGGATATATGTCATATATGTCTCTTTGGCCTTCACAACAAGCCTCGCTCTCTAAACATTGCCATATTTTTTTTTGTTTTCGGTGCAATTGTTATCAATCCCTTTATTCCCCACTTTGCTATGGAACCTGAATCATGGCTGTCAGCTTTTTACAGCCCTGCACAAACACAGGCCGCTCCCCGTGGGCCGAGAGGGCGTTAAATCTTCTGCTGCCAGGCTCCTGCATCTCACAGAGGGCTTTTATTTTATTGCATGTGGCGGACGCTGCAGAAGATGCCTTTTGTTGTGCACTTGTGTTCCTAATGACTGGTGTGTTGCTCGGCTGATAGTTTGGGTTATCAGCGGTTTGGAAATTAGCTTTTAAAATGCAGTTGGAAATCCATTGGGTTGATTGATGGCCGAGGCGACTAATAAATTTGAGCTGCTCCAGAGAGGAGGGCGGGCCCTCCGACATCCGTTATGTCTGTCAGGAGACACGGCATTGGCAGAGTGAATCAGGAGCTCGTTCTGCTCAGTGATTGCCATTTAGAGGAGACGACTGTCACCCGTATACCATCGCATGCATCAGAGCTGAATCACAGTAACACACTTCACACACATACACAAATAAAATCACAGCCCAAATGCCACAAACCCCATAAATAATAATACCTCATAAATAAACCCACTGTAAATTTCTTTCAGGACTCAAAGTGGTTATTGTCGTGTTTTAAAAGTATACAATGAAATTCTTCTATGCCTCTCTTGCAGACATATAACAGGCTGTTAAATGTTACAATTTACTATTGATAAAGTCAAAAAATTAATCAATATAATAAAGACACCGTAACCAAAGGGCAAGTGTACATGTGGAGTATTGTATTGTGGATTGCAGTGTTGCACAGTTAAACACACAGTTATTTTTTTGTTTTGTTTTACATATATATTTTTAGTATTTAAAAATTTCCTCAATATTCAAGCTAAGTTATTTATAAAAGTAAAATAATCATTTAAATAATTTAAATAGTTTTTATATTACTTATTATAAATATATGTATTTATACACTCAAACCCTATTAGCTTGGTCTGGGCCCTAAATGTGGTTAGAGGTGAGGGTGACAGGCTACCATAATGGATCATGGGGGTTGTGGTTATCATGCTGGCTCAAATTTTTTTGCAGTGTTTGTCATATACTGTAGTTGAAAGTAGTTGAATGCCTACTACAGTGGTCCCCAACCACCGGGCTGCAGACCGCTCCCGGGCTGTGGAGCATTTCAAACCCTTTTTTTAAAAATAAATACTCTCAATAAAAATCTCAATCCGTAGCATCTAAGTATGTTTGAGACATCAACTTTGCCGGTATTCTGGATGAAAACCCTGAGATTGCCACAACAGCACTGAAAACTTACTCTGAAAGGAACGTTTACGCATTACCATAGCGACCAGAGCGCGTGAGGGGCAGAGGTCGACGTTACTCTCAACGTTATTAGCGTATTTCAGACGCTGTTTAAAAAGTTACATAATTACACAGTGGATTCACATTTATTATTATATTTATATAATACCACATTTTTTTTGTTGGTCATATCATTTTATTTTGTTGTTTTTATTAGCCATACCTTAAATGCCGGTCCTTAAAAATATTGTCTGACATTAAACAAATTCGTGGTGTGAAAAAGGTTGGGGACCGCTGGCCTACTAAATGCTTTACTGTAATACTGGACAGTGGTTGCCGCACGACACACAATGTTACCGGCTATTAATAAAGCCTCCGCAGCATAATTACATGCATGAAGTAATTGGGTAGGAGTCAATAATGAGAAAACAGCGGTGGTGGCGACAACAGTAACAGCAGTAGCATTAGCAGCAGTAGCAGTAGCAGCAGCAGCCAAGCTATAGAATTATCATGGATGAGCACATTCTAGGCTACAGCGCTAACACAGACCCAAGTCAAGCTATAATTGGAGAAATGCATACACCGAATATGTTGCTTGTTGTGGTGATGGTGGGATGCGAGGTTGGCGGCTTAATGAGGTAAATAACATGGAAGGAAATCTGTTCTGCCGCCTTTCATGGATATAGGTGAGTTGGGAGAGCTACTGGGGGTTGGCTGATTTAAAAATATAAAAAATTGTCCCTGGTTTCTGCTGTTTTTGTACAATTTTTGCACAATAATTTAAATCAAAATCAGAAAATCTTTATTGATCCCGAAGGAAATTGGAGACACACATACAGACTTAGTCAAGAAATAAAGATATGATATAGTAGTGTAGAATAGAATAAAGTAAAATAAACTAACATGAAGAGAAAGAGAAAATTTAAATACAATTCAAATAAAATATTGTCATTACTCCTTTATAAATGTCATCCTTTTTGGCAAATTTCATGTTCCCGCTGCTAGAACAAAGTATCTGTTGATGTTTTGTGCATTCGGTCATTTAATTATTATGATTATTATGGGATGTTTATTGGAGAGAGTGCAAAAGTTACAATAATGCAGACAAAAAAATCAGGCTAAGCCAATGTATTAATAGAGCAGACAAGATGTTCTCCCTTTCGGGGATCAAGACGAGAGAGAGAGAATGTTAGGAGTTTGAGTCCAGAGTCGAGGCATTGAGTGTGTGTGAAGTGAATGTGACTGTCCCAGTGAACACACACCTGCGACCCTTCAGTCACCGACCAGCCTACTTTTTTATGCTTCTTTAACTACAGTCTATTCCTTTTACACCCTAGTTCCTGTGTCAGCACTTCTGTTTTGGTTCCTTGTGCTGCACTGCACCACGGTCTTGGAGAAACATTGCTTTGTCGCACTGTGCACTTTGTATCTGCTTGAAATGACAAAATGTTTATACTGTTTCATTAATAAAGTCCACACAATTTTAAAGGCCATTGGTGATGAAAGCAAATATACTGCAGTACCATCAGGCACGGTTACCTTCACAATATTTATGATTTTGCAATTCTACATAAATAGCTTAACCTTTAAAATGATGAAATCCAGCCTTTGGTTTCTTTATAGCCTCATACACCAATCAGCCATGACATTAACAACACCTGCCTAACACTGAGTAGCCCCCCCTTGTGCTGCTGAATTGACCCTGACTGTGGTGCACTGTGTTCTGACCTCTTTCTATCAGAGCAGCATTAACACTTTGTAAAAAGGAGCTGCTTTTTGGGATCAGGCCAGACTGCCTACATGCTTCGGTAAGCCTTGGGTGCCCATGACCCAGGCCGCTTCCTCCTAAAACCCTCCTAAAACGAAATGTTTATTAGTCTAAAACTGTCTCGCTTGCTGTTGTTGCGCTAATGTGGGTCATGTGATCCTGAGAGTTTTGCACATTGGCAAATTTGTTCTACAGTGCTGCAGGTGAAACAGCATGTCCGTGTTTTTCTTGTCGCATGTATGAATCTCTTGAGTGTGTCTCTCCTCACCATCTGTATGATGTGCTTATGGAGCAAGTATGGAATGTAAAGCAGTGCAAATTTAAAAAGTGTAAAGATCATTGTGTCTCTGCTCTAGTGTTGAATCTTCAATAACTTTAAAAACCTGTAATAACAAGATTATTTACACGGGGGTGGAGCTATGCTCCAGTAGGAAGTGGTCAGTGGACCACTTACACATAAAAATAACCATAATATTTTTATCAGCTTCGCAAAAATCATAGTGTGTGTGGGTGTGTATGTGAGTGCACACTTTGGTTTTAGTATCTGTAGAAAATTTAATTATTAAATAATTGTAACTTACTGCACTGCCCTGCTTTCCACTTGGCTGTTCAAACCCACATTCCAGTCACCTTTCCTGAGACTTTTGCATAACAAAGCTGCACTAATGGACCTGAGTCATTGGAGAGGTTTGTGGGAGGGCAAGGAGGGGGGAGCTCCTTTCGAGTCTCCATTCCACCAACCCAATCAGGCAGTTTGGAGTCTCCAGTGTTGAATCTTCCCTGTGAACATTCCTGTGGGAACAGAACACCCCCTCAGGATGGTGGGTGTGTGTGTTGGGGGTCTCTGAACCAGACCACCCTGGGTGTGCAGCCCCTCATCATGTAGAATCCGGCTGAATGTTGACCATGAGGTTTAACGTATCTCCGGACTCTATTTACCATCCAGCCGAAACCGCCCCCAAAGTGAAAGCATATGCTCCGGCGGAAAGATGGGTTAGAGGAATGAAAACGTTGTCATCGAATACCATTGGGTTTATCGTATATTATAAATTTGCTTTGCTCTGCTTAGCGTTTAATTCCTCGTTTTTTTCCCCCTTCCATTTTCTTGAAAGGGGAAAAGAAAAATGTTTGGGTTTTTCCCTGTACTTGCTGTTCACTGACGACGTACCGCTGTCAAAGCGAATCAGGCATGGGCCCAGACTGCAAAGCGGCGAGCTTCAAAGCACAGCTTTCTCCGCTTTGCTTGCTTCCACTGCTCCGTTCACAGGCAGATTTGGAGGTTATAATCTTAGACGGTAATCGCTTGGCTGCCTCCATTGGATTTACATTTTTTCATGCTGTAATCTCCCGTTTACATTGTCGTTTAGGCAGCTTTGGCCTGACGGCTCGTTCTGGAAGCCTCTCTCTGGGTCCAGACTGACAGCAGACAAGACCCTGGCGCTATGTACTGCTCCTCATACCCCAGCTCGTGATGAACCTTTGGCGTGTAATTCATGCATGCAAGGACCCTTTATTCCATCACCCCCGCTGACGGAAACACTACCAGCCGCTCTTGACTGATGCTAAACTGAGACTGATCTCTTGTCGCTGTCAGGGGGCAGTCGAGTCTCTGGAGCCTCTTGATTTCCTGACATTTATAGATACATTCACACAGCAAGGGAAGACCTTTTGTGGGGGGGGTGGGGGTTTACTCAGTGATCCTGCCATAACACTTTAATCTGTTTAGTCTGCCTCAGTGTTATGGCAGGGTGTGGAGAGCTCTATACAATAAGGCCCGGCCCATAGCTGGAGGTAATACTCAAGCTCATGTTTTAGAGTGAGTAGGCTGGTCGTTATTGTTGTCGTATTTTCGTTTTCTGGGTCGTCTTTTTTCTCTCCTGGGTTTTTCATTGGAAAAACATGGAGGAATGTTTTGCTCTGCCTGCTGCCGTAGGTGGAGAGCAGCTCGTCTGACTTTGTTCTTCATCTGAGCATAAAAAAAACCCCAGGCTCACTTCAAATTGAGCAAACCCAGTTGCAATGTGACATTCCTAAATCCCAAAAATTTGGGGCAAAACTTGTAAATGCTAAAATATTTTATTAATTGCCAATTATTTTATTATTACATTTTTATATTTTATTATTTATTATTTTTATTTATACATTTTAAGCTTTCCTCACATTTGTGCATCATATTTATTTAAAATAAATAAATAAAATAAACAAACAAACAAATAAATAAACATTTGCAAGCCAAATCTATAAATAAATAAATAAATAAATAAATAAATAAATAAATAAATAAATGCATACATACATACATACATACATACATACATACATACATACATACATACATAAATATGGCATTTAAAAAGGTTTATTAGAAAAAGACAAGAGAATTAAAGGCCCCACTTTATATTAAGTGTCTCTAATTACTGTGTAGTTACACATTAACAATGCATGTAACTACAGTGT
>JBBIGC010000001.1:16154583-16173227 GCA_037576955.1 Lepidarchus adonis
CACACACACACACACACACACACACACACACACACACACACACACACACACACACACACACACACACACAGGCCTGCCAGCTGCTCTGAGATCTGCAGGTGGCCCCTGTTCATATCACAGCCACAGTAATTACTACTAAGTCTCGGTTTTATTTTTTCTTTCCCATTTTCTTTGTGAACATATCTGGAAAGTCAGCAGTGGGAGAAATCACACTGGAAAATGAGACTAGTTATTTAAGAAAATGGATTTTGCACTAGAATTTTAGCAAAGGACGATGTTTGATACATTTTAAAGTTACTGAAGAGGTACATTTTTTAAATATTGAAGTAAAAGTTCTGAGATATGTGCTGTTATTAACTGCACTAGTGTCAGATACATAAGGTGAATGACACCACTGTACTGAAAAACTATGACATGAAGTCCTAAAACCAAGTTAGAAGTGGAGACTGAGCTCAAGATAATTTCATGCCATGTATATTTGTTTGTTTGTTTATTTAGGTATTTGTTTGTGTTTGTTTGTTTATGGTTATTTGTATCTATGTGTTTTTATTTTATTTATCTATTTATTCAGTTACAAATCATAATTTAGAGGCAAATTCTGACCAAATTTTGGAGCTATACCTTGTATACATTTTTTTTGGATCATACTGCTCAGTTGTGGTTAGCCCTCTGCTGTTGGGTCTGCTATGCCAATATTAATGGTGCAGCACTCTCATTCATATATTATTCAAGAATTAAGAAATGTTTATTGTCAGCCCGTCCATATTCAGGCATATGATACTGTTGAAATAGTGTTTCTCTTGGACCCATGGTGCAATATATACTGTATCAGTGTGTACAGTGCTGAACAGACACCACTGTTCTTCAACTTAATAAAAAAATGGAACCATATATGTCAAAACATTAAGTTACGGTTAATAAAATGGAATGACACAGGGAAAAAGTATTCAAATATATTTAATATTTCTATAGATTTTCTATAGGATTCAGCTCAGATGATTGGCTGGGCCACTCTAGCAGCTTTCTTTCTCTGAAACCAGTTGAGACTTTCCTTGGTCATGTGATCATTGTTTTGCTGAAACGTTTGCCCTCGTTTCAGCTTCATCATCCAGGTAGATGCAGCAGATTTTTATCAAGAAAGTGTTTGCATTTTTCCGTTCATCCGTCCTTCAGTTATATGAAGTGTGTCTGTGCCGTCTGCTGTAAAACAGCCCCACACCATGATGTTCCACCTCCAAGCTTCACTGTTGGTTAGTGTTGTTGGAGTGGTATGCAGTGACCTTCGACCTCCAAACATGGTGTATATTACAGCATCCAAAGAGTTCAGACTTATCTGACCAGACTATATTCTACCAGTATTTCACAGGTTTGTCTAAATGTTGGTCAGCAAACTTTAAACACACTCAACATGCTTTTTCTTCAGCAATGGAGTCTTGTGTGGTGAGCGTACATACAGGCAATGGCAGTTGAGTGCATTACTTATTGTTTTCTTAAAAACAATTGTAGCTGAAATTCCAGGTCTTTCTGAATCTCTCCACAAGTGGTGATTGGCTCTTGGAGGATTATTCCGATAATTCTGCTCACACCTCTGTCTGAAATCTTGTGGGGAGAACCTGGTCGTGGACGGTTTATGGAAAATGATGTTTTTACTTCCAGCCCTGACAGCGCTCACTGGAACCTTCAGTAGTTTAGAAAGTCTCCTGCAACCAATGCCATCAGTGTGTTTTACAACAATAAGGTTGTTAAGATCTTGACAGAGCTTCTCCCATCATGAGATGTTTATTGTGTGACACCTTGTTAATGAGATGCCTTTTTTATAGCCATCAGTTGGAACTGAACCTGCTGATATTAATTTGCACTGAGTGGCAGAGTTGCTTTCTAATTATTGATAGATTTCAGCTGCTGACTTTTTCCTTGTCATTAAATTTTATTACACATAACATAATGTATGGACATGTAAAGGGGATGTTTATGTAATACTGTTTTTTTACCTAGAGATAATATAATGAACATAGGAAATGGTATTCTATAAAAGTCATTATGCTAAATTAACTGATGTTGTTTATCATTTCAAATTTAAGATTTAAAATGGCATCTGAATTTCATTATTGCACTGCATTACCTTTTCTTCTTATTCTTCGTCTTAGAATTGTTATTATTACAATTGTTGTTGTTGTTGTTGTTGTTGTTGTTGTTGTTGTTATACACCCTGCAGGTATTGTTGAGAAAGTACCATAATTATTAGCCCGCTGTAAGGGTTGAGTAGATGGAAGTAGGTGCAAGGATTTATAAATATAAAGTTATATAAATAACAGGACGTGAATCGTGACAACAGATATAACAGGGAATAACTACAGGTAGATCTGACAAGCATTGACTGAGACATTCAGGTATAAATAAGATAACAAGAATAACAAGACACCTGGAAGTGGGCGGAGACACGTGACAGACACAGACACAAAGAAAAGATAAATCTGTGTGAAATGTTGTATGAATTCACATAAAACAACTGTACAAGACACTTCAAGGACAGTGCTGCAGTTTAATGTGCCCAAAGAAAACCGGAGTGAAACACTCCAGCATTGCAAACCCCACTCACTGTCCCTCAGCTATTCCATACAAAATGTCTTACACATCATACCGCCATGCAAATCCTCTGTTGCTTGTTTTCGCTTTGCCAGCAGCGTGCTGGGGACTTTGGGCTGCCGTGATTGAGGACTTGTTGAAGTTTTGTTCTATTCTTATGAAAGGAATAATGCATGAACTAATCATGTTATGTAGCAGAATCCATGCAGATGTACTGAGGGTTAAAATGGTTCAGGGCTTATTGCTCACATGGACTACATACAAAAGATATTATATATATTTTTTTTAATTTATTTATTTTTTCTTTTTTAATATATATACTATATATTTTTTTCTTTTTAAATAATAATGATAATTACAACAACAACAATAACATTACTAATAATGATGATGAAAATGCAATAGTAACAACAACTACAATAATACTAACACTATTGTTTATTTACTTATTAATATATATTTTTAACATATTATAATTATACAAGTACGTTTCTGTTTCTATCCATTGCAGCATAATTGCTACAAGAATTTCACTCTGGATCAATACATTTCGTATCTTATTACTTTCGAGCACCATCATTGTGAACTTGAGGGCACTGTATATATATATACCACATTAGGTCATAGGGCTTCACAAGGCATCACTTTCGGAAAAGTTGGTCTTTTTTAGTTTGCAGCAAGTTTTTCGAAAGAGAATACATTGGACTTGAGCTGGGGGAAACATCATGGAGTGGTTAGCTGGTCATTCAGTGGGTCCACTCTGAACGTCCCCCCCTCCAAAAAAGCAGTCCCTCAGGCTCCACAGCTGCCTCTGCGAGTGTGTGAAGGTAGGTGGTTGGGCGGAAATAACCAGTGAGGGTGAACATAAATAAAGCTTCGTTTCTTAGAGTTCCTGGAACCAGAGAGTTTGACGAATCGTTCACATCATATCGTTGGCATTTTCACTAAAGTCAGGAGGGTCTTGTATTTATTCAGAGTGACATATTTTCAAACTGCTTGTCAGATTGTCAGGCGTGTCTGCTTACAGTTTTTCATCTTTCCTCCAAAGCAAAAACGACGTGATAGGAAATGAGAGATGTTTCAGTTTCGGTAGGAAAATGGTATAGCCACCATAAAAACAACATCATTATATCTAATTCACTCTGATTTATCATCATTTGTCTTGGCCATTTTTGAAACCCCCAATAATTCTGAGAGTTTGAAGTTTAATAAGACCTCAAAATTCTCTGAGCAGGTTTTATAAGCTGCTGATAAATAAGGAAAGTCAGAGCACTGTTCCCGTGTACTTTTCTGGAGACCATTAACCTTTAGTACTGCTGTAGTGCAAAAATGTGTTTGTGGGAAAAGTGTGCTTTTAAACCTCACCTCTCCGTCTATTAGCCGTGCTGACAGTGTAACGAGCCATTTGGTCCTGGCTTCATCCTGCGATAGCTTCTCCTCTTACTGGTCAGGGCCTGAGTATATTGTTAGCTGATTGGAATTGGGCAAGCATGAAATGGAAGTCAGGTTAATATTGATCCCCCTCTTTAACGGCCTGTTCTGCCTGCAGGTGTCCTTGTGGTCTCATTTTCAGGTGAGCGCGTCCACCCTGACCTGAAGCCCCCCCGGGCAGAGATCTTTATAGCTTGTTATTGGAATGGTGGGCTAGAGGTGGGTGGAGCAGAAGGACTGGGAGGGAGTGATTCATTATTGCTGTGCTAACCCCTATTTTACCCTACACTCTTAGCAAGACAGGCAATATGTAGTACCACAAAATTTCCAGAGAAGTTGAGATATTTTTCAAAATGCTGAAATCTGTAATATGATCATGTATGTGAACCTTTATTTCATTGACAAAACCGCAAAAGAAAATAGTTTTACTGACCAACTTCTTTGCGTTTCATTGATATAAACACATTTCGATTCTGCGACACAATGAAGTTTAGGACAGAGTTACAATAAGATTGAAAAGCCAACAGAATATTCAGTGGTTTGGAAGAATTCATATTACGCAGATGATTGGCATAAATCAAAGACTCAGTCTCACCAGTCTGTGCCAAATTTTGTGCGAGAATTGTTATTCTGTTAAAAATAAATATTTCTCAAGGCACACGTTTAGGTTCTTGTGCAGAATATTGTGAAATGACAAAAAATCTTTTGTCAGGTTCTCATTGATTAACCTATTGCAGATTTTTCATTGCATTTTGGAAACTATCCCCTTTTAGTTTAAACATCATATCTCACAAAAGTCATTACATTTTTGTAAATATTTTATTATATCTTTTTATGGGACAATTCTTAAGGTATGATACTATGACACAATGTAAAGTAGTGGGTGTACATTTTGTATAACAGCGTAAATTTGCTACCTCCTAGAACTAACTCAACACACAGCAGCTAATGTCTAAACCGCTGGCAACAAATGTGACTAAGTGAAAATCTCCAAATTGTTCCCAATTAGCCATTTTCCCTCAATGCTGTCATGTGAGTCTTTAATGCTGCAATGTCTTTTTGCAATTTTGCAAGAGGTTGTAGGATGCGACCAATATAAAATTATTGTATTTAGATGGTGTCAAGCGTGTATGGAGGAAACCAAGTGACAAAGACAAGTGTGTCTTGCCTGTAGTCAAACATGGTGGTGGAAGTGTCAAGGATTGGGGTTGCATGAGTTCTTCCAGCACTGGGGAGCTCCAGTTTATGAAGCAGAGCATGATCCCTTCCCTTTCGGAAACTGGGCCACAGGGCAGTATATCAGCACGATAATGACCCCAAACACACCTCCAAGATGACAACTGCCTTGCTAAAGAAACTGAGGGTAAAGATGTCTCCAGGCCTAACTCCTATTGAGCATCTGTGGGGCAACCTCAAAAGGAAAGTGGATGATGATGCATACAGCAGGAACAAATCAGCCAGCATGAACAAGATCACCAGTGCAACATCAAAGACCAGCAGCCGGTGGATTTGCAGCTGAATGCAGAGCAGAGGACCTCCCAGGGCTCCATGGATCAGTAATTTTGAAGTTGATTCCTCGATTCACGTAGTTGGTTGGCCTGAAATCGAGTGGCAGCAGGCTCAGCAGGCAGCTGAGAGGCAGAGAACCAAATGGCGACACCCTTAGGGACAGAGCTCAGAGAACCTCCGGAATTGGAGAGGGTGCTCTGAGCAAAGTCAGTGCATCTGATCGAGTCAGCGCGTCTGCCCGAGTCAGCGCATCTGAGAGAGTCAACTCGCCTGCTGGAGTCAACACACCTGCTGGAGTCAGCACAACTGCCCGAGTCAGCTTGTCTGCCTGAGTCACGCCCCATCTGCGTTCAGTGCCCCGGACATCTAGAGACCAGATGATGTCTAGCGCCACACAAGTCCAGTCACAGCGAGTGTGTGGAGCCAATGTTCGGCCACAGCAGGTGTCTGGGAAGGGGGTAAGGCAGCAGAGAGAGAAAGGGCCATCTGAAAGGCTTGTGAGACATTTCTGGTCACAGACTGTGCCTCAAAGGGTCTCCTGCATTGCCACAGACTGTGCCTCAGATGGCTCACTTCAGGTCCCAGTCTGGGTTCTAGTGTCCAGGGTTTTGGCCCCAGTCTTCAGGTCTCGGGTCTCCGGTTCCTGGTTGGGGACAAATAATGGTTCCTATGCCTTTGTTTAACATGTTCCCAGTATTAATGCGGGTATGGGTGCCGGTTCCCATGATCACAGTGAGCATGTTGTGGACAAAGTCCAGTATCACCCCTACAGCTTGCTTCAGGGTTTAGAGAGCTGTTTAAAGAAAGGATGAGGGTTTTGTTTTTCTTGTTCTTTTGTTTATATGTATTTATAGCAGCATTCTTTATTGTAGCAGATTGTCCAGTCATGATGAGTTTTGGTTTTCTTTCCTGGTCAGTCCTGTCTAGTTTCCCCTCTGTTTCTGTGTCCTGGTCCTGTTTTTGCCTTGTTCTGATTTCTGTCTTATTAGTTCTGTCTGGTATTTCAGTTGTGTCTTATATAGGGAGGGTGTTCATGTTCTTCCATGTTGTACCTGTAGTGTTCAAGGATTTGTTTCTTGTTTTATCTTTGGTTCTGTTATACATTATTGTTCAAGGACATTATTTGTGTTCTTTGGTTTGTGTTTGTCTTGCTTTGTTCTCCTTTTTCTTAGTCATATATGTTTACTATGCATTTTGTCCAAGTATGTGTGTGTTCATTTGGGTTTTTCTGCTCAGTACTTGTGTTTATCCAGTAGCAGTTACATTTTTGGTTCTTTTTGTCAGTCAATGCCTATGATTCTGTCTGTCAGTCTGCTTGTATGGGATCCTTTGTAACACCAGTCATTGTTTCATACTTTTATCTGTGTGTTTTAGTCCAGCCCTAGTTCCATATAGTATTCTGTCTGTAGTATTCCCTTTTGTGCTGTTCACTGTCTGTCCAGTTAAGCCTTTGGCCTTTAGACATGTTTCGTCTGCTTTAGTTTCTGTTCTTGTGTTTAGTATGTGCATTTAAAGCTCTGGGTCTTGTTATCCATGTTTGTTAATGGTTTTTGAGTGCCGTTTGTTTAGTTGTGTATAGTTTCACTTTGTCCATGTCACATGTCTGTGGTCAGTAGTGTATTTTTTGGGTCTAGTCTTTGTCCTGTAATCGGTAAGTAGGTCCAGATCACCTATATCTTGATCTTGGTTTCATGTTTTGCCCAGTCGATGTCTGGGGTTTCCTGTGATCTGTTTTTCTTCTTTAGTTGTGTATCCGTGCTTAGTGGTTTTATTTGTGTGTGTGTCATGTGTATTGGTTTAGCCTTGTTGCATGTCTTCTCTATAAGGTCTAGTTCTTGTTCTGTTTTATGTGTTTTTCCAGGTCTTGTTCTTAGTCCTGTTCCTATGGTTAGTCCTAGTGCGTTACCTTATTGGTCTAAGCTCATCCTCAGTATCCAGTCCTCAGTTTCTAGTCCTGCAGAGTAAAAGTGTAGAGTCAGAGTTTGGAGTCAGAGTTGTAGTCCTATACTGATTCTAATTTTTTTGAGTTGTTGTTAATCAGCCCTTCTTCAGAAAGTTGGGGCCATCGTTTTTTTTTACGTTTGCAGTATCCAGGAGACCAGTCTTGGTAGGTCCAGAGTTGGAGTCTGGGTCAGTGTACTTTACATGTGGTCTTATGTCTTGATCTGAGCTCTGTCAGGTGCTCTTTCTGTTCTGTTTTTGGTGGTATGTCCTGCTCTGCTCTGGTTTTGTTTGGCGCCTAAGGACATGCACCTTTGCATGTGCTTTTGTTTTGGTCACGTGTTTCCCAGTTCCTGTCACGTTTTGTGTTTCACGCCCATCACCAGGTGCCCCTTGTTCCCTGTTTTACATTTATACCCCTGTGTCCCATATCCTGCTGGTGGCGATTGTATTTTCTGTGTCTACAATCCTGTTCTTATCTTTCATTAAAATCAGTATTATTGCAGCTTACCTTTGCGTTTGAGTCCTACCCGACCCGCACTGAGGACATTTCAAAACCTCCAAATAATGAAGACGTTCAGCTGAAGGATTTTCCTGGATCCAAGATCCATTTAAGAGCCTTTGTTTTTAATTGTGGTTGATCAAGTAAACTGTGAGCAATTCATAAGACAGTAATAACACATTTAGTTACACACCTGGAACACTCCACAGGACCTGCCATTTTGGAGATGCTCTAGCCATCACAGGCCCTGGTCAAAGTGGTTTAAATCCTGCTTCCATTTTTCCATTTTTAAAGGTAAATTAAAGGTGTTAAGGAAGATTAATAAAGCTTTAATGTCAATTTATGTTCAGATTATGACTGTATATTAAGCAGGTGCATCGCTCATGTACTATATCATGTTCCATTCATTGAAATGCTTATGTCATGCTCATGAATACAATAGCATTCATCCATTCATGCTTTATCCATTTCGAGTTTTGGGGAAGGTGGGCTGACTATGGGCTCAGACAGAGTTCACCCTAAACAGGAGGACAACCCATCACAGGGCAACATATAGACAGACAAGCATTCACACACACTCACACCAATAGGTAATGTAGAGCAGCCAGTCAACCTAAACCATAAGCCTTTGGACAGTGGGAGGAAACCGAAGAACCTGCAAGAAACTTACGCAAAACACAGGGAGAATTTGTACACGACACACACCTGTGCCGGACCTGGGGATCGAACCCAGGACCTTCTTGCTGTGGGGCAACACCGGCCAAGAACCGTCTAGAAGCCTTTGTATTTAGGAGGGTGTGGAGTAGATGATGAAGGTGCCAAGTACATTCTGTGCATTTCTTCTCCCTCTGCACTGAGAGGAGATACTGACAAAGTGGATACAGGATACACAATAACAGTCAGTTTGCTGTGGTCTTTGATGTGGGGTGAAGTTTGAATATGTCAATGCATTTTCGAGAGTTTTCTGTTTTCCCCTACTCCCACGCACATGCCTGTGGAAGATCTTGCCACTTTAATCCTGAGCTCCCTTTGTCAGAGCAGCACAGTGCTTCTACGATGCGTGGGAGAACCAACCCGGAAATCGGGCCGACTGATGATAAGAGCTGGGAAGATGGAGGGGAAAAGAAGAATACACGTCTCTGTGGATAAATGATGACACGTACCACTTCCCGAGCTGGATAGCAGGAGCAGTTGATGTCCTGACAGGACCTGCTCAGCGTGGGGTTAAGAACGATCGGCCATATTGGCGTTGGATGCATGATGCGAGATGTTTCTTGTGTGAGAAAAACTATTACGAAAGCCCAGAACGGAGCTCCAGTTTCACTGTACTGGGCGGAGTTTCTCTCCGGAGAATAAGGAAACGAGGCGACTGTGAAATGGATGCCGCCAGGTCCCTGGTGTTTGATGGATGAGTGTAGCCCTCTCCAGCATTTTAATGGGCTCACAGAAGATCAGTGGCAGACGTTCAGCATTTCTGTGGAGCAGGCAGGGCACAAGATTAGACACAATATATTAATTCGCATAGTCAGGATGGCTTAGGTCACGTATCTTCAGAGCTCTCTCATATCTTGAATTCTGTTCAGTTGCGCAAAAGCATTTCAGCTATTTGTTACTGGCTTTTGAGAAAAAAATACCCAGTGGGCGTAGTTGGTGCTTAAGCAGAACATTATGTCATTCCTTTCTTTCTCCACTCTTGGACGGTGGGAGTAGCTTAATACCCAAAAGCCCCAGAGAAACACATGCTCCTCGACTATAGAGCGAGGCAATAAAAGTGTATGGCCCATGCTGCGGAATAGCCCAGAGCTCCAGCAATATATAAAACATGGACCCTTGGCAACAATAATAACTTGATGGGGGCCTCCTTCAGCCTTTCAGCCCTTATCTGTTCCATATTGGACAGTAAAACTACCGAACACTCACGTTTCCACCTCAGAAGCCGCTCGCACAAACTGTAAAGTCTCTTTCGCTGCAGCCCATGTTGTTAAGGAAGTGCTTTTTCCACCCAGTGCTTACAGAAGAGAAGCGGAAATAAAAAAAAGAGAAAGCAACAGACTGACTGAATAACTTGGACTCGTTTTACAATCAAAACCACATTTCTATTTCTTCCCTTCGCACTCATGGTCTTTCCTGGGTTCACTTAGGGAAAAGAGATTATATATAGAACCATGACATTTCATTCATCTTTGCCATGTTTTTAATTTGTAACGTGTTTCAATGTTATGAAAGACATTTTTAAAAATATATTCTCCATTGCGATGTCCATTGGGTATTGGGTATAAACTCCACAATCTCAAAAATTTTGGAAATGACTATTTGTTGTTGTAAACACACACAGTTCACCATTACGAAATGTGACCTCTGCATTTACCCCATCACACATGGAGCAATGAGATGCCATCAACAATGACCCGGGCAGCAGTGTAGTGGGGGCGGTACCTTGTTCAATGGTACCTCAGTGGTGCCTGGGTTGGGACTTGAACCTGCAATCTTTTGAAGTCCTAAACCACTAGACCTCCACCGCCCTGTTATTAATCTTCCAGAAAATGTTATTAAAAACCATTCTGCTGCCCTAACGGATGGTTCTTTAATAAACCATTTTCATAAATGACATGGGTGAGAGTAAAGAACCTCTACGTAATGTAAAGGTTCTGGGAAGAACCCTTCAATTGATAAGTAACCACTATACAAATCTTCTTTACCTTCTTACATTACGTATAACGTTCTTCACATCTACACATTGACATCATACGGTTCTTTGTGGTGATTAAATTGTTCTATGCCGTCATTGATAGAGCCATTTTTTTCTGCATTAGGTCTTATGTTATCAGATGTCCCTGAAGGCCTTGATTACCTGAGTCAGATGTGTTAGAGTAGAGTTAAACTAGCTTTAGGAATCCCTTATGCAGATCTGTAAAGGACCTTCTAAAATGCTTTTGTGTATCACCTAAAAATGTTCCAAAAAGTTTTGGTCAAAGTGAACTTTATTGTCATTTAGAGCGTACAAAAGAAAGTGTACAGCTGACTCAGCATCCAATCTGCCTTGGGTTTTGGGGCGGCCCATTGATTCCTGCTCAAACAGGGGGGTTAGAATGAGTCCCTCTGTAGAGGTGAGACTAGCTTCTAGTCTTAAATTGAGGTTAGGCTGAGAATGTTGCCTGTACTTCAAGGTGATGACCATGGAAGGGACGTCCCACGGAAGATAGGCTCATTGAGGAAACGAGCACATGGGGAACGAAAAATGGGCTCTTAGCGCAACCCTAAACATTTACCTGATTGGACATCAACAAAAGTAATATTAAGAATTAATGTGGGTCTGATGGTGTTGACAAATTCTAAAGGATTGTCCTAATTTATTTTTCATCTTTTATTTCTGTAAGGTAATTTTATTTATAATCCCATAACTTATTTTTTATGCCATTTTCTTGACTTATTTACTTTTGTAACCGTTTCCCTGTTGTGTTTCCCTGTCATATTTCAGTGTTTCTTTTGCCATGTGTGTAAAGACACACTCACCTCAGTTCTGTCCCATAATGTTTTACACTTATGTCCCATTATTGTCATCACATGCCTTGGCCACATCTCCGCCCCTCACCAGGTTTCTTGTTTTTGTTCTATGTATTTATACCCAAGTGTGTTTCCCAGCCTTTGTCAGATTTCTGTTCTTTCTGTTACGTTCTTTTACCTTGTTTCTATGTCTAGTTCATTTAATAAATGTAATTTGCATTTCAAGCCCTTGCGTTTATTTCCTACACCCGACAATTTAAATCTACATTTTACCATTCGTCTCTTTTCTGTGATTATTATCTTTATTCTTTAACATCTTTTACTTCTTGTATTTTGATTCTTTATGCTCTCTGTGAAGCACATTGAATGACCTCTGTGTATGATAATGTGCTGTAGAAATAAATTTGTTTTGCAACATCAAAGAAGCATGCACATAAGCACATATGTAGTAGAGAATAGGGGTTCAAATCACCATCCCATTCCACATTGATTATTATCGATTATATTATCAGATTAATTTGGATACCTTATTATTTGCAGCCATACATTTTGATTCAATACCGGAGTCTCTAGTCAGTATGAAATATGAAATTTGACACAATCTGGAACATTCCCATCAACTCTCACCTGAAAACATATTGTAACCCAAACCTTTTATTATTTAAGGTTAAATACAGTGATGGTGTCATAAACAAAAGCAGCTTCTCAGTAAAAAAAACACTGCCCACAGTAAATAGATTTTAAATTAATTGTGGAATAAACACACATATTGATTTTCACATGTCACATAAATACATCGGATCATCAATATTTTGGTTGATGAATCGATACAGATTGATTAATTTTTACACCTCTAATAGAGAACACAGTGTTTGCATTATTTCACAATGTATGAAGAACTGTAACAAGGCAAGTGATGGGAAATACTCAATGATTGCTCAAAACAAGAAGCATTTATAAGATATGAGATCCAATATGCATGTGCTCAGACTGAGTATATTGTTTCACAGTGGCTGATATTGCAAAATGTACAGAACTGTGACTAGGCTTTGGTAAAAAAAAAAAAAGAAATCATAAAATCATAGTATTCAGTGATGAAAAAACCAAATTATTGCACAAAATATGAGGTCCAATATATAGGCTCTGCATAATGTGTACAGTTAGATGGAGCCTTCTGATGGACTGCATAAAGATGGTGGCACCATGTAGAACACTTTTTGCCGAGCATGTGCATTCCCGCCCTTGCTTTGTAGAACATTAAGCTGTTTCGAGCCTTGGCCTCAAATCCCATCTGTGCCAACCGTCCACTCTGCCTGCCATGGTGAACACGTTTATTTTCAAAAGTTTTTGCTTTTGATGACTAATCGTCATCTCCAGCCCGAGCTCAGTTCAGTTCTGCCCAAGCTCCTCATTAGTCACACTCCTCCTCTTATTTGCTTCACTCAAAAGCTCAGAAATTGGCAGAACACATATTACCTGCTTTTTGTCATTCTCTGCCTGTAATGTCAGAACTGTGCCCAGGGCGGATTAGCACCATCTGAGGAATAAAGCACATAGATTTTTCTGATTTTTTCACATGCATTACGTCAACACATTTCTATTTTTCTCTTTTCTTACTTTGGGCAACGACTCTGCACTGATTGAAAATTTAAAACACTTTTTTCACTGCCTTTAGTCAAACAGAGGCTCTTATTTTATTCACTTTTATATTCATTTGTTTTTGAAAGTTGATTTTATTTGGTATTTTATCTCTTACTTTTGTTTTGATGCTTTTTGTATCTCTATAAAGCACATAGATTTGACGTATATGTGTGATAATGAAATATAGAAATAAACTTGCCCTGCCTTGCCTTGTCATCCCTTGCATTGATTTCCCTTACCTTGCCTTTCCCTTGCTTTCCCTTGCCTTGCTTTTCTTTCCCTTTCCTTTCCTTTCCTTTCCTTTCCTTTCCTTTCCTTTCCTTTCCTTTCCTTTCCTTTCCATTGCTTTGCTTTAATTTCTTTTCCCTGTAATTGCATTGCATTGCCTTTCATTTCCATTCATTATATTGCATTGCCTTGCTTTGCTTTCCTTTCCTTTTCCTCCCCTTGTCTTGTCTTACCTTGTTTTCCTCATTTTCCTTTGCATTGCTTTCCCTTGCCTTATCTTGCTATAGTAACTGATTCTAGCTACTCCGACTTTCTGATTGCTACCATAGATATGACCTGACCACCTGTCTTGGATGTTGGTACACACCAGAGGCCCAGTGGATGCTGGGTTTTCTTCAAGCCTCAGCAATAACCCTAACGAATGGACATCTTTGTTAGCAAAGTGCTTTTATTTGAGATCACTTCAACATTCTATCAGAGTGCCGTCATTCAGCGGCACATCGCCTTTCTTGACAGCATGCTTGCCCGTCTCTTTTCCACCGCATCTTTGCCCATTTATCGGCACGTCTCTGCCTCTTCTCTCTCTTTCCCTTTTGTGGCAGCCGAACGGATTTGTTTAAATGAAAAACATTGAGTTGAGCATTCTTTCGCTCCCCCTTGTCCCCCACCCCCTCCCCGGCATACGGCAAGGATCGTTTTCTTGTCAGGATCGGCCTGGTTTATTTTGTCTGTTTTGCACTGTGGTCCTCAGCTCCATCTTTGCCAATCAGGGCTCCCCCCCACCCCTTGAGTGTGCCTGCCTTTAATGCAGCTATAATGATGGTTTACAGAATTACACTCTAAAGTTTCACTCGCATGCCTTTGATCCATGACCGTTGGCTGGCTCTCTGCCTCTGAACGTTACACGCTCTTCGTTTCCGGAAAGTGCTCCTGCTTTCTGATGAAAGCTCGCCGGATGGGAGGCAGAGCGGGGAGGCCGTTAGGATTGGTTGTTGTTTTTTTAACTCCCCTGCCTTCTCCACACTAGCTGCGTTGATGACAGTCAAGTCCGACCCCTACGAGACGCGCTGGGCGAACCTCAGGGGAGAGCTGGGAGCGCTTTAGGAGTTCTGCTGAAAGGAAACATGTCAAGAGAGTGTCAGACACCTCCACATTCTCTGATAAGCAGTTCATATTCCCCCCATCTCTCGTCTTTTTCTCACCCGGCATCTCTGTTCTAGTTTCTGCAGCAAATCTGACCTTAAAGAAGACAAATCCACACGGACGTGTGTGTGTGTGCTGATGTGTGACAGGCCTGCCTTTACTTTCCTCTTTTTTTCGAGTAATTAAAGCCTGTGAATTCGTTTCTTGTGCAAGTGTGTTGCCTTTGTTCGCCAGAGGAGCGGCTACACCCTTTCACGTCATCTTCTGTCGTTCAGTCAGGCTCAGGCCTGGTGATGAGTTTTGGCGGTATCTGCAATCTCTTAATTGTGCTGTCGGTTCAATCTCATTCTCGTCTGAGCACCGCGAGCGACTAGCGCCGTGGCTAATAGACTCTGAGATGTGGACACGTCTGTAAAGCCTTTTTCATGAGCCTCTTTAAGGCAGAGCAGGAGTGTTTTGTCATTAACCGTGTCTTATAAACAGCAGGGTGAGGTGGGGCCAGTCGGAGATGAAGGCTTTACGTCGGTGTGCGTTGCCATCACGCCTTTTTTTGACAGGAGCGTCTCTGAAATGAAAAGAATGATCATCCCCGATAACCAGATATGATTCTGTGATGCTTTATTTTACGTTCAAGTACAGATCAAGTGTCTTGTATATGCTGAGGCTGCTGGTCTTCTCGGAAAAGAGTCGCTCTAATAAAATATCTTCACTGATGTTGCAAGAAAAGCAGTAAAAGCCTCCAACATCTGAGAATATACCATTAAAAATGATAGTCAATAAACTGTACCCTGCACATGGGGCAGTGGTGCCCTAGTGGTTAGGACTTTGTCCCTGGCAGAAGGTTGCAAGTTCAAGTCCCAACCCGGGCACCACTGCGATAACCCTTGAGCAAGGTACCGTGCCCTCTTCACTGCTCTCCGTGTGCTCCCTGGGCGCTGTTGATCGCTCCATGTGTGCATGTGTGATGGGTTAAATGCAGAGATCACTTTTGATTGTGGTGCACTGTGTGCTGTGGTGTGTTCACAATGACAAATAGTCACTTTCACTTGTGAAACCGCACAATGTAAAAGACGAGTGAACTGCGAGCCACTGAATACACTACAGTACAGAAGTGTGGGATTGATCGCATATCATTAAAAAAGGGTGTTCGCCAATCATCAATCCCCACTGTGGTTTTTGGCAGATGATTGACATGTAGTGCAGCCAATCTGAGACCTCTTGTAAGCGTCACCATGCATGCTCGGTCAATCGCATGAGCTACTGCGAAACTCACTTCCAGTTTGTTTCTCCTAAAGAAAGGGTCTAAAAATGAGGGATGGAACTGTCTCAAGTATAAAAACTAAATTGGACTGTTCATTAAAAAATACAACACTGACTCTCCACAAAAAAGCTAAGAGCTAAGAAAGAGGAAGGTAAGGAACTATGTCAGGACTTTGCAATTCCATTCAGTTTAAGAGTTTAAGGCAGGGGTGTCACACTTAGGTCTTGGAGAGCCAGTGTCCAGCATAGTTGGGTAGTTTCCCTCCTCAAACACACTCACTCAGCCTGGCCATTAACAGGTGATTTGAAACAGGTGAGTCTGAGCAGGGAAATCATCTGTGCAGGACACTGGCCTCCAGGACCGGAGTTCGACACCCCTAGTTTAAGGCATCATTGAAGTAAGGTAATATACAGTATATGTGTATGTGTTTAAGTGGGTCATTTTTCAAATTTTAGCATTTTTATTGATATTATGGTAGATCCTTTTGACTTGGTCATTTTAAAAGTAGCTCACACTTCAGTACTTTTTAAATGTGACTGTATGACTTTCACTTGTATTGGAGTAACATTTGACTAGTGCTTTCTGTACTTTCAAGTAAGGTACTTTGTTCGCCTCTGGGCACAGTCCAAAAATTCCCAAATGGTCATTGTTTCAAGAAAATAATCAGAAATGTTGGGAATTCCAATTCTGAAATGAAGAAGCTGAGCATTCATGGGAATGACACATCCTGAACATTATTGCCCCATAGCCTTCAATGAAAGTTGGCCACAGTGAATGTGGCTAAAGATCTTCACCGGACATCAGCACAGCCATCACTTTATCTTTGTTGAGAAACAGACTGTGCAGCGTAAATAACTGGGGCATAACCTTTGCCTTTGTTTTGACTCTGCAGGCCATGAGGAAGAGGACCTGGTGAAGGGGAGGAAGAGTTTCCGCAGCCAGGCTGTGGTGAACCAGAACCCAGAGACTGAGCTGATGCTGGAGGGGGAGGACGATGCTGTTAGCCTGCTGCAGGACAAAGATATGGACAACCTGGCAGGTGAGAAGCGGTCACTCATGCGGGACACACGGCGTAACCCTCAGTGTTGTTTGGGAAGCAGGACTAGCATTGATACAATGTCTTTAGTTTATCATTATTAGTGTTTAGTAACCCCTTACAAACAAATTATGGACTTTATAAGCTTCTTTCAGTGCAACTGTCTCTTCACCTGGGCCTTCAGATCAAGCCCTCCTATAGTAGGTTCATGATTTGGTCTTCTCTTTTTGCTCTGTCGTTTCTTTATTAATTTCATCTCACCAACAGATACTCCAACATCTCATCATCTCTCTATTCAGAAATTTCATCCCCTTTAGATTTTTTGAAGTTTTTATTTATTTTTTGTTGTTTATTCATAAATAAATAAATAAAAGTATAATAATAATAGTAATAATAATAATAATAATAATAATAATAATAATAGTAGTAGTAGTAGTATTGGTATTATTATACTTGTTTATTTGTAAAAAAAAAAAAATAGTAAAATATAAAAAAAAATAATTGAATACTAAAAGGTAATAATAATTTTTTATTGTATAAATATTATATATCACTTTATATATTATATATCACTGTTTTTGTAATATATATATTTAAAAAAATATTTATATTATATATATATATATATATATATAAAGGAATAGTACAGTATATATATATATTTTTTTAATAAGAAAATATTTTAAAATGGTACATATAAATCTTATTTAAATCAATATAAAACATTTTTTTACAACTCTGAGATAAATGGTCTGGATCTTATCTATCCATCAGTCCCTAATGAAAGTTTCATGTAAAGCAATGAATGACTTCTTGGGTGAAAAGGCGTAGAAAAAGAAGAACATCGAGAAAAGAAATTTAGATTCTTTGGACAGTGTGCAATTTGCTGTTAACTTAAATTACTGTGTGTGTGTTTCTTCAAGTGTAATCAGGTATTTCACTGAAATGTAACCACAGTGTGATTTACAGTAGTTTCACTAACAAACAGTTTTGGCATCTTCTGAAGGACCAGAGAGGTTCAGTCTCTGAACAGTTGGGTAACAGACAACTGCTGGTACTCTAGAGGTGGATCAGCCAGTATTACTCTGCAGTAGAGCTATGTGGTTACGGATGGCTGACAGGCCAGTACAGCACATGTTGGTCTGGACTGTGTTCCTCTGATGTTCTTTTGGCTCTGCTGGATGTGTGTTTATCTGTCCTTCCACTCCCCTCATTTCATTTTTCACTGTTTTTCCTTTTCAGCACATTTCTGTCCACGAGTTGTTATCTCCAGAGGCAAGTGAGGTTATTTTTAAAGTAAGACCAGTTCCACTGAGACCATTAATCATTCATCACTCCAGCTAAATGACTGCACTTGAATAGTAGCCTGAATGAGCGAAACACTACTAACAAAAAACAGATTGATCTTAATTAGTACTGATTAATTAACTGTGGTTTTGAGAAGAAAATCAAATCAAATCAATTTATCGACCAGTCATAAATGTGAATTCAAGTAGCACTGGGTGATATAGACCCAAGATCTGATGGTGTATTGTGGGTAATGATGTATTGAGTCCATCAAACTCTCAATCAGAGCTTCTCACATCTGGACTCAGAATCCAAATTCCGCTCCTGGGTTTTGTAATCACCAGTCATTTCTGAGCTGTTGACATAGTTGATGGGGTACATTAACATTAAGACCACCTGCCTTATATCCAGCAGATCTCTCATAATCAGCTATAACATTAAGACCACCTGCCTTATATCCAGCAGATCTCTCATAATCAGCTATAACATTAAGACCATCTGCCTTATATCTAGCAGATCCCTCATAATCAGCCATAACATTAAGACCACCTGCCTTATATCCAGCAGATCCCTCA
>JBBIGC010000001.1:16182977-16197467 GCA_037576955.1 Lepidarchus adonis
TCTCTCTCTCTCTCTCTCTCTCTCTCTCTCTCTCTCTCTCTCTCTCTCTCTCTCTATCTATCTATCTATCTCTCTATATCTCTATTAAATAAACTGTAACACGTTTGTCCGCTTTTTCTCCCCCAAAATGCAGCCTTCATACACACGCGCTCATATTTTCTCAATTCAAGCCCGAATCATACTTTACACACAAAATATCCTGTCTTTGTTTTTTTTTTTATTAACTCTTTAAATAAACTCAGAGACAGAAAAAATAAGAAAAAAATTCCAATCACATCGTTATATTCCAGTGTATTTCAAGTGCATTGTTTTCAGCTATATTTTCCATATATATAATATTCTCATTTTTTTCATGGAAGCAAGGTACAAACAGGAAAAAAATGGTGGAATATATTTTAAATAAAAATTCAAGTATAAGCTTATGGAATGTCTAAAAAATGTAACAAACTGTTCCACAAAGAATGTAAACTCTAAACATCAGAAACTTGTCGACAAGAGTTCAGCTTCCTCTGTGGATCGACACGCGCTGATTCGTCTGTTTGTTTGTCTTCCGTGTGTGAGGAATAATCCAGGCGAACGGGAAAGCGGGTGAAATTAAACGTCTAGTTACGTGTCACAGAAACAACATCCACAAGAAAATGTTCAGACCACCGGAAACACAATCTACAAACGTGTGTATTTACAGTATAAAAATGTACAGGTGTTATTTTTGCCGAGGCTGGAGCAATGGGCTTGGGTAATAATAATAATAATAATAATAATAATAATAATAATAATAATAATAATAATAATAGTAGTAATAATAATAATAATGGTAATAATAGTGGCTTTCTTGTTTTGACGTAACACTGATGAATAACAATTTTCCATGATTTGATTGTTCTATTTTTATAAATATATATAGATTTATATCGTGTAGAAAATGAGACGTAAAAATAGAAAATAGAAAAACAGAAAAAAATGGCGGGACTGTGTAAATTTAAAGATTGACCAGTTTGAACGTTTTCTTGAGGCCTCATCATAACATAACATCATAACACCTGGTCCTACTCTCATCTCTCGGATTCAGAAGATACCTTCTGCTTTTCCTTCTTCTTGACCCAAATTTCCATCATGTTCTTTCATTTTTAAATCCGATTTGTACATGTTTTTTTTGTTGACGCTACTTGTAATATGTTTTATTATTCTTATTATTCTTATTATTATTACCTCAAATGTTCTCCATGATGTTTGGTGGATATTCCCTTCTCCAAAGTCTAAGTTGTTTATTTGTTGTTTGTTAACGTCGTCGTCGCGTTGGCCGTTGGCTCAGAGCTTCTCCAGGCTTTTGGGGTTGGTGAGGATCTCGCGCGCCAGCCTCCACGTCTGCTTGGCGGCGTTCTCCAGCGCCGAGTGCGGCTTGCCCTGGAAGAGGTCCAGGTTGGGCAGGAAGTAGTGCGGGCAGCGGCGGCACTGCAGGCAGGAGATGAGCTGGAGCAGGATGCCGTTGAGCCGGTCGCCCAAGCAGTTCTCGTCCCAGTCGCTCTCGCGCGGGTGCTTCTCGCACTCGTACGACACCAGCGTCTTCATGTGGTAGTTGTTGAGCGGCTGCCCGGGCAGCTCCAGGTGCCGGTCGCGCAACGTCTTGAGAACCGAGAGGCACTTCTTCCTGCAGCCGCCCAGCAGAAGGCGGTTCTCGGCCTCGGCGAACTGCAGCACCCACGCGTCGCTCTCCGCCGAGCTCTGCTTCCCGTTCAGCGAGTAACACTCCTTGGAGAGCAGGTTGAAGCCCTCGGCCTTGACCTCGGCCACGCGGTTGGGCCCCGGCCACGGGATGTGCGGCAGAGGCCAGTGCGCCGCGCTGCGCGGCCAGATGCCCGTGCACTTGAAGGCGGGCGTGATCTGCACCACGTAGCGGTCGCGGATGCGCAGCTTTACCTCGCTCGTGTCCGCGACCATCTTCACCACGTCCCGGTAGCTGCACTTGTCCACGGCCTGCGCCACCAGCGTCTGGAAGCGCGAGCGGATCTTGCGCGCCGACAGGTAGCCGGACGCCGTGATGAACTCCACCCACAGCGACATGCTGCGCTTGCGGCCGTCGCTCAGCTTGAGCACCGCGCAGCCGGGCAGCGAACCGTCGTCCACGAAGTTGAAGACGCCCATCTGGTTGAGGTAGAGCACCACCTCGAACTCGGTGGGCGACACCACCTCGAGGCCCTCGTAGCGGTTGTCCAGCTCGTTGAGGGAGCTGATGAAGCGCGGCTCCTGCACCTCCACCTCCTTCAGCACGTCCGACACCACCTTGCACACGTCGCGGATGGTCTTGGCCACGGCCGCCTTGCGCGCCTGGCACTTCTCCGTGTAGTACTTGTTCAGGTGGTACGCGAGCTTGGCCTGCGCCGCCAGCATGTTGGGGCACAGCTCCGGGTTGTACACCGGAGGGGGCTCGCAGTACGCCGACGGATCCAACGCGGCCGCGGGCACGGGAGCCAACTTTAGAGAAGAGGAAGGGGGGAAAGTTCCCGCAAATGCAACCGCAAAAAAATGACAGGAGCAGGTAGAGCTCAGAACGGGCTATTTGGGTGGCATGCGTCCCTGCCGTTACGCGTCAAATTTAGGGAGCGAGAAAAGGGAGGAAAAGAAAAAGTCTCGCGCCCAGAATGAAACAAATTTTAAAAAATTAAAATAAAAAATAAAAGTCCGCACGAGCGAAAGTGGAAGTGGCCTCCCAGCCTGAACTCCTCCTGTTTATCCCCTCGCTGCTATTCCGTACTGTGTGTGTGTGTGTGTGCGCGCGCGTGTGTGTGTGCGTATGTGTGTGTGAGAGAGTGTGTGTGAGCCCTCCTCCTCCTCCTCCTCCTCCTCCTCCTCCTCGCCGCCGCGCTGTGTTTTCCCTTCCCACACACGCCGGAGTGAAACGATGAAAGGGGCGGGGCCTGCTTGCTGGTGTGCGCGTGAGCCTGAGTGTGGGCCAATGGCGGCGCGCCGCGTCACCGCCGCCGTCCAGTTTTCTCCTCCGGGACGAGCGGAGGAGGTTTTAGAGCGGGAGGACCGAGGCGGAGGGACCGCGGAGCCAGCGCAGTTTTTCCTGAGGTTTTATTTTATGTTCAGATATTTAATGTATTTTTTAAATTTATTTTTTTGTTTGCTATATTTAACTGTATTGGTATATATTTTTAATATTTTGTTATCATTTATTTTGATAGATTTTGTTTTGTATTTGTTTGTTTTATACTATTGTGATTTTAATGTAATTAAATTAAATTTAATTGATTTATAAATGCATTTTAAAATCCCAGACAGAAGAGCAGAGAGTAACTGCAGCTTCCACTGCAGCAGGTTTAATGTAGCTCAGAAATGTGTATTTCTATTTCTTTCTGTTTTTTGTTATTAATATTATTATTATTATTGTAAATTATTATTAGTATTTTTTTTTTTACTATTGGTATTCTTATTATTAGTAGCAATAGTAGTAGTGGTACTGATATTTTTATATTATTATTATTATTATTTACAGTGGTAATATTGTATTCTACTACTATTATTATTTTATTTTATTTTATTATTATTTTCCTTATTTTAAAACATTTAGTTATAGATTATAAATTCATCTTAAATCATTTCAGGCATTTATTTCCATTATTTCTGTTTATCTATTGGATCATTTATATTTTCTTTTCATTTCATTTTTATCATAATTTACTGGCGTCGCTTTATTATGAATTTATCTTTATTTATTTCTCCTCCTTTTCCACATCATTAATATTTGCATTTTAATTGTGCCCCTTGTGCTGCTTGAGCTATTTTGAAGCGTATGGGGAATTTGTTGCATATTACCGTAAGTTCAAATAATAATAATACTATTTTTGCACTGAAACTGTAGCCACGGCTGCTTCAATGTGTACAATGAAACAAAACGTGTTTGATAGAAAGCAGGCGTTCTGGCATTTTTGCTTAATTATTTGTCCAATCAGCGTGGATCATAATTCTGAATTCGTTGGGCCGACGCTCAGCCGACGTGTGTCTGTCCGATTATGGTGCCAGTTACAGTCGAGCGCGGGAAGAGCTCCGTGAAAGGCTCTGAGCTTCTCTGGCTTTGTTATGGTCAGTTTGGTTTGTGGATCTCTTACCTGTAAACACAGGTGTGCAGTAAACGCAGTGTCTCCCTCTGGCCTTCAATGTTCAGGCCTTCAATGTTCCACCATCCCCACGCTCCAGACCTACCAGTAATCACCATTACACCATTACACATTATTACCTTACAGCCCTGGTGCCCTTATACATTAACCTGCCCATATCATCACCTTCACTGCACTTAATTGACTGAATTGACAATTTTTCTAGCTCCTCCCACCGTTACCGTGTACGTAACCAGCCGCAAAAACATACATATAAATTACAAACAAGAATTATGTTTCTTATATTGTAACTTCTTATTCAGTCTACAGCACGTTAGCCCCGCCCACCCGCAATGAAGTTCTAAAGAGTGTTACTAGTGATAATACCTCCTCCCATCCACACACTCCATATATGGACACATAGCTACAAACACTTTTATATATTTATATAAACATCCTTATTCAGCATACAGCACATTAGCCCCGCCTACTCATGCTGAAGTTCTAAGGAATCATGCTATATAGAGCCAATCAGAAAAATAGGTCTTAAAGGGGCAGTCTTCACATGACAGAGGAAGAAATTGTACAAATTATAGGTGTAGAAATGATAAACAAGAATTATGTTTCTAAAATAACTTCACCTCATTCAATCTACATGACATTAGCCACACCCACCCACAATAAAGTTCAATAATAGTGTTAATAGCTCCTCTTTGCAAACACTTTTTGCATAAATATCCTCCTACCGCACGTTAGCTCTGCCCACTCATGCTGAAGTTCTAAGGAGTGTTTCACTGCTCATGCTATAAAGGACATCCAATCAGAAAAGATTTCCTCAAATGGACAGGTTTCACATGATAAACAGAGGTAAAAAATGTTTGAATTATTTTTCATATAAATTGCAAACAAGAATTATGTTTCTGCATCTTAGCTCCGCCCACCTGCAATGAAGTTTGTCACTTCCAATACTATACAAGACAGCCAATCAGAAATGAGACGTTAAAGGCACAGACATGTTTTATTGGTAAAAATTTAACAGTGCGCGAGTGATATAAATTATAAATATAAATGATATGTGTATATGCTTTAACCCAGAATTCTGGTTTAACCTCTCCTTATTCACAGCACTTTAGCCCCACCCATCTATGAGCAAGTGCTAAGTGCTTAGGGGTGTTACAGTGCCAATGTGATGCAAGGCAGCCAATCAGAAAAGAGGTCTTGAAGGCACAGACTTTAATGGGAATATGTGTTAAATTATAAATTATAAATGGGAATTTTATTTCTGGTAAACAAACCTGGTGGTATAAATTGGTAGAAAATGCGAGGGGCTCATTAAAAACACCTCCATCAATTAGCATCGTTAAAGGCAGAATATTGGCTGGAATCATTATTTTGTTGGATTGTATGAACATTAAAACAGCCAGCAGCACTTATCTAGGGCTGTGATTGGCCACACTTTTGAGGCCAATCAGAGACTGATTATTTGCATATCGCAGCTTACTATGGCAGAGACCAAAACGATTCTCAGATGATGTATCATGCAGCTTTGCTTGTGAACATGTGGCTCTGTGTGGAGGCCTGTGATTTCCATAGTGCATCATTCCCACCAGAAATGTGAAGACTTCAGTGTCATTTGCTCTAGATTCACTTCCAGCCTCATCCTCTTACATTGTCCAGGCTGCTTAAACCATTTTAATGAAGCAATTTTACATGATCCCTCAGACCGCAGCTACATGCTCACCTGCTCTTCCATACGAGACACAAAGATGCCACGAGTTGCTTCTGAAGACCTCAAAGCATGAATTTAGCAGCTGTAAAGGATCTGCAGCCCGCGCCACCCGAGCCGAGCATTTCCTGAATGCAGAAGCTTTCGTACACACACAGACAGCAGCACACACTCACACTGCGTGGCTACATTCTCACCAGTGGCTTTAACTGTCTATAGATAACCAGCCAGTGTATCTAGTGTAAAGAGCAAAAATCCCTGGTGTTCTTCTATTGTAGCTGCTCTGTTGAGGCGGCTCATGGATGGTGGAGAAGGTCTTTGCCAATGGTAATGAGGGAAGATTGTTGTTGAAGCCCTATATGCATTTCATACATTTATAACTAAATCTATACATATTATAATTTACTGTTACTAAAAAAAATATTTGATTAATAACAGACACAACATTTCAGCAGCAAATTCTGAAATCATAGAACATTCATAAGACATTCATAGCAGTTAATTTGACATTAAAGTGTCTATAACACCTTTAAACATCTTCAGTGAAAACAGTACAGCCACTCAGCATAAAAATAATAACACTGTGTCTTCATGTTATATTTATGGGTAAATATTGGGGTTATTTCGTGTACCTTCATAGTGCATTCATGATGCATTAATAAGGAACATGTAATTTTACATAAAGCATCTATTACACCTTTAATATAAAAGCTTAACAATTTTAAATACAATTATGCATATTCAAGATGCATTAATATACTGCACATATCTATTAAAGTTGCATTAAAGACATGGACAGTTTATAAAGCTTCTATGAATGTTTATGGCCAGCATGTGAATGCATTATGAATGTGCATAATGATATTCAATAATGCATTGAAATGCTATCATGAGTGTGAATGCAATAACAATGCAAGTTATTCATGTATATTACAGTTCTTATAGTAAAGGTGTTATAGATGCATTATGTATAATAAAAAAATTCTCTTATGAATGCCCTATGAATGGTCTATGTAGGCACACTTAATATATGTATATAAATCATTCCCAAATATTTAACCACAATAAAAATAACCATATGTGCACAGGCTGATGCCATACAGCTTACTGTTATAGCTCTTATACTTAACAGTAGTTATTAATCGAATACATTCAGGAGCAATAAGTCAACTGAGATGTATAGAATAACAATGCATGTTATTAAAATATATTACAGGTTTTATATGTAGGTGCACACAATATAGAGTTCCCAAATATTTACCCACAATAATAATATGTACACTTAATATGTAGCTTACTGTTATAGCTCTTTTTAAACATGTTATAGATGTTTTAATGTGTAACTGATTGCTATGAATGCGTTATAAATACACTATGAAGGTGTACTTACACGTTTTGCTGTTGTTTTAGTTATTATTATTCAGGAGCTAAGTCAACTAACATGTATAGAATAACAATGCATGTTATTAATATGTATTACTGCTGTTATATTAAAGGTGCTATAGATGGTTTATGCATAATTTAATCTGCCTTATGAATTCACTGTGAAGATGCACTTAATAGAAATGGTTCCAAGATTTTTAACCACTAAAGTAGTAAAATGAAGACACAGTCTGTAATCATTTCTGATGCAGAGCAGCTCTGAAGATGGTGTTAAAGATGCTTTATGTATCACTTAATATACCTTATGAATGTACATTGAAGCTGTACTTAATATTATTATTATTTCTGATGCAGAGCAACTTTAATGTTTTAGCTCTGTTTTCATGTCTTTATCCTTTGTCTCGCCCAAGAATATGCTTTGTTCAGTTTTGCTTGCCCGTCAGTCTGCGCCGGGTAGGAGAACGTTCATTAGGTGCTGCCCTGCTCTATCGTGGGTCGTCCCGCGCTCCTAATTTCATGCCGGATGTTTTCCAGCCCTAATGAATAGCACTCTGCTGGATCTGAACATGCATTATAATCCTGCTGCTCCAACACGCCGCGGATATGGATATATATCCATTTATAGCAGAAAGTATCAGAAGAGTGTTGTAATTATTTGTCCATGTAGCATAAGTGCCAGTGGTGCAAGCCCATTGCATGGAAATCCCTCCATCTCTCTTAGTGGCACCTCCTTACTCTCACTTTCCATGCTCTGTAGCTCCCTCTGATACACACACACACACATGCACGTTTGCCCGCTCTATATCTCACAGCATGCACGTCTCATTATTGGATGCAGATCCAGTGCTCTTTGCTGGTTCGTACCCTGAGATTCCTCCAGCTGCTTTTGTTCTCCTCACTCGGTTCCCAGCGTTTGCCAGCGCGTCTCTTCCATATTCCCCGGCACCCGGCTCCATTTCGCCAGGATTAGCCCCTTCTAATCTGCAGCATGTGCTGTGGGGTTACTGCCTGCTCAGCCTGCTTTGGCCTCTGCCTCAGGTTCAGAACGTGTAGTCCTTTAGGCAAAAACATGTTAAACCCTTTAAAGAAGAATTCCACTAGTGTTACTGTTTAATTCCCCACATTTCTGCACAAGCATATTACGATGTAAATGAAGAGTGTTTTGATGTAAAATGCATCGTCCCAGAGAAGACATGGCTCAGAATGGAACCAGAATGTTTAATTCCTGAAAAAATATTGGAGACGTGGAACATTTTAAGTAAATTAATTATGACGTACTGAGTTTTAATGTAATAATAATAATAATAATAATAATAATAATAATAATAATAATAAATAATTATAATTATAATGAAAATAATAATATTGGTGATGAGGATTATGCAAATGAATATATATATAAAATGATTAATATTGCATTAATTCAGAAAACACATGTAGGCTCACCCATGCTTTTGGTTAGGACGGCTGTAGTTCACCACCACTGTAAATAAACCCTGTTACTCTAAAGGACACCTTATAAAACCATACCACAGCTTTAACTTACAAGTGCTTGTGAGTTGCTACTGAGATATGTATCACCATCAATAAAAATATAATATTAATATATACATAATATTTCAACACAAGTGGGATTTTAACAGAAATAGTACAGATATTATTGATGAACAATTTTCACAAATGCAGTTTCTGGCTGTTTCATTAGAGAAAGGCTGTGTCTTAATGCCACAAACTGGTGGAAATAAACAAAACAGAAAATAAAACAGCTCATGAATTGTTCACATGTGCATATAGTGGTGGAAATAAAATTGTTAATTACATATTTTCCTGCTGCGAGTGCATAATATATTCATAAACTATACTTGGCTTTTATATATAAGAAGAACTCCATTATTTTAAATAGTTTACTTCATTCCGTTTTGGGGTGGATTGGCTAGATTTGGATTTGAAGCTTAATAATTTCAGATCATGTTGTCATAAAAACATCATTTAAATTGTAAATTGATATAGACAGGTGTACCATTAAGAATATGAAGTGTGATTTCTGAAAATGCTTTTGTTTGTGGAGAAAAGGGTTTGTTCTTCACACTGGATTTGCACCATCAGTGCTACATAACTCATCTGTATGAGCTTTCAGGCCTGACCTGGGGGCCCTTCTCCCCCTTGACCTCTCGTGCCCCTTTTTATGTCTTTCCAACATTGCTCACTGTGTGCTTGTGTCATTGCAGCGCACGTCCCGCACTCATCCATGGGGCGATGACTTCGGTATGGGTGCTATTTCTGACCCACTGAATGGGACGTGTGATGGCGTAAATCAATACAATGGGCCTGGCTTCCGCTCATGTTGCACAAGCATATGACCCAGGAAATGTTTAGCTCATTGAAGGCCCCTTTGTTCTGGACTTTCCTCCCTAGTGATCTCTTCATTTTTTTTCCTTTTCCTGCCCCTCTTCTCTTGCTTCGATGATGCCGCTGTCAGAACATTTCAGTCGCCTGGTAATAGCCCTCGTCAAGCTGCTGGAACTGCCATGTGACACCACAGTTAACCACCAAGAAGGTTATAAACAGAGTTAAAACAAACGGGTATTTTATTGGGAGAATTTTATAGCTGAACATGAATCGTTATTTTGTGGAAAGGATTCAAGGATTTCTTTAATTGCTTTTCTTAAACAGTTGACTTCTATCATAGAGTCAAAAGTACAGACAAATAGCTCATAATAATAGGTGGAGTTAATAAATTACTCTAATTTATAGACCTGTTTATTGGACATTCTGTAATTTGACCTCCTGGCCAAACTGGCTACTGTTCAGTTATTTCAGGATAGAGAACTGACCCAAAATAATAAAATCCAAAATATTAAAGAATTTTAAGATTGTAGGTGTGCACCGATATGGGGACTGTTGATATCCGATATTTACCATATACATATCTGCTGAGCTTGCAACCAAGGTAGATGCACATAAAAGTTTTTATTTTTATAGTACATTATCATACACAGATGTCATTCAATGTGGTTTAACGAGAGCATGAATAAAAATAAGCTTAAAAAATTATGAAAAAATGATGAAATAAAAGACAGAAAGTAAATGAAAGCAATACAGATAAAAGTAAATAAGTAGCTACAATTTCAAGCCATCAGTTAACTAAAGGCTTTGGGAAATATTTTTTTTAGCAACGGTTGGGACAGATGTGATCTCCATTGGAAGCTGGCTCTAGCAGGGGGCAGCAACATGCCATTTCACCCTGTTTCGTTTTAGCTCTGTGCTCCACCTGCTGCTGATCTAAGAGACCTTCCAGGCTGATATTCTTCAATCAGTGCAGAGAGAAATTTAGGGTCCAAAATGCTAAATGTCTAGACAATGTGTCCTTAGAATTTTAGCAGCAGCTTTTGGAAGAAACTGTTGCTGTTTGTTGGTCTTTTTTTAGGGGAAGCCAATGAATATAGTATTGCAATAGTCAATCCTGCAGGATAGGAAGTAATGAATATCCAAATCCTACTTCTCTAACATCTCTAATCATTTCTATGTTCCTAAGATGCAGTATAACATGTATAAACACATTATATATACATATTTTGACTGAATCTACCTGGACTATCAATATATATATATTCTTTTGGGTTATAAAATAAATACAGAACAATTAATAAAATATAGAGATTAAAGCGCCTAAACAATAAATAGATCATTAATTAACAGGGTGAAATATTGGCCAATTTCTAAACATCCATTTGATATGTGTTAATTAAAGGAGAAATTGAAAACCGATATGATCCTGATGTCATTGTGCATCACTAGTTATTTTGATTCTGTCATATATTTATTAAACTTGTTATTGGTTACTGTGTTTCAATAACAGATATAATATCAGCTTTGTCAACAATTCCAGACTTTTGTCAGAAATATTAATTAAAGTCATTAATTTCCCTGCGGAGTCATTTCCATCAGCTTTAGATGCTAAAGTTAATAACGTTGTGCAAAGCTGTAGCGGATTACAACTGTAATATCTGCAGCTTTGCCATCATCATCTTCCCCTAATTGAAGTTAATAGTCATTTTTTTATGTCCATGTTAATAATCCTATTATTCGCTGACAAAAAGAGGTCATCTTGGTCTCTATTCCATCATCACTTAGGGACAGTCCTTTGTGCTCGGCCCGTCATCGTTTCCGCGACGGCTCTTTGTGCTTGGGAAAGAAAAAAGAGTGGATCCCAGCCAAAAGGCGTCGCTAGGTCAGAGCACAGATTATCAAGTGGATTTAATGGAGTGGCAGCGTTGAATATAAATCAGATTAAAGGCCCCGGCCGCTTAAGACAAGAGACGTTATGGCTGGGTCTGGAAGGAGAAGAGATTGCCTTATATGAGACAGACATTTATTATGACATATCCCTTTCAACTTCCTGAGCCTGGGGATGAGAATTGGTGGTGAGTTTTTGTCAGAGGCGAATTTGGTTATTCCAGGCAATATGGCCGCACCACAGGACTCCCAGTTAATTTTCCTTCGCCTCCTGTCCGTCAGCCCCCTACCTACTACGCCTTGGATTTCGTCCCTCCATTTGTTTTAGTTGCCATGCCGTATTAGTGGCCTCCTCCCATTGGTGTTTGGCAGCCAGGGACAAAACAGCCTGAGGCGCACTTCAAGCCCAGGCCGCGTACGGAACAGCCAGCTAAAGCCATATGTGCTTAAACCCTGTCTATAAAGCCTAACCCTGAGAACACAAATTAACTTTACTGCTCTGTAAGTGGCCAGAATAAAAGAAGGGGGGGTGGGGGGAATCACCACTTTCAGAAAGAAATCACCACTTTGTGTACAGTGCTTGGCCACTTCCCTGACAAATGCCACCCATTGGTTTGCATAGATGGAATATTAATGTGTTATTTTTGATCAATGATATTCGTTCCAGCCTGTGCATTGACATCCATGCAGGGTAAACACGGAGAGCCTCCGTAAGAGCGGCTGTGGTGGAGATCCCGGCATGATTAATCTTAATGTCTGAGAGACGGCTCATGTCTAGAGGTTGAATCCGTAATCATTTGCCCACTGACCCGATGAAACGTCTTTGCAGCAGCCGCGGTGTGGACTAGATGCATTTCAAATTAATTACACCACCCCGTCCTGAGGAGCGTGGGCACCGAGTGGCTGCTTGTGGAGAGGGGAGGAAATAAATAAATAAATTAAAACAAAGGAAGAGGAGAAGGGGAAAGAAAAGGCCGCGTTCTTCCCCAGGTTGGGGGCTCAGCTAATGAAATGCTGGCCGTTGAAGCCCATGATGAAATTAGGCCATGTAACCCAAATACAAGATGAAGGCTTCATAATTGCAAGTCCTCGAGATCTGAGGTGCCGGGTGCCAACTGTCGGAGCAGGGCTAATGATGACAAATGTCTCTCTATGCAGATTGGGAGAGGGGAGGAGCGAGAGAGACAGAGAGAGAGAGAGAGAGAGAGAGAGAGAGAGAGAGGGCAGTGGAGGGAGGGAGAGGGAGCCAGTGAGCTGCAAAGAGTGGAAGGCAGTCATGCTAGAAAAGAGGGAATATGAACAAGCTTCAAGGAGCGAAAACGTGCAGAAGAATAATGATCACCACTCAAACTTCTCATCCAGGTCTAGAAAAAGGCTTTGTAGGGTAAATTATACCATTGAGTTCATGTTTTAAGTCTTTTCAGATCATAAATAGTGATTAAATTGCAAATGGATTGAGTAAAATGTGATATTTGCATTATTTTTAACCTCATGGCCTGTTTTCAGAGCAACACAAGAAATGCGCATGTCGAGAACATTTCGCTCACGTTCAGAATCACAGTCTTGCATATTTGTCCCCAACCAGTTTGGCTTAGACGTCCATAAATCAGTCTGCGTTTATAGCCGCCATGGAGGTTCACTAATAAAAGAGCAAGAACCTTTCGTGTTGCTGCAAGGCCCAGCTTTCCCCAATTTGTTGCTTGAATGGCTTTTTGAAAGGGCTCCGGGTCGCTACAAAGGGAGCCCCCTTTTTTGTTTGCCCTCGCCCCATCTGTGTCATCTGGTGGTCCTGTGTGAGAGGGGCGGGGTGGTCCTGGGCGAGTGGAGGGCGGGGGTCTCCCCCATGACTGAGGACAGTTGTTTTATGGACTCTGCAGCGTGGCGAAGGCAGTTCATAAGTTGCCGGTTCCTTTGTTTCGCTCGATGGGGAGGACACGTGGGAGGCGACGTGGCCATATTGACGTATATCATTACCATTAGTAACACGCACCAGTCCCCAGAAGCTTTCCGCCTGCTTCCTCCACGGCGAGGCCCCTTAATGGAGACCAAACAGGACAACTCTGAGGAAACGGCATTATAACTTTATATATAACATCAGAAATTATCCCAAAAAACAATCCTGAGGGAAAATATGCAGTTCTGGCACAATCTGATATTACTTATTACTGATAGTATTTTGACAAAATGTACAATATTTTCTATTATAACATTAATATTTAGGACGTACAATTGGTATATGACCTTTAGTTACATTTTACATTATTATTTTGCATACAGTCGTGGAGTACATGCAGTGGCCAAATGTATTTGGACATTAAACCATTGAAAACCTTTTATCTATACCTTTTTCTTTACCTAAACGTTTTATGGTGTGTTGAGATTTTTTAGACTAAAAACAAGTTATTATTTATAATAAATTTATTTAAGAAAAAAAAACACCTTAATCAAAACTTTTAGGTCAACTTCTTGTGTGAACAAAAGCCTGGAAAGGACTGCACTGAAGCCAAGGGCTGGTTTCTCTGGTAATGAGCTCAATGGTGATGGTTTTCTTTATGGAATCGTTTATTTTGCATCATTTTGGATGCAAAAACTGACCTAAAACACACCTGAAAGAAGACTTTGCACACAAGACTTATCACATTACAATATTATCTATAATAGAAAACAGATTTTTTGTTTTCTTTCTTTTTAAAGAGCCCTTAGGTTCAATGAACAGTGGGGGTTGTCAGCAAGGAGGAAAATGTGTCATACACTCAGAAAAGGTGTTGTTGATACATTTTATGTCTTTTCTAAGGGACATTATACATTGTCTTTAAGCTGCAGTTCAGTGAGCGACACTACATTTCAGCTGAACAATATTATAATATTTATCATTATCGGTCTGGAGCTGGACACTCCTGCTATTCACCCTCACTCCTCCAGGACCAAAGCTGGACACTCCTGCTATTCACCCTCACTCCTCCAGGACCAAAGCTGGACACTCCTGCTATTCACCCTCACTCCTCCAGGACCAAAGCTGGACACTCCTGCTATTCACCCTCACTCCTC
>JBBIGC010000001.1:16285498-16299045 GCA_037576955.1 Lepidarchus adonis
TCTTAAAAGAGCTGTGCATGCAAGATGACCAAAGAATATTACAGAACTAGAACCTTTTGCAGGAAGAATGGGAGAAAATTAAAAGTACAAAAACTGAAAGACATTTAGGGCTAAAAAGCACTTACTAAAAAGCAGTTACTAAGTACTGATTATGTAGGGTGGCCAAAATTTTACACAGTGCCATAATAATGTTATTTTTTATTTTTGTTCAGTTTATGGCATAAAAGGTAACTATGCATCAATGTTTGCAATAATTTAGTCTCTGTGAGTTTAAACATGAGCTCAGTTTCAGCTGACTCTACTCATCTGCTAATTTGCCTCTTTCATCCACGCTCGTGTGAGGCAGAAGAACATTCCAAGCTGCTTTTCCATATTGGCTGCTCTGCCGGCTTGTCATGCAACACACTGACGTTCTTCAAATTCATGCCTTGAAGCATTAGATCAAATCTAATTTAGATACTTCTTACTGTTTCTACTGTCTTTGTTTATACGGTTACACTGGAACTATAAATCTAATGCTATAACAAATCTGAGCAGGCTGCACTTCCTACATCATCCATGCACCTGCCTCTGACTGCATAGAGTTATTATGTAATTCCATATACTAGACTGTGGCATAATGTTGTCTAGGGCAGCACAATAAATCATCTGTACAACAATTTTAGTCTTTGCAATACTGATATTACAGTAAATAAGCCTCTAACCAGCCACAGAGCTTCTAAGATTTTTATTGTGAAGGGACGGGGCAAAACTTGAGCCATATGACCTCACAAAAATTATAATTTGAAAGCAGGCAGTTTTTAAAGCTTCTTTCCATATATGGATTATGTGGGTGGGGCAATGTGCAACATTAACGATACTTACAGATGTCAGGCCTTTTAAAAACCCTTAAATATATTTAGTCAATTTAGTCATGTGATGAACATTTGTCCACTTGTATAAATAACATACAGTGTCAGAAATCACATGCACAAGTCTGTTAGAGACTATTTGACAGTTTGACATGGTTTGAAATAAAAAAAAATAAAGGGGAAAATGAACATGTCTGCTTGGAAATTTTTTTTTTTTTTGCTGAACTACTATAATTAACGTCAATGCCACAAAACCACACCTTGGCCTATGTGCCCATTATTTCTGTAGATACTCCGTTTTTGCTGCTGCGGTCCGTCTCTTGGGGATCCTGGAGCTGGAATGGCTTGTCAGCTGGCTCTCTGAGCCCTGAGCCTCGTGGTTTAATTTCACATCTGTCTCAGCAGAGGTCGTCAGGGCCAGAGCCTCCATGAATATTCAGCAGACGTCCACATCCAGTGCTCCACACCCACCGTGACACGCTGGAGAAATTGATTTCGCAGTCACAGGGACAAAACCCCAGCGCATCTTAAACGTGTGGTGATTAAAATACGTCCGGCTCAATCGGGCCCCCTGCTCCGCGGCCCCAGCAGCCAGGCTCCAATTTACGCCTCCTAATTGTGTTGGCGCACTCCCGAGGACCTGGTGAGGGTTGGGGGGTGGCTCATGGGGCTTCAGGCACAGACTGATTGAATCTTTTGTGGGGAGAGTGATCCGGACCTGACCCCAGGCATTTCCCTTGAGGCCTCCACATGGTCCACACTCGTCCCTGTGGAAGCAGCAGGATCTGTGGATCTGGAGCCATATTGATCACAGCTAGCAGAGTTACCCACACAAGTAAAGGACTGGTTTCCCATTGATTTTGGTGTCCATTAAAGTACTGTGTACATTCGCTCTAATGACCTCTGTGTTAATTAAATGTATGTTAAATTTTACTTATTTATAAAGTTTTAAGTACACCTTAAAGGAAATAGTTCAGTCAATACTGCTATTACTGCTAATAAGGAATGAAAGCCAATAGAGGGTTTGCACATGAAGTCACAACATATTCTAAAATGGGAAAGAGCTGTACTGGCATGACAGTGAAGTACAACGCAAGTTCCCATAAAAGTGAGTCATATTACTATTTCCTAAAAATATAAGGTCATTTTGAATTTGATGTAGCAACATGCTTTAAAAAAATTGGAGCAGGCCAACAAAGGGCTGGAAAAATAAGTGTTACTAAAAGAAACAATTGGAGGAACATTTAGCAGTTAATGAGGTTAATTGGTGACAAGTCAGTAACATGATTGGATATAAAGAGCATAGTAGAGAGGCGGAGTCTCTCAGAAGTAAAAATGGGCAGAGTGTCACCAATCTGCACAAAACTGTCTACAAACTGTAGAACAAAGAATAATATTTTTAAAAATCTCATCTACAGATCATAATATCAAAAGATTCTGAGAATCTGTAGAATTCTCTAAGCACAAGGGACGAGGCTGAACATCAGTAATGGACGCTCGTGATCTTCAGGACTCAGGCAGCACCGCATTAAAAACAGGTCTGATTCTGTCATGGGCTCAGGAACTCTTCCAGACATCACTGTCTGTAAACACACTTCACCGAGCCATTCACTAATGCAGCTCTATCAGAAAAAGAAGAAGCCATGTATGAACATAATCCAGAAACGTAACCTTTCTTTTTTTGGTCAAAGCTCATTTAAGGCAAAGTGGAAAACTGTTCTGTGATCAGACTAATCAAAATTTAGATTCTTATTGGAAAAATTTTAAAAGGTGCTATCGTCTGGCTTGGGAGTCATCAGTGCTCAGTTTAAAATCCTGCATCTCTGATGGTCTGGCTGAGCATTAGTGCATATTTAATTGATCTTTTAACAAGATCTTTTCACCAACCCAAAACATCTAGAATGGCTCCATCAGTGCTGAAAGGTATATACAGGTTTTAGAGAAACACATGCTCCCATCCAGACAATGTCTTTCATAGAAGGCCTTGCATAAACCACATACTGCAACAGCTTGGCTTCAAAATAGAAGTGTCAGAAGTGTCAGAGTGCTGGAATGGCCTGTCAGCAGTCCAGATCTTTCACCAACCCAAAACATTTGAAGCATCATGAAATGGGAAATATGACAAAGACCCAGGACTGTTGTTAAAGAAGAGCAGATGCTACGCGGTAGTAAACAAGGCCCTGTTCCAACTTTCATGAGATGTCTTCCTGCATCAAATTAAAAATGACCTTTAGTACATTCGCTCAGTTCAAGATTCAATATTCAAGATGTTTATTCATCACATGCTTAGTTATACACTAACATCAAGCGTAAGTGGATAAACTTAATAAGCTAAAATTAAGAATTACTAGGCTAAAACGTAGCACTAAGCTAAACTTAAACAATATTATCACACACAAGTACAGTAGAAAATAAATAAATAAGTAAAAAGAAGGGTAAGCAAACTATAACGCAAGCAGTTACAATCGAGAACCAGAGGTGCAAACATCGGGAGAAGTGAATAATACTACAGCCAGAATAGCAGCACGGATAGAGACTGTGTGCAGAGTAAAGTGCAGGTGTGCAGGGTACGGTGTTGTGGTCTGTAGAGTGATAAAGTGCACAGACAGCAATGTTAACTCAGATGTTCAGTGTGTGAAGTGTGTGGGTGTGTGTGGTGGCAGTTTAAATATTTGATGTGTTTTCTTTTTTTAATTGTGAACTAAATGCGGGTTTATGAGATTTGAAATTCATAGCATTGATTTTAATTGCATTTTAAAAAGTTGTTTTGGAATTCGCTTGTACACAGTGTCTCATCAAATCCTTATTGCAATATAAAAGTAACTTTCACTTTATGTGTGGAGTCTCCTGGTTAAAGGAACTCTTATTTTATGTAATGATGTTAATGTTTCTGCAATATATGTTTTTCATCACTCAACACTTTATCACTTTGCAACACTGTTTTATTTACCATATTTCCCTAACTATAGCCCGCCCCACATTATAGGCCACTCCATCCAATAAAATGCTAATTTGTTTCAAGCTCTAACTTACAGTAAGTAACCCCATGTTATTATCTGCAGTTTTACAGAAGTAAAAATGCTAATTTGACCCTTGGAGCCTTTGCAGTTCTATACCAATGACATTATACTGTAGTTAATCGTAAACAATTAAATTGATACAATTTTGAACTTACTGATATACTACGCTGCAGAAGTTAAACTCCAGGTCGTTGCTTTCCCGAACGTTTTCATGTTTTTACATAAGCCACCCCATTTAAGCAAACCACACCCAATACGCAGGCCTGTATGTTTAAACTGTGGTCTATCATTAGGGCAAAACTGTATACTTTTTTGCCAATGCCAGGTAATGTACTTAGTGTATAGTTCTGTTTGTCTCTGTTGTCGATATACTGTATGTCTATGAGTCCTGAGCTGATATTTGTATTTTCTTAGATAAGTGTCACAGCGCCCTCTTCAGGTACTTTAAAGTTATTAAAATCCAATGTATCTGCTCCACAACTGACTCACATTGTCCCTAGAAATAATGTTAATCCATTTCTTGTCTGTGTCCCAAGTGTAGGCATGTCCTCAACTGCCTGTTCTACACATATCTGTAATATGAGACCTGACAATCTAATGCCCTTCAATACTGCCCTTAAATGAGGGGTTAATCCAGTGAGCAGTGAGGCTAAGTATCCACATTGGTTGAGCATCAGACTCCAAATGTCTGTGGTAAATCTAATCACAGTCATATCTGATAAAACCTAGTAGGTGATGGAGAACCTTGCTGTAAAGCTGTGGTAGGGCAATATCTGAAAGGGGTACCTTATACTACCTTTAATAGAGTATTATTCTGTATTCTCTACACTGATTGGCTGCTCATCCAAAGCCATGAATTCAGTTTCCCTCTCTGTATCTTTTTTGCTTTTTTACTGTCTCAAAAAATATGATATGTGGCCACTGGACTGTTTTCATTTTCCATTTTAAAATATTTCCACACTGCTGATTTTAACCACACACTGCTGCCAAAAAGCTCTATATTTACAGCACCTGTGGGACAACTGACGTAAAACAAAGGATTGTGCTTTGACTCATTCATGCTCGAGTCAATCCAGAACTTTGAGATCAGATTGAGGCATCTCCAATGTCTTATTCTTATGCTTGTTCTAATGCCATTCCCTTAATCTCTAATGTAATCACAATGAATAAAAGTATAAACATAAAATGTGGTCCGTGCAAAAATGTTTATATTATATTTCACTGGTGGTGGGGAAGAGTTCACATTTGCATAATAACTGAATGTCATTGTATCTATGTTCATAAACATGCAACATTATTCTTGAATAGGTCCAATATTAATCAACAAGAATGTTATTCCACAGCCAATCTTCCTAGATATCATCAAAACACATTATTAGCATTGTTGTGTAATGTTGTGTTTGGATCAAACACTTTTAACACAATTATTTTGTCTCATTTTGGCTTTTTCAGTTTTGCCTTCTTTTCAAAGACCATCAAGCAGAAGCTTCATTATACACAAAACTGCCAAAATTAATTCCAGCTTTTCACTTCAGCAGTTACTTCACTCCAAGCTGCTGGTCTATTGATCTGCAGTGTTTCAGCTGCTGTTGCAGTTTCCTGCAGGTGGCTCCTGAAAAGCCCCCAGCTCACCTCTGTCTTCCCCCTCATCAATCAAGTGACTATCCATGTAAAATCAGAGGTGGCTCTACTGCCTTCACGAAGACCCCAATTGTGTGTTAATGTCGATGGTCCAGCAGATGTTTTTAAAGGGGTTTAATTGGTCTCTCTCATTCTGAACTCTGGATAGGCAATATAATTATTATTATTATTATTATTATTATTATTATTATTATTATTATTATTATTATTATTATTATTATTATTATTATTTGCACAACTACTACATCTAAAAGCAGAGATAATTTCAGTCTCACTTTGTGTTTTCTATATTTTCTTGTTTTGCAGGTGATTACCCAGCACCCCGCGCAGTTCTGACGGGTCATGACTACGAGGTGGTGTGTGTATCAGTGTGTGCTGAGCTTGGCCTTGTCATCAGTGGGGCTAAAGGTCAGTAAGAAAGGGGTCAGATCATTCAGAGTGGTCTGATATGAAATGTTAACTGTAGAAAAGCATACAGACACAAATATGGTCATTTAATTTACTATCTAAAATGACCAGAGAGCATGTGCATCTGAATATTTCTGTTCAACACAGATTATAGTAAATTATCTGTTAATCTGAAAAAATTATGTTCTCTTTCAAGATTTAAAATCATTTCTTGGTTACGTACACAGTTAAAGTATAACATATGGAAATGTTCCCTGATTGTCAGTGAGACTGTGCAAGTATAATAGAAATTAACAAGTACATTAACAAAGATGCATTAACAACAGTGACAACATTCTTCTCAAAATAGTCCAGCAACTGGTCTTCTCAGTTCCCAAATATGTACAGACTGTTGTTAAAAAAGAATGGATGATACCTAAACGTAAACATGGCCTTGTCCCAACTTTCATGAGATGTTTTTCTGCATCAAATAAAAAAAATGTCTTTTGTACATTTGCTCAGATTTTATGTTTTTTGTTTTCAGTTGAAAATTAAATACAGGTTTATGCGATTTTAATATTTTCATTTAAAACACTATTTTATTGTGTTAAAACACTATTTTATTGTGTCATCACATGTCCTCATTGCAATATAACATTCACTTTCACTTCATGTGTGGATTCTTCTGGTCAAAGGAACTGTTTTCGTTTATTTTTTCTGCAGTATTTTTGTGTTTCTCATCACTCAACACTTCATCACTTTGCAAGTTGCTTGATTATCTTTTTTTTTTCCAATGCAAGTTTACATTTTTTGTAAATTGTACAATAATGCAAACACTGTGAACCAATATGTAAAATGTCTGAGCAAGGTATTGACTCATATCCTCTGAAATGCTGCTGCTTTTCATATAAATACATAAAAATAAATATGTTAAAAATGTCACATGTAAAAAAGAGAAGATTTTACAACATGTCCACTGTTATTAAAAACAGGATTTCATTGTTCTCAATCATGAAACATGAGTAAATGGATAGATCCACTGGAATCATCCAGGAAAATATAATAAGACTTAAAAACAAACAGATGAAATTAATGCAAAAGAAAAGAAAATTGTTTCACCAGAAATGTTGTAATTTCTTCATTAGAAGCTAGAAGTTTTTATTCTAAAGCATTAAGACTTGTTGGAGACACAGAGAGACATTTGGAAAAACTATTGAGCACCGGTTGCAATGAAATCTCTCTGTTGGATGCTGCTTCGTGCATAATCTGAAAGACAAAAATAAAGTCAAAGAAGGAAAACTGAGTAAAAAAGGAGAAGAAATATTAAATTTCAGATCAGAAAGTGGAGGAAGTGGATCAGACTGAGGAAGGAAGCTCCAGCATTTAGGGGCCATGCCAATAAAGGCTCTGCCTTTCAGTGTGGAGAACCTGATGCAAGGTCATAGGCAGCAGACTGCTAGTAGAAGATCTAAGACAGGAGTGCCCAGAGTTTCCTGCCAATGCTTCTCCTCTTCCACTTCATGACGTGGTTCAGTTTATTCCAGGATATTTCTGACTAACATTCATGAAAATCTATGCAAATAACCTTCAGTATCGGTGAGTTTATGGAGTAATGTTTCACCAGCAGGTGTCACCACATCCTTATCTCTGCCCTATGGCTGGTTGTGCTTGACTGCTGGGTCTTTTTACTAGGAGTCCCACAGTCTCTGTAGAGCATTAACATACTGCTTTATGTGACAGATTATATACTGTGGGTGTTATGCTGATTTCAGATCTGTGTTTAGTTTTTCTCCAGTTATTGTGTTGAAGCTGATCATCTATTGTATGATATTTAGTAGAATCAGACTAAGCCAGGGCTGCCCAGCTCATCTGAAACAGCTCTGTGAAAACTTTCTGGACCATAAGTCAAGGAATTCAGAAGCTGCTTGATTCTGAGCAGAAACTTGGATGTGGATTGATAATCCACTTCCTGCTCCCATCTAGAAATCTTTCCAGAAAATCTGAGAAACAAGCAGAACGTTCTCACCTGGACTGTGTTAGAAAAGTGGGTTGTGGTTGCACATTATTACAAAAAACATGTTTTTGCTTTGTGTAATGGCTGTGTTCTTGCAGAGGGTCCATGCCTGGTCCATACAATCACTGGGGACCTCCTTCGTGCTCTGGAGGGGCCAGACAACTGCACTCTCCCTCGCCTCATCTCCGTATCCAGTGAGGGCCACTGCATCATCTGCTATGAGAGAGGCCAATTCTGTAACTTCAGTATCAACGGCAAATTGCTTGCCCAGATGGAGATACATGACTCCACACGCGTAAGCGTTCTCAAATTCTCACTGATCACAAACACAGGCCTTAGTTTTTCATTTCTTTTGGCCTATGCAGCCCCAAGTTTGGCTCTCGGAAGGTCCCAACTCACTTGGTGTGTAACCTAGTAAAATAAGTCACTTTAATTGTTTTGATTCGCTGGCCAATATCTTGGGACACAGAGGTTCAAACATTTTGACGTTTTGGAAATTTAATCAAATTCTGTGAATAGGGGGCGCTGCAACTAGCATTTCAACAATGCCAGGAGTCATTGCAGTGTAATGCGGTGCACCCAGTTGTTTTAAATCCAGTGATTTTGAATACATCAAACTTTGTTGCCCGGTTAGGATCTTGCCCTTGTAATCAGATTGCAGGTTCTGGCTCCGGTTCTACTGAAGTACCGTTAAGCAAGGTACCGTCTCGCTACACAGTTCTCCCAGTGCTGTTGATCGCTGCCCACTGCTTTCCATGTGGATGGGTTAAATGGCACATTTCACTGTGATGCATGAGGTGTGTTCACAAGATTGACCAATGGCAGAGTTGGCATGGCTGCCAAATGGTGAACACTTATTGAGTGATGTGGACAGAACCATTATAAAATGCCATGATTTTAACTAAATCAAACTAAAAACAAACTAATAACCTGCTTGTCTCTGGCTATAACTCTTCAGGCCATCCTCCTGAGCAGTGATGGGCAGACGCTGGTGACTGGAGGGGATAATGGGGTGGTGGAGGTGTGGCAGGCCTGTGATTTCAAACAGCTTTATGTCTACCCTGGCTGTGATGCCGGCATCCGAGCCACAGACCTTTCCCATGATCAGAGGTAGGAGATTTTGTCATGTAGCAGAAATTGCACACACTTTAGCTTGGTTCACATGTGAAAAAATCAATTCATAACACCTTTGAAGTAACTACACTCAAATACTGAGCTGTGAGTGTCATTGCATATCCACCCTAGTTGTAGTATTGCTGTTTCTAGGGTGAGGCTGGCAAAAGTGAGTTTTTCCTTCCGTATTCCGATGGCAAAATTCATCAAATGGACGGGGCATAGTCTTTGAGTGCTATGTCCAAACTTCAATGTGACTTGGTGGGGGGAATTCAGGTTTATGAGCTCAAAGCTTTCAAATCGGATCTAATTTCAACTGCCATCCACCTTATACCTTCTGTGTTCCAGGACTTTGATCACAGGCATGGCGTCAGGCAGCATTGTAGCATTCAACATCGACTTCAACCGCTGGCATTATGAGCATCAGAACAGGTATTGAGAGCACGGGCTGTACTACTGCAGCCACCTGAACTACCAGCAACACCTCGAAGCTGAACATACCGAAGAACAGGGCGAAGAAGAATGGAGGGATGTCTGCATTTGTGCACTGGTACTGCATGAAGACAGTGTATCCTAATGCAGCTGCTAATGCTGTATTATTAATCCGAAGGCAAGGTTAGTCTAATAAGCCAGTCAAAGGTGTATTAACACAGACCAAGGCCTAGACACCTTTTTAGTCAAGTTTCTCAATAAGCCTGTTGACTTGTCCTGTTATTTAAACTGTGAAATATTCTGCGTGGAGGGAAGAAAGCATTGTTTCTATAATGTACATTTGTACATGTTAGCAGCATATCACCTTCTTGAGAATTATTTTCAGGGTAAATAATGGTCAAATGATGTAAATACTAATGGTATTAAACATATATTCCTTGGGGGGGAAATTGTCAAACATGTTTAACTCAATTCTCTCATTTAAAAAAAAAGCAAGATGTCCGTCCTCTGGTGTAATGACTTTTACATCAGATTGTTTTAATGTGTTGTGACCTGAAAGCCCCTGTGTCTCCTGTAAAAATGTACTGTAAGCCATTTCTCTCTCCTTCATTGTGACTTTATTGTAAACGTGTTTCATTTAAAAGCAATGTGAGGATTTTTTTTTTTTTCAGTTTATGCAGCATCCCCACATGCAAACACACTTTTATTCAATACTATCCATGCAGGTGTCAATGACTGTACTAACGAGCCCCTATTGAACATGAATTTACATTTAAATATAAGATTTATCTGCTTTGTGCCCTCATAAAGCATTTCAACACCTGTAATACTGTCTGAAGGGTTGTGCCGTTTACAGGCGTGTATAGATCAGTGATGCCATTGGTGATATATCTGCTAATGCTGAAATGTCTTTGGTTTCCAGTACATTCTGAATATTTAGGAACAGCAGCTGCTGATAAATGTTAAAAGAGGTGACCAAGTATTTATTTAAATCTCAGAATTTCATGTAAGGTAAACAATGGTGATTTGAAACTGCACCTATAGTGGGGCAAAAAAAAGTATTTAGCAGCCACCAAGTCTGCAAGTTGTCCCACTTAAAAAGATGAGATAATATAATGTTCATCATAGGTTCACTTCAACTGTGAGAGACAGAATGTAAAAAAAAAAAATCCAAGCAATCACATTGTATGATTTTTTAAGAATTTATTTGTATAATGCTACAGAAAATAATTATTTAGTACAAGCAAGAATTCTGGCTATCACAGACCTGTTACTTCTTCTTTAAGAAGATCTTCTAGCTGCCACTCGTTACCTGTATTAATGGAACCTGTTTGAACGCATTATCTGTATAAAAGACACTTGTCCACAACTTCAAACAGTCAAACTCCAACCTCCACCATGGCCAAGACCAGAGAGCTGTCTAACAACACCAGGGATTGTACACCTGCACAAGACTGGGATGAGCTGATCTACAATAGGCAGCAGCTTGGTGAGAAGAGATCAACTGTTGGAGCAATTATTAAAAAATGAAATAAATACAAGATCACTGTGTATCTCCCTCAACCTGGGGCTTCATGCAAGATCTCAACTTGTGGGTACCAACGATCTTGAAAACAGTGAGGAAACAGCCCAGAACTTCATGGGGGGAACTGGTCAATGACCTGGAGACAGCTGGGACCACAGTAACAAAGGTTACTATTAGTAACGTGCTACATCATCATGAATTAAAATCCTGCAGCACTCGAAAGGTCCCCCTGCTTAAGCCAGCACATGTCCAGGCCTGTCTAAAGTTTGCCAGAGACCATCTGGATGTGATGTGGTCAGATGATACCAAAATGGAACACTTTGGTATAAATGCCGCTTGTTTGGAGGTGGAAGAATGCAGAGATGCATCCCAAGAACATCATACCCACTGTGAAGCATGGGGGTGGAAACATTATGCTTTGGTGCTGCTTTTCTGCAAAGGGGACTGGACGACTAATCCTTAAAATATTAAGGAAAGGGTGAATGGGGCAGTGTATTATGAGATTTTGGGCAAAAACCTCCTTCCATCAGTGAGAGCAGTTAAGATGAAATCTTAAATCTTCCAGCACGACAATGATCCCAAACACACAACCCGGACAATGAAGGAGTGGCAACATAAAAAGCATGTCAAGGTTCTGGAGTGTTCTAGACAGTCTCCGGACCTCAATCCAACACAGAATCTGTGGAGTGAGATGAAAGTCTGTGTTGCCCAGCCGCAATACATCACAGCTCCTGAGAAGATCTGCATGGAAGAATGAGCCAAAATACCAGATACAGTGTGCGCAAACCTGGTGAAGACCTACAGGAAACATTTGACCAACCATGGTTACATTACAAAGTATTTGGGTGAACTTTTGTTATTGACCAATTACTTCTTTTCTGCACAATTATACAAATAAATTCTTTAAAAATCATACAATGTGATTTCCTGGATTTTTATTTCATTCTGTCTCTCAAAGTTGAAGTGAGCCTATGATGAACATTGCAGACTCTCTCATCTTTTTAAATTGGACAAATTGCAGAATTGGTGGCTGACAAATCCTTTTTTGCCCACTGTATAATGAGAATAGACTCTGTAGTAAGCTTTATGGTCTGGTTTTTTACTGAACTTTAGAGCCCAGAAGATCCTTTTGGATCCAGTGTTTTCATGCAAATATGAAATATCAATTCATGTGAGCATTTATTCTCTTATACAGTACTTGTGTGTGCAGGGACGTGGGTGTACATTTAACACTTTGCATAGACTTAAATAAAGATCTTGATCCCTGACACTTTACAGTTGAGTGGGACTGAAGGTGATGCTGTATAATCAGTGAGTACTTATTTGCTCACAGTTAATTCGTAATAGCGATTCAGTCTTTTTATTTATCACTTCATTTGTAATTCCCTATGTGTCATTTCTGAGTTATTTTTTGTTAAAAACCTTTTCTCAAATCAAATCAGTACTGATCATTGTGAAATTAATTTCTTTATAATAAAATGTGATAACATGGTGCATGTGGAGCTGTGAATTATTAAAGGATTAGATTTAAATTATGTATAGTCCTTTTTAATCAATGTCACCTTAACGCCTTACTCAGTAGACTATTGTATGCTATGTACCGTGGTGCTTGAGAATTAAATCTGTCCCGATAGTATCTATCCATACATAATGTGTCCCACTGACTACTTACTACTGTAGCGTAGCTTCACCCCTGAAAGGTGTAATCTGGAACATTAAGCAATGATTGTTCTAACAGGTTCTACGTCTAGATATACCTCATGTTCTTTACACTCATAGCTTTGTTATTTACACTGCTTTACAATCCACATGCACTCCATAAGCACATCATACACACGGTTGTGAGACAAACACTTGTGAGCATCATACATGCAACAAAAACAATGCAGACAAACTGCTTCTCAAGCAGTTCTGTAAAATAAATCTGTCGTCCTGCACAACACAACAGCAGGCCATTTCAGCTGTTTTAAGAGGATTTCCCATAAATAAGTGATATAAAATATATAACTCCAGTTAGACGCTTACTCGCTGTATCAACACTGGACAAATGGTTTGTGAACATGCCATTTTAAAGAGTGACTAAGTAGTCACTCTGGAGTGTGGAACTCTACCTATACCGCTGCAATGGGAACAGATGTTTAAAAATACTTCCTCTGAGGGTTATGAACTGTGAAAAGGTTTTAATAAAATGATACCTTAAAGTAATTTCAGTGAAAACACAGCTAACGGCAGCTCAAACTTTCTTCAAATCTGAAGCATAATGGAAGCAATCCATGAATTTACAGATCTAAAGTAAAAGGAACTAATTTGGCAACTCTATACGATAGAAACATTATACCAAAGCATGTTCAACATCAGCAAAAGCAAAGCAGCACAGGTTGCAAGCGACAACATTTATGGATTTGATTTTGAAGGATTTAAAGAAAGGTAAGAACTTTTGCATTTCAGTGTTGCTAGATTTATACTGAAGAATTTGCATGTAGACTGATCAAATTCAAATTCAAATTCAAATTTTATTTGTCACATACACAATCATACACAGTATGATGTGTAGTGAAATGCTT
>JBBIGC010000001.1:16315276-16330276 GCA_037576955.1 Lepidarchus adonis
CACACACACACACACACACACACACACACACACACACACACACACACACACACACACACACACACACACAGTACTGTTTAATAGATTTAGGCAGTCGTGCAAATTGCTTGTTCCCATTTATCTTATCAGCAAGCATCTTTCTGCAGTAAAAACACAAGTTATCATTAGAATAAATGCAAACAAATAAAAAAAAATCTAAATGTGTTGTGCGTGTTGTAAGAACCTGTTAGGTTTGGTGATTCCCCATCAATACCTCCAGCCATTGCATGAATATCTGAAACTCTCAGCAGCAGCACTTGATTTAGCCACTGAATGAGCTAATGTACCGTTCACTGTATTCATGTCATTTCTATTGATTCTAATTAATGATCAGATGAAAAAAAACCCACTTAATGTCTGTCTAAACAACTCTTATATATACACATTTCACAGGGGTCCGAAGACTTTTGTACTGCGTGTGTGTGTATGTAATATACAGGTACATCTAAAAAAATGTGAATATTGTGAAAATGTTCAGAATTTCTTGACATCCCTTTTAGAAAGTGAAATCCATATATTATATAGACTCATTACACATAGAGTGAAATATGTCAAGCCTTTATTTCCTCTAATTTTGTAAATAAATTTATGTCTTTCAGATAATAAAACCCCAAATCTCAGAAAATTAGAATATTGTGAAAAAATGTAATCATGGAAAGTCATTGTCACACCCTAATCAGCTAATTAACTCAAAATATCTGCAAAGGTTTTCTGAGCTTTTAAATGGTTTCAGCCTTGAAGATTGAGGAGGATAAGCCACAAAAGGTAATTGCTAAAGAAGGTGGTTGTTCACAGAGTCCTGTATCTAACCATATGCATAGAAAGTTGAGTGGAAAAAAAAGTGGGGCTAAGCAAAATCCATTCAAGAATTTGTGGGCGCTTCACAAGCAGTGAACTGAGGCTGAAGTCACATTCCTTGTGTCAAGCCATTCCTGAACCAGAGACACTGTCAGTAGCATCTTGTCTGGACGAAGGAGAAAACACTAGACTGTTCCTCAGTCTCCAAAGTCCTCTTTTCAGATGAATGTAAATTTTGCATATCATTTGGAAATCAAGGTCCCAGAGTCTGGAGGAAAAGTGAAGAGGCACAGAATCCATGTTGCTTGAAGTCCAGTGTGTTTCCACAGTCAGTGATGATCTTAGAGCACTTCATGCTTTCTTCTGCTGACAAGCATTATGTTACGATTTCATTTTCCAGCAGGACTTGGAAACTGCCCACACTACCAAGGTACCAAAAGCTGGTTCAATGACCAGGGTGTTACAAACTCTCCTGACCTGAACCCCAAAGAGAATCTATGGAGTATTGGCAAGAGGAAGATGAGAGACACCAGACCCAACAATGCAGATGACCTGAAGGCTGCCATCAAAGCAACCTGGGCTTCCATTACACCTAAGCAGAGCCACAGGCTGATCACCTCCATGTCACGTCAGGTTGACGCAGTAATTCATGCAAAAGAAGAAACAACCAAGTATTGAGTGCATAGGAATGAACAGATTTTTAAGAAGCCTGCAATTTCTATTTAAAATATAATTTTTTAAATTAATCTTATGTGATATTCAAATGAATTTTGGGGTTTTGTTATCTGGAAGCCATAATCATCTAAATAAAAAAAAAAATTCGGTTTGACATTTCACTTTATGTGTAATGAATCTATCTAATATATGAATTTAACTTTCTGAAAGGAATGTCAAGCAATAATGAACTTTTTCACGATATTCTAATATATATATATATCTTAGGGATGATTCTGACGTGGTCGCCAGTATACATATTGGTCAGTACCCTCATTTTTTACACTAGAAACAAATACCTGAAGTACAAGCATATACAGAGTCTGGGGTTATTTATGGTCCTTTTTTCTTGTCCTCTTGCTTCTCAGTGTCTGGACTTTCCTGCACTCTGTAGTCTTTCAGAATAGCGTGGGCCGTTTCTTTGCCCGTCTTCTTCACCATCGCCTTGATCCCTATGTTGTCGATGTTGAAGGCAGTGACGCCCACGTTAATAGCGGAGTTGACAGCATGGTCTGTGGCTTGCCCTGCATCTGCCCCATACCTTGATCACAGAAAATGAAGTTTAAATAAAAAGCATAGATTTAAAATGAACAGGTGGTAAATCTGCAGATGGCATGCAAAGCAGTTAAGCCCACACACACATGCAGGGGGTTCATTCATAGCTCTGGAGAAACAGGAAGCCCCAGAAACCAAATTTAAAGTAAATTACAATCAGATAGTTACATATCTATTTCAATTAAATTATAAAACCACAATTAAAGCTGATGACTGAGAAGATCAGCAATAAATTATGTTAATCGTTTGAGAAAATGCATCCTTAATTGACCCATTTTTTTGAGCATCCATTGCTATAGTCCTAATAATATGATCTTCCATATCGTCAACATTATTTCATTACAGTAAGTAGTACTTTTTGTCACTTTACAACATACTAATATACTTATTAATAATAGTAATAAATTAATACCCTGGTGTTGGACTAAATTTAGAGTGTACTCTTATTCTCTATATTCTCGTAATTTGACATATGGTTCTATGGTAGAGAACGTTTTCATGATGTGGAGGTTCATTTGGCTAAAAAAGGTTATTTACACTTGTACATCTCAAACACAAAATGTTTTTCAAGAACCTTACACTGAAAGGTACTTGCCACACTACTGACATTTGATGGATGTTGTGAACATAGATGACCAATCAGCCCAGAAAAATAGGTGGTAGATGTTAAATAGATGTTGTTAGATGTTGGTAGCAGACTTTTCTAAGTGCAGGGCACAACCTAAACAGTGCAAAATGTCAAATGAATAAATTGACTCAAGTAGAAAGTGGTTTTAGTGTCTTCTCAGTTTCACAGAGTCAAAATATTCATATCTAAATTATTTTAAAATCACCCTATAATTCACAGTACTATTACACTGTTTCAGAAAATATAACAATCCCACAGTGAGAATTAGCTAGGCTATAGAACCTCCCCTCTCATAAATCACATTTCTTTCAGGCATTCACTTCAGAGGTCATGTAAAATTAAATAGATTACATTTTTGTAAGAATTACTCATATTTGAGACATCCTCTTTGAACACGATAAGCATTCTTATCTAAATGTATAAACAACACAACCATTTGATAAATTAATTTAATTGTATTTTTATTTACCAATTTCTAATATTAGACCACTCTTGTCGTCCTGGCTTGTGCGGTTGTTTATATAAAAATATTAATCTTGCTGAAATATTTCCTCAAAAACTAAATATTAAATTGTACCCTGCTTTTCCCTAAACTTTTTATGACTTGTCAAAATTACTCATATGACACATCCACTTCATATACAAAAACATCGTCTTGCTCAAAAATAATACATAATTTATTTTTAATGTTATTTGTCACATTAATTTGCCAGAATTTTTAGAAATTATTACAACTAACTACTCAGTTGTTAACCTCACTTGTGCTGTAACATATGCACAAATGTCTCTTAGGCTTAAATCTTTACAAACTGTAGATGCTATGGATATATGTACAGTATTCTGTTAATACAAAAATATAAATCTTAATGAAATACTTGCTCAATAACAAAATATTAGATTGTGCACTGCTCACCCCCTAAATTCACAAAACCTCCCGTTTTGTTCCATTGTATCTTAAAGTAATAAAGCTGTAAGCCAGTAACATGTAAATTACAAACAAATTGTAGAAATATTCCACATAATAGACATTAAAATTGTCAGAATTTTCTGACTTTATAAATATATTTCTTTTAAGTGCAGGCAAAGTATAAAGAGAAGGGAAAGAGGAAAAAGCTTATTACAGTTAAGAGTGGCCATTAAGTACAGTGAGATCAGTGCGCACAGCCAGAAATTAAATAGGGATGTGTGTAATCATGAACAATTGGTAGTAGGTGCACCAGTTAGAAATCATGGACTCTCAGCCAAAAGCGAGGTTTCAGACTGTTATTTTAAATCTGTATAAGAAATATTAACAATTATACTAATGTTTCTCATTTGGGGGCTCTAAGACGTTCTCTAGACCCCTAAATCTGTAAACAGACAGAAGGAAGAGAGTGTAAGTGTGCTGTTAACATTTCATTACAGCAGAGTATGTGCAAGTGAACAGTGTCAAGACTGCAACAGAACAAAACTAATTACATGTAACTTTCTCTCTGAATCCTCAAGATATTTTATATTAAATTCATTAATATTGAGATATCTGGAAATCAATACTTGTTAACAAGTTACTCACTTATGTTTCACAGTGTTGACTGTCTCAGTGGCAACGCTCTTTGCAATGTTTTTTGCTGCAGCTTCCAAGCCTGTCCACATAGTTGCAAACCCTGCCAAACACGGAATGAGGAAACAGTAAAAAATAAATAAATAAATAAATAAATAAATCTCATTTTCATGTGCCTGAGAGTTTGAGCTGTAACATGTGATGTAAATTTAAAATTAAGTTGATCAGAAGCATATATCAATATGCTGTAATAAAAAGAGTTAAGAATGCTATGCACCTGTGTGCTGAAGCACTCAAAATATATGGCGATACACTAGATTGTACCTTGAACCCCACTTGCAGCCACTACCATGGCACCATCAATATTGGATCGTCCATCCCTGTCTTTTTTCATGGACTCCGGGATCAGTTTACCACCATGTTTCTTCACATGTGGGGCCAGCTCTCTGCCCACATGGCCAGCTACAGTGCAAAGTCCATCCACTACAACATTAAAACAATCAGAATCTGTCAATACAGTACCAATACACTTCACAAACTCAGGCCACAGAAGCATTTATTAACATACAAAAAGAGAAAATGTACATAAAATTAACACAAAACCAATTCAAATATTTATCATCCAATACAAAAAGTATTAGATTCACTGAGGAAATAGAAAATATATAATATAAATACAAATAGTATATTCACTAAAGAAGAAATATAATAAAACAATTAAATATACAATTTAAATGATGATCTTCAGCTCTGGTAGGATCTTGCTGGACCAGCAGCTCTTAACTGAAGTCTAGGCTGACTGATATGAGGGACACAGGGAAGTTTTTCTGTTGACTACAAACCATGTCAGTCGTTTACGCTGTAATGTACGATGTATATACGTATGTAACTGATTAAGGAGCTGTTTACCTAAAAACTGACTGACTTTCACAGCTCCTCCTGTGGCCTGCTTGGCTACATGGAGACTTCTGGTGACGGTGGGGCTGACTTGTGCTGGTTTGTCCTCCGGGGTGATGTGCTCCCTCAGCTTGGATGCTCCTTTGTGAATGGCCTTCCCCGTGTACTCAGCCCCCTTCACTAATCCCCAGCTCAGCCATGAAGCCCCTATGAGTAAAATAACAAGATGATGATCAGTAAAATGTTCTGCTTGATACTTTCTGAGCAAGTGTATGAAGACAGTTTCCGATGTATTACATTAATGCCATTGCAATAATGTGAAGAAAACATCAGTATGCACATGCATAGTATCACAGTATGAAAAATAACTTTTCATTATAAGGTATGGAAAAAGTCATATACAAATTAATTGCAGCTGTTTTGGTACATAAAACTACATGAGTAAATAAGTAAGTAATGTGTAAATAAGTTTGCAAGTAATAAGTAATAAATAAGTAAGAATTAAATAAGTTTTATTTATGCATACAGCTGGATATCATCAATATCAAAGTAATAAGAAATGTTGTTAAATGATTCAATAACAACTGCTAAAGAAAATTGGCCCTGAAAACATTTATTAATGAACCATGAATCTGGCTTTAAACTTTTCTAAACTGCTTAAATCACCAGCATGTGTTGGTTTCCAAAACAGGAATTAAGCAAGTTCAAATAATTTAGTCTAGGACTTGCCTTAATCCAACTATAATTTGGTTAGTTCTAAAAATATATGTGGGTTTAGAAAATATCTGTTTCTGGTAAAAAGATAAATTTTTGTTTTCTTTTAAAAATAATTCAGTTACCAAATTGCAACAAGTGAAAAGTGTGCAATTTCTTTCAGATCATAAGTCCTGACTTACAGTAAGCACAAGCAGCACTTCAACAATATAATTGTACATAACTAAATGCAAGCTGCTGATAAACTCCCTGAGAGTTCATAAGGGCACTATGACATGTCAGTATGATACAAAGTACAAATGTGGATTTACTCGCAGAAATACATACAGCGTCCATTATGACTCTCCAAGCTGGTTTTACAGGCTATAGCTGTCAAGGCCTGGTCTTAGATACACCTGCACTTCCAGTGGTAGATTAATATTGGAAATTCTTCTTATTCTGGGCTTAGGCTTAATCACCCATAACATGCAAAGCTAGGAAACAGAATCACAATGAACCCCCAAAACAACATATTGATCGTTTATAAAGCTGCTGTGTATTAATTTTATTTGGTTTGTTTCAATATTATTGAATGTGTATTACATTATTTCCCATAGTGAGGTAAGCCAGGGTTGTACTTGGGAACCAATCATTCATCCACCCATCCATCCAATATCCAAACCACTTAATCCATTTCGAGTCACGGGAGGAAGCTGGATCTGAACCCAGCAGGAACCAATCAATCAAGCCAAAATATAATAATAAATAATAATAAATAAAAAAAACACACAAAAACCAAATAAGACAAATAAATAAACGTGATTATAGCTTTGTTTTTATATAGTATATAGTAGACTAATATATAGATATACATACAGACAGACAGACAGACATAGACAGACAGACAGACAGACAGACAGACAGACAGACAGTTAAATGGATTGACAGATAGATATATAAATATATAGATAAATGGATGGATGGACGGACTGACAAATATACAGAAGGATAGACGGACGGACGGACAGACAAATATACAGACAGACAGATATAGTACTGTCTATCTATATTTGTGCATTACATGAATCTAATAATTCTTGAATCCCTTCGCCATTTAAAACAAATGTGATCTAGACTCATTCCAGTATTTAAGAAATCTTTTTCTCCCAGGTCTCACCTGTAAGGATTCCATGAGCCACCTTTTCACTCCACTCAGGAAGTACCTTCTCCTCCTCCTCAGCAGCAGGGGGCACCACTTCCTGTGGTGGCCCCATGGGCACCACCTCCTGTGGTGGCCCCATGGGCACCTTCTGACCCAGGTTAATAGTATCTGCTGCGCCATCCGACTCCTTAGGAAGCCAGCAGGGTATGAAACAGTTAAAACAAAGCATTATGTATCTCTAACACAGTTTAGTGCGCTCTCTAGAAGCAAACAACGGCAGATGAGAATGCGCAAGCGAAGATGAGGCAGCACTATGCTTGGTGGCTCTGTGGATGATGACTTGGGCAAATTTGTGGATTAAAATCTCCATTTTTGCTCTTTTTGAACAACAGTTCTTTGAGGCCCTTGTGCTTGTCTGATCACAGCAGGCAGAGGACGGTGGACAAAGAACTGTTATTGCCAAAACAAATTGAGTATTTGTCATCGCGCCCCTCCACCCCATCCTCCTACCCGCCACCCTGCCAACAGTGACACTTGGTCCCTGAACCCAATTACATTGGGGTTGTGAAATGTTTATGCAATTTGCAAAGACTTTGGCCCATTTTCAAAAATAAATCTAAGGTCAAAAATGAGGACAACAAAGTTTCAACTGGAATAAGCCACTAGCTGCAGATGTCAACACATTCGAAGCTGATGGGTCAATGGAAAACTGGTGAATCACAGCGAGCCACTGTTGTGCTTGGCTCCCTTTTCATTCGGCCTGAAGTGAAAAGAGTACCAGCGTTCCTGTCACACTAAGAGCATTAAGGCAGACTAATTAATTAGCATTTTCCTGTTCTGCTCTCAATCCCCACTTTGCTGCCACAAGGCCTAACCACAGTAGAGCTTGCCAGCTCAGTAGCACATCTAACTCTACCCTGCACGGCCTTCAGGCCCACGGTGCTACACTCTTCTCAGGAACGCAAGCAAGAAGGTATTGTAAATACTAAGTGAAACGTCAAGTGCCTTTTCAGCATTTATTTTTGAAAAGACGGGTAGAATACTGATATCCCTCCCTGGATACCAGAAACATGCTTTCATTTTTGGATTATCAGGTATTTTCATTTTTATTTCAGTTCTGAAATATGCAGACAATACAAAGGCACTTGTCATTCATTAGTATTACAGTCTTTAGCCTTGTACCTGGTGAAATAAATCTCTTAGCCTCTCAAAAACACCTGAAATCTGTGAAAAGGCAAGGAGTTATTAAAGAGACATGCATTTATGATATATATTTTGAATTCCAGGAATGAGAAAAGATTATTTTGTGGGTGATTTTGAGAATGAGGATCCACAGCGACGATCCAGTCCTAGTCATTACAAAGCAAATATTAAAACCAACATTTATATGCAAATGATCCTCTTTAACAATACTTAGATACGACGAAGTCTTTTTAACTGGAGAAACATGATATGAACCCATATATTGAAAAAATATATTGCAAACGCAATATATACAGTAGCTGTAAAAGCACAATACTGACATTTTGTACATATTGTGAAGCATTTACAAACAAATAATATAATTCACGGTTAATATAGTTTCTATTTTATGTCAAGGTGAATGAAAGACATTATTTAATTCAAATGACATACAGAAAGGGTAAGCAAATTTCACATGCATTTTAAAGCTCTGCTTAGTGATTTTGATTAAACATAAGCACAATGAACATGCATAATTATAGGTACTTAAAGGTTATCACTAGGGCTGAGCTAAATAATTTAAAAACTTGAGCATTTTTTATTACATTGGTATTTATTTCTGTATTTAGCCACAGAGTTTGTATCTTAAACTACAGCACACAAAGTAAAACAAACACTAACTGTTGCCATATATATGAATCAGAAATTCTAAAATCTTCTGCACCCCACTCAAACCCTAATCACAAATCTGAAGATGTATTTGTTTAGGGTTTATTCTCCATTAACAGCTTTCCTCTCCATTTTAACTCTCTCTGCCCGTGATGAGGCATTCCATTCCATTGCCAATGATTAGATATATGATATTCTCCAAAACTGAACCAAAAATGGGTCAGATAATTGAAAAAATCCGTCTGTCATTAGTTCTGATAACTTAAATTTAAACACATAAGTATTTTATGGACATTTAAACTTTTTACCCATTTTAAATTAATAGCAAATTAGGTTTTATTACAAAGTTGAAAATAAAAATATTTTAATTTACTTATAATATACTTGTACTTATTTACTTAACAAAATCAACTAACCAAAGTTTTGATGGCAAATAAATAAAACTTCCAGTTTCTTTCACCTTTAGATTCTACACAGCCTATATATGCCTATGTACAGCCTAAATACATTCATTTTGAATTCCAGAAATGATAAATAGCATATTTAAGAGTCATACTAATTAATACCCAAAGCCTGTTAAAAGTTATTCTGAACAGCCCTAGTCATTACCTAGCAAACGCCATAAATTTAAAATTCAATCGTTTTTTTTTACTAAAAATAAAATAAAAGCTGTCTTTTTTAATACAACAATCAGCAGAAATAAAGTGTATAAGGGCATGATTTTGATCCATGCTGCAGAGATACTATAACAATGTGAATGTCTCACACCTGTGGCAGAACAGCAGGTGACCTCTGGGGCTTTGAGGCTGGACTGGAGGAGCTCACCTGGACACGCAGGTCTGTCATCTGAGACAGGAGGTCTTGAAAGAGCTCTCGCTCTAAGAGGGGCAATTCAGAAGACAGTACCACTCCCACATAGGAGCCTGGGGAGGGAGCCATCATATCAGGGAACATGTAGACCCCCGTGTTACACAACAGGACCGGGGAGTCTGTAGCCATCAAGGGGTAAAGCCAATCGCACACCTAAAATCAGGACAAAATGTGTTTGTTACTGACTCAAGTTGTTATTTTGTCATCGTTATTGATCCAATATTAAAATTGTAAAATAGAATAAGAAGAATAAGAAAAACATTGATCCCAGAGGAAATTGCGTATGCTGCGACTGCACATGAAGACATACAGTGGGTTTGAAAAGTATTCAGACCAACTTAAACAATTCTACATCAACACACCTCTAGATCCTTGTACACGTTCTATACAGAAGAGAATAGATACTCAAGATACTGAGCCAGTCCCTGTGCTCTCAGCAGCCACAGTATGTAAATAATTGAGCACTGCACCTTGCTTTAGACACTTTAGAACTAGTCTCAGCAGTGAGAGTGGAATCTACAGAACTGATCACAAACGCACCAGTTCTAAACAACCATATTAGCCAAAATATTTTCCCTAAAAGGTTTAATAAAACAAAATGTTGTAATGAGGGTGCAATCAAATGATTCTGCATGACCCCAATAAAAAACTATGCAACAAAACTGCACTTAAAAATGAACTTTACATGAAAATGCACACATTAACATCAATGTCAGCTGTAATGTAGATTTATGTAAGCAAATTTGTAATGAAATTTACCAAAATAGGACAGCTGTCATTTTAAAACTATACATTTTTTACACTTCAGAAAAATTACATACACTATAATGCCAAAAGTATTCACACCCATCGAAATAACTGAATTCAGATGTTCCATTCACTTCCAAGGCCACAGAACTTTAAAAACCTCGGCAGCAGATGCTTTTACACACATTAGTGACAGAATGAGTCGCTCTCAGGAGCTCAGTGAAAGTCCAGTTGTGAAATGTTGAAAAGTGTTCAGCCTCATAAAATGAAAGAGTGGGGTCAGCGGATGCTGAGGAGCATAGTGCGCAGATGTTCCCTCCAGTTTGCCTACCAGGCCAAGATAGGAGTGAATGATGCCACTTACTACACTGTGCCTATAGCCATCATGACAAGCCGTGAGCATCCCTGAGGATCACATTCTTTAATTTCTCCAGTGCTTTCAATACCATCCAGCCAGCCCGGATGGTCAGTAAGCTGTCTGCTATTAAAGTTCATCTCTCCTAGTTGCATGGATTTTGAATTACCTGACTAATAGACCACAGTACGTACGACTACAGGGATGTAAGTCTGATACGATGCTGTGTAGCACTGGAGCACCTCAGGGAACTGTTCTGTCTTCACCCTGTACACATCGGACTTTCAGTACAACACGGAGGGATGCCATCTGCAGAAATTCTCAGATGACTCGGCAATAGTCAGCTGTATCAGGAGAGAGGACAACACAGAATACAGGATGGCTATGGACAGTTGTGAGCTTAAACAGCTGCAGCTCACCAAAAAACTGGTGGTGGACTTGCGAAGATCACAATCTCCCATCACCCCCCTGTCCATTAGAGGACAGTGGAGTGGGGACTGATCAGGACTACAAATATGAGTGTACACATTAACAATAAGCTGGACTGGTCTAAGAACTCTCTGGTCACATAAAAGAGGGGCCAAAGTAGGATGTACTTCCTACGTAGACTCCGATCCTTTACAGTCTGCAACACTAAGTTGCTATTGTTCCATCAGTCTGTAGTGGCCAGTGCCATTTTGACTTGTGGCAGTGGCCTAGTGGTTAGGACACTAGGACACTAGGTTCAAGTCCCAGCCTGGGCACCACTGAGGAACCCTTGAGCGAGGTACCGTCCCCACTTCACTGCTCCACAGGCGCCTCTGTTGACGGCAGCCCACTGCTCCACTTCACTTAACAAACTAATCAGGAAAGCTGGCTCTGTGGTTGGTGAGGAACTAAACATAGAAACTGTGGCTGAAAGGAGAACGATGTCCAGACTTCAGTCCATCATGGACAAGGTAGATCACCCATGCCATAGAGTGGTGAATGAACTACGGAGTACTTTTAGTCGCAGACTCACCAGCTTAAAATTCTCCAAGGAACGCAACAGGAAATCCTTCCTTCCCACTGCCATCAGACTCTACAACTCCTCCCTCAGTCACACACCCACACCCACACAATAACATGCTGCTCCTTGCAATAATTTACTATCACAGTTCTGATTCTGATTGAGGAAACAGTTTGCCGATGGCCCCTTATTGTTCCAACATGACTGCACACCAGTGCACAAAGCAGCGTCCATGAAGACACGGATGAGCCAGTTTGGTGTAGAAGAACTCGACTGCACAGAGACCTCAACCCTATAGAACACATTTGGGATGAATTAAAGCAGAGACTGCGACACAGGCCCCAACATCAGTGTCTGATCTCTCAAATATGCTTCTGGAAGAAGGGTCAAACATTCCCATAAACACTCCTACACCTTGTGGAAAGCTCGCCCAGAAGAGTTAAAGCTGTTATAGCGGCAAAGAGTGGGCCGACATCATATTAAACCCTATGGATTAAAAATGGGATGTCACTTAAGCTCATATGTGTGTAAAGGCCAATGAGTGAATACTTTTGGCAATATAGTGTATATACAGTTCTGAAAAAACTGCAGTTTTATGAGTTTCTCTGATTTTACTTTGTATAGCTATGACTTTGAGGACTATGAACACATGTTTTATTCCATAAATCACTGACAACAATTCCTCAGAATTCAACATAAAAGTGATGCACTTCCAGCTTTTAGATGCAGGAAAAATTGGGCAATAGAACAAAAAGACCTTAAAGATTAAACTCCACTTTAAAAAAAACACAATACTAATGTCTGAACTTTTCAGAAGAATTCAGACATTCTGAATTGCTCCTATTGTAAAAAGGAAGTGATGATGTTTATTAAGTCCACTGAGTTCCTCTTTAAATCCAATGTGGTTCAGGTGATCACCTTACAGTGTGTGTGCTGTATTTTGGTATTTTACTCATCCACTGCACTGTGTATTGGTTTATTATATTGCATTTTGTATTTGTTTATATTTCTTGCTGCTGGTGCTAGTGCATATTTTGCTGTATTCTGATAACAATAAAGGCTCTTATCTTGACATCAGACTGAGCAAATTCAGAGGACTAGTCTGGAATTCCTCCACCATTTGGGCCATGTGACCAGACGAACATCTGAGTCATTTCAGTTGGACTGTCTCCATGTCACACCATTCATCTTATCCCATGACTTTAAGGATTAAATTGGATTAAAGTGCAGGACTGAAGGACAACAACTGTGCTGTCAGTGTGATGACCCAACGTACTGCTCCACTTTCACTAAAGCAGACATCTAGTCTTTTCAGGCCTGAGACATTCATCTATGCATTCCTTGCGTATCTGTCGAGTTTAAATGTAGCACTAAACCTTAGGCTTTGCACGTGCCAAGTTTTTATTAATTATTAAATGTAATCGATTATGTAAGTTATTAGGCTTCCATTCTTTATAGAGCACTTCTGCTTTTCTACCACTGCAGAACTTTTGCACTGTGTTTGCAAAATGTGTTTTTAAGAGTAAATTTTTCTATTGCTATTGTAGTTACCACATGCAGTGCAGATATAATCTACATCAGAGGAGCCAATACATCGATCGCAAGCTACCAGTCGATCGCGAAAGCATTGCGAGTCAATCGCAGAGCCCTGTCTATCAAAATAAACTACCATGCACTTGAAACCACACAGCATAAAATCCACTAAAATAAAATAAAAGTGAACCACGAGCCACAGAAAACACTGCAGTACAGACAGAGCCAATCATCCATCCCCAGTGTGCCGTTTGGCAGTTGATTGACATACAGCACAGCCAATCCAGTGTCATCTTTTGTAACAAGAATCACCACGCAGGCTTGGTCAACTGCACGACTTCCAATTTATTTACTTCTAAAGAAATGGTGTAAAAATGAGTGGGGGAGCTGAACCAAGTAAGAAACCAAAATCAGACTACCCACCGAAAAGAGAGGGGATTATGTCCGAACTATGCAACTCTTACTGTTGATGGTCAAAATGTACAGCTCTGCATTGAGCCAAACATGTTAATGCTGATATGCAAGGTAAACAATATATATTTTAAAGTATACTCCATGTTTATATGCTAAAAAAAAATATGTAGTGGAGGATTTTGGGGCATTTTGTCATTTTATACTTTATATTAGTGACAAAACCGTTACAAGAACAGTTGGCTTTGTTACAATAATAAGTATATCTGATAACAGATCAGACCTAAGCCTTCCTGCGCAGCAATTCACAAAGCTCTCCAAGACTTTACACCTTACATGGACCATGATGTCACCCTCCTGATCACATGACATAATATCTGGGGCTTTCCCAGGATGAGATCACTCAACAAAATCCTAACCGATTGAGAACAGTGAGTATAAGCCCACATGACAGCTAGGACACACAGGACAGAGAGGACACATTTTCTACGCCTACAGTATCTTCAGATAGGTCAACTGTTTGTGAAAGGTGGTGATAAGGGTGCATAAATGGGAGCAATTCGCTCAAAATGACCGCAATTCAGATGAGCACTTTATCACTATGGTACTGGTTCGGTAATGATTCAATGAGATAAATGGAACTAGGCCTCATCAACAGGAAACGTATTAAGGTCTAATCTGTCATACTCTTTACTGCAGTGCTCAGATAAAAAAAATCAGTTTACAGAGGACACGATACTACAGATATCACACAATACTGATCATAGGGACGTCCTGATTATGTTATTTTGCCCCTGAGTCCGATCTGAATTCTGGCACGGGTCTAACGACGGGTCGATCCAGTGAGCAGTGAGGCCAAGTATCCACACTGGGCAAACTCCAAATGTTTGTGGTAAATCTAATCACAGTAACATCTCATAAAACACCTCATAGGTGATGGAGAACCTTGCTGTAAAGCTCTGGTAGGTCAGTGGCTGTAATGTAGTGTGGAGGGGGTGGGGCTTATCCTAGCTCCAAACGACAGTGAGATCCTGTTTTCTCTACTAAATGGAAAAGGGGTACGATTGGCTGCTTATCCAAAGCCGTTGAATTTAGTTTCCCTCACTGTATCTTTTTTGCCTTTTTCGCTGTCTTGAGGAAATTTCTCTCCAGTGCATGTTGCTTCAGTGCAGTCTACACCGGAATTAACTCTCTGTATTACATTATTTTGTGTCATATC
>JBBIGC010000001.1:16334562-16352256 GCA_037576955.1 Lepidarchus adonis
TTATTATTATTATTATTTTTATTATTATTATTATTATTATTATTATTATTATTATTATTATTATTATTATTATTATTTCTATTACTCAGTATCAGCCCTTACCCAAAGCCCAGGTATCACAATTGGGACTTAAAAGGGAGATCAGTGCATCCCTTACAAAACCCAGTCTAATTCTCTTATCAGAAACATACTAATAAACGTGCTTGATTGTTATGCCTCTGTCTTAAATTCCCAGTCTATTGCACCACTAAAGCTAATTTATACATAATGGTTAAAGAGAATAGAGATCATTAATGTGGAAACTTCACGATAGTGATCATCTGAATTAGACAGAAGATCAACATGTCAGATAACTCATGTTTATGGGTGGATGGTGATGGAGCAATACCAGTTAGCTTCTCTTATTCCACGCTTACAAAAAATGGTTATATAAACCAGACACAGAATCATTTTTGCATTGATATGGTTTGAGTAATCATTTTTAGGCCACAGGAGGAAGTAGGGAAGACTTACTCTTCAGAATGGAGATCTCTCTCTCACTGAGTCCAGCCAGAGCCTCATCAGTCGGGGCAAATAAAGTGAAATCTCCATCCTGCTTCAGCAAATCGGTCAGGCCAGCCGCCTCCATCAGGGACAAAAAGATCCTGCAGACATGCAGATGATTAGAATTGCAGAATCCTACTATTTGTGAACATACCCCATCACTCAAAGTACACCACAGTGAAGTGTGACCTTTAACCCTTCCACACATGGAAAAGTGGGCAGCTATCAACAGAACCTGGGGAGCAGTGTATTGGCATGGTACCTTGCTAAAGGGTTGAACCTGCAACCCTCTGATCACAGAGCCCAAACCTCTAGGATTTTACCCACACATGTACATAAACCAAACACAATAATATTGCACTCCACTGTTGCAGAAACATATTCCATTCCCTTAGAGTTATAAGTTTACATCTGAATTCTGAACGGTTTTGAAATACTGAGCTCCAGAGTTTTGCATCCCAAACAAACGTACGATATACAGTAACATTTCTAGTCCAGAATTCTCGATAAAAAGCATATATAAGAATATGGTGGTGCAGTGGTTAGAACTGTCACCTCACAGCTGGAAGGTCCTGGGTTCAATCCCTGTGTTTATGTGGGTTCCCTCTGGGTTCTCTGGTTTCCTCCCACTGTCAAAAGGTTTGTGCTTTAGGTTGACTGGCTACTCTAAATTGCCAGTGCTTGTGTGAATGGTTGCCCTGTGATGTGTGGGCCTCCTTTTCAGGTTGAACCCTGCTTGGGGGCCCATAATCAGCAGGGATTGGCTCCAGTTTCCCACATCCCAAACTGGATAAAATGATTAATACCCTTATAATTTCAAGGGGTAAATCTGTGCCATATATTGAAATGTTTTCAATTACTTGAAGCCGCCGTGGTTGGTGAGCAGTTTGAACATGGTGGATTCTGCAGGTTTGATCAGCGTCTTCATCAGATGCAGGGCACCGTTGCTTCCCTCTTTGCTTCCTCGGATCAAGCAGGCATTCTCAATGCAGACAGCCTTTTAAGAAGAAGCCATTTTTAGAAAGGAAGACTATGAGCATTGGCATGAGACATTAAACAATAATATGGTATTGGTACTCCGTACTGACCCATACTCAAAGCCAGGGTATTGGATCAGTACTCCATATTGGTCTATACTCAAAGCCCAGGTTTTGGTTAGGTACTCAGAATTGACCCATACCCAAAGCCCAGGTATCAGATTCGTACTCGGTATCTGTCTATACTCAAAATCCAGGTATTGGATTGGTACTCAGAATAGGCTAATACCCAAAACCCAGGTATTGGATCTATACTCTACATCGGCCCATACCCAAATCCCGTGTATTGGATCGGTGCTCTGTAACGGCTCATACTTTACATTTGTATCGGACTGATACTCTGTATTGGCCTATACCTAAATCCCCTGTATCGGATCCTCATTAGTATGAGGATTCTGACCAGATCACTGCATCCTTAGCAAAAAAACAGCTGAATTATTTGATTAGAAATGGATAAACGAATCTGCTTGATTGTCGTCTCTCTGTCTGAAATTCCCAGTCTATGATGGCACTCAAGCAAAATTACACATAAAGGCTCAAGAACGTTGAGTAATCATGCTGTGGTGTCACAGTGGTGTAGACTGACCGTGCGATAGACAAACACTCTGAGGAACTTCCCACTCAGGGTCTCCAGACGTTGGCCATTGTACAGCTGACTCAGCACAATCTTGTTCTTCAGAATGTGGTTCTCCAGAATGATTCTCAGCAAGCGCTGGTCCATGGACATGACCTCATCTACAGGAAACATCAAAGGACGTGATTGAGTTAATAATTTTGAGGAATTCGCTTTTCACTGCTGATGAGACAGTGCTGTGTACTGTGGCCTACGCCAAAAACAGCAATGTCTAAATGAATCATTTGTCATTTTCTTTTTATGGTTTCACTGCAAATTCTCTGTGATCTTATTTGCTGTTGCCCGTAGGACTGTCTTATCCCCACTGAGCTAACACATAAATGGGATAAATTACCTTGTTAACACCAGATGATGGATGTTTCAACAGTGACATTAATCATAAATGCAGTACGTTCAGGAAGACAGAACCAGGTTTGCCATTTGGGAGGTCTATTTTTTTGGAGTAAATTTTCTGTGGACTTCAAGTCTTTCTACATAAACAAAGCTGCTCTGTACTGTGGATGGGAAATGATTTGCACTGAAGCATAACGAGTATGGAGAAACTTATGGGTCCCAGTGCAATAAAATAAGTTTTCTACTGAGTATTATGCATAAAAATAGTCAATGCTACTTCCCCCATTAGCGTCTGTTATATCTTAGACCTTCAGTTTCAGATGACGTAATTTTGTAAAAAGAGTGCATCATATTAGGGTGGTAAATAGACTGTGTGTGTAGTAATGGAAGTTAACTGGTGTTTGTTACTAAGATGGCAGATTTTACTGCGGTCATGGATGTCCAATTGTTTCAGTTTCCACTCTGACTAAGATTTCTGGGGTTCCTGTTGCTTTCAGCCCCCACTGTCCCATGAGACCCATTATAACACATTATACATGGAAAAACAAGGCAAGTTTATTTCTGTACCACATTATCATAGACAGAGTTCATCCAATGTGCATTGGAAAGTGGGACTCAAATAAAAAGACAAAGTAGAGAACCGGCATAAAAAAAAATAAGATAGAACTGGACATAAAAATACATTTCAATACATAAAAATGGTCAAATAAATTAGTAAATTCTTCAGAATGTGTATACACTGTTAGACTCCCATTCATTTTTCATTGATCCACTCAGGTTCCCCTTGTGCTCGTTTCCTCAACAAATCTTTCTTTCATGGAAAGTCCCATCCTTTTACATGTCACCACATCTGTGTCCAAGTTATATTCTCACCCTAAACTCGTTTTAAGTCTGACCTCTACAGAGATCTTTAGTACGTTTGAGCAGAAACCAATGGGTTGCCCCCAAACCCCAATGCAATCTCTGTAGTGCATTGAAAGTACAATTGGTGCATTAGGCTGAAGGTTACAGCTTGGCTATAGTCCAGTCTATTTTTGTACATTTCAGTGGATTGCACTATAAAAACTTTATTTATTTAGTTACCCGATTTTTTAAATTTGTAATTTAGTCATCTTCAGTTCCACCCACATGTCAGGTTTCTCCCACACAATACCACCAGCACTGGGATGCCTGTGCTGGCTAAGTGACTGGGGAAGATCAAGATCAATTTTGCTCCATTGTACTCCAAACAAAGTAATAGCACCATTGTGACCTTAGGTCACAAGGTAGGGCCAGACCACTGTACCAGTCAGGAGACTTTAAGGAACCATTTTTGTGCACAATGTCTCTCATAATATAATAATCCAAACACAGAAATATCCTTATAAATTCTGTAGACATAAATGTAGAAGCTTTCCATTTCTATATTTTTTTAGATTTAATGTAAAACCTATAAAATTTGTACATTTAGTCATGCTTACTTTTAGAAAAGACAACCTCAAACATTTTGTGTTTGAATATGAGGCAATTTAAGGGATATTAATTATATAAATCACACCCAAATATTTACACACTTGCTGAATCAGCCAGATCAACGAAAGAGCTTGAGAACAATGGATAAGAAAGTAAAGAAACACTCTAACCATAGAGGAGGTACATTCATAAAACAAAAAATCAGGGAAGCAGACCAGCCATTGAGTCAAGAAAATGAAAGACAGACAGAAAACAGGGATTGTACGTACCGTTGAAAGCTACATTGAGAGGGGCCAGCAGAGTGTATTCAGCCTGTGGTCTCATGGCTGATGCCAGACCCAGTTCGGACACCATGTCGCCGAAGGTGCCCTGGGATTGACCAAATAGCTCCATCACCTGTTTAGCTTGGAGAGGAAAGTACATAGTGTTTAATTCAGGAAGTTGCAAACCACTAAGAGATTGTTCTGGGCAGTTTGTGTGCTTTTGCTTCTGCAACATTGACATATTGGAATAAATATAAATACAGCCCGTTAGCTCACTCCTGTTATCTTGCCAAACTCACCTCTCGCCAGGAAAAGCAACAGAACAGATTTTCTCCCATGTTATTTACGTCATTAAGCCACCAACCTCTTGCCCTCACCACAAAGTGCAATGTGTCCGGTGTATGCATTTCTCCATCTATAGCTCGCAAAACTTAGTGACCTTAGTGAACTGTAGTGACCGGAGGCCTTTCAACCTCTTCACCACCAGAGGGAAACTTCCAGCCACCTGCAGTGTGAGGCTCGTCAGGTAATCAGAGACCTGTCTTATAGCATTGGCTTTCCACTCAGTCTTAGACTTTTGATTCTAGAAAAGGCTCTATCTCTGATACCAGTGATTTGTAAAAATTCCCAGTTTGAACTTCTTGGTCGTAGTTCTGCTTTTGTTTTTCTCTTTTTGCCTCCTGCTCAGTATACCTGCTCTATGTTCCTTAGTTTTTGTTATTTTATTTTGGGTTCTTTTCCCTGTGAGTTGACAACTGCCTTTTGGTTAGCGCCTCAGTGAACATGGGATTTTTTTTTCGTTCCACTTACCTGACCTGCCCTAGTGCAGAGACAAATTAGGCCAGAGTTAGTGTTGTAACCTAGAATGTGATAATTCTATATGTTGGCTACTGCTGCCACTTCTGCTGTTTTCTCATTATTAGCTTGTGTCTGATTTACTCATGCATGCAATGAGGCTGCGTAGGCTTTATTAACAGTCGGTATAATGCCTGAATGAACAGCACATGTATCAATATTGTTAGAACTTTTGCACAATATTTGTATTGCTTGTATACAGGCTGTTTATGTAAAAATAATTTTAAAAGATGTGTAAGAGTAAACAAACCTGAGTCTGGCATGAGCACCTGGTCGATCAAGTGAATGACACCGTTAGTGGTGACGATATCTTTCTTCAACACCATCTTGACACCATTGACAGTGAGGCTGTCTCCATCACAGCCGATCTCAATGTTGGTACCCTCCAGAGTCTCGTAGGTAGTTCCAGTCATGATGGCCTCAGAGCACTGGACTGAGTCCAACAGGTGGTAGTTGAGCAAGGCTGTGGAAGAGAAAAACAAAGCGTTTTCTATGAGGAAGAAATGCAAATACAAAATTTCAAAAATTGCAATTCATTTTGTAAAATGTGTTAAATTTAGCACAGGACATATTTCTTACTTGTTCTTTGTGGAGAATGTGTACTTTTATTATTATATATTATAATATTAAGTATGAAATATATGTAATGTATTTATTTATTAAGGAAAAAATTGCATATGAGTGCATATGGTAGAGCGTTTAAAAATAAAATGATCCAGATAATGTCTAAATTTGGATATTAGGACCAGTTCCGTTAGACAAAATGAATGGGCATGGATATAAGGTTTGTTTAGGGTTGAATATGTCTGATCAATTTCCCACAGAAATAATCCTTCAGTCAACTTCCAATGCAAAAAGCAAAATATGCCCATTAAAAAGTGTGCCCATTGGAAAAGTGACATTCACTTTATCATAAAACTTTACTTAGAATGTTTCTGCAATCAATTCTTCTCCCAGCTCGCAAAGCTTCCAAGGCTGATAATGATGTCATTTGTATTTTCAGGAGAAGTATCTGCACCGTCTCATGAACCCCAGGTGTCCTTGGGAGCCATAGGGCCCTTCTTGAGAACATGTCTGTCAGCAGCTCCAGTAGTATGTCTCAGTCAAATGGTAGACAAGAGACTGAAAACATGCAGTGATTGCTGCACTGCCAATTCTCACTGGAGAGTTAAACCTGGAAACCTACAGGTGGTTCCTGCTTTACTGCTCTTGGCATGGTGGAGAGCATGCTCACTTTGGGTCTTTTGGATCATCCTTCATCTTCACACCAGAGCACAGCTGGAAAAAACAGGCACAATGGGAACCAACACCAGTTGGGTTTTAACAGGCATGGTTGTTAGCTGTACTTCTTTGCAAACTGTTGCGTCTGCGATTGCTTTTTTCACCAAAGTGCATTGACCCATTCTATCATTGGCCATGTGAGCATGGATGAATATGGTAGAAAGAGACAATTTTTAGCATTTTAGGATTTCTTAGTTTTCTTCCATTGTGGGCTTTCTACCTGTTTAATATATACTTGGAATATTCAGTGTCCCTGGTTCCTCATTGTTAGGATCATGTCCTTGTGATCAAAAGGTCCAAGGTTCAAGTCCCAGCCCAGGCACCACTGTAGAACCATTGAGCAAGCTACATTCCCACTACACTGCTCCCCAAGTGCTGTTGATAGCTGCCTAATGTCCCACATGTGGATGGGCTAAAGGTCACATTTCACTGTGGTGACCTTTAAGTTTTCATGATGATGATGCTGACGTGATGACCTGTCTATGCAACTGATTTGAACTCAAGTAAATGTTTTTTACGTTAGGGTTAGTTTATGGTTAGGGTTAGTGTTGAGTTAGGATTAGTGTTGGGTTAGGGTTACGGTTAGTTTAGGGGTAGAGTTAGTGTTGGGCTACGATTAGGGTTAGTTTAGGGTAAGGGTTAGGTTAGAGTTAGTTTAAGGTAAGGGTTTGGGTTGGGTTAGGTTAGGTTTGAGTTAGTTTAGGGTTAGAGTTGTATTAGGCTTAGTTTAGGGTTAGTGTTCGGGTTGGGTTAGGGTTAGTTCAGGGTTAGGGTTGGGTTTGAGTTAGTTTAAGGTTAAGGTTAGGGTTGGGTTAGGGTTAGGGTTAGGTTAGGGTTGTGATTCTAGGGTTCGGTTAGGTTAGGGTTAGGGTTAGTTTAGGGTTAGGGTTGGGTTAGGGTTGGGGGGTTGTGGTTTAGGAAGAGTTGTTATTTCAGTCCTACATGAATTATAGTGCAAGAGGTGTGGAAGTGTCTGTTATTTATTTTAAGGTTATGGACGTATATATGAATTAATAAATGGGGGGGGGCAGCCTTAAGATACCTTTTAAGTGCTATAGAAGTAAATCTAGAATTAAGTGCCAAAAATCAAAAACAAGAAACAAACCAAATAAATTAAAGTGAGGATACAATTAAGTGATTACAGTGAAAACAAGAAGAAACATGAAAAAAGCTCAGACCATGCCATTCAGGAGGCATCTTGGCCAGGTAAGTATCCCATATTATTCATCAGGTCTAGATGGGTTTTTTGGGGGTTTAGGTAAGGGTCAAGATTTAGGTTTTGGTAAGAGTTGAGGTTAGGGTTAGGATTAAGGTTTGGGTTAAGGTTATGGTTGGGGTTAGGGTAAGAGGTTAGGGTTTAAGGGTCAGGGTAGAGGTTAAGGTCAGGGATGAGGTTAGGGCTGGGGTTAGGGTTAAGGTTTGGGTTCAAGTTAGGGTTGGGATTAGGGTAAGAAGTTGGGGTTTAAGGGTCAGGATTGTGGTCGGGGTAGCAGGTCAGGGATGCGGTTAAGGTTAGGGTCGTGGTCAGGGTTAGGGTTTAGGGTCTGAGTTGTAGTCCGGGTCAGGGTAAGGGTTAGGGTTTTAGGGTCTGGGTTGTAACTTAGGGTTAGGGTTGGGTTAGGCTTAGTGTAGGGTTAGGGTTGGGTTAGGGTTGGGTTTAGGTTAGGGTTTGGTTAGGGTTAGTTTAGGGTTAGGGTTGGGTTAGGCTTAGTTTAGTGTTAGGGTTGGTTTAGGTTTAGCGTTAGGGTTGGGTTAGGGTTAATTTAGGGTTAGGGTTGGGTTAGAGTTAGGTTTGAGTTAGTTTAAGGTTAGGGTGGGTTAGGGTTAGTTTAGGGTTAGCGTTGGGTTAGGGTTAGAGTTTAGTTAAGGTTGTGATTCTGTTTGATACTGTAGTCTGTCAGGTTGAAATATCACAATCTGCTACATTTTCTGGAGTTCAAACATGGAAATTGATTAAAATCAGGACATTTTATCATTAAAGGTCAACTGCAGGGAGCGGGTTCTTCGCAAATAAATTTCAGCGCAAAACAATTCACACAGTAAAATGAAATCAAATTAATTGCTAAAAGTTGAATTCATACATTTGATTTTGATTTTGGTTGTTGATACAGATTTTTTTTACACTCCTGCTTAGGGTTTGTTTAGACTTAGGTTTAGAGATGGTTTTAGGGTTAGATTTTAAGATAAGTTTTTTTTACATGTCAAAGGATTTCAGATAAAATTAAAGTGGTGGATTCACCACCCCTTGCCAACTGTCTGAGAATTCAAAAACAGAGTGATGTACTCCTCATCTGGTTTGAATGAGGCTAAAAATTAAAAGCAATTGAAAGTGTAACACTAGCACTCAGATTGCCAGACATGGCAAGAGAGAACCATAACAGCTGTGTTTCTTTTGGACTTTTGGTTCATTAAAGAGGAATAAACCACCAGTTTGTGCCAAGTCTGCCATCGATATGATGGCTTAATGTTTCCTCTCGCCTACTGAAAGCATCCTTTGTGCACTTAGCTTTGTTTGGTAAAGGAATTCCAAGTAGGCAATGAAAGTTACTGTTCTTGACTCCCTGGATTACCTTGAAGAACACCCTTGTCAGCCATAAGTCTTTCCATAACATCTCCATCCAACTTAGAAAAGGCATCATTGGTGGGGGCGAAAAGTGTAAAGTGGCCAGGTTGGCCCAGCTTGTCAATCAGGCCAGAGGCTGTAGCCATAGTCTGGAAAGAAACAGAAAAGATCTAATATCTACTTAATGCGAGAGAAGATGTAATGAGAAACGGTGAGTTGGAACTGGAGAAGGTGTGGTGTACTGTGAATAGAACTAGAAACTGTATTATGTAAGTGGATAGATTTGACAGATCCTTTTTGATATTATATGGAAATTTCAGTTCATGTGAACTGAACAGAATTAAGGAAGCTCAGAAGGTTGTTTTTAGAAGGACAATTGTTCTTGTGGATATGATGCTAAAAATACATAACTTACACTTAGGGAAGTCAAATCATCCTCAACTTCCATAATGTCCTGGATGGTGTTGCCCACCGCAGTGATAACACGGTCAATAACATGAACCACGCCATTGGTTGCCACCTGGTTCCCATGGATAATCCTTGCACAGTTCACTGTGACGACCTGAAGATCAGAGGAATAATCTAGTACTTTGGACAAAATGTTCAAAATGTTGTTTTTGACCAGTTTTTTTATGGGTGCTTCTTCACACCTACCCCATTGGGATAATGGTTGATGTGCAGACTTAGGTCGTTATACATGGAGGTGATGGTGAGTCCATTCTTCAGGTCTTTGGTGAGGAGGCGTTTGTTTGTCATGTGGTAGTGCAGAGCATTGTATAACTCAATGTTAACATTGCTTATCAAAGCATTCCTAACCTCCTGTTGGGCACAGAAAAGGAAAATTTTTAGTAGTGATTCAGATGTTGACTTAAATTCGGTCATCCTGTCCTTGATGAAATGAACAGATTCTAGGATTTAAAAGAGCAAAATTCAAGAAAGCTTATTAATTTTTCATTGACTTTACTCCAACGTAACAAGTAGTTTAGAGCTTTATTATTTTTTTACTGAGTTGACAACAAAAAAATTACATTTACTGTATTTCCTGGTGATAAGAGGTTGGCCTAAAGATTTCTACATTTGTGGCAATTTTCATTCATAGATCAAGTCAAGTTAAATTTTATTTGTATAGCACTTTTTTCAGTGACTGTTGTTACAAAGCAGCTTTACAGAGTCTGGGTCTGAGTCCCTACTGTTCTGTGCTGGTGGAAAGCTGTAAGAAGAAACCAAGGCCAACCCTTCTCCTCTAGTCAAAAGAAGTTGTATCCTTCATAAAATAAAACTAAATATTTTGCTTAAAATCTGGTGTATTGTAGTTTTTAAAAATCACATTTTATTAAATCAGTGCTTCCTAGTGGTTAGGTCCACTAAGGTCATAGGTTGAAGTTCTGACCCAGGTTCCACAAAAGAATCCCAGTTCTAATCGTTAGTTCTGACTCTTAGAGAAATCACATTTTCTGGGTATAGTGAGAAATTCAGAAGACAACGATGAATCAAAAACAAAAGATTTTCGGAATACTTAATTTTCTCGTAACTTCTGTAAATTATTTCTAATCTGTATTTGAAAAACCCCAGTTTGATCCTGTAGGGAGTATATCATATATATATAGTCTGCATCTTATTGTATAGAAGTCTACATACTGTAAGTATTTACACTTATTTAATACCTCATCTAGTAGATCCCAAGCATCATTACTGGGGGCAAAGAAAGTGTATGATCCAGATCCCTCAATCTCTTCTTTCAGTTTTGAGATGGCAGAGTACTGCTGAGTGGTGATGGCCTTCACCGGACCAAGGGTTTCATAGACATTGTCAATTGGAGCAACTATGGAAAAAATACGACAGGGTTCAATCTGTGTCCCATCCTGTTCATCCTAAGACTATTACACACTATATATTATATCAGTGACAAAATAATAATGTAAACATCATAAAGGTTTTACTATAATAATAGGCTGCATGATCTACTTACCAGCAGGGCAACCACGCATACCATCCAACCTCATGTATCCTGGACAGCACTCATACAGAACAGTTCTACAGGAAGGAAAGGCCACATTTACTAACTATAATCTCTATTTCTACCCTAAGACATTTGCCATAAGGTCCAATACTGTATAATAGTACTATACTATTCAGTGCATAAACATCAAATTTTCCTGCAGTCTGTTGTTGTTAAAAGCCCCGGAAGCTGGACACTATGGGCTAAACATGTCTATTCATATGGGAACCATCATATATGTGGTCTTGAGGTTTGAACAAGTATGTCCCGCTAGCCTAACATTGCCACAATGTTATTAACACATGAGACGGCATCTTTGAAAGGAAGCATTTTTGGCCAACAGAGTTCAAAATTCTGGGACATTTTTTTGGCTCCAACAGGATACAGTGAATCCAAATTTCCAACCAGTGGGAAATCTTGGCCTGAAAGTGAACTACAATGCAAGAAAAGTTGGCTGATTCTCTGGATAGAGCTGATATACAATATCAAAGAATATATCCTCCTAAAATTGTACCTTATGATCTAAAAGTGCAGTATTTCCTTTAATTCACACTATTTTGTCGCTGCTCTTGGCTGTTCTGATCATCATTACTGTTCTGTGTTCTGCTAGTCTAGTTTTTTTTTGTTTACCATGTGATCCTTGTTGTGATTTACCTATCCATGTGCCCTTCCTTAGCCCCACCCCTTAATTATTAGGCCCAGTTGTATCTCCTTCTTGTCTCCTCCTCTCTCCAGGTGTGCTGTGTCTCCTGTTCACTTGTAGGTATTTGTGGTTGATGCAATCCTTATCTGGCCTCAGTTGTGTTACCTCCATAGTACATGTAGTTTTCACGATCCTCGTCACCTCTGTGTATTTAATCAGGTTTCTTTGCTTATTAGGTCCTTTGTACTAGTGTTTGCTTAGTTAGAAATACAAACCCTGAAAATCTTCAGCATACAAGCAACTGTTTTGTTGTAATCGTTAGACATACAGCTAAAAAGAAGTGGGAAATTTTGTCGGAGGCTTGTTTTAAACATAATTTGCTCGTTAGTGGTGATTTTTTTGAACAGTTATAGGGGAACAATAAATTACTAAGCCACACACAAAAATGTATGCCCTATGGCAGAGTTTCTCACGTTTCTTATTACTTTGTTTTACTGGGTTCTTTACTGCAGTTCCAGTCTTTACAACAAGCTATGAATGAATGTATAAAAAAAATAATGATGGAGCTTATGTGGGAAAACAATGCAGAAGGCAATGCACACAATGGTTATGGAAAAGAAGATAATGAAAGAGGTTTCCAAATATTTTTTCAAGCCACGTACTGATATGTTAAGGGAGATTCTGATGGCAAGAGCTTAGTGTTCTGTGTGTAGTCTAGACTGTCTAATGTGGGCATGGGGTTAGTAGAGGGGTATGGGTTGCAGGCCAGGGAACCGTCAAAACACAGCCAAATGGTTCCATATGTTCCCTCAGCCCGGATGGAACACCGGGCTCAACTAACACACACAAATCAACCTGGACTGACCTCCAGGGAAGCCCTGCATGAGAGAAACATGTTCAAAGTGGGATGCGTCCATGAGAATGAACAGCAATGAGTCTACAAGAATCCAATGACAAGCTCAGTGTTTCTCTTCACCGTGCAAGCACCAGGGAAAATTTTGTCGAGTAGAAGGCTCTGAGGTCATGGCTGACTGCCAGCCTCTACTGTGGCAGGAGCTTTGAAGCATAAAATGGGGAAGGGGGGCTTGATGAGATCATCACAACGTCTGTAACACTTCCAGACGTTCAGCCAGAAGAGAACAAAAGTGCCTCAACATCTCTCCCACGCAAAGAGGAAAGCCTGTTCACTTGGCAAGATGCTGGCTTTCTACTAATCAGCAATTTAGAGACTCATACTGTGTTTTCCTACCTGGAACTACCTACTGGGTTGGAATGGGCAGTTACCAAACAGAGCAGTAATTATGAAAGATCTTGGGGTGCACCTTGCAAAAATGTTATTTAGATGTTTAATCTGGAACCAAAACCAGATGGTCATTTGTTGTTGGTTGGCTCACTGCAATGATGATCAACCATTGTCATAGGTTTGTTTCAACCCCAATTCACCAAATGACCAGATCACCCATCATTGAGGCCTCATTATCACCTGTCCCAGACTAATTCAACCACCATGGACCATGTCCCTGTAGTTTATGTTTCATATGTATATGCTGGATCTGTTACTTCAAGCTATAGGAGCAACTGAGGCTTTTTTTTAAATAGTTTTTCTTGCCCCTGTCGCCCCAAGCGTGCTCACGAGGAGCTTGGACCTGAACCTGGACTTGACCAAACCTGATCCAGATCATCAGTATTATCTGGAGATCCTGACTCACTGGGTCCATGTGTATTGACTTTGGGAGTCAATGTGAGGATCATCTGCTGGATTTACATGTCGGTGATCAATGTACAAACTGTGAATGAGCTCTTCAATTATGGAGGACATTTGCAGCTACAGATGTGGTAATCTCCACTCTGCTGAGTTCACAGAAACAACAGGCATGGAGTGAAACTGCAAGAGCAGCAGAAAAGCCCAAGCAGATTTAAAACCGAATTTGAACTGCTGATGAGAACTTCTGGTCTGGCTGAGCGCCATGTTTGCGGAGAGGCGCCGAGGTAAGATCAACAGCACTGGAGGAGCCGTCATCCTGGAGCTTTGTGGCCAGCCTGGTCAATGGCACGAATGACCATTCTCTTTCTTGAAGCCAATAAACCCCCTCCATTTTTCCACCCGTGGAAACAGAAATGGGAACCAGACGTAACATGAATCAACATTGTATAATTGGTGGCCTTCAGAAAAACTGCCTCTTCTTTACTAGGACCAAGCCTAGGTCTAGGACTTTCTGAGGAGCTGTCCATCACCACCATCGTCCTATTCTGTCAAGGAACATTCTGGAACACCCACTCGCTCATTAGTGACTATGTTCTGATCTAGCAGACATATGTGCTTAGCCCACGGGCGGGAATTTAAGGTGAGCTGTTTGAACACAGCGCGAGCGCTTTGAGCCAGGACAGTGGTTTGCTTTAATCATTAGTAACAAGTTCTGCCAGCAGTCCTCCCCACTTCATACCAATTAGGGACTAGACAAGGGTTATTGCACCATGTAGAGAAGAACCCAGTGGAATAATCTTCACTGTGGCCGTGCAGCATCTCAGGAGGAGTCATTTCCTACGGTCGATTAAACTCATAGCTTTCACAAGACTGCAGTGACTCAGCTGAATGGAAAGCTGTGGCCTACTCAGAGGTTTCAACCTCACCAACAAGTCTGGACACTAACTTCTCACCTCTGACCCCTGAAGAGCAGCCAGCTCGTTTAACAGCCCCAAGGACAACAAACGCCCCACTTACGCTTTCTTTCCACAGATGGCTCCTTGGTACCAGTTACGACAAGTGCTGAAGTACTTCTTCTTTGTTCCCACCACTTGCTGCAGAGCGCACACATTTGGTCTGTGGAGTAAATGCCAAGAGAAAGGCAAGAACATTAAATCACTACCGCAGGAAAAACTGAACTGTTAAAACTCATAAACATCTAATAAATTAGTCTACACAATGTTATGGTTGGTGTATATTCCATGTTTTTGTGATGTACTAGACCTTATATGGACCAACACCTCTACACTTCAGTTTCTTATGATTATACTTTTAAATTTTTATAGTAGATACCAAAAAAAAACATTAAAAAAACACAACAATAAGCTCTGCAACTATTTTATAAGGAGTTAATATTTTTTGTGTGCAAATAAGATATCTAGAATTTATAACATGTTTAATATAATTATTCATTAATACTACAATACCTGATTAATAAGATCAGCATGCAACCAGGCAAACAAAAAATGAATTGCTTCAACCCCCCGGAAAATGCATTTAAGAATATTAAATGTATCTCAATGCAAGAGAAACAAATCATTGCATTCAGCTCATTTGTGATACATTTTTGGTCTGAAAATATTTTAAAAATACATAAAAAAAATCTTCACACTTACCCTTCTTTCTTTGCCCGTATGCGGCTGTGAGCCACTATTTTATCATATGCGGAGGAGTCCACCTGATCAAAGGCAGAAAGCACGAAAAGTGCAAAGACTGCGGTGAAAAGGAGCTTCATGCTCACCTCTGCTTTAGTGGGAGCTGAGAGGGAGAAGTGGGCTGGGGCCGGGGGAGTCGCAGCTTTTATAGACCAGCTCAAGGCTCACACTCAGAGACTCCACCAGCCTCTCCTGTTCTCCAGCGAGCCTTCTGGAGCTCACGCTCACCAATTCACTAAAACAGTGAGTCCTGGTCCTGGAGGCCCCCTGTCCCACACATTTCAGTGTTTATATCATATTTAAACCTCCACCTCAGCTTAACCTCAGGGAGCAGGAAAAACCTTCAGGACAGTGGGTCTCCAGGAGCAGCACTGGAAATCACAGCACTAAATAACTCTTGTGCTTTGAGGAGTGGGCTTATGAGCTCAGGGGGTTGTCGTACTTTTTGATAGTTTTTTTTTCATTAATATTTGGATTTTCTAGAACAAACATATTTGCCAGGGTAAATAAGTACAAACCTTCTACAACACATTCTTCCTCACAATAAAATTTATAATCACAGTTTATTTGCTGAATTTAATATAAAAAAACAACCCATAAAATATCATTTCTTTTGTTAATGTTAATTTCAGTATTTAAATAGAAATTCTGCCACAAAAAAACAGAGAAAATCAGATTTACCTTTGTTTTCTGTATTTCTATCAATTTTTCACGTTTAACAAAAAACATGGTTTCAGGTCCCAGCCCAGGTTCCACTGAAGTACTGTCCCATTTCACTGTAGTGCACTTTATGTGATGGGGTGTGTTCACAATAACAGTGACTTTCATCTGATTTTGGCTCTTTGAAAGTTCTAGTTTCTTCTGTGGTTATGTCACAAGTGTCTTTGTTTGGCGTTTTCCTTGCTCATATTTTATTACACATCATACATTTGTGCCAGGAAAATAGACAATTCCCCAACTTCTTAAAAGTCTAGTTGTATATGCTAATGGATTTTAGAAGAGAAAGAAGAGCAAGCAATGTCCCTGCAAGTGCAGAACAGGTAAAGACAAATCAGTTTTACATCCGTTTTACCCTGACAAACACACACAACCCAGAGCCCACCCTTTGCAGCTATACCAGCTTCAAGTCTTCTGGGCAAATGTTTAGGAGTGTGTTCATGGGAATGTTTGACCATTCTTCTAGAAGAATTCTTCTACACCAAACTGGCTCATCCATGCCTTTATAGTCCTTGCTGTGTGCACTGGTGTGCAATCATGTTGGAAAAGGAAGGGGCTGTCCCAAAACTGTTTCCACAAAGTTGGGAGCATGAAATTGTCCAAAATCTCTTGGTATTGAAGCATACACAGTTCCTTTCAATGGAACTAAGGGGTCAAGCCCAGCTCCTGAAAAACAACCCTACACCATAATCCCCCCTCCACCAAACTTTAGACTTGGCACGATGCAGTCAGACAAGTACCGTTCTCCTGGCAACTGCCAAACCAAGACTTGTCCATCAGATTGCCAGATGAAGAAGCGTGATTCCTCACTCTAGAGAATGTGTCTCCACTGCTCTACAGTCCAATGGAGGTGCTTTACACCACTGCTACCGACACTTTGCATTGCACTTGGTGATGTGTGGCTTGACTGCAGCTGCTCGGCCATGGAAACCCATTCCATGAAGCTCTCTACACACTGTTCTTGAGCTGATCTGAAGGCTACATGAAGCTTGGAGGTTTGTAGCAATTGACTCTGCAGAATGTTGGCAACCTCTGCAAACTTTGAGCCTCTGATTTTGCTCTGTCATTTTATGAGTTGCTGTTGTTCCCAATCACTTCCATTTTGTTATAAAACCACTGACAGTCGACTGTGTAATAATTAGTAATGAGGAAATTTCATGACTGGACTTCACAGGAGGGTGGCATCCTATCACAGTACCACACTGGAATTCACTGAGCTCCTGAGAGCGACTCATTCTTTCACTAATGTTTGTAGAAGTTTCTGCTTCCGAGGTGCTTAAAGTTCTACACCTGTGGTAATGGAAGTGAAGGGAACCTGAATGTAATTATTTAAATCGGTGAGTGAATACTTTTGGCAATATTGTGTATATACATAAAATATCTATCTATCTATTGAGTTATCTCTATCTATCTATCCATTCATCAATGCTGCTAGGAGCTTGAATCCCAATGAGGGGACACAGCTCTGATGACATCACAACAGTAGTGTTAGGCTCTGTGGCTCCCTCTTGTGGCACCACTGAAACGTGGCTATGGTTCATGAAACCCACAGTGCACATGATAGGAAAGAATGAGAAAACCCAAGAGTAGATATCTAGAGCAAAACAAAGAATAAAAAGGTGGAACAGACAAATAAAGGAGTGCCAAGTCTGATGAGTGTGGTTCTACCCTCGTTTCACTTTATTCAGGATTATAAATGACACAGTTTATGGTTCTGATCTGTTTTGACCACTACCAAATCCTTGCGTTCTCCTGTGCAGCTGTGCAGAAGAAAAGCTCAAAGACCAACACGAGACAGAGATGAGCTGCTAGATAATGCAGGAGTAACTGTTATTCCCAAACCTATACATGTCTCAACATAAACGTATAGAACTTGCTGCCTCAAGCATTTGCAATTCTGGAATTCTCTCTCTCTCTCTCTCTCTCTCTCTCTCTCTCTCTCTCTCTCTCTCTCTCTCTCTCTCTCTCTCTCTCT
>JBBIGC010000001.1:16352356-16364684 GCA_037576955.1 Lepidarchus adonis
CTCTCTCTCTCTCTCTCTCTCTCTCTCTCTCTCTCTCTCTCTCTCTCTCTCTGTCTCTCTCTCTCTCTCTCTGTCTCTCTCTCTCTCTCTCTCTCGTTCTCTCTCTCTCTCATTCTCTCTCTCTTTCGTTCTCTCTCTCTTTCGTTCTCTCTCGCTCTGTCTTTTTAGCCTCTGGACAGGAATGCACAGGCTCTGTGTTATAACCATGTTAGGCAGAAAGAACGACGCTGCAAGTTAATATCTGCACTAAATCAACTACCCACAGTCTTGAGTTCAACATGTTCACATATTCGTTTTTTCTTTTAATTGGGTGTTATTTGAATTTTTAAAATGTAAACAATGTTAAACAGAATATTCATCTGTTAAGCTTTGTGAACTTCATTTTAAAGCAACAACATTACTTATTTTTAGTTATTTGTAGTCAAAACAATAAAATTTTTAATAGGACTGTAACAATTAATCGATCTGTATTGATGCATCAAGCAAAGTAGCGCATGATCCAATGTATCAATCTGACACATGAAAATCAATGTTTTCGTTCCACAAATTTGTTGTGAACAGTATTTTTTTACTGATACTGTAAGTTGCCTTTGTTTGTGATTGCATTAACCTTTAATAATAAAATGCTCAGATTATAATATGTTTGCATGTGAGAGTTGATGGAAATGTAGTAAATTGTGCAAAATTTTGTGATACAGATACATTGTTGCAAATTTTAGGGAATCAGAAATTGGATTGTTGATTGAAATAACCAATGTAAATTCTAATCGTAATTTTTACTGTGCACAGTAACATATTTAGCTCCTATGTAAAACTACAGGAATATATAGTGGTGTTAAAAAGTGTCCTGATTTCTTATTTTTTCCATTTTTCCAAATTTAAGTATTAGTCGTAGACAACACAACTAAACACAAAATCACACCACAAGTTCATTATCTCTAGCCAAACCCAGGCCTGATTACTACCACACCTGTTCTCAATCAAGAAATCACTTCAATAAGACTTGTCTGACAAAGTGAAGTAGACCAAAAGATCCTCAAAAGCTACACTTCATGCCGAGATCCAAAGAAATTCAGATACAAATGAGAAAAAAGTAATTGAGATCTATCAGTCTGGAAAAGGTTATTAAGCCATTTCTAAAGCTTTGGGACTCCAGGGAACTACACTGAGAGCCATTATATACAAATGGCGAAAACACTGAACAGAGTGGCCAGTTAAGGTCAGTGTTCAATACTGTAGGTTTAGATTTTTGGGGAAATTGGTAAAACACTAAGTGGATGGGAAAACACTGAAAACTCAAATTTCCGAAACAATGCAGGTAACTTATAGCTTTGCAGCTAACTAAACTTTAAAATTGCAACTACCTTCTGACAATTACAGTTACCTAATGTTGGTCAGTACCTTGAGTAGTTTATCATTTAAGGTTTTTCTCTGAACTTAAAATTTAAAAAGTCAGTTATTTTAATGGAAGCAGGAAAAACAGATGGCATGAGGATCTGACATGGTCCATATTGTGGTTAGACCATCTAAGTTTTGCCATTACTGTATGCAGTGAAGGTGACTTTGTGATAGTGAACACGCCCCATCACACAAAGTGCACCACAGTGAAATGTGACAGTTAACCCGTCTACATTTGTGTAATCAGCAGCAACCTGGAGCACTTGAGCAGTGTTGCTATAGTGTATCTAAGGGGAACCTAGGCTGCAACCTTCCAATCACAGGGTCCTCCAATAGGCCACCACTGACTTGTGTTTGAAACTGTGTAGAATGCTGAGTACAATGGTCATGAGATCATCTGAAATTGGACCATGGAGCACTGGAGGTGACCTGTACTGATGAATCACATTTTCTTTTAAGGATGACCAGGTGTGTATGCATCACTTACTTGGAAAGGAGATGGTATCAAGCTAGTGGGGGATGATCCGCTAGGAAACCTTGGGTCCTGTCATTCATTTGGCTGTTACTTTGACATGTAGCACCTACCTAAGCATTGTTGGAGATTAAGTAGTGTTTTGGTTTTTTTTTTAAAGCAGATAATGCTCCCTGTCCTCAGTGCAAACATTGTTCAAGAACCATTTGAGGAACATGACAAAGTTGTTATTGACTTGTGGGATGTGCTGAACAGCCTAGTCACATCCATGGAGGTCCCGTCTTGCATTTTTCATCTGCTTCCGCTAACATCTTGGTGTCAAATATCAAAGCTTTTTTTCAAAGCTCTTGTGGAGTCATGCGTTTACTTTTCTGGCTCTTCCCCTTAGCTGTGCTGCCATAGCCCTTTCTTACAGAGTTGCTGCTTGTACTTTGTGCTTAGCCATTTGTAGCTTTGAACAACCTATATCTCCCACTCTCTTGAGGCACATGCTGCCCACTTCCATTTGTCCAGAACATCATGGCGCTCTATTTCTAAGGTTACTGCTGGAATCCGCTCACTTCTGTTGAGGAGCCCATATACACAGACCCAAGTTTCACTTACTACTTTGACAGCCATTGCTCCACTGGCTCCCTAGTAACTGCTGCCCCTCATGTTGCCCATGACCTGATTACCTCTCCCAGACTAGTAAAACCCCAATGGACCAGCTCCCTGTACTTTATGCTGGATATCCAAGTTATAGCTCCCACCTCTAGACACTGAGGCTGTTTACTTTTGTTTCTGTTGTTGTTATTATCTGGGGTCAAGCAGACAAGGTTCATAAGTCATGGTTCTTCTCAAGGCTTCTTCCTCCAGCTTAGGACATTTTTCCTCATTAGGGGCTCAGACCTGGATTCTGTAAAACTGCTTCATGACAACAGTTGTAAAAAGTGCTATAGAAATAACATTGACTTGACTTGTGTATACTGTGTAAATGACTTGTGGTAGAGTTTACTGTATATGGGTAAGCGCCTGAGTGTTAATAAAGTGTGATAACAGATTGTCAACCTTATAAAGTGCTGTATCATCCTAAAAGAAAAAAAAACACTGACGGAATGGAGTTACGTAAATGTGATCATCTCAGTTTTGGCTTCTCTGGGATGATCAACTATAATATGTCCTAAAATATGGACAGATACATTTAAAATGTCACATTATAACCCATTTGTGTCTAACAGCTTCTATACAATGGTAAGGAAAATGACACAAAACTTCTAAAGTGATTAAGTTTTGTAGTCACACCATGGAGGAACATCTAACAGTACACATGTGGGTTAACGTAACTTCCTCATCAGATGAAAGTATAAATGTGAACCAAAGGGAAATGGAATTTCCCTTAATGGTTAAAGAAGTCCTGAATCAATGGAAACATTTTTGCAGCCTCAACACAATTAGATCTAAACATAAGAACATCCACACAAAAAAACCCTCTACCAATCAATGTAGTTTCCAGTTTAAAAAGTAAATTGTATATATTCATACTTACCTTCCTATATGATGTGTCAGGAATTCTGGTCTTTTCACGGTCAGTGATGTTAAATATAATTACATAATAACATGTATAAAAATCTATACAGTTGCATTACTAAGCCAAAAAAGGAAAGAATGAGCAGAAGTGATGATTGTAAATTGATTTAGAACACTATAAGAATTTTGTAGAATGCCTCAGAAAACTTTAGTTAGATAAATTGACTGTATGACCGAAGGGACAATTACAGTAATAACAAACATAACAAAAAACTATGAGTTAATCTAAATTGTTATTATTGATGACTGAAGTACAGTGATTGAGGCCATCCTGCACATTTGTGGCTGAAGAGGCAGATGGTAAGGCGCCATTGTAAAACTGCCTTCCATTTCCACAGCCTCCACAAGATGGTACTAAAGCCATTGATGGAGAATGTGTGCCGTTAGTCCAGTACGAACAGATGGAGTGAGAGTTCTGCTTGTTCTAAGCTTATAGAAGAAAGATGCAGAGGACCAGATGCTTTCCCAAGAACAGTCTTTTCTCAAAAGCATAAAAGTGTAGCATCATTAAAATACTTTTAAGATAAAAGCTCCAGGAAATCAAAGAGTTATTTTTGTGGAAATGCTCCAAAGAACCCCTCTTGCCCCAGGCCCCAATTTCTTCAGTGAGACACAATCTAATGAACACTGTTAATAGTCGGGTAGTGAACATGGGTTTATGAAGATCAACATAGTTCACATTGCTGTAATAAAGTGTTTATTTATTTCATTAAGCATATGTAAAGCACAATATACTGAAGCGAGGTATAATGCACAGATGGTTAGGTACATACCGTACAAAATTACAACTTTACAATGAACACTTATGGATCAAATGATTACTACAAAGTAACATGACCATTACTCTTTCATAAAGGCTTAAAGCCACTAGTAAGGCCGATATACTCACTGTAGATAAACTGCATAGTATTACAAAGTAAATATGCATCAAGTTTGCTCAGTCTTCATTAGAGGGCATAGTGCAAAACAACAGAATGGTCGAGGCAACAGTACAAAGGTTGAGATATTGCTTTAAATATGAGCTCAATGGTACAAACATGACAGCACTGAACTGTTAATTTAAGTACTCAATTTAAAATCATCAATTAATTTTGGCTTTCTCAGTCAATTGTCATAATTGTCAAAATATTTATTATCTCAGATATTTTATTTGTAAAAGTACTGTTCAAAGAATTAGAATCAATGTCTTCAGCCATATAAATTCTTTGAAGTTGCAATGAAATGCATCAATTGAATATACTAGTCTTGCGAAACTTGGAAGTAAATTTGTGTATCATCAGCGTACTATATATTTTAGGACACAATCTGTAGAATAAAAATTAAATCATGAATTACTATTTATCAAATGACTAAATGAATATGAATAATAGCACATCATATTTTAAAAGCCTCATACCCAGGAACATTTGACATTTTTAATACTGTATATCTTCCAATAGTAGCCCGGGCGTTTATTATTTTTTTTAATTATTTAATAGGGACAGACGCTTAATGAAGACAGGCTATTATTCTCCTCACAGATGGAATGGTGATGGTATTTACAGCACAAAATGTTGTGCAGCTTCTTCACTTGAATGTTCTTTTGCGTTTGTTACCGCACAGAGTTTGAATGTTAAATCAAATTACTGTTTCCATCGCTCACACTGCTTCACCCTGTGGGTTATGATTGACGTTGTTACGGGATGAGGTGTGTTTCTGATGGAGACGGAAAACAGGCGGGCAGCATAACAGGGGCGGAGTTAGAGTTTGTTTTGGTGGAAGTTAGCGGTTGTTGATCGAGCACGAGCTAACAGTGCAGCTTGTTTAAGGAGGTAAAGAGCACTAACGTTACAGACAGAGAGTCAGGAAAGAGCTGAGACTGTCATTTTGAAACAAATAAAACCTGTGTTAAAGATGTGAGATTTTTGAGCGGCTGGTCCAGAAGACTAAGTTGGAGGTGGTCACAGCGAAAAATGCTAAAAGATAACATCTTGGATACAAAAGAGTAAAAAGACTTTCTTCCTTCCTCGATAGCATTCGACGACAAAACAGTTTTGATATGAAAAGGTACTTACAGTATGATTCACTGCTGGAGGCGGAGCACAGGTTGTACGAAGAGAGGATTAATTCAAGAAAAGCGCTGTGGGTCATTACAGACCACGGTTACTACAGACCAGCTACTAATGGGGACCAGCATCTATTTCTATTTCTATCTTTCAAACCCGGCTTTTAATGGAAATGGGCATCAAAAAGAGACAGGCCTTTATTAGAAGATATACAATATATATATATATATATCAACATATATGGCAAATGATTCCAAACTTTTTAACAATATTTTATATATTTTAGTCTTATAGAATTAGTTTAGAATAAATTAATCAGTAGTTGCTAGATTACTTCATTACTGACATAACAATGACAAGCCTAATTGCTATCTTATGAAGGTTGATGGAAGAGTGGTTAATGCCTTTAAACATCTGATCCTGGAATTCTACCTTCCTTTAACTATTCAGTTATCCAGAAAAATGAAAAACCATTCAGAAGCAATGTAGAGTGTGATTACACGGTGAAGCTTAGTGAAAAAAGTAAGTGTGTTAGAAAAAGTCCTTGTTGTAGTCACTCTGACTGCTCACACTGCTCTCTGTGAGCTGAGATTCATGTGTAAGGTAACACTGCAGGTCCTGAAGAGGAACATGAAGAATATTCCCTCTTTGTTCGTTAAGGGCTGCTGATTAAATTCACCCTGGTCGTTCCCTGAGATTTCAGAAGGACCTCTATCCTTGAACGTGTGCTGGTTCAAACACACGGCTCTGCCGTATCTCACATCAGTGTACGGCGTGAGGATCGGTCTGCTCATGACCTTAAATGGTGAACTTGGTCATCATCTTGTCTTATGTGTCTGTTGGTGAAAGAGAGCAGATCTGGACTGCATTTGGAGAGGCAATTGGCTCTCTTTCTGGATCCTCTACCTCTTCCTCTCCTTCTCCTTCAGACAGACATGCCGACTCTTTCTCCTCCTCTACTTGTCTCTCAGTCATTGCTTGCTTGAGCTTCTCCTCTGAACTATGATCAGACTGGTCAGTATCCTGATCTCCAGCCTCCTCTAATACAGAGTAGATATTGTTCGTGCTTGGGTTTGTTCCTTTCTGAGGCTTTTGGAAGAGGTTAAAGTCAGGGAGATCATCTTTCTTGGTAGGCTCTTTGGTTGTGATCATCAAAGAACCATTTAGGAGGCTGCATGGTGGCTCTAGCACATTTTCAGAGCTGACCTCCAGCATGTTCAGCTTGTTCTTCTGCTGCAGGGCTGAGGGGTATTGCAGCAAGTGGTCTGGGTGTGAAGAGTTTGAAGATGTTGTAACAAGCTTTGGTGCAGGCAGACACGTTCGGTTTCCCTTCATCATTCCCAGAACCTCATACCGGAAGCTGGAGATGTCCTGCTTCAGCTCCTGGAGAGAGGGAAATTGTGACCCGTTCATGAAGAAAAATTGAGAATGAGATAATGGATTTCTTCATATTATATTTTTATATATTGTTGTGTATGGTCATATCTGACCATAAAATGAGCATTTTTGGTTTACCATTGGCGAATTACGTACTATTTCATGGTTACTCGTTTTCATTCAGCAAAAGCATGAACTGCACTGAAATCCCAGCTTTCATGAATCCATGTACAAACGCTATTGTTATTAATTGAATTAATACATTTGGCATGTGTTTAAAGTTATATTTGAAGAATGAATATATCTAAAGCATTTAGTCAGCAAAAGCCAATACATTTCCTCCATAATTGTTGTTCCTCTGAAAGTCTTCAACTAATGACATACTCGATTTATGTCAGATTCGTACTTATGACGCTGCCCCAAACCCTGAAAAATGAAGGTGAAAGCAACTTTAATAAAACCCTTAAAAATGCAATACAGAGCCTCAGGTGGGCAAATGTCCCCTCTGGTGGACTGACAGCAGATTGGCCCCAGGGCAAAACACTGTGTAGACGCTTATGTAAAGGGAGTTGACTTGAATCAAAATTCAACTCATGACACGAACGGAACCCCATCAAAAATCCAAGACCACCTTTATATGCACTTACTTATGCGGTTTCTTGATATTATAAGTCTGTTGTGATTAATAATAGGTTGATTCAACAACAAAAGTTCCTTTAACTCCAAAGTATTTTGAATTAGGGGAACGTTTTGAAATGAATCAACATATTTTTATATTATCTGACTTAGAAATGTCCACACTCCAAAACAAAATTAAATGAAATAAAAAAAATGGGTTGGTTTATGTCATGTACACTGTAAAAATAGTTGGTCATTTCAACCTAAACTATACTAAAATATACTTAATATAATGTACTTATGAAGTAATCTAAGTGGGTTTGTTCAATTCAAATGAGGACTTTTATTTAAAATTTTAACAAAGTTAACAAAGTTGATAAATTCAGGTCAACTTTTTTTCAGGTCCAATTTTGCAGTGTATTTTCAGTTAATACTATAAAATTTGCTTGATAAATTTTTGGTCAGTACAACTTTGCTGGATAAATTTCCCTTTGTTTCTTAGCTTAAGTTAATTTAGCAAAGTTTGCAAAATGGCTGTTTTTTCCATTGTTTTAACAACTCTGTGGTGTATTTACCCCTCCAGGTTTCTGCCTATAATATAAATTGTTTTGGTTTAATAATGTTAACTCAAGAGCAAGTTAATGTGTTTTATATTGCTGAGTGTGCTGAATGGCTTCTGCAGTGACTACGTTCAAAGCAACTTTAATTTAAGGCAAGTGAAGCCAAGACTAGAGTTCAACAAGTCTTTACAGTTGGGTTTGGATGATGGTAGATTAAGTTTAGCCAGTTTTAGAAAACTTTGTTGGATCAATAAAATGTATCATTTGAAAGAAAGTCATTAAATCATTTGGAAATTCTTCCCACCATTCAGTTTTTCATTTTAGTAATTTCAGGTAACACAATATTGTTTAGGCAACTTTGTTTTTTATCTAATGGTGAATATGGTCACTGTTGAACACATTGCAATTCCAAAACAGAAACAGTATTGTTAATGAAACAATGTAAAGTCTCTTTGCAGATTCTAATTATGTGAAAATAAAGAAATAATTTAATTAATACAATGACTTAAAATGATGTGTATGACTTTCTTGAAAACAACATGTCATTTTTCATGTTTAATTGAAATATCAGTAAAAAAAACCAACCAAATGAATTTTACTTATAAATGACAAATACAAAGAAATGTTCAGAGTGAAATGTTTTTACTACCTTGAAATTTTCTTCTGTGAGCCCCTCCTCTGTCTTGGCATCTCGGATCATAGCTGCCACATATCTTTTCACCAGGTTTCTCAACACCTCCTACACACAGAGCAGGTGTTGACAGCAAGGCAACAATGTGGAATTCACATGTGCTTAACAGCTTTCATCCTGTTTTTTAGTTGAAGTAGGGACTATTAACAAACCTGGTACTGGTGACTGAGTCTCACTTTCTCAGCAGCTCTCCTCTAAGAGATAAGAGATGTAAGTGGAAATAATTAGGACGTTGAGAGTGGCATGGATTACTTACAGCAGCACGATTTATTTATAAGAAGTGGATGCAGAAGTCTTTAATGGATGGGATTTCACCCCATGACGGGAACTGGTAACTGATCAATTCCTGTCAGCCTGGTTCTTCATTACAGGGGGTTGTCAGACTCCGGCTGTGAGCCGTTTTGGCACATCCTTAATTGACTTGTTTGGCTTACTTTTTTTTTTAAAACCATCCAGTGAGCAAAACCATGTGCAAAGCCTCTTAAGCCTCCAGTATTTCCAGATGACATTTCGGAACATTACTAGACTTTGTTGAGTTAGGCCCTGTCCACACAAAGCTGAGTATTTTTAAAAAGTGATTTTCAATTCCTTTCGCACAAGCAGGTAGGTGGACGCAAAAAACATGGCGTCCATTTTGATGTCTAAAATGATGCACAGATTTGGCGAAAGTGGAGCATTTTGTACTGGGCCAAACAAAAAATTAAAGCTTTTTTTTAAAAAAAAAGTCTGTAGCTTCTAAGTATGTTCGAGACAACAAGTTTGCTGGTTTTCTGGATAAAAGTCATGGCAGAAAACCCTGAGTTTGCCCTCATAGCAACCGAAGCAAAATGGCGGAGTACACTAAGCATAAGCAACACACTTCGGGTGTCATTGTCATTACGCCGATGGGACCGTCCCAGTGCAGAGAAACAAGCCCAGGGTTCTCATTGATTTAGCGTTATGGTGAGTTATATATTTTCATGTACTTTATATATGTTCTGTAGTAGTGTATCTTATATTGAAAGGAACACCATAGTGACCAGAGAGCATTAGGGGTCAGAGAGGAGGATGTTACTCTCAATGTTGCTGGCACATTTCAGGAGGATGCTGCTAATAAAGTTACATAATTACACAGTGGATTCATGTTTAATATTATATTTACAAAATACCACAGTTTTTATGTTCGTCGTATAATTTTATTTTGTTGTAATTTTCCGCGACACCTTAAAGTCTGTGAAAATATTGTCTGACATTAAATAGGTCCGTAGCGCAAAAAAGGTTGGGGACCGCTGCTCTAATGTGATGTGGGTAACTAACAAAGCTTACTGTTTGCACCCTTAGATAAACTCAAAGAATTGAATTTTTTTTGTAGTTCAGCCCTGTTATTTATTTCTGCTATTTATTCTGCTCTTCTTCTTTTATACAATGTTCTGTGCTGTTTTTTTTATGTAATCCTTTTTCGAACAGGGAACTGCATGAACAAGAACATACTTTACACATCGTTCAGGTTTAATTTTTATTATCTGATAAAACAAAATAATTAATTAGCATTTACCAATCTAAACTGTGCCGTATCATCAGAAGAGTTCAGTCCCTGATGATACTACAGCCACCCATATCGGGAAGTTGAAGAAAGCCCATTTGACTTTCCTCTTCGCCCATCACTCAGAGTGACGTTAACTATTAGCTGACACAGTACAACTGGCAGTTAGTGTTCTCCTCCAAGCGTGTTGAACTACTTTGCAGTAAAGAGTTACGACTCCAACGAAGCAAACCAGGGAGTGTTGTTAGTATCATTCAGAGCACAGTTGAAATTGCTAACTGCTAATTATTGTTCTCTTTAATGAGATGATAAAAATAAAACCTGAACGATGTGTAAAGTATATTCTTGTTCATGCAGTTCCCTGTTCTAAAAGGTTGTGACAAATATTTTAAATATTAAAAAAACAGCCGAAAGCACAGAACAAATCATTTTATGAAAGAAGAAGAGAAGAAATAAGGTCAAAAGGGCTGAACTCCAAAATAAATCCTATTCTTTGGGGTTACCTAAGGGCACAAACAACAAGCTTTGTTGATTACCTATAGCGACCCGCATCACGTTACAGCAGCAGATTGTGAAAGACCTCTCATAATGAATGTCTTATGATACAGCTTACGCAGGAGGACAAAGTACAGAGAATTCAATTAAGGTTAATGTGATGCATAAAAGCCAGTACCCACCATCTATTGTCCTCCAACTGTCCAGACGTTATTGTTTAATGGCCATTATTAAATTATTTGGTATGAAAACTCCAACTCAAACATAAACTCACCCCCAGAACTCCAAAAGTCTCTGTCCTCTTTGACCTTCTTTTGAAAATGTGTATCTTAATCCAGGTAATGAGGTACCATATGGTTTTTGGGCTCGGGATAATATTAAAAGGGGTCGGCAGGGTTCCCCCTTCTTCAAAATAACTCATCCACAACTTGGTTCTGGCAAATTTCCACTCAATGTCGGCGTGATCCTTAACAGTACAAACAGGCATGAGTGAGAAATTGAAAATTTAATGCTCAATATCTTCAAACTCAGTTACTCTATTTGTTATTAAGTCATACACTCATAAATTACACATGCTTGAGCTGTTTAGGGAACACTTACAGCAATGTGTTGATAGGAGTTGTTCATCATGGCAATTAGCATGTTGAGGAGAACCACCAGGGAGATGATATTGTATGTGCCAAACATGGTGGCTCCCACAAACTCGGTGAACTTGTGGTCCGCTTGAACGTTGGTTACATACAGATTGATTAGTCCAAATATGGACCAGAACAAAGACTGTAGAGTCTCAAACAGCCTAGGAGCAAGAAGAGTATAACAATAAGCTAATAATCCCAATGTATATCACTCTTAAAATTCACCTCCACATCATTAACCCATTGAGATCTAGTGTTATTTCTCTAGTCATTCACCAAAGTTTGAACATCCCAGCCAAATATATTTAATTGATTTTCTAAGTGAAAAATGAACTGTGACTTGTGTATTCAAAAGTTTAGGGAAGGTCACATTAAGTTCACCTTTAAAGGTTATATTGCATTTTAGGTTCATCCTGAAATGTCACCCGAAAGCCAAATATCCTTAAACTTTTGTGAGTAGTGTATATAAAGGAATATTAGAAAATTTATATAAAATTTAAATAATATTTATATAAAGTTCTATATTTTTTGGAAATTTGATGATTATGGCTTACAGATGATAAATTTGATAACCAGTTTCTTTACAGATGATAAAAATTCACTGTCTCAGAAAATTTGAATATCTGATAAGAGCAATTAAAAAAATATATTATAAATTGAAATTTTAGGCTTCTTAGGAAAGCCATACTTTTCCTACTTTAGGAAAATTATGTTAATTCCTAAGCACTCAATACTTAGTTGTTCCTCCTTTTGAAAGAATTACTGCATCATTGTGGTGTGACATGAAGGAGATCAGACTGCATCTCTGCTGAGGTGTGATGGAAGCCCAGGTCGCTTTGATCTCATTTTTTTTTTTTTTTTACTTTATTTTTTTTCATGGTTAGACAATATTATTGTTAGTAGCAAAAACAATGGCAACATATTTCTGTACATTTGTAATAATTATAAT
>JBBIGC010000001.1:16372125-16392811 GCA_037576955.1 Lepidarchus adonis
TTCCCCTTTATTTCCAGTATTGGACTTTATGCCTACATCTAACCTCTTGTTTCCCTGCCTTACATGTACCGGGATCCGGACGAGGGAGAAGCCTGATTTATCTTTGAGGCACCACCGCGTGGACCTCCTGACGCTCACTTCAGCTTCTCTACTCTGATTATTCTGATGTCCAGTATCTCCTTCTATTTTGTTCATTAAAACTTCCCTGTGGGGTTAATTTTCTTGTAAACTTGTTGTGTTTGACTCCTTCCGTATGCTCATCCCGTCACACAATATACAGGATCAGTGCAGTGTAACAGTAGTCAGTATACAGTATCAGTGCAGTTTAAAAGTAGCAGTATACAGTATCAGTGCAGTGTAACAATGGCAGTATACAGTATCAGCGCAGTGTAACAGTAGTCAGTATCAGTGCAGTGTAAAAGTAGCAGTATACAGTATCAGTGCACTGTAACAGTGGCAGTATATAGTATCAGTGCAGTGTAACAGTGGCAGTATCAGTGCAGTGTAACAGTAGTCAGTATCAGTGCAGTGTAAAAGTAGCAGTATACAGTATCAGTGCAGTGTAACAGTGGCAGTATATAGTATCAGTGCAGTGTAACAGTGGCAGTATATAGTATCAGAGCAGTGTAACAGTGGCAGTATACAGTATCAGTGCAGTGTAACAGTAGTCAGTATCAATGCAGTGTAAGAGTAGTCAGTATCAGTGCAGTGTAAAAGTAGCAGTATACAGTATCAGTGCAGTGTAACTGTGGCAGTATATCGTATCAGTGCCGTGTAAAAGTAGCAGTATACAGTATCAGTGCAGTGTAACTGTGGCAGTATATTGTATCAGTGCAATGTAAAAGTAGCAGTATACAGTATCAGTGCAGTGTAACTGTGGCAGTATATTGTATCAGTGCAGTGTAACAGTGGCAGTATATAGTATCAGTGCAGTGTTACCCTGGCAGTAGCAACGCCCATAAAGATGAACAGGTCTTACCTCCTTCTGTCGATACTTGATGGCCAGTTTGAGGCGTGCCAGTTCATTGTTGGACTCCTCTTGCAGGAGACTGAGGTCATCACGGAAGTTGAGAATGAGCTCCAGCTCTCTGGAGGACCGTGTCTGGTCCAGGAGGTCTTTGGCAAAGCACTTGCATTGGCGAGACAGCTCCTCGTACTCTGTCTTAAACTCGTTCTCCACCTTACTGAGCTCCTGCAGCTCCCAGCTCAGCTGAAAAGCAGTCAAGAAGGGATCCTCACTGGACAGTGCAATGAGTGAAGGGCTGGCCAGGGCCTTGTAGATGTTGAGGCGGGAGCGGGAATGCCGCAAACTGTCCACATCAGAGCTGGACACACATTCCATACAGTTACAGCGCACCTCATGTGGCTGAGGGATGGACACACCTTTTTGCACCAGCATCTTAATGATCTCATAGTTGTTGGTGTGGGCAGCGAGGATGATTGGGGTGATGTCAGGGGTGAAGTCTGAGAACTGTTTATCCAGAAGAATAGGAGGCACCTGGTTACGAATGAGAAGTACAAAGGGTCAGCATGAAATATGATGATTTTTCCTTTAACTCACACATGTAGACAGATTAATCTGAACATTTTTATTACTAAAGGACAAATACAGTGATGGATTCATAAGCAAAAGCAATGTCTCTGTAAAAACACTGCATTGTATGATGCACTATTTTGTTGATGCATTGATGGAGATCGATTTATTCTTATACCCCTGCATTTTACAAACTTAACATATTTAAATGTGTAAATATAAACAAATAAAAACTCGTCCGTTATCTTCCGCTTATCTGGCGCTCGGGTCGTGGAGGTAGCAGCATAAATTAGGGTAACCAGTCCTCTTTTCCCCAGCCAAGATTTTCTGAGGCCAGATAAGAGATATAATTCTTTGGCTTGTCTTGGTCTGCCCCAAGGCCTCTTTCCTCTGGGACATGCCCAGAACCCGCACCACCAAGTCCCAGTACCACTTAGCAAACTCCAGATGTTTACATTTGAAACTGTAGGTTAGAAAAGACCTTTTCCTTACATGACTCCCAAAAAGCTTGTTGGCACGGAGATAGGATCCTATGGTTGTCACCCCCACTACTTTGTGACCCCCCACTATCACTCTTTATCGTGTCTTTCTCTAACCATGAGCTTTGGAGAATTTTTAACTTCTCTTACCGTCCTCTCACTGTGTGTGATAGCAAGATAAACTTAGCTTAGCCTTGCTTGTCACAGTTGTTTTAAGCTTCTTTATTATTCGTCTGACTGTAGATACAGGCAGGTTTAGATGAGTAGCTATTTTCTTGTAGCCATTACCTGATTTATGAAGACCGACAAACTTCTGCCTTACTTGAACGCCATGTTCTCTTGTCTTTCCCATGTTAAAGAGTGGCTATTTATACCCCAGGGAAACAGGAAGTCATTAATTAATATTTTACTCTAATCAACTATAAAAACAAATAGTTTTTTATATTAAATGTCAGATTTTTCTGAAATTATCAGTGTGAGATTATGCTCCTGCAACAAAAAAAAGTCTTAACCAGGGGTACCAATAATTGTGGAGGGTGTTGCATTTAGTCTTTTGTTGAATTATATTATTATTTATAATTGACTATTTAACATAAATTAAACATTTAATAAAATGACAACTCCTCTTCTTGGGGATAAATATTTCTTTACTGCTTCCCAGAAATCTTCTCAGAAGTCTTTACAAAAATAGCCCACTGGCCTGACTTTACCAATGTTATAGATGTGCAAATAGGTCAAGTAGAGTGAAGGAAAGAGTAAAGCAGAGTAACACATGCTGCGTAAAGTTTGGAATGGCAGTAAAACACAATTTCAGTACAAACACTGATTAAGAGCCCAAAGATCCATATTGGATGGTAAATATTTCTTCAGTTATCCAAACATTTTAAGCAGAAAGGTTTAAAAAAGCTAACCCAGTGGATAAAACAGTGGTGAACTGTAGTGCCGCCAGAGAGTGACACAGATGGGCTTTATGTATACACACCGCTGAACCACAACCAGGGCTGAAAGAAGTTCGTAATGTGAGAAAATCATTGAACGTGTGATGAATCGGTTCATGCTCCAGTTTGAGCTGTTCTTTCCCATTCACCATGCTCAAGAATGTTAGGGATGTTATACACATCTACAAGTGGTGCAGTTCTTCACAATTTTACGAGGTCTTGAGATAAGCCAGGGAATGTTTCAAGAAGTTTTCCAGCTACAATGAAAAAGAACCAGCTCCTACGTCACACCTTGTGTTTTACACCTGCGCGGTATAAAGGAACGCGTGATATTAAGGGCTCCAGTTAATCTGCTGAGAGAAAGTTTTACATCCAGAAGTCATACACTGCATTAGTATGGTACTGTAATTGTTACTGAAAAATAAAACAAAATGACAATTACTAATAAGACAAATACTTTCACATTATTTGAAATTTCATATATTTAACTACATTTAGTTCTTTGCACACATTTAGACACCAAACTTCTGTTCTACATGTTCTCTCACTTAAATGGCGCTGCATCCGGTCTCTTAAACTTTTTCAGCCCTTTGCTACATTACATTACATCCTAGTGTATAACACAACCTGGAAAAAGCTCAATTTAACAGAAATAAAAGGAACAAAAGTTTATTGTTGGCAGGAAAAGATGAGTTTTTAATTTTCGTTTGAATGACTGGAGAGTGGGGTTATTGCAGCACAGTGATGTCAATGATCCGTCTACATGTAAATTCTTCAGTTTAAAATTAGCAAAACTGAAATGCAAAAATAATTAGGCCTACCTTTCTTCAAATCCTTCAAAATCAGATCTGTAAACGTCATCGCCATCGACATCACCATCGCCATCACCATCACCATCACCATCACCATCACCATCACCAAACAACTCAATTGTGACCTGTGCTGCTTTGCTGTTGCTGATGTCGGACACGTGTTCACTCTAGGATTTTGCAGATGTTGCTTCGTTAAAGCAAAGACCTGGAGCTGAAATTCTGTAGCGTAGGTCTTGTGTTGTGTCATGATATTGGTACGTTCCAAATGTTAGCAATTTCATTGTTTATGCTTAACTACAGTGTAATGTCACTGGTATAGAGCTGCAAAGGTCCAGGGGTCAAAGTAGAAGCTTTTACTTCAAATCAGTAAATTCAGTAATTAACACTGCAGCTAATAGCATGGGGCGACTTATCTTAAAGATTTAAACATAAATAAACATTTTCTGCAGTTTATAGAATAGTGTGGCCTTTAATGAGGGACGGCCTATCGTTGGGGAAATACCATAACTTTGCATACCTTACGATGTATTTTTAGCTCTCACTATATTGTAACAAAGACACACTAAGCATTTTATACAATATTTTCTGTATTTTTTATTTCATTTTTCTTGTTTTAAAATCTCTCATTCATTAAAACTAATTTATTGCTTTAAAAATTCTTTCTTTTAAGGAGTATTTATTGTGCTACTCATATTCATAGGCTCTGGTCATGCCCTACCTTACATGCATATTGGCTGCAGACTTCATGGCATTTGTTGCTTTATTAGTTAAACGGCTGATTTTGCTGAGGTGGAAGTCTTCTATCCCTCCCTCTCATTCCTCATGGATTAAGAACGTTCTGTTTTTATGCTAAAGTTGAAAAGATAAGGCATACACTGAATGGTTCACTGCTCAAGTTTAATAAGATGTGTGGTTCTTTTTTCATTTCTTTTTAGACATGTTCAAAAGTTAGGATTTGCAGCCATCTCTGAGTAACTGTTTTAATTTTGGTAGCCTTGTTGGGTGTGGAATGTGTTTGTGTGAAGACAAATTTGTATTTGGTTTCACTTAAAAGCAGGTGAACAACATGTTTGATTATTTGCTGTACATCATATGCTTTTCCTTTTTTTCTTCTCTGTTTGGTACTTCATTAATATTGAAAATGTGTCCTTGTTAATCCTCCTGGCATTAAAAAAAGTTCAATGCAATTTAAAAAGAGGAGTATATATACTACTTCTACTAATTTTGAGTATTCCATTTTCCTTTTCTTTTTTGTGAAAACCACTTGAAAGGTTCTCTATAAAAATAATAATGCTTATAGATGCCAACAGGTGCAATAATATTATTTGGATTTTAGTATAAAATGTGGTGAAATGTTTTAGTTCATTTCAGCCATTTTTGAACATTTTAGGACATTTTAACAATGCCGCAATAACTGTGATCTTGATTTTACATTTTCACACAGATTTCAACAACTGGACAAAGATTTATGCACATCATACACAATAAGCCCATCAGCATAATTTCTGCAGCAGCTGTGCTGTAAAGGATAAGTCTTGGCAAACAGGTTCTCCCCCTGAAAATTCACATGAACTGGTAATACGAGCAGATTGTCTCTCGACAACATTCTTCAAAGTTGCTGGAAAAAACGAACCCATAATTGGAGGTCTCTGCAACGGGGCTTTAGAGATTCTGTGAATCTGTGAACCCTGACGTGATAGAGACAAAAAAGGAAAAACTAGAGAGAGAGAGGAAAATGTGTGTGTATGGCAGAGCCCCCGAGAGAGCAGGAGTGTGTGTGAGTGTGTGAGAGCGGTGATGATTAGAGGACGGGGGTGATTAGCACATCTTTTGCGGTATCCATTCTTTTCAGCTGAAGTGGTGGAACTCGCAGAGAGAGGGATAAGCCAGTGGCCACAGAGGCATTATAACGATGAATCTCGTTCGAATTGCTCGCCCAAGCCATAGCTGCTGATTTGCCAGCATATCAATGAGACAACAACCTCCTGAAAAAATGAGCCGTGTGTGTGTTTAGATGCTCAAAAGGATGTTTATATGTTTACACTGAAAGGCCTGTATCACGGAAACTGCAGTTTTTAGGTTTAATGCAGCATATAAACACTGGTAAAGATTCATCAATGTACTGCTCACTCACCCCCAATAAATGGTCACTAAGGTAAAAAAAAATGACCCATTTAAATCTATTGCATTTGTGATGTCACAAAAATAATAATAGGATTCTAGGGAATCATTAAGAGGAACTACCAACTGAAGAGCTTTCAAGAGATCTACCCATTTCAATGGCCTTTCTACCTCCAGTAGGAACACTGAAGTAAGCCAGGTGATGGCTGGTATAACGACCACATAGGCGAAGATGGAGGATGCAGTGACCAGAGCAAGTAACATGTCATAGCTGTACTGTATTTCCTCAGGCACATCTTGGCTCAATAAAGCCTGGACTTTTGCCTGGACCAATCACTGTAAACGTTTATCTGGGCCAGTCATCGTCCATTTTCTTCATGACCAATGGAAGTACACTTTTGTTTTGAACAATGGAAGTACACTTTTGTCTGGACCAATCATTGTACACTTACTTTTGGACCAATCACTGCACTTTTCTCTGGACTAATGGAAGTACACTTTCTCCTGGACCAATCACCATAGACTTTTGTCTGGACCAATCAGCACACTTTTTTGGATCAACCAATATGCACTTTTGTCTGGGTCAATCACAGTACACTTTTGTCTGAACAAATCACTGTATGCTATTGTCTGGAATAATGGGAGTACACTTTCGCCTGGACCAATACACATATCCTTTTGTCTGGATCAATCACTGTATACTTTTCCCATGGACAAATGAACATACACTTTCATCTAGACCAATCGCCATACATTTTCATCTGGACCAACCGTCATAGACTTTAGTCTGGACCAATCACTGAACACTTTTGCAGTGGACCGATCAACATAAATGCTCAGCTGTACCAATTACAGTGCACTTTCATCTGGACTAATCACAAAGATTTTGCCTGGAACAATCACTGTAACTTATGGTTCCTCTAGTGTGGAACAGTCCCAGCCCTAAAGTAAAAGCTAGATTAGTTCATCAAAATATTGTTAATAAGAACCATGTAAGGAATAATGTATTGTGAGACAGCCATTATGGGAAATAAATCCCCCAAAGGTATTGCTTACGATATTATACAGTATTATTTTTTTTACTTTTTTTTTTTTTTTTTGTATCCAAACAAGAAAATAAGCATTTTCAAAGTATTTATATTAATCAATTTTATTGCAGTTCCCTGGTATGTGTTTGTCTCAAGTAAAAATAGTTCTTCAGATTGTTCTGTTTTTTGCTCAGCAACACGCTATGCCTCTTTGCTTTTTCTTCACAGACACTTTCACCCTTTTTGGCCTGCGCCCAACACTCCCTCCCATATTTGCAGATAATATAAAAACTTATATTAAAAGTGTCATCCATGTTTGCTAATTGCACTAATTGGAGTGATATGAAACCACAAATCTGAAATACAAAACTTATTCCCATTGCAGCAGGCGTTATTAATCAGCAGTGGGCGTTAGAAAATACTGCCACATGTCTGGGACACCTTCCCATTCAAACTCAATGGAGCGTTGGACAGCATTCTGTAGAGCTAAGTTTTTGGGGTTTGTGGTGTGGAACTACAAGTTGCTGTAACAACTACAAAAAGTTTCTATGGTTGGAATGTGTCTTATGACTTCTAGGTACTTCAACCCACACAAATGTAATAAGTGGACTTCAGGAGGGAAAAATGTAGGACGCTGGCTCTTTCAGGGATCATAAGATCTATGAGCCTTTATCCAAGATGTTTTATCTGAGACAGATTATGAATTGAACCTGTTTGGGCTTTGGATACATTATTTCAGGTCCATGGCTGCAATGCACAAACACAAAGTGATGAATCCCATCAGATCCTTGACTGACAGCACAAGAGAATCACTATGTTCATCAGTATCTCCCACACTACAGAGAAATCAAAGCATGTAACCTGCTCCCATGTTCCCCCTTGTCTGCTTGTGATCTATAGACATGTTAATTCAGTGATTTGCATATCAAACAGGCAGCATGAATACAGATGGGATAGAAAGAGAGAGAGACAGAGACAGAGAACTAGGGCTGACCATGTAGAGCACTGGATTTTCACATCTGTTCTCTTTCCAGATAGCCAGTGGTTTGCCTTTTTCTCAGAATCATCCCATCTGCTCATTTCCAACCCATTTCAATGAAGCAACTGAGTAACTGGTAATGGAAGGGATGGGAGGAGCTCAAACCAGCCCAGTTAAGGGCAGTTATGGATCATGATAACAAACACATTAGCACATTGAAACAAGCAGAGAGACTCTGCTGAAAACACAGGTGCTACACTTGACCTCCTGACCATTGTGCACTAAACCAGAGCTCCTCACATCTGGACCCTGAATCCAGATTCCACTCCTGGATTTTGTGATCGGCAGTTGTTACTGAACTGTTGATGGAGTCAAATTTACTGGTGATTCCAATATCCAATGTAAGGGGAGGTGTGGTTTCCCCTCGCTGGTTGTCAGGAAATATTTTAAGGCACTTGAATACAGCATGATGTTATGGGTGAGATGTTTACATGCCAAGGGTGCTGTTATGGCCGCCAGCAAACTAGAACTATCCATGTTTTTGTTTTCCACTGCTTTTCAGCAGAGGGCAGCACACTTGGATTAATGTGCAAGGCACACTCGCATTCAGTGTGTTTGGCAGTAGTTACTGAACTGTTGATGGAGTCAAATTTACTGGTGATTCCAATATCCAATGTAAGGGGAGGTGTGGTTTCCCCTCGCTGGTTGTCAGGCTGGCACTCCTCCCCCATCTCCATCAGGCGTTGATGCCAGCCAGCTGAATTAGCGGCCTTATAGAGCCTGATTGCCTGCCACAACCTTGCTAAAAAATGGTGTGGTCCTTGGGTTAATCTGTCTGTATCTGTTTATCTGGTTGAGAGAGCCACAATGTGCCTGCTAATTGTTTCGAGGTGTGTCTGGGCAGTTCCCCCTCTCCCACATGTCTGAGTGTTCAATGGCAGGAGCTGGTACCAAAGGACCATACCAGTTTGCCCGGTGGACCCGAACAGCACCCTCGGCATGTAACAACTCACCATTGGTAACATCTTGCCAAAACATAGCCTGCAAGCTGAGTGAATGGCGGCCAACCTGTATTGTTACTCCATCTTGTGCACGGTGGTTGGTACACTCGAATCAATGCGCGAGGCCATGCTCATGCCAAGGCTTCGAACCGGGACCTCTTCCAATCAGAGCATGGTGTGGCGCGAGTCTGTGACTCTGTTTATTTTTTCAAATCAAACGGAGCAGAATAGAAGGTGCAGATGAAAGTCTGTTAATGGAGAATGTTAATCAAATGGGAATGTAATTCACTGCTTAACTCGCTGTGAGAGCCAAACTTTGTATCTCCAAACCAGTAATTCACAATTAGGTCCTAGTCAACGTTGCTCAGATCATTATACTTCTGCTTTCAGCACATCAATTTCAAGAGCCAACTGTTCGCTTGATGCCTAATATCCCACTCCATAGATCCATAAAATAACTAGAAGTTTTTCAAGCAAAATTACAAAGAGCTGTAAAACCTGAAATAGGTTAATAAATATATTTTGAAAAAAGTCATTTTCTTTACTGACTCCTGACTGACTCTTGTCTTCGAATCCAAAGCCATGAAAGCGACTGAAAGTGACGAGGAAATGGACACAGTTTGTGGGTAGTTCAGATGTGTAACTAATAAGAGATGGCTAGGAGAGGGGAAGTCGAAGTCCAGTGGGACTTGTAATGACTGAAGCAAAACTCTGAGCAATTTCCCGAATATAATCACAGCAGGGAAGGCTCTTAATGTTAGCAGAACTGTGATTATGTAAAAAAAAAAAAAAAGATCAGAAAATAGAGTGCTATTAAAAATGAATGAGTTCTGCATCTGCATACTAATGAGCTTTTGTTACTTAGCAGGAAGAATATTCTGATACGACAAGGCTCATTAACTGTACTCTTTCTGTGCCTTATTAGTATCATCTATTACAATGCATAAAAATAGCTTACTACTCCACAAAGAACCAATATTAACAACATATTTAAATGTTAAACAGAGGATAAAAACATTCCTTCACAGAAACATGGTACTGTAAAATTATTTTTATGCGTTTTATATCAGTGTATATTAGTATTTACTCCATTTATTTTAAAATTACTTGGGACAACTAATGCTGATTGACTCGAGCTTGAATGAGCCTAAGTCCAATTCTTAGTTTTACATCTCTCGTCACACAGGTGCTGTAAACAGAGGTTTGTAGCAGCACATGGTTAAAATGTCAGTAGTATGGAAATATTTTAAGGCACTTGAATACAGCATGATGTTATGGGTGAGATGTTTACATGCCAAGGGTGCTGCTATGGCCGCCAGCAAACTAGAACTATCCCTGTTTTTGTTTTCCACTGCTTTTCGGCAGAGGGCAGCACACTTGGATTAATGTGCAAGGCACACTCGCATTCAGCTTCTACTGGCAGAATCTGAGCGCAAGTGTGTTCCTGTGTTTGCACCCCCTTTGCACATGGGCCCTGTTATTCCGTCCCGTGTTGCCAGCATGCACACCGGCGCATTACATTCACATTAGTAAATTTCTGTCAAACCTTCACCATCTTTGAGGTAACTTATAGCTAGGTACAGTAGGTGCCTGGTGCCATTATAGGACATGTAATATTAACCAATGATGACATGTTACGTTCAGTGATGCTCTTTTGACGGTAATGTCGATTTTAGACTTGGTACAGATTGTGGAGATGATAAAGTGCAACAGAACTACAAATATATTTATTTAAATTATATCTCATTATATTGAAAATGGGACAATGCTAATATCCTCTACATTTTCTCCAAAGAGTGCCTTTGTAATCTGTTATTTTTGGATTCTCCACCTATCCTGGCTTACAGACGAGCCCATCAGCAAATCAACACAGATGAAGTACTTCAAGGCCAGTGGAGGCCAAGCGCTTAACACTTTGTCCTTGGGATCAGAAGTCCCAACCCATGAATCACTGAGGAACCTTTGAGCAAGGTAATATCCCACTGTTGATGTGTGCACATGTAATAAATTAAATGCAGAGATCATTGAGTGTGTTCAATAGTGACAAATAGTCACTTTCACTTATCACTCAATATTAAGGTGATATAAAAAGATCACAGACTGGTTACTTTGTGAGGGAGTTGGGTAAGGAATCAGATAATCCACTGGGCCTCTAAATAGGAATGTCTATATTATTATAGATTAGGATGTTTCATAAAACATGGATTCTAGTCTGATTATTTAATGATCAAGCTGACAGATCAGCCTCACCTAAAAATGTAATTATTTAAGGAACACTTGCTGCTTTGCAAAACAATGTTCTGCCCTGCAAACATATTGAGCTTTGTTTTCAGATATCTGTTTGGTCTCTTGGTTTATCGCTTGGGCCTTGGATTGTAAAATCGAATTGAACCTCTGACTCATTCATCACAATCCTGTTCAACAGAAAAAGAGGGAAAGTTCCAATTGGCGAAACCTCACTTTGGTCTTATCAGTTTTCTCCAACATCATGGATGTTAATGCAGATGTAGCTTATTCCTGCAGGCACGGTTGTTTAGTGAAGTTTACTAAATTAAAATGTCTTTATGTTGTAATGTAAGTAATTGTCACATTTTCCAACTTGGTGACAAATCTTACAGCGTATTTTCTCTTTTCTCTTACATGTGGAGTAAGGAAGTTCTGACTTACATATTCAGAAAATACTCTGTGTCATTGTTAAAAGAGACCATGTTATGATGATGTAGATGAGAATATTTCACAATTCACTTTTCTACCATTAGCCAGATATTGCCAGCCACAATTTGAGCCAATTTTGAGCCCAATATTATTGATGTTCCAATTGAACAAGCCTTTTTTGGCCCATATCATAGAAAACATTTTCCATACTCTTTTTAAAATAACTAATTTTAGTGTAGACAATAATTAAGCCTCAAAATATAATGTTCACTTCCCAGTCTATGTAGTCCACATGTAGAAACTAAGCTGGAGGAACAGCCCATTTTGCATTCACTGTTTTTGTGACGCCATAAAACTAATGCATTTATACACGTGCTACTATTCAGGCCATGGCAGTTTAGCTCCACTGATTTTAACCAAGACTGCTTCCTGAATGAGGAACAATACCAAACAGCTTTGAGAGAAATTGAGAGAACCACTGATTATTTCATTATCTCATTACAGTGACACATTTCAGGGGGTTGGAATATATTAGGCAGCAAGTGAAAAGTCAGTTCTTCAAGTTCTTCAAGGAGCATAATGATCTGAGACCCTCCCATCTGTGAAACATGGGACTGGGAGTGTTCTGGTTTGGGCGTATTTTGCTGCATCTGACCTTGGATTGCTTAATGGGACTTTGAATTCTGAACAAAACAATCAAATAAAAAAAAAATAAATAAATAAAAGTAATGTTCTGGAATAACCAAATCAAACTCCTGACCATCCAACTGAAATACTGTGGAAAGACGTAAAGCAACGTAAAGCGACCCACTAACATCCAACCTATTCCCTGTGGAAGAATGGGTTAAAATTTATCCAAGTCCAGTTACCATAAAAGTTTAGTTGCAGTTATTGCTGCACAAGGAGGTTTCACCGCATACTGAGAGCACAGGTTCACTTGCAGTTAACTTTTTCAATATATATACAACCAAATGGAATAAATATTGTGCAATTTGATTAAATAGGTTTCCTTCATCTGCTGTTAGGACTTGTTTGAATATCAGATGATGTTTCATAAGAAAAAATATTTCAAACATTTTAAAGGGTTCACAAACTTTCAAGCACCATTGTATTCCTATTATGTAGAACTCCATGGCCTTATGTCTTATTCTTTAGAAATAAACTGTACTGGTTTTATGGCGAAAACCTCACCCTCACGGTTCTGCTGAAGGGCTGATCACTGGCACTGGCAGGGAACACACTTTGGACCAGGGTTCTGACAAGGTCCTGTTCCATGGGCCAGGGGGGTTCCCAAACTAGGAAAGGTATGTACAAAGAGAGCTCTCACCTGCTTCTCGCCACTGGGCTTCTTGTGGTTAAGCAGCAGCTCCACTGCCCCCACCACCTCTTTGCGGATGGCGTGCAGCAGGGCATCGCCCACGTGCACGTTGTAGCTCAGCAGCAGCTCGATCAGCTCCAGGTTCTCGTTCTCGATGGCGATGAGGAGCGCTGTGCGCCCCAGAGGGTCCACGCAGTTGATGTTGATCTTGAAGTAGATCTCTGCCTCGTCCAGCGCGCGCTTCACACTGCCATAGTCTCCACGCTCCACGGCGCTCAGGTACGCCTTCTCCTGGCAGGACAGCTCGGCCTCGGCTCGCACCACACGCAAAGGGATGCGGTCCCGGTAGCAGGACGGATCCTTCCGCCGGTAGTAGAGCTGGGACATGGTGGCCAGACAGCTGGGGACAGAGGAGGAATTTAAAACACAGTCCAGGAGATGAGAAAGCAAGGATGGAAGGGTGGAGGGTTAATGACATGCACCTGTTCTAACAATTCTCTATTGCAATTAGGAGGGGGGCACATTTAACAAAGAGATCTGCATGGCCTGGACCTACTGCACCCATTACTGCTGAAGTGCACCATTGGACCATCTGCACTCATTCACTGCTAGTCTCTATCATTTAGGCACAAGTGACCCTGTGGCTGCGCAGAACTTTCCCCGAGTTGCCCCAGTCCCTGAGGACAGGTGTAATGCAAAGTGACTTCTTTGGCAAAGCTAGACCCCCCTATACATCTACAAAAATGTTTTATTTTTTATTTTATTTTCCCATTGTTGTGCCACCCCCATACAGTAATACTTTTCATTACACCCCAAAAGATCATTACACCCCACCCATCACCACCCCCACCCCCATGGTCCAGCCTCTTGTATCTCCTCCCTTGATGCATAATAAAGGTCCTTCAGCCTTCATTTGAGCACATTGACGCATATCACCCTCTAATACATTTGCACTGCAGTGTGGAAACTTCTTTATCCACTTATACAGAAAAAAAATAATTTATTAATACATTTTTACTTAGTTAGTTAGTTAGTTAGTTAGTTAGTTAGTTAGTTAGTTAGTTATCGGGTTATTTGTTTAATTATTTGCTATAACAGCTTTTTTTTACTTTATTTACTTTTGTAATTTAAATCTAGTTGGTTAATTAGTAATTAGTTAGAACAGGTTAGTTATAAACAACATTTGATTTGTTTTTATTAGTTATCCAATTTGTTATTTGTTAGTTTATTGGTTAGCTAGTTAGTTAGAACAGGTTACGTTGGTTATAACAACATTTGAGTTTCTTATTTAGTTTTGTTATTTAGTCAGTCAGTTAGAACAACATTTCATTTATTGATTTATTTATTTTGGTTAGTTAGTAATAACATTTCATTTATTTATGTTTTAAGTTAATGAGTTGTAACATCTTATTTGTATGTTTATTTATTTATGTTTATATATTTTTTGATAAAATGTCCTTGTATTATTTAGGGGGTGAGAGTATGAATTCACAGAATATATAACTAATGAAAAAAATTATATTCTATTTATATTCTGCCTCCTTCACTGCTACAGTTTAGTATTTGCCCTGTTTGCCCAGCACTCCAGTGGTGCAAAAAGGGCACTGATCTGGCATCGTCATTAACAACAACAATAACAACAATAATAATAAGTATTATTATTATTATACATTGTGAAATATCTAGCAATATATTTACACATACATGTTTATTTATATTTATATATTTATTTGTAAAATGTCCTGGTATTTTTTTCTTGGGGGTGAGAGTATGAATTCAGAGAATGTATAACTAGTGGGAAAAACTATATTTATATTCTGCTTCCTTCACTGCTACAGTTCAGTATTTGCCTTGTTTGCCCAGCACTCCAGTGGGTAAAATGGGCACTGATCTGGCATCGTCGTTTACAACAACAACAAGTATTATATATTGTGAAATATCGAGCTATATATTTAAACCTATACCGCCCACCCTCACTTCCTCCCCTGGAGAGCGACCAGCAACAGCTGGACGCCGAGTCTCTGGCGGTTACGCACGACTTTACGCAGAGCAACAGAGCTCCGGTTAAAAACCACAGTAAGAGAACAGTGCTCCACTTCTCCAGGACACATCCACCCCCATCGCCCGGCTCCTGTGAAGCCCAGGGCGCAGAAACCCCCACGTCCTGGTAGCACGGTCTACACTGTGAAGCCCTTAGGAACCGGAGTAACTTACCTCAGAGGCTCCAACCGCAGCGTCGACTTTATCTGAGCTTGCGGTCAGGGGCTGGGGTCCGCGCGCGCGGCGCTGAGCTCCGCAGCTGCGCCATCGTTTCTGCTCCCACTGCGCAGGAACCTCTGCTGCTTTACTTCCACGTGCTCTCCAGCGCTGGAAACGAGCTACCACGTCAAATCAGGAAGAGAAGTGTTGACTCAGAGAGAGAGAGAGAAGCAGGGACGCATGAAACTGCGCCTGGAGTCAGTTCAGAGACTGTGCTGCAGCTGAACGGAGCTGCCGGGACTCGTGCGCCTCTACAGTGCGTGCAGGAGATGAATGGGGAAGATCTCACAGGGATAAGTGGACCAGGGTTGATGCTTCTGGTGGTGGTGGTGGTGGATGGTCATGATGTAGTTGCTGCTGATGGTGATTGTGGTCTAAGTAGAAGCCTAGTGCTGATGGTCTTGATGATGATGTTTGAACTTTTATCATCCAGCCGCACCTTTTAGTCCATGTATATGTGGCCAAGTGTAATTCAGCACAACAGCTCTGTACTTTATAGATCCCATGGCATTTTAACGACACACATACATACACACTACATACTATACGGCACTATACAACACTATATGTATAAGTACACACTATACAACACTATACAGTCAAACTCTGTTAGCTCACTTCCTTACCCGCCTCTCGCCATGAAAGACTGCAGAACAGATTTCCTTCCTTGTTATTTATTATATACTGCTCATTAAGCGGCCATCTCCACCTCTCGCCCTCACCACAACATGCAAAGTATCAGGTGTACACATTTCTCCATCTATAGCTCCCCAAACTTTGGTCTGTGTTAGCGCTTTAGCCTAGAACACGGTCAGTCGTTCCATTTCTCTAGGTCGGCTGCTGCTGCATGAGCGACACTAACGGACCACTCTGTACATATAAATACACACTAGACAAACTATACATATAGGTACACACTATTCAACACTAAACTACACTATATATATATATATATACATCACAAAACAAAACAACACTATACAAGACTATACATATAAATATACACTATACAACAACACTATACATATAGGTACACTATAAAACACTATAAAACACTACACATATAGGTACACACTACAGTACTGTACTGTATATAACACAGCTCTACACATAAGTACAAATTATACAATACTATACATATAATTACACACTATACAACACTATACAGAAGTACAATACGAAACTATGCGTATAAGTACACAATATAAAACACCACAACAGTTGGGCTCATATCTTTACATACCTTAACAGAATTTATGATTTCTTGGTCATTTGTCAGAGAATATGAAAGATAACACAACAAACATAACAAACATAACTTTTCTTTCACTCATGGTTAGTGTTTGGCTGAAGTCATTTATTGTCACAAAACTGTGTTTACTCTTTTTAAACCATAATCACAGCACAAACTGCCAAAATGACCCTGATCAAAAGTTTACATACCCTGGTGATTTGGCCTGATAAGATGCACACAACTTGACACAAACAGGCTTGAATGGTTATTAAAGGAAACCATCTTCACTTGTGATCTGTTTGTTTGTAATTAGTGAATGAGTATAAAAGGTCAATGAGGTTCTGGACTCCTGACAGACCCTCACAGTGCTGCCCTGACATTTTTTGGTTTTTAAGTAATGGAGAAATCAAAATAATTGTCAAAGGATCTGTGGGAAAAGGTAGTTGAACTCTATAAAACAGGGAAGGATAAGAAAATATCAAATTAATTGAGAATGCCAATCAGCAGTGTTATTAGGGGTTCTGTTGAAACCAAACCACGGTCAGATAGACCAACTAAAATTTCAGTCACAACTGCCAGGAAAATTGTTTGGGATACAAAGAAAAACCCACAAATAACTTCAGGTGAAGTACAGGACTCTCTGAAAAAAGTGTGTCTGTTTCAAGATGTACAATAAGGAGGCACTTGAAGAATGATGGGCTGCATGATCGAGTTGACAGAAGAAAGCAGTTACTTCACAAATGCCACAAAGTTTCCCTACTTACAATATGACAAACAGCACAGAGACAAGCCTCAAACCTTCTGGCACAAAGTCATTTGGTGATGAGACTTTTTGGCCACAAACATAAACGCTACATTTGGAGAGGAGTCAACAAGGCCTATGATGAAAGATACACTATTCCTACTGTGAAACACCATGGTGGATCGCTGGGGATGTGTGATTTACAAGGCACGTGAAATTTGGTCAGAATTGATGGCAAGATGAGTAGGATACAGTAGGTTATCAAAAAATACTGGATGAAAATTTGCACTCACTAGCCCAGAAGCTGCACATTGGACGTACTTGGACATTCCAACATGACAATGATCCAACCACAAGGCCAAGTTGACCTGTTATTTGCTACAGCAAAATAAAGTGAAGGTTATGGAGTGGCCACCTCAATCTCTTGACCTCAATATCATTTAGCCACTCTGGGGAGATCCTCAAACATGCAGTTCATGCAAGAGCCCAATAATTTACAGGAACTGGAGGCTTTTTGCAGCAAGAATGGGCAGCTTTACCATCTGAGAAGAGAAAGAGCTTTAAGTTTCAAGCTGTCTCTGATGTGAAAGGGGGCAAAACGTAGTATTAAGAACTGGGGTATGTAAACTTTTGATCAGGGTCATTTGGGTAGTTTGTGTAAACAGTGTTATCATTCATCTTTTCTGAAAAATGGTTAAGAAATAAATTCTGTCAGGGAATTCTGTCATGTATACTTATGAGCGAAGCTACACGCAATACAGCACTATATACATCTATACATATAAGCAAAAACAATACAACACTATGTAATATAAAACACTATGACGCTATCTCATGTCAACAAGCTGTTTGGGAGACATGCAAGGAAAAAAAACTTTGTTTGTTAAATGCTACTGGTCCATGTGCTTTGGTCAGATGAGAATAAAACTGAGCTTTTTGACACACATTCTAAGTGGGTCTGGCCTAAATCCAAGGATGAGTATGCGGAAAAGCACCTCATGACCACTGTAAAATATGGTGGAGGGGTTGTGATTCTGTGGGACTTCTCTTCCAAAGGCCCTGGACCTTTTTAGGGTTCATTTACATTTACATTTATTCATTTGGCTGACGCTTTTGTCCAAAGCGACTTCCAGGTTCAGGAAACAATCAAGCATAAATTCAGACATGACAATACTGATACTTCATGGATACTTCATGGAATCAAGAACTTGTTGAAATACCCGGCTGTTACAAATGGTGACCTCTGCCAAAAAGATGGGTTGTCATTGGGCAAAATCTACACAAAAATGGCTCAGAAGACACAAAATAAAGCTCCTCCCATCTGAATCTCCAGATCTCAACCCCATTGAAAAACTGTGGGGTGAGGTGAAGAGGAGAGTGCATAAGAGAAGGATGACTCTGGATGACCTAGAAAGATTGTGCAAAGAAGAATGTTCAAAAAAGGTTGTAGAACCCTTTTTGGGGCAAAGTATTTTCATAAGTCCCAGGCCCTGGAGGTACCTTTTGAGCAGCAGGTACCACCCTGCTGCACTACTTCCCGGAGGTTGTTGATAGTTACCCCCTCCTCCACGTAGATGTGTTAAAGGTCATGGTGGTGCACTTTATGTGATGGGGGGGCGTTCACAATCACAAAAATTCATGTTCACTGAGAAGATCCATTCCATCCTGCAAAAACATTTATGCATGTTTATACATGGTTCTATATAAGGAATTAATGTTTTCTGTCCCTAAATAATCTTTGTTAGGATGTCTGGCATTGCGTTATGCTGCCTTTCTGACTGTAATTGCTGGGCCATAAGATATAGCATTAATACATGAATACAAAGCCAGTGGTTTATATCTTAATATCAACCTGAGTCACTCCAGCAGAGCTGTAGGCCAACAGCTATCGTAGACAAGTTGTTATTTGCATAGAAAATGCTGAATGAATTGGGAGATGTTGAAGTGGGAAGTGCTTTGAATACCTTCTGTTGCCTAGACTACTAATCCTGTGAGAAATGCACCAGCTTTCGTCCTGGTATCATGCACAATATGTCTACAAATGGACAGGTGGGAGTCTTTCCAGAAAAGACGACAGCTGCTGGTGGAAACTTGAGGTGTTAAGATGAAGAGTAGAGGTGCTGAATTTCTGATTAAAGATGAAGAGGAGAAAAACCTGGCTTTTTTTGCTGGCCTTTTAAGGGAAATTTATCCGGAAATGTTTCTTCTCAATATACTGTATGCACCTGATTGCTCCTTGTACACTGGGTGTTTGTGTCCATCCATTCTCCACTTTTGAGTTGTGGGAAAGCTGGAGCCGATCCCAGCTGACAACAGGCCATTGCAGGGTGTACCCTGCAACCAATCAGAGTGCCAGAGGAAACTGGCAAACGCACAGAGGAAGTGTACACTTTTTCTGTACACTGTTTCTTGTATTTTTTTAATTTGAAGAATGATTAAGTATGTGTCAATCAAAAACAATAATTCATTCATTTACAGTGGAGGAAATAATTATTTGACCCCTCGCTGAAGTTTGCCCACTGAAAAAGAAATGAACAGTATAATATTATAATTTTAAAGATAGGTTTCTTTTAACAGTGAGAGTTAGCATAATAAGTATTTGATCCCCTACCATACGCTTAGTACTTGGTTCCAAAACCCTTGTTGGCAGAATGAAAGCCAGGCATTTCTTATAGCTCATGACCAGGTTAGTGCACATAGCAGGAGGAATTTTGGGCCACTCCGCTTTGCAGATCATCTCTAAATCATTAAGGTTTCATTCAGCTCCTTCCACAGGTGTTCTATGGGATTAATGTTAAGAGACTGGCTAGACCACTCAATGACCTTGATGTGCTTCTTCTTGAGCCACTCCTTTGTTGCTTTGGCTGTGTGCTTTGGGTCATTGTCATTGGAAGACCATCCACCACGCATTTTCAGTGTCCTGGCAGAGGGAAGGAGATTAACACGCAAGATTTTACAGTATGTGGCCCCATCCATCCTCTCATGATGCGGTGAAGTTTTACTTGGCCCTTTGCAGAGAAACACCCCCAATGCATAATGTTTCCACCTCCTTGCTTGACAGTGGGGATGGTGTTCTTGGGATCATATTCAGCATTTGTCTTCCTCCAAACATATTGAGCTGAGTTGAAGCCAAATATTTTGGTCTCATCTGACCACAGAATCTTCTCTCAAGCACTCTCTGAATCATTAAGGAGTTCATTGGCAAACTTCAGACAGGTTTTCAAATATGCCTTCTTGAGCAGGGGGACTTGTGGGCACTGCAGGATTTTAGTCCATTATGGTGCATTGTGTTACCAATGGTTTTCAAAATGGTAATTTTGTGTTTTTTCCATTTCCAAACAATTGCACCAACAGTTGTCTCCTTCTCACCCAGCTTCTTGCTTATGGTTTTATAGCCCACTCCAGTCTTGTGCAGGGCTACAATATTGGACCTGACATCCTTAAAAAGCTCTTTGGTCTTGCCCATGGTGGAGAGGTCAGAGTCTGTGGACAGGAGGAGAATACTAATGCTGTGACAAGCTCGAGGTAGGTGCGAAGTAACGGCAGACTTGGGAGTTAAAAGGAAACGTGGTTTATTAACCATCAA
>JBBIGC010000001.1:16410997-16421791 GCA_037576955.1 Lepidarchus adonis
GTCCCAATCCTAAACCTACACTACACTCTTCATAGTGTTCTAGTCTCCTAGTGCTACATACAATATACCGGTAATACTTTCTCTCAGCTCGTGCAGATCATCTCTATATCGCATAAACGTATCTTCAGGTTCAAACACGCAGATATATCTGCAACAAATGTTGTTTATCTCTGTTATTATTACTCCTAATGTACATGTGCGTGTTGCTTTAGCACCGAACGCAGCAATATGTTTATACAGAGCCGCTTTATATTCCTCAATGAGAAATGAGAAAATAAGCATGATACACTGATATAACTGTCTTCAGAAATCAGAGCCGTTTCATATGCTTTAGGGAATAAATTAATTATCAATTATCCCTGTTAACACTAGTCCATCTAAATCCTCGCTCACTTTCTCTGCTCCTCTTCCATGCTCCTCCACCAAACAATAGTTTGCTTCTCGCAGCACTGGGGGTGGAAAAGGGGCGGAGCTAGAGTTTGTTTTGCTCTACGGAAAGCCCAGTAAGGCGTTTATTTCTATTTTTATCTTTCGATCCCGGCGTTTAATGGAAACGGGCGACTAAAAGAGGCTATTATTAGAAGATATACGGTACCTCATTTTGCTAAGTGGAATTAAGTACTGGCAGCAATAATCTTAACCAGTCACTTCCTGAAGCTATGGATCAGACCTGCACATCGTTCAAGAGGAATCATTTTTCCTGCAGAACTGCTGTAGCTCCATCATATTCTTTGTCTCATGTGTTTTTCTCTCTTCCATAGCATCTCTATTGGGTTAAGGACTGGGCTCTGACTTGGCTGCTCCAAAAAGTGGATTTTGTTTTTCTGAAACTGTTCGTATATTCTCTGAAAGCTCTTTTTGGCTGAGGCGTGGCTTACATAAGCACATTCTTCTTGTCTGGAGCAAACTCAAAACTTTTGAGTGTTTTTTATCAGTCAAACTAGCTCTGGTCCATACCTCCAAACTTCTTTTCTCAAAAAGCCTCTATGTTTGCAAATACCTGACTCCAATGAGCTTTTTGAGGTCAATAATGTAAGGGTTCACACACTTTCTCCACTAGCAGTACGAGTTGTTTATGGTTATAGTATTTTAGGTCCATTATGTTTGTCAATACCCTTGACTTAGATGCAGATCAGATCACATTCTATGACTAATGCAGAAAATTGATATTGATATTTGATTATTGATAATTGATATTCCAAAAGCCACTGTAAATGAATACAAAAACAGGTAGGTGGACAAACTGACAATCTTACAGACCAGATAGATAGACTGACAGACAAAAGGATGGTCAAACAGACAGATAAAGAGGCAAACAGACAGAAAGATGCTTTATTGATTTAGTGTGTTATATGTAGATGCCCACATTGGTGTGACCTGTTGAATACTATAGCAAAGTGAACCAAATTGGTCACAGCATTTTGCAGAAATAACTACATTTATTAGAGGAGAATCTGCTGAACCAAAAGTAAACAAATGATCATCTGGCAGTTGAACTCAACAGTGATGCTTGCAACTTACCAAAGAACCACTGGGCCTTGGAAATTCCCATGTGATCAGTAATCCTGACATATGGTACTTGCCTCCAGGCCACATCAGGTACATACAGTCAAACCCTGTTAGTTTAGAAGGTGGCGAGCTGTCCAAACGGATCACAAAGTCGTTCATTCATATTGCCAGCTGTTAATAAAGCCTCCACAGCATCATTACATGCATGAATTATTTGGGCATGAGTTAATAATGAAAAAACAGCAGGCTACATCGCTAACTCGGACCCAAGTTTGGCGAGCTATAGCTGGAGAAAAGCTTACACCGGACACTTTGCACATTGTGGGGGGGGGGGTGAGAATGGCAACCGTTCTGCATTCTTTCATGGAGAGAGGCGAGTTTGGTGAACTAACGAGGGGCAAGCTAAAAGGGTTTGACTGTACATGACAGAACACTTGATTCTTCACCACATTTCATTATCCTCATTTGACTGTTTTTTGTTGTCAAGATCAACGTCATGTCCAACTGTCTTTAATTTAAACAGATAATATTTTCTCTCAGTCAAATGTACTTATTTATCCTTCTGAGATCAGCTGTATTGCAGCATGTTTCGCCACTTGGGGCCAAGCTTTGGCCAGAAAGTGCATCAGTTAGATTGTTTTAAAGTAATCGCATCTACTCGTACCTGTTTAATGCATGTAGCCAAAAAACTGTGAACGAAATAGATAAATAAAGAACAGAAGTGTCCGTTTTTTGACGTGACTCCTCGTGGTTGTGGATGAAAATGTTCTTAAATTCCTCACAGTGTTCTTTCACAGGCGTCAGCGTCAGTGTCAGTGTCAGTGTCTCTACAATAAGATGTGCCTGTTAACAGGCCTGATCTCAGCCGAACTGAAGCTTTTATTTTCTGCAACAGTTGTGTTTGACATATTTCCACCTTCTCTCCCTCAGTTGACATTGATGACATGCACGTGTGCTATGTGCTTCGAGATGGAGACAATGCCACAAGTGACACCTTCTACTTCTCAATTGAAGACAATGGTAAGTTTCTTTCCCCATAGATATTTATAGTTCCCATCTTTCTCTCTCTCTCGCTTGCTCTCTCTCTCTCTCTCTCTCTCTCTCTCTCGATCTCTCTCCCTCGCACGCTCTGCACTCTGTATGTAAGTGTGGATGTGTGTCGTCCCTTAAAACAAAGTGGAATATTAATGCGTTAAGTGTTCTCTCAGGTTTCTCGTGTGTGACAGCATTGCAGATGTGTGTGTGTGTGTGTGTGTGTGTGTGTGTGTGTGTGTGTGTGTGTGGTGAATGCATTTGAAGGCATGCATTGGAAAGCAGATGCTGATGGAGCTCCAGTCTGTGTGTTGATATTCCTTTCAGGCTTGTCCTGTTTGGTAGACGTAGTTTGATTGACGCATGGTTACGCTGTGGCTGAAAATTTGGCAACTGGCTGCAGTACTGGTTTGTTTTTAATCATTTTCTTGCTCAAGCTATTAGCAGCTTGGTGAATGGAATGAATGTTCAATGATGAGACTGCCATGTCTGCTTAGGCACTGTTTTTCTGTCTCCAGTGTTCCTATATTACCGATTTTACTCGTAGTCAATGGGTTTACTGCACTTTACACTTATACAAGTGTCTTATACATTTACTGTAAAATAAAGATGGGCAATGTTCCGATATTTTTTGTTATCGTGATAAATTGTGGCCACAATATCATTTTCTGATCATATTGTGATATAATCCCTAAACATGGTAGAACTTTGTTTTATCTCTAAGAGCATCATTAGTCTCACATCATTAGTGAACCTATCGTACTAAGGTGTGAGAAACACTAAATAAAAGTCATTTGTACTCATCTTTTTTTAAATATAGCACAGTGGCTCTTTTTAATTTTTTTCTACTTAATAGATGATAAAAAATTATTGTGACATACTGCAACACTGTTTCTGTCACGAATAAGATTTTAAATGCAGCTTGAAAAGTTTTCCAAAATCCAAAAGCAGGCAGGGAGTCCAAAAGCTAGAATCTAACTACAAGTAAACACAGGCAAAACAATAATTTGCATAGAATATGCAGTGTTTCCATTTTAAGTAGTCTATTAAACTGGTGATTCTGATGTGGGTTCTTGAGGACTGGAAAGTGTGGGCTGGATCTCTTGGTTCAGATCCAGGATGGAATGTTCCTGATCCTCACAGTTTCCCTACTAAATCTATGTTGCAGCACATTTTATCACTCAGGGGTTGTGCTGTGATGGGAAGGTTCATCAGTGCATGTTCTCTGTTGTGCTGTCTTTAAGTAATGGGGATGGGAAATGTGTGGCATAATTACAAATAATCATAATATATTTTAGTGTACTCTTGTGACTGTCTAAAGCCATTAAAAATACTGTGAAGGAATTTGTTTAAAAAAAAAAAGTTTGTCAGTTTTATTTATTTGAGGCTTCATAATTGTGGGTGAAAATGTTCTTCAGGATCTCCCTCAGACCACATACACATGTCAGGAATTTTGTTTTTGAAAACTGTGATTTATTGTATCGGTAAATCAAATGTGTGCTTGGCCTGGGTGGGATTTCTTCAATTGGCTGATGCTTTTGTCCAAAGCGACTCCCAAGCTACAGGAACAATTAAGCATTTTATCTGTGGAGGACAACACTGATGTGAGTGCTACTACAAAGACCAACACTACAACAGTAAATACTGACTAAGTCTCTAAGTCTCTTGCACTTGCAGATCAAACTTTACTAAGACATTTTTTCCTATTGATATATGCCTTGTCTCTGTGTATACTGTACTGTATATAGCAGAGACGACAATAAAGTTTTCTTTGATTTTGAAATACAGATGGCGAGTACTCCAACATAAATGATGAATGGAACACTACTATCTGGAACCATTAAGAAAATTGCCTTAATATATTTATAACAAATTTGTTGCAACCCAGAACCCCTATAATCTTAGAGCCAGTAGGTTGTGGTCTAAAGTGTCATTTGCGAGGACAGAGTCAGGAAGATCAAATTTGTCTATTTTTTTAGTCTTGGAATAAATTACAACTTAGGCTGAGACTGGATTCTTGTATTTCATTATATAGTTTTAAGCAAAAGCTCACAGAGCTTTAGTTACCAACAGTTCCAGTAAGATTTAATGTAAGGAATTGTATGTTGTATTTATACTTGTACTGTATATAACTGTGTGTGTGTGTGTATATTTTTTTTTGGTGGGTTATTATGTGGATGCTCTACTTCTCATCTTCTCATCAAAGAGATTTTCTAATCTCAATAGAGTTTTCTTTTCCTGGTTAAATAAAGATTAAATAAAAGGTAAAGTAAATTAAATCTAGGCAGTTCCAGGCTGAACTGGAATGTGTGCGTGTCTGATAGTTTTAGGTGCTAAGGTGGGGGTGGAATAGTTGAGTCTTTAAGCGCTTCTTGAATATAGCCAAAGAGTTTAGACTCTTAGTTCTTACTCTTATTTGTTCATTTATTTTTTTCTATTTGTCATTACTCTCCAGTGTCGACCAGAGGCGGATGGGTTCCCCTTCTGAGCCTTGGTTCCTTTCAAGGTTTCTTCCTACAATTTAGGGTTTAAAGGTTTTTATGTCATTTCTGTAAATTATATAAAGCTGCTTTATAACAATGTCAGTTGTAAAAAGCGCAATACAAATAAAATTGACTTGACTTGACTTAGCAGTTTTAATGTTGCTGGGCAGCTCGTTCCACCAGTGAAGGAGAGCAAATGAGAAGTGCCTGGAGTGGTGCTTAATTCCATGTGGGGATGGAATCTCCAAATGCTGTTCATCCACTTATCTGGAGGGTGTATAGGCCTGGATCAGTTTTCTCAGGTAGCTGGGATCTGATCCGTTGATCCGTTGGCTAGGATCTAGAACTGCTCTGTGGGAAGCCAATGTAGGGAGATGAGCAGCTGCGTTACATGAGGTTGAAGATCTGAAGAGATGTTGCGTTCTGGTTGTGTTTGAAGGTAGACCAAACATCAGGGAATTGCATTAGTCCAGATGGGACAGTGCCAGCCCCTGGATTAGTAGTTAAGTGACGTATTCTGGAAGGTACGGGTTGTTGCTATACACAGTCAAGTCTCAACATGAACTACTGATGAGTCACAGGGACTAATTAAACATGTGTTAATGGCACTATTAAATGAGATTTCATTAATGCATTATTATCTTTGACAGACCTACTTTTCAGATTTGTTAATATATTTAATGTGTGTACTGCTGAGCTTACTGGTTCTTCACTAACCCTAACCCTAACCCAACATATTTCATTGCACTGTTGACGCAGCGTTAACTTACACATGATTAGTACAACTGAGCTGAATTGAAGAATAGGATTTCCTACCAAACTCAGCCGGCCCATAGGACGCCGTTCAGTATGCATCAAACAACCCGAGCTTCCTTCAACCGAGATAAATCGAGTACTTTTCTCCTTAAATCGATTTCCTGAATGATATTTCTGAGTGATGGCGTTCCCTTGAACATAATTTATATGTCTGAGAAAGTCGCCAAAGGAAATATCTGGTGCTTCAGATGCACAGATAAGTTTTTGTGCCAGCCTCCAACCATTGTCTCCATCCCTTCATTCTCCAGCAGAGCCGTGCTGTTCTTTTTTCCTGTGTACGGCCCACTTGAAAACATTAAAAGCCTCCTACTTTCAAGTCCACGAGGGGTGATGCGGTGATTGCTTCTTTGAATGGCTTTCCGATGACGCCGGCGATGGCATTTAGGTTTAAGAGTCCCTCCTGACAGCTTGCCCATTCTTCTCCTCTGCTATGGCTGTGCAGAAACACAAAGCACTTCTCCGATATGGCCCCTCCACCCCCTCAATGCTCTTCTTAGTACGAGGCGATGGGCATGTTCTCACCTCCCACCAGCAGCAGCTGCATTCAAGTCAGTGGTTGTCTTTAATTCCATTGCAGATGGAAATCTAATGCACACGTTTATAAATAACTCTTTATTTTTGTATTATTTCTATGTAATTTAATGGTTTATTGGTGTGAAAGAGTGGTTTGGTGTGGAAATGCGGAATTGTAGAAACGTTCGGGTGGTGAGAACAACCAAATCTTAATTGCGGTAAACTTTATTTATTATTTATAGTGTTTTTAAATGTGAGGCCCCAAAATCAGAATCTGGAACCAAGAAAACAAGGGGAGGTGGCTTCAGATTCAGGAATTCAGTGCAGGGTCCAGATATATACAGCCATTCTAGAAGATTTAGCTCAACAGGAAGTATACTGTAGAATCACATCAGTAAGTATTGTTCTGCCCAGCGTGAATTCTGACCCTTATTTTGTTAAATTAACAGATTAAAAATCAGCTGCCGCATCTGAGCCTTTGCTTTTGAATTTAACATTTTGTTAGTTATGGCAAAACACTGGCAGATTTTTTTAGAACGTTTTCTTTATGAACTATTTTGCCTTTCATCACCCTGCATGTACCACCCCACAATGTTTTAGGCCAAATTTCATCTTTACATTTCATGTAAGCTTTCTGTGACACATTCAGGTTTTCAAACTTCTGGTTCCTATCACTTGTAATGTGAACAATGTAGGGGTGCACCAATGTGGGATTTGAAGGCTGATACAGATGGCTGATGTACATACCTTCTTTTGCCAATTCCAATTCCAATACTAAAACTATTTTTTTAACAAATGCAAGAATTGAGTGACATCTATCTGGAATAGAAAAAAATATATAACTTGCATATAACTATATTAATTTGTATAAGTTTTATAAATGAAGTAAAAATTATAACATGGTATTCCAATATCAGTTGAACATCTTGCTCTTCCAGAGCGCAATAAATAAACACAGAAGTTTAAAATTTTGGTTAAATCTATACATGTGCCTGATGACAAATAAAGGAAATATTTATAGCTTTTATTTCTAAATTAGATATGACACACATCCACTAATGTGTTATATGTGATCAGGCTTTTAAATAAAACTGGGTCTCCCACCTGCACCTGATTGTCCAACTATTGGCTGAAAACACCATATTCATATTTCACCTTCAAATTATATGATCCATAGTAGGGGTGTCAAAATTTAAATCTTGGACAAAGTCGTGGGCCAACATTGATATTTATAAATATTGAATATGGAACAAGCAACGCTTAATACTATGCAATATATAACTTAATATTGCACACATGCAAAATCAGATTTTGAATAAAAAATACATATTTAATGGAATTCATTTTTTAAGTAAATTATAAATTGAAGTATTTTTTATTTGCAGCATTCTGATGTATATTTCAACAGGCTAACAATTCATTTTAAATAAAATAGGAAGCATAAATCAATAAACTAATAATGATATCCTTCAATGACAGTGCCACCATTCAAGCCCATGCCTTAGAGAGTAAGAAAACGTGAAGAAAGAAAATGTTAATTATAGCTCAGTTTGCTACACACTGATCCTGAGATACCTGGCATCTCTTCTTGGACACTAGTTTATCCAAGTTTCAGATATTTTGCCCCCCACCTGTTCAGAATTTTTTTAGGAGAGGAGCACAGCACCAGTATAAGCATAATTTCTCTATGACAACTGTCAACAGACGAGAGGGGTTTATGGGTCCTGTCCCGACCAATGCGCTAAAACACCAGCAGAGCATTCTGGGGTTTGTAGTTATCGTGTTGTACTGCACTCCGCAGTAGTATTAGCGATACATGCGCTGTAAAATACAGACGGGCCAACTCTAGTAGTCATGTGATATTGTCTCGCGTGCCAAATAAAATTACAGTCCGGGCCAAATTTGGCCCGTTGGCCAGAGTTTGACACCCATGATCTAAAGGGTTTACTTATTTTTGCCACACACAGATATGTTATTGGATCCTTTTTTCAATTAGTACCTGAGTAATCTACTTTTAGAAAATCAGATGATGTTTCTAGCAAATATGAGCTGATTGCCAACATTTCACATCAAACCTCTGAGGAGCTTTGTTTACTTCTTAACCATTTAATCATGCAGGCGTGTGGAATTCCCCTTTAAAAGGCAGATGGATTACAGTTAATCTCAGTGCTGTGGCGCAGCAGATGGCTTTACGATTCAGCTCCATTGCCAATTTTGTTATTGTGTTTAATTTGTGCATCATGATGGAGGGGAAGGTACTGGAGGTTTAGATGAAGATGCATGTTAATTAGATTACTGTATTTACTCTGTGAGCCGACTGACAAGAACAAAAGGCCCTGTGTCTCGCAAAATTTGGCACAAGGTGTGTGTGACACTCTGAACTTGGCACATGCGTGATGAGATGTTGCCGAGTGTTTTCATTCAGTTATTTGTCTGATGAGGCTCAGGAACCTCATATTTACCTGAAAGATGTGAATCTGTCAAGCCTGTAGATGTTCTTCTCCAGCATGGGCGATGGGGTGCAATATGGAGATGTAAAGGCCACAAATTCTGCAGTCTTCAAGCATCATGAAGGTCACATTTGATGTGAACTTGATAACAAAAGTTTAATCAGTACTCTTGAATGTACCCATATAGTGAGTATCATCAGCAAATGCTGTGATATCATGACTTTTCAGTAGCCTAAGGCGGTATCAGACTTTAAAAAGGTATTGTAAAGCCTCCTGTAATGACCACCATCTCTGACAGAAAGAATCACTTCTCACCCTGGTAGTGCTCCTGCGGTTTGGGCCTGATAGGATCAAGAGGATTAGTGCACGATGGGGCCTGAAGAATATGTTTTAACACTTGCTCGCTGATGAGTGTCTGTAACTCCCCACCGAGACGCTCGGCTTCTTAGAGTCTCTGAAACAGTGACCTCCCCCTGAGCCAGTTGTTCACTGAGTGAAAGGCCTATGAAGAGGCCCAAACATGCAAACTATCCCACCAGTGACCTCATGTGAGGTCTACCCACACATACTTGGGCTACTTGTCACTCATCTTCTTTGGTGGAGCATGGTGAATACTCACAGATGACCTGTGTTAAGAGCCGTACCAAATGTGTTTATGATGCTAGAGCCACATTCTGGCAGTTTAACCTTCTCTAGCTCAACTCAGTAAGGGCCTGTTGGTAATTAGTTGTTGGTAATTAACTGGTGGTATTAAGTTGTTTATAGTTAGTTGCTGTAATTATTTGCTTGTAATTAGATGGTGATATGTTCCTGGGAATAAGTTGCTAGTAATTAGTTATTGGTAATAAGTTGTTGTTATTAGTTGCTGGTAATTATCGATTTGTAATAAGTTGCTGGTAATTAGTTGTTGGTAATACGTTGCTGGCAATTCATTGCTGGTGATTAGTTGTTGATAATAAATTGCTGGTAAGAAGTTTCTAGTAATTAGTTGCTGTAATTGGTTATTGGTAATATAGTTGTTGGCAATATGTTGCTGTTGAATATGTTTCTGGTAATTAATTGCTGTAGACAGTTATTGTTAATTAATTGCTTATTATTAGTTATTGGTAATAAGTTGCTTGTAATTAGTTGCTGGTAATTGGTTATTGGTAATGAGTTGCTGGTAATTAGGTAGTAATGAGTTACTGGCAATGAGTTGCTGGTAATTAGTTATTGTTAATTAGTTGTGGGTAATGAGTTGTTGGCTTTGTTTGGATTTATTGGCTGGTAACTAGTTGCTGATAAAAACCCATAGGTCATTGGTAATGAGTTGCTTGTATTTAGTTGCTGGTAAGTAGTTGCTGATTATCAGTAATTGGTAATTAGTTGCTAATTATTAGTTATTAGAGATAAGTTGCTTTTAATTGGTTGCTGGTAATTAGTTGTTGATAAGTTGCTAGAATTTAATCACTAGTTACTATTTGCTAATAGTAATGCGTAATTGGTCATGAGTAATTAGTTGCTGGTAATTATTCATTGGTAATGAGTTGCTGCTATTTAGTTGCTGGTAACTAGTTGCTGATAATTAGTCCTTTGTAATATATTACTGGTAATTATTTGCTGGGAATTAGTCATAGGTAGTGAGTTGCCGGTATTTAGTCGCTGGTAACTAGTTGCTGATAATTAGTCATTGGTAATTAGTTACTGCTAAATAGTTGGTGGTAATAACTTACTGGTAATTACTTGCTGATAATTGGTTATTGGCACTACTTGGCTTGTAATTAGTTGCTGGTAAATGATTGTTGATCATTAGTTATTGGTAATTAATTGCTGGTAATTATATAGGACATTCAATATAGTGTTTACATATTTTTTACTGTTAAATTTTACTGTAAAAAATACATAAATAAATATATATATTTATATTTTTATATGTTTTTTTGGTCCCACTTTATATTAAGTGTCTCTAATTACTGTGTAGTTACACATTAACAATGCATGTAACTACAGTG
>JBBIGC010000001.1:16421891-16439715 GCA_037576955.1 Lepidarchus adonis
TTTCACCTTTATTTTATAATAAATGGTTTTTGCATTAGACTTGCAATTGTCCCAATTCAGCGACCGAATCATGACAGTTTCTGTGTTCCAGGTTCCAGTTGTGTCACTGTGATAAAGTTTGCTAGTGTGACTAGGCACCCTGGTGTGTGCTGATGGTGGCGGGCTGTGCTCACCCTAGCCGTGGTGAGTAATCGAGCTGATGACTTGGGTGGGCCAGCCAGCGTATAGGGCAAAGGTATACCGTGAACTCTGCCTGCAGAGGGCGCACATGTTCTGGAAGCTTTTGTCAAAGCTAGCAAATAAAGCCGGACATGGGCTGCGTCCCATTCCTTGCACTGAGCCCTTGGTATAAGTGTCGTTCTTCTCTTCATCAATGGATTTCCACTCTGGAAAACTGTTTAGTAGTTTAGTTCAGGAGTTATGATCAAAAAGTGTCTTGTTTATCTGCAGCATGTGCTCTGGTCACATGTGTATGGTGATGTTCCCGGTGCCACATCACATTCCATAAAACTTTGATGTGTGTTTGCTTTTAAAATCACTCATTAAGATTCAAGATTTTTTATTTTTCATGCAGTACAAGAAATAATTATATGACCCCTGACTGATTTTGTAGGTTTGTCCACTGACAGTTTATATGTTTTATATAATGGGATTTTCTGGATTTTTCTTTTTTATATTCTCTTTCACTGTTAAAATAAACTTACCATTAAAATTATAGACTGTTCATTTCTTTGTCAGTGGGCAAACTTACAAAATCAGCAAAGGGTCAAATAATTATTTCCTCCTCTGTCCATGCTACAAAAATATGTAGTGAAATGTACCCTGAACATTCTTGAGACAAATGTAAATAGAAGTTATCAAATAGACTAAAGAGAACTCTGTTCATTTTGTGTGGATTTAAAGCTTAGTTACTTCAGATCAGAATGCCATAGAAACATCATTCAAACTGTAAATTGATGAAGCACCATTAATCAAATAGGGCAGAATTCTGAACATAACAGCCATTACGTATTTTATTCTGGGTTTATTTTTTTTGTAAGAAAAATGTTTTTTTTTTTATAATTAGTAATAATTAAAGTAATACAGAAATAGAGAGAAATATGTCACAGAAAACAAACTATAAATCATGAAACTAATAGCAAATAATAATAGTACATAATAATCTGCAAAAAATATGAAATATTACATTATTTTATATTTTATGTTAGAAAATGCTTTAAAACAAAATTTAATCATTGCCATTTGTTAATATATTTATTGAAATCAAATTAGCACCCCCTTAAAATAGCCAGCTAATAGGGTTTATGTTCCTGTATGCCTTTAAGAGGCTGGACCCTGTGACCTGAGGGTACTGTGCATTCAGCCTGAATTCTACTGCACTTTTAAAGCCTCTGTCTGACACACAGGGAGGGTTTACAAGGAGCTAAAGGGAGTTCAGCACGTCTCAGACCACGAAAGAGCCCCCAACTAGTGCGGTGCATTCCCAGCAAGGGAAAGTCTATCCTCTGTGACTGTAAATGTGGCATGCCTTCTGACTGACCCACAGACAGCAGCGGTCAACCTTTGACAGGGCGCTGTCTGAGGGTGGTTTACGTTTCTTGTCCTGACTCCAGTCTGAGTAGATGAGTTTGTGCAAGCTCTGGCCTGTCTCAGGCATTCATAATCCCCCTTAAAGTTCCCCCCACCACCACCACCAAAAGGCAGTCGTAGGAGCTTTCCATCCGTGTAATTCCGTCACAGAAGATGTTCCTGCAGTTAAGCAGCCTTTAACCTTTTTGTTTAAATGAATGGATAAACATTTTCAACATCACTCCATCGTTTCACGGTGTAAAACGAGAGGTGAGTCTAAGCCAGCATGTAAAGAACATGTTGGTGTGTGGTTTTCAGCTGCTCCCGGCAGCAAAAAGGCCTTCAGCTCTGCAGACAGTTGGCCCTCCTCTCCTGCTGGTGTCATTATTAGCCTCACATTTTCCCGCTCATTACAGAATCAATTATTCCTCTGCATCTTGATGCTCAGGCCTGTGTGACTTTTCTTTTTGTGTCCAGTTTAGTTCTCTCCACTTCTTTCCAGCTGAGCTGCCATTGTATTTCCCCTGGCTTGGGAGCAGAGTGCTCTCTCTCCCTCTACACGGCACCCCGCATAGCTGAGTGCTTTTTCACGGAAAGGTCACAGACCGCCAAGCATCCGTTTAAAACCCCGGCCCAGGACGGGAGCGACATTCTTTTATTAGATCTGGCCTTTAACATACAAAAATCAAAGTGTAAAGAACGTGTGCCATTCATTTTTTCACCCTTTTTGCATGGCCTTGCTGGTCCATAGCTGAATAGACTAGAACCTGCGTCCACATGTCTCCAGCAAACAGTTTCACCTGCACTTCTTTCCTGTTAAATTTGTTCATATAGCTACAACTGTCATATGACTTTCTGACCTTCTCCCATGTCCAGACAGCTGGATTGCTGACATTGTGTTTTCCTTATGTTCTACACTGCTGCATTTGTGTGTGTGGGGGGTGTTTTGAGTTCATCACATTGTTAGGGAGTGCTTCTTCTCATGAACTCGGACTTAACCCTGCATCTCACCACCACGGGTGGAGGCCCACGCTGCTGGAGTGACAGAAAGGCTGTGAGCACCACCCAGCCTTCTGTTCCAAGGTCGGAGAAAGCCAGGAACTGATGCAGAAAGAGATTAAAAGTTTAAAGGGTCTTGGGGTGAGAGGGGATCAGCATTGACCTTTATAGGCAATGGACAAAGCAACAGGACTGATAACAGTGATAGTGAGTAAGTGTGAACTTTAATCTATCAGATCTTTAATAAAAGTTTTGGTTCTTAAGCTGTAAGTGCTAGTAGACTGAACAATAGGTTGAGCAGGTGGCTTATCATTTGCTTTTAATATTTAATATTTAGATGAGATTGACATCACATTAACATGTTCAAGTGCAAGTATCTTGGGGTCTTGTTCACGAGTGAGGGAAGAATGGAGCGAGAGGTTGACAGACTTGATCGGTGTGACATCAGCAGTAATGTTGTTTCTGCAGCACCCGTATTGGTGAAGATAGAGCTGAGCCGAAAGGCAAGGCCTTCGATTTACCAGTCAGTCTACATTGTTGCCCTCACCCATGGCAATGAGCTGTGGGTAGTGACTGAAAGAATACGATCACAGATACATGCGGCCAAAATGAGTTTTCTCCGCAGGGTGGCTGGACTCCCGCTTAGAGATATGGTGAGGAGTTTGGGTTTTTCGGAAGAGACTCAAAGTAGAACCGCTGCTCCTCCACGTGGAGAAGAGCCACTTGAGGCGGTTTGGGTATTTGGTCAGGATGCCCCCATGGCGCCTTCCTAGGAGGGTGTTCCAGTCACGCCCCGCTGGGAGAAGGCCACGGGGTAGACCCAGGACACACATGAGGGATTATATCTCTCGTCTGGCCTGGGAAAGCCTCGGGGGGCAGAGAAGCTGGAGGAGGTGGGTCTCCTTAGGACTGGGTTTCCTTACTTGGGCTCTGGATAAGCGGTAGAAAATGGATAGATGGATGGACATCACGTTCACCTTCATAGTGCGTTACATTTAATTACATTCTTCTTCTTTCAACTGCTCCCATTAGAGGTCGCCACAGCAGCTCCATCCTCAACATCCTATTCCCAATATCCTCAGACTTCCACCTCCGCACATGTCCAAACCAACACAATCTCGCTTCTGACTTTGTCTCCAAACGTAGTAGATCTGATCTACTCATTTCTAATCCTCTCCATCCTCCTCCCACGCAAACCTCAGCATCTTTAACTCCACCTCCAGCTCTGCTCTCTGCCTTTCCATCAGTGCTGCCGTCTGCAACCCATATAAATTAGCAGGGCTCCTCCCATCCTTAAAAACTTCCTGTTAACTTTTCCTGGTACCTGTCTGTAAAATTAATTATACATTAAAGCTGATGTTATACCTTTAATGAAAAAAAACAGCTTTAATATACATTAATGATGTACAATGTTTTTGTATGCGTAAGCATATTGCCTGGAAGGTCATAGGTTCAAGTCCCAGCCCAGGTCCCACTGAGGAACCCTTGAGCAAGGTATCGTTCTCCTGTTGACAGCTGCTCACTGCTCCATGTGTGGATGGGTTAAATGCAGAGGAATATTTCACTGTGGTGCTCTGTGTGTGATGAGGTGTGTTCACAATCACACACCATCACTTTCACTTGAATGGAGATTGTATATGAGCTGTTTGGATGACTGCTTGGGCCATGCTGATACCTACTCACTCCTACTGAGGAGAGCCCATATGGACAGAACCATGCTCTACCTAACTGATCGTAACTCAGTGAGGCCCACCTGTACACAATGACCTGGTGGCACCTCTTTAAATGTAATTAATTAATTTATTTATTTAAATTCTTTTGACTGTTATTACCATCCGGTGTCGGGCAGATTAGGATGGCGTTCCCCTTCTGAACCTTGGATCCTCTACAGCAGTGGGCCGTGGAGCATTTTGTACCAGACGTGGGCCGGTACTGTGCTGTACAAAAAATGTAAACTTTTTTTTAAAAACACTTTGCCAGTTTTCTGGATGAAAGTTATGGCAGAATACCCTGAGATCGCCACAACAACACTGAAAACTTATTGTGAAAGGAACGTTAATGCGTTACCATATCGACCAGAGCATGTGAGGGGCAAAAGAGGACGTTACTCTGATCGTTGTTGGCACATTTCAGGAAGACGCTGCTAATAAAGTTACATAATTACACTGTGGGTTCACATTTATTATTCTATTTACAAAATACCACAGATACCACACATATCATTTTATTTTGTTGTATTTATCCGTGACACCTTAAAGTCCGGTCATTAAACCGGTCCGTGGTGAGAAAAAGGTTGTGGACCACTGCTCTACAGTTTAGGGAGGTTTTCATTGCCTCTGTCGCCTTTACCTCGTTATGGGTTCGGTCAAGGACTCTGTGAAGCTGCTTTGTGATGATATCAGTTGTAGAAATAAACTTGACTTGACTTAATATGATGCCAAAATAACTTCAGAACATGATAAAAACGGTGCTGCACAAGATAATGCGAAAGTTTCTTTGATTCACAGCAGTGCTAACAAGTGGCTAATACCGTTCAGACATGCCCTGCTGGGTCAGGCAGCTCTTTTAGAGAAAGGGGACTCTGCTCTCAGCCTTGGCTGCATTATCATGGGGCCCGAGCGTAAGTGGGGCCCCACTTTTCTCGCTCAGTGTCCTTGCGCTGCCAGCATTCTGCAAACAGCCTGCCATTATTCCGCCTGACAAGCCAGCAAACACTGAGCATTCAGGGTCAAGGAAAAGCATGGCCCCCTGCTCTTTGTTACATCATCTTTTGTCACGTCCGGCGTTGTTATATGGCTGTGGAAGTTTTTTTTTTCTATTTCTTCTTCTTTTTCACACCAGCCCTTGTAAATTTGCTCTCAAGTCCATTGAAATTACCCAATATGCAGCACAGTATTGGTTGAGTTGGGTAGTGGGCAATTGTGGCCTAGTGGTTAGGACCTTGCCCTTGGCATCTAGAAGTTGCAAGTTCCATCCCAGGATCCTCTGAGGTACCCATCCCAGGACATTGCTTCCTTGGTGCAGCCCTCTGCTCCAGGTGTGGATGGGTTTCATGCAGAGGAATATTTTGCTGTGGTGCATCTTCCTGATGGAATTATGTTGCTTATTTCCACCCCTGAGGTGAACAACCCAATGTCATTCAAAATGTAGGAAACTCCTGCATTTGACCCAGCGGTTTGTGTTTGCTCGGTAGTAGTCGCTCCGCAGCACAAGATTCCGATCAGCCTCATTTAAATGCCTCTTACGCTGCACGGAAGTGGACCAATATTATAGATAAGTGTCTGTGATCTGCCAGTAACGGCCAAAGCTTTCGTGAAGTGTTTAGTTAATGTTAACATCAGCAAGCGTGGCCTTCTGGCAGCCCTGCCGGTCATGCATAATTGACTGGTAATGAGCAAGGGACTTTCAATATTTAATCTTCAATGACCTTTATGTGTGAGCAACAGTGAGAGTGAGAGGCCTGCAGCTGATAAAGAGCCACTTTGTTGTTGTTTTCAGTTCCGCTGAGAATTCAGGCTCTATTCTTTACAACAAAGCCTCTTCCTGGCTGGTAATTAAGGAACTCTGTGGGAGGACTTTCTAGAGACGGTGAGTGGTGCACAAGGGCAAAGAGGAGTTTGCGTATGACCCCACTTACTGTGAAATCTAAACTATTTGCCTGAAATGTTGGGTTTAAAAATCACCTGAGGTCAATTTTTAGTGCTTACGTGGTTTTATGCACCAAAAGCAGTTGCACAACCTTTTCCGTCCCTTCTTCAGCCCTTAGAATGAAATGGGCTCTTTGGGTCACTGTGCCTGGTATATACTTTGGCACACTGAAAGTTTGTGAACCCTTTAAAATGTTCTATATTTTTCCTAAAAGTACTAAAATTAGATGAGAAAAAAACTAGTTTAACATTAAAATAATTTTGTTTGGTCATATTGAAAAAAGATGATCCAATATCTAAGCGTAGCAAATATAAGTGAACCTGTGCTCTCAGTATGTGGTGAGTCCTTCTTGTGAAGCAACTAAATTATTAAATGATGCTGGTCCACTCCTTTTATCTGAGCAACAGGTTCAACAGAACCCTGAGATCACCTGACCAACTACTTCTGGACGTTCAAGCACTGGGGGGGACAGAGCGTTTTTAGTAGCTGCTTCTGACCCCTCAAGATTTGCATCATCTCCGATTACAGTCTTTTCAAATCCAATCTCAAGACCGATCTATTTGGGAAAGTTTGTAAACATTTTATTCTGTTATGCTGAATAACAGATCATTTATTTATCTATCTATTCATTTAATTATATTTTACCCGGTTTTATTTAGACTGTTACATTTGATCTGCTTTTATGTACGACTGTAGTGTATAATAGTGTTCTTCCCTTTTTCCTTATCTAATGTTTTACTTTACTTATTTGTGTGAAGCACCTTGGTTACCTGTTGTTAAGCGTTTTATAAATACATGATTGATTGATTGATTGATTAATTGGTTAATTAATTGATTGATTGAACATTTCCAGTAACTGTTGATCGATCCTGCACATTGACCCATTCTTCCATACAGAACAACCTTAACTAAGCCTGGATGTTGGTGGGTTTCCGCTCGCTTAAGGTCTTTCCGCATATCAGTTGGATTTTTCATATAAATTCATATAAAACATATAGTACATTTTAAATGGAGTATGTAAATGAGCTTTATTCTGATTGGATATCTAGTATTGTAAGTTGATCAAAAATCACTTATAGTTAAAAATTTCTATATGTGCACATGGGGCTATGGGCAAATATATCTGTGAATGCAATATATTTTGTGACAACACAAATGTAGTGAATACAAAGCAGATTTTGGTTGTAGAGGATTGGATGGTACAGACACATCAATTTGTCAATCAATCAATGAAATTTAAAAAATGATTTCCAAGGATGTGGACCCTTTAATATTTCCCATTCTTAAAATCTTCTGTCAAAGGTATATTTGATTAACTGTTTTTATACTCCTTGGGTGAAAGCAATCAGATATCAAATCATAAATCACCATGTGTTTTTTAAAACTTTCTATATGTTAGTATGCATTGCATGGTTAAGGTCAGCAGGTCCCTGAAGCAGACATATTGGGTTTAAACAATGTTTGTCCTCCAGAGCGCCATTTAGATAGAGCGTTCGCCTCCGAAGAAAGATAAAAATCCAAAAGAAAGAAAACATTGTTGAATAGCTTGTGACCATTCAAGTCTGCCGTCTAATCTTCGTCTTTTAATGAGCAGCAGGCAGGGATAAGGGCTGACGGAGGGGTTTTGGAAGGACACTCTGTCTCTGTGCTTGTTATCGATTCTGTGTATTAGGCAGGGTTGTTCTGGGGCATCGGTGATGTACAGATGCATAATGTATTTTTGTGATTCCCAACTGTACTGTTTTATGTTAGATGGTAAACAGAGGATTACACTGAAGCAAAACACAGTTCTGTTTGTGCAACGGTGGGCGAACGGCAAAGAAATAGCCAATGAGGTCTCTACATTCTCTAAACAGTCATGGAGCAAGAATTTCTATGGTGACATGTCAGTGACGCTGGACATTCGAGAGGTCTTCTGCTTTGTCCTTGGCTGCTTCTCGCATAGACTGATCCAGCAACCTGTCGAAACCGACCCACCTTTAAAGAAATGTTTCTTTTTAGTACATTTTACTTTGAATTTCATTTAAGACTGAGACACCTGGAGAAAGTGGATGACTAATCCTAAGGTTTTCTCCAACTTCTAACATTGAGCTCCTGTGCTGAGGCTGGTGCTAATAGGATTAAGCTTCAAATTATGGGATTTTCTTCTTTTGTGCCAGTGTTCTCCAGGCATATACAGAGCACTGACCTTCATAAACTCTCCCTCCTTTGTGACTTAGCGCAGTGTAACAGAGTTTAAAAATAAGGAAACAGAAAATGAGCTTCAAACCTTGATTAGACCCACAAGGCTAAGGTTTAGTCCAGAAGAGTTCACAAATACCAATGACAACCATAACAAATTGACATCTGTCATAATTAAACAGTGGACAATGGTTCCTAGTGGTTAATGGTCTTTGCTCTTGTGATCAGAAGGTCACAGGTTTAAGTCCAGTCTCAGGTAAAAGAAGTTATTCCACTAAGTTTGTTTGTGAACTCCTGAGAGTGAAAGAGAGCCCTCCCTCTCCCACATCTCTTTGGCATGGTGCCAGTTATCAATTCCAAGGGTTCACATACTTTTTCCACTAGCACTGTCCGTTTTTTATGGCTATACTCAATAAAGACATGAAACGATCCGAATATTTTTAGGTTTACATTATTTTGGTCAATATCCTTGAATATCAGATCACATGTTATGGCAGAAAACTATGAAAATCCAATAATTCAAAATATAATATAATAATAAATAAAATAAATATAATACATACACAATATATAAACAATTCTGTCCCTGGATAAATACAAACCAATTTAATTCTGCAATAATGACAACCTTTCACAAATGATAGAAATCAGCTAAATTTACAGGGGGCACATGGTGTGATGGTTAGCCATGTCTTCTCACAAGAAGAAGGTCCTGGACTCAATCCCTGAGTCGTCTTTCTGTGAGGAGTGTACAATCTCTTCCCATGTTTGTGTAGGTTTTCTCTGGTTTCTCTGGTTTCCTCCCACAGTTCAAATGCTTGTGGTTTAGGTTGACTGACTACTCTACCTGTAAGTGTGAGTGTGTGAATAGCCGTGTTGCCCTGTGATTGGTTGGCCTCCTATCAAGGGTGAAACCTTCCTTGGGCCCATAATTAGCTGGGATCAGCTTCAACTTCCCCACTATTTGAAATGGTTAATAAATGATTGATTAGCTAATCCAGTGGGCACACATACCCGGAGTGCTGGACAGCCGCACTGGCGCAGTACCAGGGGAGCATTTTTCATTTTTTACATTTACAGCATTTGGCAGACGCTCTTATCCAGAGCGACGTACATGGTGAGCGGTTGGGGGTTAGGTGCCTTGCTCAAGGGCACTTCAGCCTGCTGCCTGGTTCCGAGAATCGAACCTGGGACCCTTCAGTCACAAACCCAATTCTCTAACCATTGGGCTATGGCTGCCCTTGGGAGCAGTTGGTGCCTTGCTTATGGACGTTTCAGCCATGGGAATAAAACCAATGACCTTTCATTCACAAACCCACTTCTCTGACCTTTAGGCCTCAGTGATCGTGTAATATTATAATCACTGTTATGTAAATGGCATTTTTCTCCTGGGTTTATAATAATGTGGTCTTAGTGAGCAAAGACACTGTGGGCAGTAGTACCTTAGTGGTCAGAACCTTGCCCTTGCAATTAGAAGGTTGCAGGTTCAAGTCCTGGCCCAGGCACCACTGAGATACACTTGAGCAAGGTACTGTCCCGCGACGCTGCACTGTTTATAGCTGTCCCATGCTCCCTGTGTGGATGGGGCAGATGTGATGGTGTGTTCACAATGACAAATAGTCACTTTCACTTCACTTTAATAAGGAAAGTCATTATTTAGGGCAGATCTGTTCTCTCGTCTGCATGCCTCAGATGCTGGCTGAAAGCATCTGTAACTTTAGCATAATGAAAGAAACTGCTTTTTTGATGAGTGAACTAACTTTTTGAAGGATTAAGCAGTTTTAAAAAGTGTAAGGTAGGCACTTTTGCTGAAATGATAACAAAGAAAGATGAAACCTCCTCTTTTGTTATGATTGGGGTCGTCTAATATCATCGCAGAATCTGAAATACTCTGGCAGAGCTTATGTACCACTTCTCTGCCCCCTAATTATGGATGTCCCATCATAAAGGCCTTGTTCACAAGCACTTTTTTGACGTCTGTGGCAGTGGATCAAACGCTGACTGTTTTTTTCTGCTGGAGTGAATCAGAGTCTACGCAGATTTTCAGGACTCATGTTTGGTTGAACATGTGACCGTTTCTGCTGAAATTAATTGTATTTATTTGCCATTAATTTAACATATTCTTCACACGTTCAGCAGTCAGAGGGTGAACCCAGAGATGTTTTCTCCATATCCATCACCATATCAGGAGGATTTTTAACATCTGGACGACACTGATCCATGTTTCATCATCCAATGAAGAACCTCAAACCCCACAGCTTATAGACTCAATCTGGACTGACTCACTAATGCCCCCACAGGTCAACAGACAACATTACCGTCTGGACTGACTCATTACTGCCCCCACAGGTAAACACACATCTTTACAGTCTGGAATGACTCATTACTGCCCCCACAGGTAAACACACATCATTACAGTCTGGACTGACTCATTACTGCCTCCACAGGTCAACACACAGCATTACAGTCTGGACTGACTCGTTACTGCCCCCACAGGTCAACAGACAGCATTACAGTCTGGACTGACTCGTTACTGCCCCCACAGGTCAACAGACAGCATTACAGTCTGGAATGATTCATTACTGCCCCCACAGGTCAACGCACAGCATTACAGTCTGGACTGACTTGTTACTGCCAATACACAATACACAATACAGGTCAATACACAACATTACAGCCTGGACTGACTCATTACTGCCCCCAAAGGTCAACACACATCCTTACAGTCTGGGCAGCAGAAGCAAACAAATATAAAATAATGTGAATATAATGTTGTATTGAAGGCAATCAAGCGCCGCTACAAAACGCCTCAGAGCACATTCATTTGTCCGAAGATCTGAACATTCACAAGGACAAGGCCAAATATTGAAGGAAACAAGCTCACAAACTGTGAACAAACTTCATCTGTAGCCTAATGCTGGAATGCCAATCTCTAAAGACCCCTCTCCACCTGTGTGCCTGGAATTTAAGTCAGTAAGTGAGGCAAACATCAGACATGTGTTCACTGGAGCATGGAACAAACTCCCAGAACTAAGCCTGAACTTTGGCCGCATCCACACTGTCGTTTTTCACCCCGTTTCCTCAGCCAGTCTCACATTAAAGCTCTTTGCTGAAACAGGAGCTGCGGGAATTCCACACTCTTTCCCCCCACGAGGGTGACCCAGGAAATTTTCGCTCTTTGTTTTCCAGCAGAATGTTCATACTGTTTATACTGCACATGTAGAACAGGTGTTACACAGTTCGTTTCTTGCCTTTTCTTTTTCTGATGGTAATACAAGCTGATTCGCTGGATTGATTTCACCTAAATGTATAACCTTAAAGGGCTACAAAATCTCACTTCTACCCACATACAGTAAACCAGGGGTGCTCGGTTCTGCACCTAGAGATCTACCATCCTATAAATATTAGCTCCATTCTTAATCTGGGAAGTGCTGGCCTAGTGGTTAGGACCTTCCCCATGTGAACAAAGAGTCGCAGCCCAGGCACCACTGGCACCATATTTAATGATGTGCAGACACTGTTCTGCTCTCTGGGTGCTGTTGACTGATCCACATGTGGATGAGTTAAATGCACATTTTACTGTGGTGATCTTTGTGCAATTGGGGGTGTTCACGATCACTTCACTTTCAATCAACACACCTGGTCTGGCTAACCAGGGCCTTGAGGGGCTTTTGAGCCTTAGAGTCTAGTGTGTTGCATCTGAAATCTTCAGTTTGGCTAAAAAATAAAGGTTATTTGGGTCAAAGCCATAGAGGAACCCCTTTTGGATTCCAAAATAACACTTCAGTGTGTTAATTATTAAAGAACCCTTTTTGTGAATTAGATATATTCAGAAGCTTTTTAAAGTTGAAAGAACCTCCAAAATATGTAGAGCTGGATGTCCAAGCCAGGAGCTTTTAGGAACATTTAGGGTATACACTTATCAACATGGTTTAGTGGTTGTTGACACAGGAGCCAGCGCTGAAGGGCAAGTCTGATGTCTGTGAGAAGGAGTGTAGATGAGAAAGCTTAGGGTTGTTAAAATGAAAGTTATATGACTCGTCATATTAAAGAAGATGCATGTGGTCAGTTGTTTAAAATCTTTCATGATGGGGCAAGGGTATATATATATATATACATGTAGGGCCTAGTATAAGGTGCACTGCCTGCTAAGCTCCTCCCCCAGGGTGGTGACGCTGCGCTTCCTGAGCTGGAATGACACCTGGAATAAATATTGAAGACAATTACTGAAACGTATTTAAAATTTCGTACAAAAGCTTTTGTTGGTGACGAAGCTTCAAGACGCCTCCGGCACGGAGAAACTAGTTGCTGTATTGCTCAGGTGTGATTTTGGCTCATTCTTCAACACAAACAAATACCATGGACCTCTTTTATGAACTCTGATAGATTCCATAGATTTTCTATAGGATTCAGCTGAGGTGATTGGCTGAGCTGTTCTAGCAGCTTTGTCTTCTTTCTCTGAATCCAGTTGAGAGTTTCCTTGGTCGTGTGTTTGGGATCATTGTCTTACTGAAACGTTCACCCTCGTTTCATATTAATCATCCTGGTAGATGTAACAGATTTTTATCATCAATGTCTGAGTACATTTTAACATTCATCCTTCCTTCAATTATATGAAGTGTGTCTGTGCCGCCTGCTGTAAAACAGCCCCACACCATGATGTTCCACCTCCAAACTTCACTGTTGGTTGGTGTTGTTGGGGTCATATGTAGTGGCCTTTGACCTCCAAACATGGTGTATATTACAGCATTCAAAGAGTTCAGTCTTATCTGACCAGACTATATTCTCCCAGTATTTCACAGGCTTGTCTAAATGTTGGTCAGCAAACTTTAAACACACTGTAACATGCTTTTTCTTCAGCAATGGAGTCTTGTGTATGGCATGCAGGGGGGAGAATGTGGTTGTGGCCGGTTTATGGGTAAATTATGTTCTTTTTACTTCTGGATTATGGCCCAAACAGTGCTCACTATAACCTTCAGTAGTTTAGAAATTCTTCTGTAATCAATGCCATCAGTATGCTTTGCAACAATGAGATCTTGAGAGAGCTTTTATTCAAATGGATGTCTAACCTGTATTCTATTTTTTTTTTATTAAATTCTATTTTTCTTTTTTTGACATTTTAGAGTCAGTGGAGATCTATATGTTTCTTTGCCTCTGATTAAGACTCTGAAGTTTTCTTTTAGGTGCATATTTCTGTTCTAAGTGACTTGTCTATAGCTCAAATAGATCCCTACCAGGCTGGATCTTGGCACAACCATCCTGTGTGTCTTTCTGATTGAGTGTGACCAGCAGGCAACGGGGGCCCTCACTTTCCCCAGTGACCAAATATGGGCAGCCTGGCCTGCTCAGAGAGGAGACAGGGGCACAGAACTGGCATAGCTCCCACAGCACACTAGTCCTCGCTTGCATTCATAACTAATCTGTCCATCACAAGCCCATGTGGTCATTATCATGTAGAGTAGACTGTACAGACAAAGTGCCTGAGGAATTGGAGTCTGGGTCTTTTTAAGAAAGCAATCAAAAACTTTTTAATGAGGAAAAAACAGTTTTATGTGCCATAATATAGTAGCAAATCATGGTAACCATGTTAATTATGAACACCAAATTATAATTATGTGCTTATCTGGTCATAAATGGCCTGTTTGGTACACATTTCATATCAGACAGAGCTCTTATAGTGTCATTTGTTAGAATTGTCTCAGCACAGATGGTGAGAAAACACAGATCAAAAGATGTTCCAGTGAGAAGTGGTAAAATCTGAGGCATCACTTCCTCATTATTGTGTTTTAGCAGAGCGTGAAATACATGGAGAATAAGTGGAGTTGTGAATTACAATGCCAATAGGATAGGTTTAAAGTGTGGATGCATCGATGTGGAATTTATAATCACAGGGAGCTATGATCGTGTAAACAGCATGGTCCAGTTGTCATGGACTAAGGTCTAAGCTTAGCCTGATCAAAAAAGCAATCCAGGATGATATTGGCTGGATTATCTGATAGTAATGAGAACCTTTGAATGTTTAAACTGCTCCACAGCTTCTCACTCAAAGGTTTTTTCTGTGTTTTTGTATCTTTAAACGATGGTTAAATGATGTCATGTGACTTTTGGAATAAATGTTCTGTCCAGAAGAGAAAGGAAGTAGAAGGAGAAAAGTTATTAAACAGTGTAAAACTCAGATAAAATAGCAGCATCTTGAATTCAAGTCATTTTTTTTTAATCTCTATAGCACTTTACAGGGACCAGACAGCAATAATAAAAAGAGTCTCTGATTAGAGGTGGCGTCAGATAAAAGCCTAGAGCTTGGAGCAACAGATCCAGTAAATGCATATGAAGCATGTGGTGAACATGAAGATGTTCCATGATAGATGAACCAGTCTGGGAGAGATGAGTAGGAGGCCCCAATGATTTATGATTTGGTTGAAAGTACAAGAGAAGCAGCAGTTCCTAGTGTACAGGTGGGCCAAAATGACTGTCAATCAAGCAAAGAAGGTGAACCTTCTTGGGGTGTCCATGTAGACCCTAGTATAAGGTGCACTGCCCGCTAAGCACCAGCGTGGGGAGGTGTGGCTTCCCCTTACTGGTTGTCAGGCTGGCGCTCCTCCCCCAGGGTGGTGACGTTGCACTTCCTGAGCTTCTGAGCTTCCAGCTCCGGATTCATGTCTCACTCTGCTGTCCGGATCATGAGGAGGGAGATCATCTGTGATTACCCCCCACTCCTACTGAAGAGAGGAGCATGGACAGAAAGCCTGATCTCCCCTAAGGAACTGTAGATGCCTCTTGTGTCGACAAAAGGAGGATGGGTTCCCCTTCTGAGCCTTGGTTCCTCTCAAGGTTTCTTCATATACTTAGGGGGTTTCTCTTGCCACTGTCACTTTGGCTCATTGGGGGCTCGGTCCCAGATTCTATAATCTCTGTAAAGCTGCTTTGTGACAACGTCAGTGGAAATGTATAAAATTTTTTTACTTGACTTTACTTGGCTGCGCTGCGGGCTACTAACTGTGTGGTCCTCGGGGTTACCTGTGGATTCCTATCCCTTTTCGGCAGACCAGCATCCTGCTGGGGCTTTTAACAGGGAGCCGCACTGGCTCCCCTGTGAGCCCGGCACCCGGTTGTCCTGCCGGTTCTAAGGGGCAGTGTTATCTCCATGAGATCTGCGATGCACCTGCTTTTTTTCAGTTCTTTTATGTTTTTATATTTTATACTATTTATTTATTTATTTATTTAGTTAGTTAGTTAGTTAGTTAGTTAGTTAGTTAGTTAGTTATATCCTATATCCTATAAAGCACAAAGAACAAGAAGCTGGTGCCCCAGGACCATACATGTTTGCTGGCGACCCCCAAACAGTGCCATTGGTGTGTGTGAGTGACATTTTGCATAGCGTGCAAGCCAAACGTATGGTTGGCCACCATATTTTTATTACATCTAGTTCACTGTAGAGGATAGTAAACTCGAATCAGTGCATGAGGCCATGCTCATGCCACGGCTTTGACCAGGACTTTTTCCGGCCAGGGCGTGGTGCGGCATGAGCGTGTACCTCTGTTTACATTCCCCTGCACTTGGGCCCCGTCATTCCGTTTTGTGTCGTTGGCTCGTCACACTAGTGCGTTACAGAGAAAGTGGTTTCCAGGATGGGTCAGGTGTGCATGGACACCAAGATGGGTCAGGATCACTGGTACCTCAGCAGAAGCTTGGGAGAGAGAGAACGGTGGTTAGGAAGGAGGAAGGCTTAATGTAATGAGTGATTTACAATGTTGTTAATGTAATCAGGGTGTTTGGCCTTTGCCTTAAAAAAAGTGTTGAGCAGGGAAATCATGAAACTATGATGTGCAGCGCTGGTCGATCCTTTGGCTGAATGGCCTACGAGTCATGAAACAAAGAACTTGGGAAAGAGCTAGATATGATCGTTGCTAACCAAAGTCATGCAGAACAGCTTGAACCAGAGTTACACATTAACTCTGACTGTTTCTCTCATGGTTCTTTGAAGTGAGTTTACCCGGTCTGCCTTGACTGTATCTCAGCCTGCAGAAGGAAACTGAGGGGAGGGGGAGCTGAGGAGCTGGTTTAACATTATGCTTAAAGCATTCTTACAGATTAAGCACCTCAAGAGGATCAGCGTTCATCTTATGCAACTGTACAGACTTGAAAACAAAGAGATCGTCCTCACCGAGGGTGGTCTACCTCCAAAGAGCAAGTCCCCAGTAATCCTTCCTTACTTACATATATGAGCAATGGAGGTAATGGATGGATTGGGTAAATAAAGTGAACGAAGTTAGGTTGTTTATCATATGTGCCTCTTCTGCATGCCCAGATAAAGGTTCCATGGTTCTTCTAAGCTCACACATACTGTATGTGGCCCAGAATGAGGCAGACCTATAAATGGTCTTGGAATGTCCCTTGTGTGAAAGTTTGACTAGGCACCTCACTCAGGGGTGAACGTTCTCTTCCTTTTGATGTTCTGTCGTGCTAATAAATACTAAAGCGAAAGCTTTTAAGGTCAGTGCAGCCCCGTCCTTACCCACAGAGAATGAGTTTGTTCGGTTCTTCTGCTGGTTTGGATTGAATGACATACCTACAGCAGAGAAGAGATTATATTTTTTCTCTGCCTGAGGCTGAGAATGCGACAAGTGACTGATTTAGAGATCACTGGGAGTGGGAGGTAAAAAAATCAATGTTTCGGGTGGAAAAAAAGACGTCAGCGCACAGATGACACATGCACATTTAGCATCAGGAATGGCAACTATCATTTAGCAATGTCTTTTATGTTTTGTTTTATTCTCTATGCTTTGTTTGATTATCACTTTCAATTCTTTTTTTATCTATGGCTTTTTATGCTTTTATCTTTTATTATTTGCATTTAACCTTGTAAAGCACATTGAATGACCATGTGTATGATAATGTGCTATATAAATAAACTTGATCATAATCATTCTTTCACATCGCTTTTGGCCTGCTCTTCTTTATGAGATACTTTCAATTTGTCAGTCCAAACATTGTTACAAAAAGCCCGTCCGTATTTGAGGAAAGGCCTGCAATTCCGTAGATGTTTGTCTGGGTTCTTTTGTGACTTCTCATATACAGTAACCAATTTTTGCCAGTTTTCACAAGTAATTTCAGCACAACGAATAACCTTAAATAAAAAACTGCCCAGGGTAAAGAGTTATTTCTCAGGAACTGATTTCCTAATTAACTTAAAGTCTTTCTAAAGCACAGGAAAGCTTTCACTCCCTTATGTCCAATTTATCCACCAAAAACTTGGATGGAGCAGAAGTCTGGAGACTGTGCTGCTGCATATTCTGCTGCTGTTCTTCTAATGTTCTGCTCATTGTCTTACTGTGTGTCTTTGTTTCTGGCCTTTTCCTCCACATTGTGATCTCTATATACAGTACTACTTCCTGCTCTACAGTACTGTACTAATACTGCATCAGAG
>JBBIGC010000001.1:16439815-16450163 GCA_037576955.1 Lepidarchus adonis
CCACATTGTGATCTCCATATACAGTACTACTTCCTGCTCTACAGTACTGTACTAATACTGCATCAGAGGGTGCAGGAGCAATGTGTTCCAGCTCAGCTTTTCTTCACACAGAGAGGTTTGTAGATCATCAGCAGAAGTTGGGAGCAGCACCTGTGGCAATTGTCTGCATTAACCTTCAAGGCTTCATTGACTTCCATTGGTGCAAGAAAAGCTGGAAGTTCACCAGGTTCTTAATGCTTTGGGGGGGAAAGCCTGTTGTTTAGGAAATCTACACATTTCAGTGTTTGGTGACCTCAACTTTTTATTTAGGATGGATTAATCTATTGTAACCGCTTTCCCCTGTATCATCTAAGACTATTCACTATTAGTAAAGTGCTAAATAAACACTGAATAACTTGAGAGTTCAACAAGTAGCGCAAATCTGCTCTTGCAAGATTTTTTAGGCCTTCCACTTCTGAGAGGATTCACCACTGTTCCAAGTTTTCTCCTTTTGTAGATAATGCCTCTCACTGGGGTTTGCTGGATTCCCAGAGCCTTTAACTAGCTTTGTAAAGCTATCTAGACTGATACATTTCAATAACTTTCTTTTTCATCGCTTCTGGCATTTCTTTTGATCGTGGTGAAGTCTTCTACTTCTTGAGATTTTTTAGTCTTCTGCACATTTAGATTCACCATGGCTATGGTATTTACGCCTGGACACGTCTAGCCTTATTTTGATTTATCTGCAAAATTCAGTTCATTGATCAATAGCGTTACATTTTTTTACAAGTGTAGTAGTTCATGCAGTAAATTAAATGCTACTTTAAAAAGTACATTTTCTCTTTACTCATTATGTCTACTTAATTTCTAGGAAAAAATTGGATTTTTTATAAAATACAATGAAAAAAAAACAAGAATGTGTGATTTGCTAACACCCTTAACCTTTATTTAACTACTAAAAATTCGATGTCAATTTTTTTCACTTATCAGAATTTAGAATTTCACACCTGCAACACAACAGTAAAAGTTGGGGCGTGTTTACCAATGTGTTACATTCATTATTTAGAGCTGAGGAGACTAACTGTAACAGTTCTGCAAGTGGCATTTTGTTCTTTCTTGCTTTATACAAGATTTCAGCTTCTCATCAATCCATGGTGGCCAACCTGTACGAAGCCATACTGTTCTAGCATGAGTGAGAATGAGCTCAGAATGAGGTCTATCGTTGTCTTGCTGAAATAAAAATGGATTTCTTAGGAAAAGATACCATTAATGGCAGATTATGTCTTTCTAGAATTCTTTAATTTGCCTTTGTGTCAATGGGATCTTCATCTCTATACTGTGGCACTAATGCCCATAACATGACAGATGTTCACTGTTGAAAGCTGAAAGGTGGACTTATGTGATCACAACACATGTTACCACTGTCCTTCACCTGAGATGAGCTCAGGTCCAGAGAACTTTGTCTTTCTTTTTGTGTTTCAGCCATGTGGTGATATTTATCACAGCAGCAGGGCGGTTTTCATTTGAGACCTTTTAAAGAGTTCTAGGGTTTCCAGCATTTCCTACAGGGACTGAGATTTGTAGTCTCCCTGAATCTTTTCACAGTATTATGTACTGTAGATGGTGAACGAGCTCAGTTCTCTGAATGCCCCGTCATGATCCCCTCCCCTGTCACCTGTTTATTGTGAAATGTTCCTAAATGGTAAAACTTGAATATTTGGTCAATTTTTCACTCTTATTATAACTTTCTTTGAGCGTTTTAATGTCCATTCTTTCGCTCTGCCATTACTACTTTGTTTAATGTGTATCTTTTTTGTCAGAAGTGATGATTTTTCATTTTTATATCAAAATTGCAATTGAAACACTACAACATTTACTTTGCACTAGCTCTAGTTTATTATATTACATCAATATTCAATGCTGCAGTCACATTTAATTGCAATACACTGATTAATAATAAGTCTAAAAATGTAGAGCTTTTGAATTACCAGTTTGGTACACTTTATTCTGCATTCAGACCTGAAGTCCAGATAATCAGGTCAGATCATGTAGGTGGTTATTATCATTGTATTTATATGCACAGTACCCAGTGAAAGAACCTTCTTTCAGCATCATGGTACAGCACGAAGAACAAGACTCACAAGTACAGGCCTACGCAGAGTGCAAAAAGAAAGTGAAGGCAGGACTTATAAATAACACAAGCGCTAACAGTACAGTACAGGAAAGGGCAACACACAGCAGTAGGCTAACAGTCATACCGAATACAGGAACGAGAAAAATGAAGCTGGTTATATTCGTGAAAGAAAAGCTTATTTATAGAAAATGAATAAAGAAAAATAGCAATTAGATATTTCACCCAAAAGGTTTGACTGTATTCAGAAGTTGGTAGGTTTGGTAAGAGTGGTTGGAGAGCACAACACTGTTGCACTGAATATGAGGGCAGTTAGTAGTGTACCCATGCAACAGCAAAAATAAGTGACAAAATTTCTACAGATGTGGTAATTACCCTCAAAAAAACACACTTTCAGGAGATCTGTCCACAAATTTGCCCACAATATACAACACATCCTTAAAATTCTGCTAAGCATCTGCAGAACTTTCCCATGTTAATTGATGTTAAAATTTAGTAACTTCAATTATTTTTTATTTCCATGTACCACTGTAGAAACTTCTGGACTAGTGAGGCATGATGAGTGGTTAGTCAGGTATTGCTGTAGTAAATGACCCCCAAACACCAGAAAGGTGAATAATTAAACGCTGCTTTATTACCTTCAAGGTTTTGCTTCAGTAAAAAAGAAAATAAGATGAAAAACCGTCGGCTTTATCAGATAAAACAGAAAATCACACAGGTGTAACTAGTGGGTTAAAGTGACAATCAAGTTATTTCATTACAGTGACATATCTCAGGAGGGTGGGATATTAGGCAGCAAGGGAACAGTCAGTTCTTGAAGTTGATGTCCTGGAGCGTAAGGATTTGAGGCCTTATTATGATGTAGTATCTCCAGAACAGCAGGTCTTGTGGTGTGGTCCAGGTCTGCAGTAGTTAGTGACTACCAAAAGTGCTCCAAGAAGCACAACTGGGCACCCGAGGCTCACTGATGCAAGTGGGGAGTGTGGTGTGAGGTTTATTTTTTATCTCAGTAATATTGTGCAGTGGTTTTAGAGTATTTTATTTAGACACAGTGGTGCAGTGTGTCTGCACATGTGTCTATTTGTGTGGAGTGTAGAATTTCTCTCTGTGTTTGTGTGGGTTTTCTCCTGGTTCTCCAGTTTCTTCCCACTGTCCCAAGGTTTGTGGTTTAGGTTGATTGGCTCTACATCACCCATTGTTGTGAGTGTGTGTGAATTGTTGTCTGTTTCCATGTTGCCCTGTGATGGGTTGGCCTTCTATCCATTATATTGGCTCCAGATATGAATATGAATATGAGCACCTTCAGATAATCCTATCAGTCGGATTGTAATCTGACTCTGTTTGTTTTTTTCAGATGACCAGACCTTCCATCAGATTGCTTTCAGGTCATTATCCAATTAAAAGTTTTGAAAAAAAAAGTTTCTGTTTGATAAGTACAAACTTTGTTGTTGAGGAACAGCAGTCTGGTAATTCTGACAATGTCTCAAGTTGGAGAAAGTAGCACAGTAGGTGTAGAATGTTGTTGCAGCTCATTTCCCATGTCTGGGCTCAGATGGAGCGCACAAAGCAATTTGTGACAGCGACTGAGGCAGCAGGTGGAAATCTTCGTATTCTGGGGAATCTTGCATTCCCTTTCATCAAAGACTTGTTGACTAAGTCAATTATTCTGCAAAAAGCAGACGCTGAGTGCAGGCCAAGTAGTTCACCTTACATCTGAACCTTTTATCATTCAGTTTATTTCTGTTGTCTGGGGAAACATTATTTTCTTTTCACTGCCTTTCTGCAGATCTTCTCTTCTACAAATGCAGAGTTAATAGACTTAGATTGGGATTTGTTTGTCAAGTTTTGATCTGAAAGAGCCTCTTCTGAAGTTCTGCAGAAATAGAGATCACTCTGCTCGATGCTGACATGTATTTTGTCCTAGTTCGGGTGTTGAATTTCACTGGTGGCATGTGAGGGTTTTTTCCGTGCCCCTGTGCCATTGTGTTTAGGACTATTGTTCATTTCCCCCTCCCTCACTTTGTCATTGAACACTACTGTGTCATCCAGCTACTACAAAGGGAATGTTTGGAGAAGAAATATGCTTGATGGTAGGTTTTACAGTATGGCCCATGATGAACAGGAATTGTTTCTACCCATGATGAAAATTTGTCAAAAACTATAATGCCAAATGTATTCACTCATCCATCGAAATAATTAAATTCAGGTTCCAATTAATTCCATGGCCACAGGTGTAGAACTTCAAGCACCTCGGCAGCAGACGCTTCTACACAAATTAGTGAAAGAATGAGTCGCTCTCAGCAGCTCAGTGAATTCCAGTGTGGTACCGTAATAGGAGCCTCCTGTGCAACAAGTCCAGCTGTGAAATTTCTTCGCTACTACATATTCCACAGTCGACTGTCAGTGGTGTTGTAACAAAGTGAAAGTGATTGGGAACAACAGCAACTCAGTCACAGTGTTCAGCCACGTAAAATGACAGAGTGGGGTCAGTGGACACTGAGGCTCAAAGTTCGCAGAGGTCACTGACTTTCTGCAGAGTCAATCACTACAGACCTTCAAATTTCATGTGGCCTTCGGATCAGCTCAAGAACAGTGTGTAGAGAGCTTCATGGAGCAGCTGCACCCAAGCCATACATCACCAAGTGCAATACAAAGTGTGGGCTGCAGTGGGGTAAAGCACCTCCACTGGACTGTAGAGTGAGGAATATGACATCCGTCACGACAAGTCTGGGTTTGGCAGTTGCCAGAAGAACTGTACTTGTCTGACTGCATTGTGCCAAGTGTAAAGTTTGGTGGAGGGGGGATTATGGTGTGGGGTTGTTTTATCAGGACCTGGGCTTGGCCCCTTAGTTCCAGTGAAAGGAACTCTATATGCTTCAGCAGCAAGAGATTTTGGACAACTTTATGCTCCCAAATTTGTGGCAACAGGTTGGGGACGACCTCTTCCTGTGCCAACATGACTGCGCACCATGGATGAGCCAGTTTAGTGTGGAAGAACTTGACTGGCCTGATCTCCTGATAAAAACACACATTACAACACACAATCCCATTAAGTAATATGTCTTTTTGGAAATGGTCAATATTTGTACATATTCTTTGTGATGTAGAGAGGTCACTGAGCAATAACATGATTGGGCAGGTAGTGATGCTAAGCCCAAGCAAACAAAACCAACAACCCCACAATAAAAAAATACAAATACAATGTTGTATAAACCCCATTTCCAGAGAAGTTGGGAATTTTTTCTAAATTAATAAATGAGATAAGTAAATATATAAACAAGTAAATAAACTTTACTTAAAAACTTTAGAGTTTAATGCTGCAATACACTCATACACTGAGAACGAGTTCAAATTAGAGTGAACAGTGAGCAGATTGTATAGTAACAGTGGTTGGAAGACTCTGCATTGAGCAGCTAATTGGTAACAGGTCAGGGATCATGCTTGAGTTTAAAGGGAGCATCCACCAAAGGCTGACTGTGAGCAAGGATGGGTTGGGCCTCCACCACTTTGTGGCAAAATCAATGAGACAGATCTCAACACAAGAGAACCCATCATCTACGGTACATAATATTGTGAAAAGATTCAGAGAATCCAGAGACATTTCAGTGCATGAAGGGCACCACTGACCACTGGCCACCAGCGAAATGGTGTGGAGCTTGTAGTAGAGTCAGCTGAGGTGATTCAGGCATCTGATTTGGATGCGTCCTGCCCTTCTTATATTTCTTTCTTTTTACATTTATTATGCTCTATTAATCTCTGAGAGGAAACATTTATCTGCATTGTACTCATCTGAGGCAGTGAGCACACACCCGAAACAGTGGGTACCCCCCTAGCAGCGCCCAGGGAGCAGTTGGGGGCTTTGTGGCTTGTTTAAAGGCACTTCAGCCTGTTGGCTGGTTCCTTTAGGCCATGACTGTATGCTTTCTGAATGCGTCCAACAGGGAGGAGACCTTAAGGTAGACCCAGAACTCCCTGGAGGGAGTGTGTATCCCATCTGTCCTGGGAACGCTTCGGGATCCCCCAGGAGGGGGGCTTTAGAGAGGTACGTCTGGAATATCTTCCTGACCCTGGACAAGCAGAAAAAAAATCAATAGAAAACTTACGTATCTAAACACCAACATACAGGTCTATTCCTGTTGCTCCAGAACTTTTTTATCCGCTAACTTGTTTTGGGAGGTCACTAGTGTGACCTGTGCAACTGTTTGGATCTGTAACCTCGTCACTAAGCTTATTTTAGTGAACACTAAGGAACCCTTGAGAAACGATCCTGCTACTCTGCACTCTGGGTGCTGTTGATAGCTGCCCACTGCTCCACGTGAGGAAGGGTTAAAGGTCACATTTCACTGTGGTGGTGTTTTTTTGCATTACAGATCCATAAAGCATGTTTAATTTCACATTTCTCTCTCCTCAACCAGCTGTAGTTTCATTCTTCACTCGTTTGGGGGCCATACATGCTCTTACTCAACTCCCCCATCTCCTCCTGGAGCTAATACCGCACTGTGGTGATATCTGGAGATGGTCTGAGGGTTTGCACCAAGTGGATAACGGCCAACCCTGCTCAGCGGCACTGATTCAATCAAGCCAGAGCTGAACAGGTGCTATGGGGCACTTTTGCGGACACACACACACACACACACACACACACACACACACACATACACACGCACACACACACACACACACACACAAACATTAAACTACCCAGACACACTGGGGCAGACGTGTGTGTCTCGCCCTTTTCATGTAAGGGAAATGGGCATAGTGGAACGTGACTGGTTTATCAAGCCTGACAACTGGAGGGCGGACGTAGGGGTGTGATGAGGCGGTGGAGTGGGATGTGGGTGGAGGGGGAGGGCTGCTGTGAGGTTAAAGTCTGTGTAGTGCTGCCAAACTCAAACAAACCACAGCCCACTGATAGTGTGGAACAATGCAGGCAAAACAGTCTCTCTTTCTCTTTCTCTCTCTCTCTCTCTCTCTCTCTCTCTCTCTCTCTCTCTCTCTCTCTAAGTGCCCAGGTCAATCACCTGGATCATTACTCATTCCATTCATGAACGGAACTGCTAGGAGGTGCATACATGTGTGCGTGCGTGGATGTGTGTGTGTGTGTGTGTGTGTGTGTGTGTGTTTGATGTCTGTGTGGAGATTGTAACTGGCAGGGATGCCCTGCAGGAGCCAGTTTGCCTTTGAATCCCACTTCAAACAGGAATGATAAAGTACAGGAAAGCAGATATGAAGCACACAAACCTTTTTCGTTTTAATTAGAAAAGGAGCAATTACACGCGAGAGCCCTGCTCTCGGCATCATCAGGCCTTCGGAGCGATAGCACACGGTTCGCGCTGAACCAAATCGAGTGGCCAGGTCCATCAGCGAGGCCCCAGCATGTAAACTTTCAGTGGATCACATTAAACACAGTAAATGAGCCACGTATTGCTCCGATAGGAACACCAAGCTTTTGGAGTGCTGTGTTAAATTAAATGTGGCATTTTTTATGGGATTTGGTGGGCGATTAACCCAAGAACAATTTGTCAGCACTTACCGGAACAGATTTACAGCTTCAGTAATGATGGATAATTGCACGTGCCCTGCGGAGATACTTAGTCTCACCTATGGTATACATGGTATACAGAGACCAGCCAAAACATTAAGACCACCTGCCTGATATTGAATAAGTGTCCCTCATGGTGATGGGCAGTGGTGGCATTGCTTTTGTGATCAGAGGGTTGCAGGTTCCAGTCCAGGTTTCACAGAGTTCCCCTTGACCAAGGCTGGGTGCTGTTGATAGCTGCCCGCTGCTCCACGTGTGGGTGGGTTAGAGGTCACATTTCACTGTGTGATGTGTGTTCACAATGATGAATAGACACTTTGACTCATGCTGCTGAAATAGCTCTGACTGTGGTGCACTGTGTGTCAGACCCCTTTCTATTAAAGCAGCATTAACCTTTTGTACAACCTCTCTGAGATCACACCACACTCCCCACATGCATCAGTGAGCCTTGGGTTCCCATGACCCAGTTGTCCTTCCTTGTATCATTGTGGGTAGGTACTAACTACTGCAGACCTGAAACCCTCCACAAGACCTGCTGTTCTGGAGATGCTCCATCACAATAAGGCCTCCAGTTTCCAGTACATCAACTTCAAGAACTGTTGACTTGCTGCTTAACATACCCCACTTGTGCCACTGTAATTAAATAACTAGATGCTTCACTTCACCTGGCAGTGGTCTTAATGTTATGGCTGATTGGAGTATCATTTGTTAGTTGTTGTAATGATGGCCTTTGCTGTATTCTTGCGTTCACATTGTTATTATACACAGAGGGTTCTCGACTTATGACGGGGTTTTGTTCCTCATCTTGTGTCGAATTTTACCTTACCTAATCTTACATAGGCGTGTACTGTGTCCATTCACTGAGGCCATTCCTCTGTCAGTCCACCAGAGGGAGACATTCACCCACCTGGGGCTCTGTGTTGCATTTTTTGAGCGTTTTATCAAAGGTACTTTCACTTTCAAGTTTCACACCTTTAAAAATACGGGATTGGGGGCAGCATCGTAGCCACAAATTTTTTTGTTAAGTAGATAAGTCAAGGACCCATTGTATGCACTTGTAATATGTTATATGACGTACTGTACATAATCCCTTAGAAATCCTGCTCAAAGTAATTGTTTAAATGTATTTGTAGTAACATTTAGAACTATAATTAATGCAAAACGTCACATCACTTATAGCCTGCAAAGATCTGGCACATACCTTGTGTTGTTACATTAGTGTATAAAGACTTTTTTTGGACTCATGATTTTGTATTCAGGCATAACAAGGTATTGTGTGTATTGTAAAATGATGAAAAAATGATGCCAGATTTGTAAAAAAAAGTTATCTTTGTATTGCAATACATTGCCATACATCAGCAATATGGATATTTGACCGTTGTGTGCTGCCATAGTCAGTGGCAAACTCATACATGATTGTGGTCGTCTGCAGGAGGCAACAAGCTGAAGAACCAGCAGTTCCGGCTGACCTGGGCATGGATCTCTCTGGAGAAGGAGTACTACATGGTGGATGAGGAGGCCAAGGTGCTGGAGGTGGTGCTGAAACGCAGGGGCTACCTCGGAGAAACATCTTTTGTTAGTAAGTGTATTTAAATTTGTTGTTGGAACTCTTACGCATGAAAAGTTTTTTTGAGGCATGTCATAGAAAAGACCTTCGAATGGCTGATTCTTTACATAAACTTAAAACTTTTAATCTTAAAAGTTCACAATTAGAATTATAAAAACTTGATCAATCCTGGAGGAAATTGCTTCTGCTGCGACTGCATGTACAGATATACAGACAAAATAAAAGTAATATAAATTAGAATAAGGTAGGATAAAAATAATAATACAATAAAAATAAAATATAACAATAAGATAAAATCAAGCACCAAGTAGCAGACAGTAGTGGCTCAAACTGTATTGCTCAGTGCATGATAAAATAATAGTAACGATAGGTTAATAATATGAGACCTAATTGCACTGTATAACAGCAGCGGTATTGTACCTAATTTCAGGAATGGGCTAAAATTGGTCGACATACAGGACTGATCAGTACAGCACAGGTTCACTGACTTTTACTTATTTTTTGGATCTTTTGTTTTTCAGTATATACATGATCAAATATAGCAATTAAATTAAATATACACTAGCAGTTTTAGAACAATTTATATTTTTCCAATGTTTACTGGTAATTTAAGCAGTTTTTGTACAGTAAATAACCTTAAACTGTACAATAGTATGTATCTATAATAAAGAAATCCAGCATAAATTAAAATGTTTACGTCACCAAACACTGAAATAATATGCAGGTTTCTTACACAACATGCTTCCCCCCAAACATTAAGAACCTGGTGAACTTCCAGCTTTTCCTGCAGCAATGGAAGTCAATGAAGCCTTGAAATTTAATTTGAACAATTTTCATAGGTGCTGCTCCCAACTTCTGCTGAGCTGGAACACATTGTTCCTCCACCCTCTGATGCAGTATTAGTACAGTACTGTAAAACAGGAAGTATTACTGTATATGGAGATCACACTGTGGAGGAAAAGGTGGAGCTGGAGCACATTGTTCCTCCACCCTTTGATGCAGTATTAGTACAGTACTGTAGAGCTGTAACGTGTTCAACCAACCCCTGAGGCGTTACAGAACTAACCACCATATCCTGAGGTAGCAGATTGAGGAGGAGAAGACTAATGTCTGCAGCAAAGGGAGA
>JBBIGC010000001.1:16458790-16476252 GCA_037576955.1 Lepidarchus adonis
TAATGTTTATCAGTACATTGCAGAAAATAATGAACTTTATCACAATATGCTAATTTTTTGAGAAGGACCTGTATGTATATAAATTGTAAGTGATTTATTTATCATTTTGAGATTTTTTGAAAAAAAAAAAAACTGTTCTAGCCTCATGTGCATCCACAACTTTAACCCTGAAGACCTTCAGAGTTTTTTAGATCTTGGCACAATGACACCATGCTATTTAAATGTGAAGGTTCTAGAGTCTAGACTCTTAATTTCAGGTTTAAATAATACAATACACAATCAGGAAAATTTGGTTCTAATTGTATTAATGTATTAAGGTGTAAAACGTAGAAGTAATTACTTTTACCATGTTACTGATCTGTTTTTGTGTAAATTATAGGAATGAATATAAAATGTGCAATTTATGTGTCATATGTCTGGCTATAATGTCCTGATGTGAAAAGAGTGAAACGTTTGCTTGTTTAAATGTTACAAATCAAGTTGTATATGTGAATGTATGCACATAAACATTTACAGTATATATCTATATCTACAGGTTGAAAAGGGGAAATTCCAGTGGTATGGTTGTGGTGGACATTTCACTCCTGAGTGGACTTGCACCAAATATGCAAGATTTAGAAGACGTACGTTATATTACTTCTCAGTATAAGGGCAGTACTTTCCCCTCAGACAGGCTTCAAAATCAGTGTTCTTTCTGAAGTATGGTTTTCCCTGTAGAATGTGAAGGGCACAGAGAAATACATCGATCATTATGATGTCCACCACAATAAAGTTTTCCTCTACTTTAATAAGGTAATGTAACAATATATCTCTCTTTTGTGTCTGTCAGTCATATTTTTTAAATAGTTTTTCCTCTTCATCAACTACAATTACCAGAAATATATAGATTTATCATCTACACAGATCTGTTCATGTCACTTCATTTTCTTTGTTGTTTTTTCTTTTTTCGAACTCTGGCCCACACTACAGGATATTCAGGCCAGTTTCAAAGCTAAATTGCTTTTCATGACAATTGTGAAAGGTCTCCTGAGATTTGTGTGGTCGATCTTCCCAGATTAGCATGTGGTGTGGGGTGACTTTAATATAATCTTTACTTTTCCAATCTAGCTTTGGTACTTTGATGACTAAGAATGACCAAGAATAAAACCGATGAAAAATGACTTTATGTATGGGAACTTTTTTGACCAGGTTAAACCACACAAAACATTATTTATTTATGTACAGTATTTGCATTTATCTGATTCCCTGACCTTAAAAGTGCTACAATAACTAATACAGAGTACATATGTTATGAAAATTCTGTTCTTCTTTTTCATAGCTGTTTTTCTAGCCAAATGCTGAAAAATGTAAATGCAATAATGTGGCCTCAAATTTTAGCCACATACAGTATAAAGAAAATGTGGCCCACATTTTATGAAATGGCTATGGGATCAGACTTTCCAAGAGTTGGCCTAGACATGCTTTCTGGACAATGTTTGTGGTCAGTAATCGAGAACCGAATTGTTCACTGCAGTGTCTAATGGTTCTTCTCAACAGCTCACTGAAGAGGAGGAATGTCTTCGGTTCCGTGCAGAGCAGATCGTTCCCATGGGTCTCGTCCAACCAGCAGCTGCAGTCATTTATGACTACTACAGTCCAGGTAGACGCTCAGCACTGAGCAGTAATATCAGTGTTTAATAGAGAGAAATAACTGTTAATTCTCCACCATGTTGGGTTTACAGATATGAGGTGCGGCATATTCTACACCGCCCCTACCAACAGTCCCATGCTGTCCAAACTGTGTGAGGCGGATGTGTGTGTGTGTGCAGAAGGTGAGTATGATATTTCTCATGCTGTCCAATGTTAGGAGTCTTGCATTTGGTGGCATAGTTCAGAAAATGTGAAGTTTATCTGATAAAAAAAAAACAATGACAATTTATTTCCCACTGAGGAACCCTTTAGCAAGGTATCGTACACTGCTCCCTGGGTGTTGTTAATAGCTGTCCACTGCTCCATGTATGGAGGGGTTAAAGACACACACAGACTCTTTCACTCTTTTTTTCCTTCTTTTGCTTATGTGATTATTATGATTATTATGTATATTATGATTATTATGATTATGTGCATCTACTATATCTATATCAGGTGCTAAAACATTACTACTACGTGCAATATCAGTCACTGGTCCATAATCTTCTTTTGCAATATTCTTCATGTGCAATACCTTTTTCAATTACGTAATAATTAGTAGTTTACTTTTGCCAAAAAGTGCAACAGTCTTATTGTAGTGGTTGTTTTTTTTTATTTTATTTCTATCTATAGATCCTCTATTAGATTTTATCAGACTTATTTTATTTTTACATGATTCTGTTTTATTGTTCTGTGTCTCTGTGATTCTGATACATTTTAGGCTAATCACTACACCTTAAATTAATTTCCAAGATAAATATTTCATAACAACACTCATTTTATGCATATTTTGTGCTACTTGTTATTTAAAGGTAGTAGACCTCATCCCTTGTCCCACACTGGCCCTCCAGGTCCGAATTTGGTGACCCACGGTCTATGTAGAACAGTGTCCAGGACAGTTTGCTATTTTCCTTCTTCAAACACACTCACTACAACTGAAACTTAACAGGTGAGTTAAACCAGGTATATATGAGCAGGAAGAAAACCAAACTGCTGGACACTGGCCCTCCTGGACCGAAGTCCCAACACCCCTGATCAAAATTTCTGTCCTGATATGTTCAGTAGGTGGCCCTCAAACACCATGAACTGATTTATTCTGTTCCGTGCACTCACACTGGCAGCATGTTGTATTCAGCACACTGACCACAATGGTTAAAAAGCAGCACCATTTCAACTGTTTTCTAACTGTAGGAGGCTGTCCACGGCAGAAAGTCACTTTCAGCAAGAATATGGATGAAGACACTCGCAAAAGTTATGCATGCTTTTCTCCGGTTGTTGATTATGGTAAGGATGTTGTATATGTTGGAAATGGGCTGCTACTGTATTGCCTCAGGACAATAAATAAATAAATAAATAAATAAATTCCTTTCCCAGTTTACACCGTCAGGATTCTCAACTCCAGCGATGACGGCGTCTTCACAACTTACTCCACGTTAATCACCAACGTTCTACAGATCGGTGAGATTAAACTAGTGATCCACACCTGTCAAGTTCCACTTCACAATGAGGAACCATTACAATTACAGCTTTGCATTGATTTCAGCACATAAATATGAAAACACAGATAAAGAACAGAGGAGGAAAACACCCCTACAATAATGCCCCAGCTATTGCCCCTCTGTGATTCTACTGGTACTTTAGCACAAAGCTAAACATATGAACATGAACACTTTTTGAGTATACATTCCTTGTCTACACAGGCCTTCAAATCATAAGTAATGAATGCGAACTGATCGACATATTTTGTAGTGGTACTTGATTGACTTCAATATGACCTTACATTCACAATTGTTTGCCTTTGTTGAACTCCGACCTGCCATCCAGACTGTAATGTTACGTGTTGACCTTTTGGGGCAGTAATGAGTCAGTTCAGACTGTAATGTTATGTGTTGACCTTTGGGGGCAGTAATTAGTCAGTCCAGACTGTAATTTTATGCGTTGACCTGTGGGGGCAGTAATAAGTCAGTTCAGAGTGTAATGTTGTGTGTTGACCTGTGGGGGCAGTAATACGTCAGTTCAGAGTGTAATGTTGTGTGTTGACCTGTGGGGGCAGTAATAAGTCAGTTCAGAGTGTAATGTTGTGTGTTGACCTGTGGGGACAGTAGTGAGTCAGTCCAAATTGTAATTTTGCGTGTTGACCTGTGGGGGCAGTAATGAATTAGTCCAGAGTGTAATGTCGTGGGTTGAACTGTAGTGGCAGTAATGAGTCAGTCCAGAGTGAGTCTGTGAGCTGTGGGGTTTGAAGTTCATCCTTCATTGCATAATGAAATATGGATCAGTGTCTTTATTAGAGCTAAACCTTTTGTGGTGATTTAGACAGAGAAAATATCGCCCCCTACTGGGTTCACCCTCTGACCGACAAATGTGTGAAGAATAATTTCAGCTCCCAAAGAACATTAAATTAATGTCATGTAAATGCAACAAAGATGTTTTCTCTCATCTGGATTTTGTCAGAAAATGATGAGAGTCATGTTCCTAATCATGTTAACTGTTTATTGGAATTGTCAGACTCCTGTTGGGTGGGAGTTCTCCATTAGGTGTCCAACTAGGTTGTGATACTACTGGGCTTTACAACAACTGAACATAATTTTTTCTAAATTATGGACATGAAATAGCAGAACTGCAGTACCCACCATGTTTAAAAACAAACTACACTACTGAAGCACACATTTGAATCTTAAAGGTTTAATGGCTTTTTATTTTGTAAAACCAGGATTAAGGCAAGACACTATAGCGGTATTGTTTTTTTTTAACAGTAATGATAAGTCTTTACTGTTTGATAACAGATATTCTTAAATAACTTCATTTTGTAAAAATATGTTTTGGTATGCAACTGAAACGTTGTCTACCTAATATGCAAATGTTGCATATTTGGGGAAAAAAATCAGTATAGATGATTAAAATTTCACTTTTTTATTCACTAATTTCATATAAAAACTATTTTGAACCCCATTTGAGTCATGTGGCAAGAAATCTGCCATTACACTCATTCAGGATATGATTAGGAATAGAATGTTAAGCAGTGGTGCACGAATGCATACGTTCCTGACGTTTGTTTGTAATTGTGGTGAGAACCCGTTTTTGAGAAAAGCAGTGAATCATGAGGTCAAAATGGCGTAGATGGAGTTAAGAGTTCTCCTTCACCTGTTCAGAAAACTATTTTAATGGAAAAATAACATTGTCATATTATTCATTAAATATTATTTTAACAAACAAACTTCAGGCAAGGACGCCGATATCGGAAAAGATACCGTACGTGAGATGATCCAGCGAATTTCCTGCAATGAAGTAGACATGGCGATTGGTGCAGAATACCTGATCATGGGGAAAGACAGCAGCATCTCCACAGTGAAGGAAAGGTAAGCTCTGGAAGACTTTTTCATTTCAAAATGATTTTGCATGCTTATTAAGCTCAATACATTTTTTTCAGATATAAGTACATATTGAACAACAAGATGTGGATTGAGGAGGTGCCCCAGGAAAAGAAATGCAGAGCCTCCAGAAACAGGCAGGCTTGCCAACTCCTGAAGAACTTCATCGGGCAGCACTTCATAAAGCAGTGCGCAGATTAGAGACCCAGGTAATTCTGGGAGGGAGAGGATGGAGTTTGGAAAGCATGACATTCGGAGGACGTGGCTGAGCTGAGTAAATCGTGTGCTTTTATTTTCAGTGCATATGACAAAGAAAGAAAAGCAGTTTGTGGAACAGCACAGTTCAACGTTCAGCAAAAGCATCACCCTTCTACTGAAGAGCCATGGTGTTTGGCAATGTTGCGTGTCGCTTATGCTTTGGAAAAGGCAATGTAGAGGCTATAATTTCTGGAATGAGCATTTATGAAATTGTAATTCTTGATATTGAGTCATACAGCATGTAGCACTACTTAATAAAGATTATGCCAGATGGATGTTATAGAGGCCTTGACAGAAGCATAAAAAGTTCACATTGTGTGACGTAAGGTCAAGGGTTTTTCAGTAAGCTGCATGAAACGTCTAAAAACGCTTTGACAACGCTAAAGTAACCGTCTGATATTCTGGACCTGACACTGAATACTGACTTCACTCTGTAAAATATGTAGCCTGAGTAAGAATGTCACATCTTTAATAAAAAACACCAAAAGAACCAGTTGCATCATTTAGAATTCTTCTGAAATTAAGCCTCTGATAGGAAACAGTGGTTTAATAACTTTCTATTGGGTGAAACCAGACCTACGGCAAGACACTACAGGGAAATAGGGAATATTTATTAAACAGCAGAGTTCATAATTATCCATATTTGCTGTTTGATAACAGATGTTCTTACCAAATTATTTTTTGCTGAAAGTTTGTAAAAATGTGGTAATATGCAAATGAGATGGCATCTCTGATATGCAAATGTTTGCAGAAAGAAATCTGTTTTAATAAAAATAAACCATTATGAACCTCATTTGAGTAATGCAGTAGCAAATGCTTCATTACTCTTTCAGAATATGGTTAGCAATGAATATGTAAGTGTTGGTGGTGGCAAAAAGTTGATTTTGAGAAAAGCTTTGGGCCTCAGAACTGCTTCATCCAGGGATGATGAAGATTGGACAATGGTGGTTCTAATGGTAAAGACTTTGACCTTGTGAGCAAGTCCCAGCCCAGGCACCTCTGAGAAACCATTGAGCAAGCATCCCACTCCACTGCTCCCCGGGGGGTGTTGATAGCTGCACCATGTCATATTTTACTGTAGTGCGATGATGTGTGATGACACCGCTAATGCTATGTGATGGAGCTTAGGCTTAATAAACATTTTGGAAAATGCAAGTAAAAGTGAAAGCAAATTGAAGAAAGACACCAAAATGAAGATTTCTGTTGAAACATTTCTGATTGCGGATTAATCAATTTATTTTAAATGCAACTGAAGGGCAGGTCCAATCTCACCATTTTTGCCTGTAATGTCTTGCCTTACACACTAGTCTGGACCGGTCGATGCCAGGATTTCAAGATATGCAGACAAACTTTAAACGCTATTTACACTTCATCAAATGATCGGCCTTCGCTCTTGGCACAAATCTCAATGAGTTTTTGCTTTGTAATGTGATTCACATTTTGGCAATTTACGTTCACCCTACGCTGAAGCAATCCATGCAAAAGCATCTACTGTACGCACTGTATGTCAAGGCATTGGTATCGGCGATAAAGACGAAAATGTTTAGAAAAATAACAAATTATAGCATTGTGTACAAAATAAAAATAAATTAACTGTTTGTCCTTCATACAACCTTCTAAATTTGTGCTGCTGCAGTGTGTATGTGTGTGTGCGTTATGGCTAACACCCTTGCAAGAGACTTTTGCGGCAAATGCACACTAGAACTATAAGCTGCTGTTCTTCTACATGTGCCACAGCTAGAAATACTGGCTTGATCCTACTAAAAGAGAGTGGATTCCCAATCCCTCGTTACAGCAAAAAGCCATCCAATGTACGTATGATATGATACAAATGTGCCAACATATACAGCGAATACAGTCAATGCACAGAGAGTCAGTTTGATGCGAAATGGCTTGCATTCACAGTACATTTATAAGATCAATCACTCTGTAGGTCTGGTTGGTTGAGAAGAAAACCCCTAAGGAACTTTGCTCCCATGCCACTGCCACTTATCTAGATCACTGGTGGGCAAATACAGTCCTGAAGGGCACAGTTTGGTAGTTCCCCTGGGAATGAATAGATCCAGGTGTGTTTGGTTAGGTAATTCACCAAACGGGATGTCCTGATTCAGTCTCGAAGATTGTATGGATACGGGTGCTGGTCAACGGATGGGATCGAGCATGAACGAGTCTAAGCCTGATCCTTTATTTTACATCATTTATCACTCAGGTGCTGTAAATATAGAGCTTTATGTCAGCGTATTGTTAAAATCTTAGCAGTGTAGATATATTTTAAACTGGAAAATGTAAGCAGTCCACTGCCCACATGTACTGTAATAACATAGATGCATTTAATGCTACCAATCAGATATGACACCTAAAAATAACCACTCAACAGAATCCAGCCAGTTCATTCAGAAAACTCACTGCACCGAAGCAACACACACTGGAGGACACTTTAAAACATGGACAGAAATTTCCTTGAGAGCGCGAAAAGGTAAAAAAGACAGCTGAAACTGAATTCATAGCTTTGGATGAGCAGCCAATCAGTGTAGAGAATACAGGATCTCCCCATCTATTGGAGCTAGGATAAGCCCCGCCCCCTCTACACTACATTTCAGACACTGCCCTACCAGAGCTTTACAGCAAGGTTTTCCATCACCTATGAGGTGTTTTATTAGATGTGACTGTGATCAGATTTACCATAGACATTTGGAGTCTGATGTTCACCCAGTGTGGACACTTAGCCTCACTGCTCACTGGATTAACCCCTCGTTTAGTTTAAAGCATGTTGTATTGAAGTGTGTGAGTCTGTCTGATCTCATACAGCAGAGTATGTAAAACAGGCAGTTGGGGACATGCTGGGCACAGTTGAGCATATACATTGGATTTGAATAACTTTAATGTACCTAAAGATGGCGCTGTGAGGCTGTTAATTAGGAAAATGCTAACGTTGGATCAGTCCTACTAGACACAATAATAAATTAATTGGATCAGACATAAAAAATCAGGACATCCCTACACCAATCTCTGCTGGGCACCAGCCCTCAAAGACTGTCTGATCTAGAAATGGTCTTGATGTTTTAGCTAAACCAACATGCTGCTAAAATACTTTGAAAGTTTAAAGAGTAGCTGCCTTCACAAGCACTGCTCAGAGTACTGTGACGATTATTACTCACTTATGTTGGCGACGCTTTCTGATCTGGATTCCAAATCAGTGCAGTAGGAATACATGTTAAGCTCCCGTCCAATTAGCATCAATTCAGCTTGAATAATGTGGATTTCTGGTTGTGACTTCTCCCTAAAGGTTGTTTCAGTGGCTGAGACCTTCCTGGTGTGCAAAATAAAACTGTAAATGCTAAAGATCATTGCACCTGTACAATACATTTGCTGGGTCATCCTTCATTGGCAGTAGTGGCCAGGTCCTACTGCAGGTAGCGGTACACTTTGAAACAGTGGTTCCCAGAGTCCGCCACGGCCACATGACCATCAGAAGTGAGAGCAAGCCCCTGAGGGCCATACAGCGGGTCCGCCGTCGTGTTGATGTACGACAAGAAGGATCCTGAACTGTCAAACACCTGCAGAAAGACAATACAGTGTAGATACAGTCATGAAGCGCTGTGTTAACCTGCAGTACAAATCAGTCTAAATCAGGGGTGTCAAACTCAGGTCATAAAGGCCGGTATCCAGCACAATTTGGTAGTTTCCCTCCTCAAACACACTAACTCAGCCTGGCAATTAACAGGTGAGTTGAACCAGGTGTATCTAAGCAGGGAAATCCTTAAACAGGACCAGAGTTCCACCCCTGGTCTAAATGCTGAACTGCACTTCTGAAGGTGTTCACATCTGCTGACACGTAGCATTAATGTGCACTAGGGGGCAGTATTTGTGCTAGTACATGGAGATGTCTCATGGAGTGGAGCGACTATCAGGGATACCCTGGAGGGCCGGGGTCCAGCACAGTTTGGGTTCTTCTCCTCAAACATTCACTACATTTGGCAAATGAACAGGTGAGTTGAAGCAGGTGTGCTTGGAAATGTGCTGGACCTGGGCTCTCCGGGACTGGAGCTGGGAATCCCTTGTCTAAGCACTTGCCCTATCTCACATGATCTAGATACAGGGGATCCCTTAGAAGGAACACTTAAAAAATTTATTTTCCACAAATATTTATCATAAGTGCACATACTGACCATGAAAAAACTCATGACTTCAAAGGGCCCACATCATAAAAAGCCAAAGTTTCCTCAGGCTACATACGTACCATCAACATTTACAATTCATCACGTGGTCCAGGTAAAATGTTGGCCAAAAATGTTTTAATTCACTGGTTTTGTGATGTCACAAAATCCCATTTTTGTACACCAGTCAAAAATATACATATATACTGTAGAAATTTGCCATATTTTACTGTCACAATACAGCACAGCCAATCAGAACAGAGGTCATTTACATGAGCCACAAACAGCATTCCAAGGATAAAGCAGAGGATCTACAAAAAGGTGTCACTTCACATAAAGAAAGTAAAAACATCACGGAAACTGTGTAATTACATGGAAAGGGGCGCGGCTGTGGATTGATAATGATGGTTGTGGGGTCATGTAAATATTAAATATGACAGGTTTTGCTACACACACAAAATCAATGCCATAACATTAAGACCACCTGCCTCATATTGAGTAGGTCCCCCTCATGAACAGCCATAACATTAAGACCACCTGCCTCATATTGAGTAGGTCCCCTTCTTGCTGCTGAAACAGTAACTACTGCAAATCTGGATCCCTCCACAAGACTCACTGTTCTGGAGATGTTCCATCATAATTACGCCCTCAGATCCTTACGCTTCTGCTTCCAGCACATCAACTTTAAGAACTGAAAGTTCACTAAGTCTTTAATATATCCCACCACCCTGAAAGTAGCCATTAGAGTGAAATAACTAATCAATGTTACTCGTTTCACATGTGGTCTTAATGTTATGGCTGATTTGGTGTATGTATTAATAACTGATGGGAACATAGCACATATTTTATGAATAACTGATATGAGGTTATGACAACATTGTGACAGCTTGTTATTTATAGTGCGTACTGTACCTGAGCAAAAAGAACAGTAATGTGGAAAAATCTACCTGTATCCTACTGTTACCCCAGTCGGCAACAATAATGTTTCCATTGCCGTCCACTGCCACACCTGTGGGAGCGTTGAACTGACCATTGCCTTCTCCGTGAGATCCAAATTTAAAGAGAAACTCCCCGTCTGCGTTATACACCTGAGGAGGGGAAATTAGAAAGACACTATGCTGAACGGATGAGGGTCTGTCAGCCTAGTTGTTAGATTAATTTATTCATCCATTGCCCAAACTGCTTAAAGTGGTGCTTGAAAGTTGATAAACCCTTTAAAATGTTGTATATTTTTATATGAATGTTCCTAAAACATCATCTGGTTTTTCATCAAGCCCTAATAGTAAAATGAAGAATGAAGAAAACACAGAAATTATTATATTTGATTAGGTTTATTTATTTATTTATTTATCTTTAAAACATACAATAACATACCTGTGTATAGCAAAAGTAAGTGAACCCATAGGATTACCATATAATTTAGATTTTAATAATTTTATAATTTAAATCAATTTCAGGATGACAATCTGGTGTGAGTGGGAGACCCTGTTTTATTTAAAGAGGAACCCATGGTAACTTCTAAGCAGCTGAAGATCTGTCTCACAATGGGTAATATTCTTATTTAAGAAAAAGGAAATAAATAAAAAATAGTAATAAAACACTAAATAACACTGATGTGAATGACGGGGAGAAACAACGTGTTCTACAAAAAGAACATATCTGTTCATCTACAGTTTACTAAAGATCATGCTCACAAACCAGAAGGATACTGGGAAAAAAATAGAAAAATCGAACTGAATTTTTGGCTTAAATTAAGAGCTGAGGAATATTACATTTGGAGAAAGAAAAACACTGAATTCCAACATAAGAACCTTATAACATCTGTAAAACATGGTGGTGGGAGTGTTTGGGTCTTTTTGGCTGCTTTTAGGCCTGGGCAGCTTGCCATCATTGATGGAACAATTAATTATGAATTACAACAGAGAATTTTAAAGAAAAATATCAAGAATGTCAGTAAACTGAATCTCAAGAGAGAGTGGGTCATGCAGCAGAACAACGATCGCAAACACACAAGTGGTTCTACCAAACAACGGTTAAGAAAGAATAAAGTGAATGTTCTGGAATGACGAAGTCAAAATCCTGCCCTTGATCTAACAGAAATGTTCTGGAAAGATCTAAAGTGAGCTGTTCATGTGAAGAAATCAGATGATGTTTTTGGAACATTCATATAAAAATATATTGTTAACATTTTAAAGGGTTCACAGAATTTCAAGCACTGCTGTATCCATTTTGAGTGGTGGAAAAGCTTAAGCCAATCAGCCCAAGGCAGGAGGCCAACCCATCACATGGCAACACAGAGACAGACAACCATTCAAGGGTAATGTAGAGTCACCAGTCAACCTAAACCACAAGCCTTTGGACAGTGGGAGGAAACCAGAGAACCCGGAGGAGAGCTTGTATACTCCACAAAGAACGACACCTGTGGACGACCCGGGGGGTCGAACCCAGGACCTATATGCTGTGAGGAGACAGTGCCACCCATTTTGTAAAAAAAATGGACACTGTATAATCACCAAATCAATGTATAATGCTAACATTCAATGACATGAGGAACAGCTGAAGCAATAGACAGAGACAACCACAACATACCTTAACAGAGTGATTATGGAAATCTGTCACAACAATTTCATTCTTGTTGTTTATGGCCACAAAATGAGGACCTGGGCATGAGGGAAGGGGTAAAAGAGAGAGAGAGTACACAGATTTAACATTGCATATGTATGAATGAGTTAAGACTGAAACAGTGTAGCTCATCACATGCATCCTGAATGTGGATTGAAACTAATATTAAACTGAAATTTATTAAAACATGTTTGTCTGGGGTGAACCTTAATATGTACAAGCCAGTACCGTATCAGATTTTACTTACTGAAGGCCGGGCCAGATTTACTGAGCTTCGGATCCGTCGGAGTGTTGGGAGCACTTTTTTCTGGAACAAAGAAAAGGATGAGAGTCATCAGATCACAATTCTACATGAGGACTTGGATTATAGCCAATAGTGAATATTCTAACATGGCAAGAGGGTATTTTATTTTACAACACCAATTCTAATGCAGTTAGGACACTGTAAAATGTAAATAAAAACAGAATGGAATGATTTGCAGATTTCATAAAACATATTTTATTCACAATAGAAGATAGATAATATTGAATGTTTAAATTGAGTAAATGGACCAATTAGGACATCTGGGAACTGAGGAGACTAGTTGCTACAGTTTTGGGAGAGGAATGTTGTCCCATTCTTGTCTGGAATAGGATTCTAGCTGCTCAACTGCTGGGTCTTTGTCAGATAATGACTATCCTCTTTAGTCTGGAGGACGCAATGTTTTATAAAAAATAATTTCAGATTTCGATTCCTCTGACCACAGAACAGTTTCCCACTTCAACTCAGTTCATTTTAAATGAGCTTTGGCCCAGAGAAGACAGCAGCATTTTGGAATCATGTTCACATATGGCTTCTTTGTATTTTGTATCCAGATATCAATCAGTAAAAACAGACATGCCTTATGGAGTCCCTCAAGGATGTATCCTCGGGCCCCTTCTGTTTAATTCTGTACATGCTTCATATTAGTCAAATATGAGTCAGTGGTTTTGGAGGAGTGGGTGGGTTTGTGGGCGGGAAACAAAAAAGGGGGTCAATTGTCCTCAGATTCTGACATTTCGGGGAACTCTCACCAGATGACTTTACTCAATTTGTGCCTTGAAAAAGTAAACGACTGGATGCAGCATAATTTCCTTTAATTAAATAAAGATAAGACAGAGGTAATTCATTTTGTGAACAGAGAAGGAAGGCTACAACCTAGTGTCTATCTGGAGTCTGGAATCATGTATGATTAATTCAGCTTCAACCATCATATCAAATCTATAACTAAATCACTCTTTTGGCATCTCAGATTTTCTGTCCATACAGGGTTTAGAAAAACTTATCCATGCTTTCATATCTTGCAGGGTTGACTATTGCAATTCTTTATTCATTGGCCTTCCCAAAAAGATCCATCAGACAATTACAACTTCTACAAAATGCTGCTGCTAGAATTTTTACTAAAACTAAGAGAGAACAGTCCTCATATAGTATTTTACAAAAATGTTTATCACTGACACTTGAATGACAGTTTTTTGACAGGTATTTTCAGTTATGAGCATCTACAGCATAATGTCACTGCAATCAATGCTAAAAAAATCTTCAAGTGCTGAATTGTAAAGGGAAGCAGCTGCCAGTGGAATAATACAGGTGTGAAAATGTAAAAAAAAAAAAAAGGCTACCCCCCCAGGAGACACCTCAGAGATTACAGCTATTTTCTTCCATCAGGTGATTTTGTTTTTCATTTGGAACTATTCTTCAATAAGTAAAGCACCTGAAAACTGCCTGTCTGATGTTCCCTTGGCTCCAAATTTGGTCACCAGCTTGCCGTTGGACTGGAAGATGAAGACACAGCAGGCTTTATTGTCTGCAGCTATAATATGGCCATTCTTGTCCACAGCTACTCCTTTAGGTCCCATCAGTCGGCCGGCTCCAATTTTATTCTAAGGGAAAAGCAAAAGACACAAGACTAAAAACAAAAGTAATCAACATAATTACAAATGTGTGATTATATTTAGAAAATGAGAAGTGAAGGGAAATGACTGCTTTTCTTCTGTAACTCCGGTTTTATATGTGTCGTGTATGTTTTGTGATTCATCTTTATTGTCTCTATGGGGGGGGGGACTTTTTTTCACTTATACTGTATTATTTTAGAATAATATGGGGGAAGGACGACACTTTTTTTAACTTATACTGTATTATTTTAGAACAAGGGTGTCGGACTCCGGTCCAAGTTGTGCAGAATTTTCCAGTTTGACACCTCTGTTATAAAAGTTTTGTAGAAATCTGTACTAAAAAATATGCCAATATATCAGGTGCCTAAGGATGTGCCTGGTATTGTAACATGATGCTTGTCCTACCCATTTCTATTGGTCAGATGTGGCATAACCATTGGGGAAATGGTTGCCGCCCAACACCAGCCCATCACGGCATGCCTGCAGAAACAAGGGCCCTAATGCCCTCCACTGGCCTGGCATAGGTGCCACCCTTACAGGTATAGATGGATGACAAAATGGAGGTAATATCATAGTTCCTGATAAAAGCAGTGACACTCACTTTAAACTTGCCATCAGAGGAGAAGATAGTGATCCATCTGTTGTCATAGTCAGCTACAATGATGTCTCCATTCATGTCTACTGTGACTCCAGTGGGACGCTGCAGTTGCCCTGGAGAACGGCCCCTGACCCCAAAGCGCAGCTTGAACTGACCATCATTAGAGAATACCTGCAGAATGTCAACAACAACATTTATACGTCTAATAACAAGCAGATAAACCTCTATGTAAATCCCCTGTGTGGATGTAATATAATGCTTATAGCACCTGTATGCACTGGTTATTACTGTCTGCCACCACTATGCGTCCATTGCTGGAGGTGGAAATGCCCTGAAGGTTGGAGAATTCTCCTCGTTCCCGCCCTCTCGTCCCTGCAGAAACATATTACATTAACTTCAGTGATGAACACCAACAGTTGACACCTTATGCAATGGGTGGAAGATTTTAAGATGAGTTATATTTAGACAATACATTAATTTACATCTTTCACCCTAACCCAAAGACTTTATACCAGCTTTGGACAGTGGGGAGGAAACCGGAGAACCCAGAGGAAACCCACACAAACACGGGTCGACCCGTGGGATCAAACCCAGGACTTTCTTATCATAAAGAGACGGTGCAAACACATATTTATCACAAATTGTTGATGTTTGGTTTTTATCACATTTTTAAAATGCCATCTAATTGGGTTGCATCCTTTTTGTAAGCAACTACTGCAGACCTGGAACAGCTCACAATCCACATGCTGTTCTGGAGATGCTCCAACACAATAAGGCCTCAGATACTTACATTCCTGCTTCCAACACAACTGAGTGTTCACTTGCTGCTTAAGAAAGCCCATCGCCCTGACAGGTGCCATTGTAATAAAATAATTACAGTCAAACCCTGTTAGCTCGCCCTTATTGGTCCGGGTCCTAAATTTGGCTGGGTTGTTGAGCTAGCTAAATGAATAGGTGAGAGAGATAAATGAAAGTAAAAGTTACTATATTAGTGACATTTTTTTGAAAACTTTTTCTTTTACTGATTTTCTAAAATATTTTACTTAAAATTTAAGCATTTAAATAAAGAAATAACACAAAAAGAAAAAGATTTATGATGAAGGAATTATATGTTACTGTTCTGTGCAATTCCTTTCAAAAAGCCATCATATCACTGTTCTACACAACATTGTACATACTCGTGCATTAGTTCTGAATCTGATGAAAACGATATAAAAGTTTTCTGCTTTTGGGAAACCAGAATGCTGCCCGGTGACGATAGCTGGCTCTGCTCAAAGTAATGCATTACAAGGTTAAGGACTTTGTACTTTCCACATTCTCCATCTGAGAATGTCACCAACAGTACCAAATATACTAACGGGTTGATGAAATCGAGCTGTAAAAATGTCAGCGATATCCTACTGTCTTTGTCCAGTTATTCCAAATTTCCTTTTTTGCTCGCCAGAATTTATTTTCATTTCATTCATACTTTCATTTACCAGATATTTTGGGTCTAATTCACAAACTAGTACGCAGACTGATGGTCCAGACACCAACCAGACAGAGGATGCATCAGTGATTGGTCCACTGTATGTAAGCGTCACCCACACAGCAGCAGCCGACCTCCGAAATTAGTCTGAGGCTACAGCGTTGAAACGGACCAAAGTTTGGTGAGCTATAGATGGAGAAATGCATACACCAGACACTCTGCATGTTGTGGCTAAGGGGAGAGGTGAGGTTGGCAGCTTAACAAGGTAAATAACAGGAAGGAAATCTGTCCTGCAGCCTTTCATGGCAAGTGGTGAGTTTGGTGAGATAACTGGGTGTGAGCTAGCGGGGTTTGACTGTAGATTATAAATGCTCTTCACCTGTTATGGATGTTATGGATGATCAGTGTATAAGCGTCATAATTTCAGCAGAAAGTGGCCAAATGGTCAATTTATAGCCCCATCAAAAATTAACAAACAAACCTGCAGAGCCACTCTTAATTATGTGGCCCTTAGTTTTCCCACACTCACCCACTCTGTAGATGAGCTCGTCCTCTATGGGGTTTTCCTTCTTCTTGGTGGTGCTGTACATGCTGGAAGGCCGACGCACTGCTTTCTGACGAACGTGTCCTCCACCCCCTCCTCCGCCAGGGGACTTTACGCGCCTCTTCACATCGTCTGGGGACTGTGGGGCGTCACAGGGTTTTATGGCACGTAGACGGAAGGGACTGCCCCGTACAGGCTGGCCGTACAGCATCAGGGAGAAGGAAAACTCCCCCTCGCTCCGCAGTGTATAGCCCACGTCATACGTCCCGTTTTTATTGTCCATCACATCCGCTGTAGTGACAGAACTGTCCGGACCGGCAATCTGAGCCTTTAGAGCTGCATTCCCTGTCTTAACCAGCTCACCAGATTTATCCTAGTGAGAAAAACAAAATAGAACAAAACAACAAAAATGAACAAATTGTACAGTGGGCTTTTTAATGGATGAGATGGTCCAACCCAAACAGTCAGAGCATTTTATGAAGCTACTCTGATAATGTTAGCACTATGGATGCATTAGGATTTCAGAATCACATGAGTATCAGCAAATATCTGCATTAAATTATTTTCATTAAAATGTCATTAAAAACATGTGTAGAATTCGTGTCCCATTATTTGCTTAGAAAGTTAACCAGAGCTGACGTCTCATAGAATATAGTGTGATGTTTTGTCAGTAGGATAATTAGAAGATCTAAATTTGGAAAAGATGTGGGAATATACCAGTGTCACCATACTCACAGCAAAAAGGTCCTGGGTTCGATCCCTGAGTCGGCCTCAGGTACCTTTCTGTGTGGAGTGTGTGTGTGTGTGTGTGTGTGTGTGTGTGTGTGTGTGTGTGTGTGTGTGTGTGTGTGTGTGTGTGTGT
>JBBIGC010000001.1:16484239-16498479 GCA_037576955.1 Lepidarchus adonis
AAAGAAAGAAAGAAAGAAAGAAAGAAAGAAAGAAAGAAAGAAAGAAAGAAAGAAAGAAAGAAAGAAAGAAAGGAGAGTAAATAAATAAATAATGAGAGGCTAAGAAAATGGATAAAAATAGTAAATAAATATATTAAAGAGTGAGGTAGTAAGTAATTTAATAGGCAAATAAGCAAACAAGAGGGTAAAAATTAAGTGCTTAAATAAATAAACAAACAAGTAAGTAAGTAAGTAATTAAATAAATACTTAAATAAATAAAAACAAACAAACAAGTGAGTAAGAAAGGAAATAAATACATAAATTAATTAATTGTAAGCAACTCAGTTTTTCTTTTTCCTGAAATACATGGAGTGATGATCTTAAAGTGGATGCGACTCATGTTTTCCATGGGGCAGGGAAAAATGGACAAACCGAATAACAGAATTGTTATGAAACCAAGCTCTCCCACATTCCACAGCAACAGCATTTCAACTACAACACCATGCAGCACCACTCAGCACAGGGAACTAACATTTTGGTAAAAACATCTCACAGATGTGATGATTTCTTCTGCGAAACAGTAGATCTGAGAAAATCAATGTGGGTGAAATAAACAAAGAGGTAAAGATAGGCAAAGGAGTTTGAACTGTTTAAGATCCTCAGTTCACAATGTAGGGCCAATAATAGCAATTTTTGAGTCATTTTTGCTTGTGAATAGGTGAATAAAACTCTTATCTAGGTCTAATATTTACTTTAACTTACAACTGGCTACTATTATGTAAGATAACCAGCCCAAGGCCAACGGTTTATGCAAAGCCCTTACAGACAGATCCCGTAGATACTGAAGATGAGCTGGACTTATGAAAATGTTACCAACTTCTCTAGCTGTGCATTCAGTTCTCAACATTGTGACTCTGCATCATGTACAGGAATGTTATGGTACATGTGTTGCTTAAACACATACATCTCCAGGGTTGAGGCCTAGTGTGAAACAGTATTAGGGTCCCGGGTTGTTTTACTGTTCCAACAATATTGTGTAAATAAAACCTGAGCTCGTGGCCAAACTTTAAGATGAAGTTGAATCAAAAATGTTACAATGAGATATTTGAAATGTGGCACCTGTTTAATTCCAGCAATATTGTGACACCTGGTTACTATCATTCATTGTTGGCAACATGTCTGGTTGAAATCATTTTAATTCAAGAAGTATATTTTTAATCTAAAAGTACATTTTAATTTATACTTTATACCTGAGTTTACATTTTAGCTATGAATAGCGATTGCTGGTCCAGTGATGCTGGACTCCTTTAATGTTGCTCACTCCTCACCCGTTTATCATTTTAGAGCAAGCGCACACCAAAAGGAGAAGAGCAGAGCAGAACATCAACTAACTTTAGTTCCTATGCTGGTGGCTGCTGTATGTTCAAGGAAGTTTAAGCTGACACTGTACCTAAAGAGGAATCCTCCAATTTCCCATAATTTTACTACAATGGCATAACCAACTGCCTGAAAGTGGTTAGATGTAAAATGCAGTGTTCAAGACTCCAAATTGCTTATAATAATCAAAACATTAAATATCTAAATGCCTGTAGAAGCTATCGCACACAGCCTAGAGGTCACATGGAATGGTTACACTGTCTGAGACATTGTTTTATGACAGTTATATTGGGCATAGATGTTCATTATTTCACCAAAGAACCAAAATACATTTATTTGAGTTCAACCTCTGAATAAATCGAAAGAAAGAATTTTTTTAAAAAGCACAACTAACCATTTCTGGCCCTTGGGGCTTCTGGCCCTTGCTCTGCGTTCCTCGTATGCTCCGCCGTACAGATGCTGAACCCTTGCTGTCGGTCTGATCTTTATGGCTGAACAGTTCCTCCATCCCTTTGGTGTCCAGCTCATACTCCTTCTTCTTCTCCACAGTCCATATGTTGTGTTTGCCAAGCACGGTGTCCTGAGGTATGGCCTCCCAGTTAAAGTTCCTCATCCGCGAGCCCTTTCTGGCATCTCTGGACAGCGGCCTCCCTCCAGGCATGGCCAAGAGAGGTGGAGGTGGTGGAGGTAAAGGAGGCGGAGGAGGTGGAGGTGGAGGTGGTGGAGGAGGTGGTTCTGCCATGGGCTCTGGCACTTCAGCACACTACAAACGAGAGTGGATTTGTTTCAGCATGGCAGATCTCCAGCTGTGAGATGGACCCTCAGCGCTGTCAAGGCAAAGGGAAGAAGGGTGAGGACACACGTGACTAAAATAGCAGCGGTGTCAGTTGGAAATATGTGTAACTCACCATCTCTGTTCACAGCAGGTCCACAGAGAAAAGAACCACAACCCAAAACACTGAAGTTCTCAGTGAAGGCTGATCTAAAGTCAGTGTGGGAGAGTGAAAGGTCACTTACTTGCCCTCAGATAATCAGCTTAGGAGCAGTGGAGTCTCTGAAGTGGCTGTTCAGAGAACTCGGACTGTGTGGCGTTTAATCAAAGAGGTGCAGGAGTGTGTGTGTGTGTGTGTGCTTTGTCGACTGAGGACAGTATGTATGATGCAATGAGCTAATCACGCCCAAGTTCCACCCTCTTTCTCCACACACTGACACACACACACACACACACACACACACACACACACACACACACACACACACACACACACACAGGCCCCACAAAGTAGGTGTAGTTCTGTAGTACTGCTACTTTTTGGCAGAATTTCGTTCTGTTTAGACTTTTTTTTTTGTCTTTGGTGATGTGTAACCGTAGACAGGAAACTAAAACAGTCTGCTTTAGTTAAAGACACCACAAAACTGAAATTATTACACATCAAACTGTAATAAAAGCATAAACAGGAATCCTGTAGTTTCACAGGCAGAGCAACTGACATCAGTATTATTGATTATTACAGTAATAAGCTGCACATAAATATTTCTTACATGTTGTGTACAGGCTACACTCTGGTATTTCGACAACTTCATTTATTGTATATTGTGTAGTCTTGTATGCTGTATATTGTGTACAGTATATTGTACATAGTGTATTGTGTATTGTATAGTCTAATGTCTATTGTGTAGTGTATGTGTACTTGGCCAAAAACGTACATCTTTAAATCTGAACCAGTTTAGAGTGATTTAGGTTTTTGCTTTCTACTGTTCATTTTAAAACCCAGCACATGAATTATACATTTTTCCCACCAACATAATATCTAGATAACATGATAAAACGTAATTTTTCATTACACTTCTCTAGCTTTAAAAAGTGGACAAAATTGCACTCATTACTGGAGTACAATAATTTTAAACACATTTTACTGTGGTTTAGACACAACAATTTAATAACACAAATTGAACTTTCATTACATTTTCATTACATGCATTTTTTTAAAATAAACATTTATTTAAGTTAACAGAGCAACATGTGTGTGTGTAAGGAGCGGGATTTATTTGTGTGTTGGGGAAGTCTGTTCAATCATTATATTTTATTACTGATATTTTATGCTTGTAGTACTGATAGACTTTTATTTTGACAACTTCATGAACTTCAACAGTGACAGAAAAAGGACTGGGCCTCGTGATAACTCTTCCTACTGGACATTGCCCCTCTTACTAGACATTCTTCTGGCTTGCAGATACCCACGTGATTATAGCAGCCTCACACACTTGACCAGTCTCCATGGTCTACCCCAGGGGGTCCAAAGTAACCCTCCAGGAACGGAGAGTTACACTAAAAGCTTTCCCTGTATACAGATCACATCAGAGATGACTGATTATTTTAGTGGAGGGTTGATGATAGTGGTAGGGGCGTAGCACTATCACACGAAGGGCAACTAACCTTACTACTAATCTAAGAACTCATATGTATAACAAAAAAAACTCTGAATTTCTGTTTTATTTGCAGAATGCTTAAAAGCTAACTGTACATGCCACCAAAGGTAGCCTAACATTATAGGCCTGCATGAAAATTGAAACACTTTGTTGCTGCATCACCCTCTGTGGCAGTTTCTGAAACCCATGCGTTACAAAAGTTAGCTTTGCTGCTAATATGTTAGCCTATCCTTACGAACCTATATGACATTAAGCCTACAAAGTTATACTATTATAGTCCAATAACAAATATTAATTTTGTTTTTTGAATTACTACTGAATACTACTGAAATGGTGTAGGCATATGCAAACAAGGCATCCTGTAATTTCTGATTTTGTGTTTTGTATTGTAACCACAGCAGCGGTTCATTTGTAGACTATTTGCGCTCACATTTTGGGCTCACCTTTCTTGGGAAAGAAGTCTGTTTGCGGTTGCTTTCCCTAATTTCTTTTTTTTATCCCTTTTTGTCTCTCTTTTCTTTTCTGAGAACCGGATTTAGCTTTCTTAGACATCATCTTCCATAGCAAAGCTATGCACTGCCGTCTGCAGAATTAACGGTACTTCAAATGCGCCAAGTCAAAAAGCCAGGTGAAGGTGAACTAAACCATTTCGTGTAAGAGAGAGGGTGTCTGTCCTCAGACCCTATATATACTTGGACACCATTTAATACATGAATCAACTGATGCATTTACATCAGTACAATGAAAATTTTAATCTTTCACTCTTCTTCTTACAGTAGTATGTCTAGTATTAAAGATGGGTTTAATGAATACTGCTTTTATTGCTTTGTGATTGTGAACACAGCCCACCCACAGTGCACCATAGTGATCTGTGACCTTTAACCTGTTCGCACATGGAGCAGTTGGCACCTATTAACAGCACCCACGTGGAACCTGGACCGGGACTTGCACCTATGACCCTCCGATCACAAGGGCTAGGTCCTAACTACAAGGACCCACTGCACCTAGGGTAAACCTCCTAAAGAGAGGACACACCATTCCTGGACAATGGAAGAGTGAACTTAGCTCAGATGTCTGATCAACGTCACAGCAAGTCATCAACAAAGTCATCAACAAAGTCAAGCTTGGAACAAGGACTTCGAAAAGTGAAATTCTTCATTCTGAAACAACAGAAAGCTTCATTCCTTCCCTCCAAACTTCCACAGAGATTTTTGTGAGGATGTAAAAAGAACATCTTTAAAAGGAAAGTGTGTGTAAGGAGAACCACTAAATGACCACTCACACACAAGTCATGCCCTTTTAACCAGACGGAGTTGGGCAGGTCTTTATTTGCTTGCTCGTGCCCCCTTCTGGCTCGGGCACGCACAAGCATGAACCTGTGAGCGAGAATGATGGCGGATACTCCCCTCTCAGCACCAATGGCAAGGCAAGGCAAGGCAAGTTTATTTATATAGCACATTATCATACACAAGGTCATTCAATGTGCTTTAAACATTTTAATGGGAGCTGCCCCCAACCACTACAATACGTTGCTCTGGATAAGAGCGTCTGCCAAATGCTGTAAATGTAAATTTAAATGGATCTGGCCCAGAGAGAATGGAACGTATGGCCTGGATCTGGCCCAGAGAGAATTGAATATGTGGACTGGATCTGGCCCAAATAGAATGGAATGTGTGACCTGGATCTGGCCCAGAGAGAATGGAATGTGTGACCTGGATCTGGCCCAGAGAGAATTGAATGTGTGGCCTGGATCTCGCCCAGAGAGAATGCAATGTGTGGCTTGGATCTCGCCCAGAGAGAATTGAATGTGTGGCCTGGATCCGGCCCAGAGAGAATTGAATGTGTGGCCTGGATCTGGCCCAGAGAGAATGGAATATGTTGTCTGGATCTGGCCCAAAGAGAATGGAATGTGTGGCCTGCATCTGGCCCAGAGAGAATGGAACGTATGGCCTGGATCCAGCCCAGAGAGAATTGAATGTTTTGCCTGGATCTGGCCCAGAGAGAATGGAATATGTGGTCTGGATCTGGCCCAAAGAGAATGGAATGTGTGACCTGCATCTAGCCCAGAGAGAATGGAACGTATGGCCTGGATCCGGCCCAGAGAGAATGGAACGTATGGCCTGGATCTGGCCCAGAGAGAATGGAATATGTGGTCTGGATCTGGCCCAAAGAGAATGGAATATGTGGGTTGGATTCGGGCCAGAGAGGATGGAATGTATGGCCTGGATCTGGCCCAGAGAGATTGGAATGTGTGGACTGGGGAATGTCCAGCCCAGAGGGAATGGAATTTGTGGAACGGATCCAGCCCTGGGAATCTGTGGCCCGGAGTGTGTCTGGCCCAGAGGAATTTTGCTATGTGGGAAAGTGCTGCTTTTCTCTGATCACTAGTATCAAAACACACACCATTCTCACGTATCACTCCACACAGCTGTCTCACCCCATTTCTCTTGTTCACTAGAAAACACAAACACACACACACCTCTCACATGGACTGTAAATATCCTGATGTCTGCACAATGGTTGTGTTTGCATTTCTGTTGTCACTTCTTTAATTCTTTTCTTCTCAAATGTGAAAAGAAACAGAGAACTGGGCAGTGGTTTCAAGTAATGAGGACGTTGCCCTTGTGATCAAAGGGACACAGGTTCTGGCCCAGGTTCCACTTTGGACCACCTTGAACAAGGTTCTGTCCCGCTACTCCTCGTGTGTATGCGTTAAATACAGAGGAACATTTCACTGTAGAATAATAAATACTTCATATTTAATACTGTACATAAGCAACTACGGTATGTATAAATGCCTATATTATTTGTATACACTGTATTTTCTACTGCACTTGAATACTCTTTATTGTGTTTACTGTATATATACATTCCCTCCATACTAATTGGAACACCTGGTTAAGAGGTATTTAAAACGTTAAAATAAATTTGGTCCTTATTGCAGAAGCATATAATCTCACATTGACAACTGTAAAAAAACATACCATCATACCATCACTAAGAAATTATTTTTAATAAAATCAGGTGTGCCACAATTACTGGTACTGGTATTGTAGTTGAAGCATTGTTGTAATTTGTAGTTTAGTTTTTAAAAGTTAATTAGCACATTTCTGTTGCCCTGGGGTATAAATACATGACACACAGTTTTGTGACTTTTTTTTAACCATGACATTTAAGTTTATTCATTGTAACAGAACTACTTATATTAACAGTAAACACAGTGGCATGTTCCTAATATACATTATATACATATATGTATATGAAAACTGTATATTTAATATACATTAATTATTGCAATATATATTCTGTATTTTCATGTGTATTATGCTGTATTGTTTTACACTGTGCTGTCTGTATCTTATATGTGCATAGTTTCATACTTGGGCAAATAAATCGATCCTGATTCTTTAATTATCCTAAATCTGTCCTTTAAGTGGTGTGGCACTGATCGCCCCCTGGATGAGATAAAAAGTGGAGCAAATCTTCGTTTACACCGTCCACCACTGATGAGTGAATTCCCAGTTACTTACAGCATAAGGAGACAATTGGGAAAACTGCGATCTCTTCAGCTGTTTAATTCCATATGTGAGACTTTACACTGTCATTTATACAATAATATACATCAATGATCTATATATAACATACTGTAAACAATTTTCCACCACATGCCCCAATTCCAACATACCACACACGCGCGCACACACACACACACACACACACACACTGCTGTATTCCCATTCTAAAATAAAAGAGTAAAATAATTTCGCTAGAAGATGCCATTCACGTACAGAAACAAACATGTGATTATGGTGCGACAAAATGATCCAAAACAACCTCAGGAAACCCCAGAGAGACGGGAAATAGATTCCTCAAAATAAAATCCGGTTTTAAATAAACCAGATCCATTTTCACGGTGTAGTAACGCGACCTCTCATCTGTTCGTGTCAGCACATCCACATCTGTGTGTCTCTTATCACTGCTCCTCCAGCCACGACGGCTTGTCTGAGCCGGGGGGCTTCAGCTTCACACTGAACTGCCTGAGAGTCTGTTCCAGCTGCTGCTGGTTCCCGGCGAAGTAAGCTGAGATGGCATTATGGAAGAGCAGGAGCTGCTTGTGCATAACCTTCACCTGTGAATCACAAAGGAACAATGTGTCACCAACAAAAACGATAAAACGATATTATAACGACAAAAAAGTTGGGATGCGCTGATGGGTGATTATATACTTCCCCATCATGCTGATGGGCTAGTCTTCACTACCCGCATGCATCAGTGAGCCTTGGATGCCCATGATCCACTGTTGGCAGGTCCTAACTACTGCAGACCTGGAACATTCCACCAGACCTGCAGTTCTGGAGATGCTCTGGCCTTTACAGTAAGACCCTCAGATCATTACGCTCCTGCTTCTAGCACATCAACTTCAATAACTGACTGTTCACTTGCTGCCTAGTACTGTATATCCCACCTCCCTGGCAGGTGCGATTGTAATGAAACATCTTGACACTCAATGTTCTTCACTTCACCTGGCAGCGGTCTTCCTGATTGGTCTAAACATTTGTAACATGCAGAAATTTAGTCTTGATTAAAAAACTATAACCTTTACATGTAATAAACTTACAGATAAGGTCAAATGAAAGCATTTTATCACAAAACCTAAATATTTTCCTCTTAGGGATTGTAATAAAGGTAGCAGCAGCTTTGAGTTTGAAATATCTGACAAATCTAAAATATGTCTAACCAATATCTGAAAGTGATAAAATTCTGTAATTATTATTCATCCCTTACTCAAGCATCTTTTTGACCTATCGTGAATTTCTCACTCACAATTTTGATCCAAAATTACATTTTGGTTTTGTCTAAGCAGAATAGGAGATAATTTAATAAAGCTTGTTGCTTATGATCACATTGATCTCTGTGACAAAAACACTGGTCACTTTTGACTTCCCTTTGTACTTAAAAGTGTTTAATTCAATAGTTTATTAGTATTTACCATTTTATTTCATTGTTTCATTCTAATTCCAATTTTATTTACAGTAATTCTAATTCCAGTAATGACGTTCCATTACTTCTCAGTCATAAACGAGAAGCAGCCTGCTGCTGGCTCCGGCAATCGAATCAATGACCCCAAATAAATGTCAAGAAAATAAAACACATGGAAAATGGTTAAGGTTCAACTAAATGATGGACAGAATACCTCTAATAATAGAAATCAAGTTAAGAACTTAGCCTAAACAGAAACAGATTTCACATCTGAGGCAAAATTTCTAACCCTACACAACTTTAGTGAAAGTCTACCTTATTCTCCTCCAGGAATTTGAGTTTGATGGTGACGTCGCTGCGTAAGCGCTCGTACTTGTCTTTGTGGACCTGGTACTCCTGCTGGGCTACATCAAGGCGCACCATGGTGGCAGCGTCCCGGGGGCCGACACTCAGCTCCTCCAAATCTGCCCTGTAGGCATCAAACTCCAGCCTGCAGTCACATACACAGAGGCTCAGTACGGTTCAGGGAAGTAAGCAGTTACAGTGATGACAGTAAAAAACTGCACCATGGCTGCAGAGAAAATCAGAAACAGGAGCAAAATAAACCATTCTCTACTAAAAGGAACTGTGGGCATCGGATAAAATACAAATTTACTTCTGTCTGATTTGCTGTGCAGGAAAAATACACAAAGTGAGGCCTGAAGGCACAGAAACACCTCATCACATTTTAAAAAGTTGTGATTTATTAATGAAATGAAAGTGGCATAAACACAAATGCATGTTCTGCTTCTATGTGGACAGGTTTCTACAAATTCATGGGTGCGAAAAAGTGATATTTTTTTCCATGTTTGTCACACTTAAATGATCTCAATTACTTTCTTTCTCATTTGTTCCTGAATTTCTTTGGATCTCGACATAATGTGTAGCTTTTGAGGATCTTTTGGTCTACCTCACTTTGTCAGACAGGTCTTATATAAGTGATTTCTTGATTGAGAACAAGTGTGACAGTAATCAGGCCTGAGTGTGGCTAGAGGTATTGAACTCAGGTGTGATTAACCACTGTTATGTTAACGGGGGGCAATCACTTTGTCAAACAGAGCCACGTAGGTTTGGATTTCTTTTCTCCCTTAATACTAAAATTACATTTTATTTTTACTGGTGTTGTCTTTAACTAATATTTTATTTTGTTTGATGATCTGAAACATTTGTGTGACAAACATCAGGAACGGGGCAACAGGAACACCACTGTACATGGTTCATTTTTTAATATTTATTTTTATGAAGCTTTACCGTACCAACCTGTAAGGGATCTAGGCCTCGTTTGTTTGCCACTCATTAGGTGAAACAAACCTATTGAAGCCTATTACAGTTGCAGACAGGAACAGTCCATTGTACAAGCATGTCTAAATTTGTTTTCTATGGCTTTTCTTCAGTCTGTAAGAAAACTGAATCGATTTCTTGTTCTATTGGTCCATTTTTTTCCCGTTTTACGTCCGTTTTTGCATTCAACTTGCTGCAACTCAGTTAATGTATGTCTTTCTGCCATTCAGAGGGTGTAACCGCAGTGACCGCCACATACATGCATACCCTCTATTTACTTGGCCTCATTTCACTGTCCCTACCTTTGACAAATTTGCAACTGAATTCTGGTGCAAAATGAGCACGGTGACATGTAATGCAACTACTGGGGTCGTTATTGCATTGCAGTTTGAATAAAGAGACAAATAAACAAAAACATGAAATGTAATTCAATACATTATTACTAATAATTTTAGGCAAAATCATTTGAAATGAAATAAAGATTGTATTGTCACTTTGCACAGAGAATTGTCAGGTGCAAAACAAATGTTCAAATTGCACCAGATTGGATAGCGAATTGACAACTGTAAAATGAATCGGCATTTAAATCATTCATTAAAAATTATATTGTTTTAATGTGGGTTTGAAAAGTCATCCTTCAGCGGCTGAAGAGCGAACAGGCAGCGGACTTGAATTTGAGGCGAGATCTCCACTGGGTGCGGGTGGGACAGCGACCTGACTGTGCAGCCATTTCGGCCGCAGATCAGGAGTTGAAGTCACTCGCATCGCAGTCGGAGAACCTCGATGTACATAACAGCGCTTCAGATAGTAGTGCCGGGGTCACTCCACAAATGGGTGTTAACGTTGGTACACAAGTCAACTGGGTAATGTCAAGAAGCTGGTGTGTCTGCAAGCTCGGTTCTTTTGGCTGGATTACTATAGTGATGTGGCCCTGTACGAGCGCCAGTGCGACGGGTGCATCGCTAAAAAGGGGCCACCGCAATGTTCTCGTGTATCCTGAGCACAAGGTGGGGGCTCCCCTGGAACGGCTTAACCGGTCCTTCACCACGCAAGTCACTAGGGTGACTGACCAACACCAGGGACTGTCTGAAGTGGCCTACTGCCGACACAAGGGTAGACATGTCATGGTGGTGGAAGCTAAGGTGGGGGCGCAGGACGAGCCCTCGTTCTCTCATTGTTCCCCTTCAGCGTCAGGGGGTATTCCAACGAGAGCCCGAAGAAAACTGTGAAAGGCCCTTGCAGACTTTGTGGTGGACTGAGTGTCTGGGGGCATCGACAGTTAAGATGGGGTCAGTGTAGCGAAGTTGAGGCTTAGGGGGGCATGCTTACACCGCACGGCCCCCTGGGAAGACCTGGTTATGTGTGTTTGGACTGTGTTCTCGGGTTAATGAGCTTATTGTTTGGGGAATTGCTTATGTATGTGTTACTGAGACTCATTTAAGGTAGTTTGTGGAGTTTTGTGTAGGATTTGGGTGAATGGCTGAGTTCACAGCTACTGTGCTTACTATTCCACTCTGTGACAGTGGCAGTGGCTCAGCCGTTCACAGCAATGGGGTTCTGGTGTCTGAGTACCTTGCATTCTCATACAACTTGATGGTCATTAGTGTGTCCTCCATGGTTTTATTGACCAGGGTGTTGATGCTGGATACAAAAAAGTTGATGGCGCCAAGAAGCGTCTCTCCATTCTTGCACAGAAGTCTTTGTGTTTCTGCATTGTAGCCAAACTCATCCTAAAAAACAGACATCCATAAAAAAATTAATAATATTAATACATTTATTAAACATGGCATGCAACAAATCTGTGCTTCACTGAACATTACACAGACACATGACGCTGTTACCTGTAGTTCTGGAGACTTTTGACTCAAGTCAGCGAAGGTGTCCCCCAGGGCTTGTTGCGTCTGCACCATGTTGTAGAAGTGAGTGGTGAGCGCCTGTGCCAGTCTCAGGATGTGCTCATACTTCTGCTTGGTTTCACGAAGGACATCAATCTGAGCCTCCAGCTCCAAGTCCACGGTCCGCGTGCCACGGCCAAAACGCTCTGAGAACATCTGCTTTGTGCACTGGAGAGAAAAGATGAGAGGAGGACAGGATCAAACGCTCTGGACTTGATGGATGGGCACATGTTTGTGAGTGAACTGAATCTCCTGCAGCTCATGGCTACAGTGACCTTAACCATGACCATGAGGCTTCTGTGAATTGTGGAAAACTGAAACTAAGAAGAAAGCACAAAACTTGCTCACTGTAACCCTTACTTTGTCCAGCACCTTGTCTCATTTTCATATTTATTTACTGATCCATGTGCTCTCCTAGCGTAGTGCCCTCACACTGCCAATATTAGTACAGGGGTTCCTCGAGGAACCCCTGAACTAATATTGACATGGAACACCTGTGCATGGGAGAAGACATGGGCATAATAATCAAGTTTTGACGAAATTTAATTTTTTACATAAGTGGGAACTCATGATTGTAATGATGCTGCATAGACTTTATTGAACAGCAGGACCATGAACGTCTCATATTACAGTAAAGCATTTAGGAAACGTTGCTCCAGATAGAAATGAACTTTTTAATGCTTCAACATTCACATCAGCAGTAAACGCATTGGAGACGGTGACTTTTGGCAAAACCACACTGACGGTGCCTTAGCACAGTGCACTATTAACCCCCCATCTCACCCACCAATCCACATGAACTCTTATTAACACTAACGGTGAATAAAACAGTAATAAACAGAGCAAAGTGAATTACCAAAGCACAGCCTCTTTTAATAACATGCAGGCTCACACACACTGTACACACTCACCTTGTGGCGCTTCAGTTTTACCGTAAAGCATTCAACTAAATAACTATAAAATAATTAAAAGCCAGTGGCGTAACCAAGTATTTTCATAAGTCGAGTACGATGCAAGTCATTTGGTTATGTTTGGTTTAGTGATTGCCTGGTTTCTGTTGAATCTTTGTTGCACCAGCACTTCTCCTAGGTCATGTTATCTGTTGTGTATGCATGGAAGTATTTAATATATGGATTTATTATAACTATTTGTTGCAGTGAAGCACTTACACTTACTTTCTGTACCAAATCCTGACACAATGTTCATCTCCAGTGTTTTACAGTACCCATTGGTCAGAATCAAAAACGGATTCTGTTGTTTTTTTATTTGGTTTGGTTTAGTTTGGTCTAATATGTTAGTAAACATTTTTGTTGGTGGTACAACAATAGAAGTGGGTGGGCTTACCGCCCCTACTGATGTCTAGAGAATAAGCACCAATGTTTAGCTCTACAAAAATGGAGGAAAACACTAATTTCCTTATGCTGGGCATGGGCGTAGAATTGCGCATGGGGATGTCTAGTGATTTCCAATCTGTCCTCACCAATAATTTTGATCAAAACAAAAATGTACCACAAATTTTTAACATAACACATCTAGGTACACAGAGGCATAAACTGCGTTCTCTACCCAAGGGCAGTGTGATTGGCGAGGACACAAAGCATGTTTGGGAGGTGAGCCTCATGAGGGGACCTACTCAGTATTAGGCAGGTGGTCTTAATATTACGGCTGATACATGCTCTTTACCACTTTTAATGCTGGGTTATAACGGATCTGTACCTTATAAGTGTTGATGCTCCATTTCTTTACGCTGTCAAACTTCTCCACAGCAATCCCTCGTGTGGCTTCCTCTGACATCATGGCTGGATGACTATTACTGTGGTGCATGCTGGGAGCTATTGGGAAGTTTGGAAGACTATAAAAAGTCAAAATCAAAGGCACGACATGATACTACCATTCTGGAAACAACAGAGCATAAGCACTTGAGACGTGACTATGAAATCTGATGTGTGTATGAGATAAAGTGAGGTAATGCAGATGAATAAACGGATGTGGAATGACATGGAAGGCAATGCTGACCAGCCCCTGAGATACCTGGATGGAGATCTGGTTGGTGAGCTATCCGGCTGGCGGCTGACTGGCTCTGGGGAATTCCCCTAGACTTGGAGCGAAGGTCTGAAATGAGTGGAGAAGAGTGAGGATGTATGGGTTGGGTAGAAATGTGTTGGGTGGGTGAATAGCTATGACCACAAAACCTTTTATTTTTAACCCTGAGAAGCTTCAAATAACACTAGTCATTAACAAAAACATGATTAAAAGTT
>JBBIGC010000001.1:16521783-16541508 GCA_037576955.1 Lepidarchus adonis
TCTCACGTGCTCAGAGCGTTCGCAGTGCGGTCCCCCCCCCCCCCCCCCGTCCGCGCTGCTCAATCACAAAGCTCCCTTTCGCCGCTAAAGCACGCGGTGTCTGTTTATTCCTTTTTTATATTTCTTTGTTTTTTTGGGAGGTCCCGCCGTTACCTCTGCAGTAGCGGTTGGTTTCCCACAATTTGGTTTTCACATATTTGCATCGATTTGCACATATTAACAGTTCTGCTGTTTTCCTGTGAATGAATACAATGTCAGATAAGGACAAAGATGAGTCTGACTGGATCTCAGTAGCAGCTATGTAATAATGCAGAAATAAACTCAAGCCATAAATATATATTTTTTGTTTTTGTTGTTGTTTATGGGTTTACTGAATGAAGTTTTTATTCCATTGATAATTAAGTTTGTTGCTTTTTTTTTTGCTGGAATGTTCTGTTCCCTCTTAATAGTCCAGTGGAGAAAGAGTAGTGTTGCATATTTTAGTAGAGAATGGAAAATATTGTTGTATTTAGAGAGGAACACAAAAAAGAAACCAACTTCAGTTTCATCAAATCCCCTTGCGAGTGCAGTTTCACCATTTAGGTGACTTGACAATGTTTTCTTATGCTAAATGTATGTAGATTTTTCAATTAACTGTAGGACTGGGCATGACTCAACCAAGACCCTGATCTATACAGTATATGCATATGGTCTCATATGGTCTAAGAAGAGTGGTCGAAACTTCCAGTTGAGAAGTGTAACAAGTTTGTTAATGGATAAAAATTCCATGGGTGCCGATAATTTTGGCCATGACTGTATATGTGTGTGAACTTTATATATTGACAGCTGAAGTGGGTTTGGTAAAGCAGGGAAACACTATACTGTGCAGTGCAGTGAGACTCCAAGAGCAGGACTGGGAAACCCTCAATAGCAACTACATACATTACCTAGCGAAACAAAGCAGATCAGCTAAGTCAGCCAACAGATTTGTGGATAAATGCTGTAGATATGACCCTGCATCATTTGTTTCACATTTCTGGGAAAGCCAAAATCATACTGTAAGTCAACGCTGGGGCCTGTTCCAGAGTTTTAGAACCTTATTCATAGTGATGGTTTCTTCTTCTGCAGCTCTGATAGAAGGACCTGAAATATGAAGTTCTCTTCCTCTAGAGGAATTATTTCTTCTCTTACCAGACTTGCATTTTTCTGAGCCAAGCAACGCAGCACATTATTTATGTTAAAATATGAATTGTTGTTGGGACTTCGAGAAGCATGATACCAAAAATAACAGAGTTTGCTTCGTTGGCAGGATCGTGTGAATCGTGCTAGTCTGGGACTGAAGGTGTTAGGTTGGATAAGCAAGGAATGGAGACCCTGACTGAGATCTGTAGGTGTTTATACATTAGCCACACACATGCAGGTTTGGGAATGTTTTCCAGAGGTTTATCAATTAAACTCAAGGTGCCAACCACATTGACTTTTCTGACATCTGAGTGAGCCTTTGAGAACCGATAATTGCTGGATGTGGAGAGCGACTGCCAAGTCAGACCAAAAAAAACAGGGCTTTGTGAGCAAACATCCAGGAGACGCATTGCTTTTCTACACCTCGCCGGGCCCGCGGCCATCGCTGGAAGCGATTTATAAAGTCAGCTGCCACTGTTAGTTTGACAGGGAGTTTTTGAGAGAATCCAAACGTTTCGAACTCTACCCACCGCATAGTTTCCATCTGGGTGTGCTGAGCTTTTTTAGCGTGGGGCACCCCGATTCCGTTCACGGACGCCCCCGGCTGAATCAATTAAAGACGCAACAACCCGTGTGATGGGTGATGTCTGGCACGGGCCGAACCGACAGGAAGACCATTCCCCCCCTTTGAACAACAAAAGTCAATGGCGAATCCAGAGGGAGCCATAAACATTGAGCTAAGCTCCACCATACGAGGCTGTAGACGTTGTGTGGGTAGGGTTCAAGCACTTCGGTGCGAGGTGGAGCACCCCTGCCATGCAGGACGATAAATTTGCTGCTTTATGGGCCTTAGCAAACTTTGGCCTCATGCCCTCAATTATTCGGATGTTCTGTGCACGCTTCACGATGGTGATATCCAACTTCTGAGTCAAACAACGTGAACCCCATTTGGGCTGCCACATGCCTATCATGCCCATCAAATTTGCTCTTATAGCCCTAAAACACATAAGCCAGTAATGCGAGCTACCCACACTGGACCACCTGGAAGCTGGACGGTGCACTGACAATCTTGGATAAAGGGATAATTGTATATGAGGATTTTAGGGAAAACTGCTTCGTATCTAGGCTTCTTGCTTTGTTGCGGTGGACTAAATGTTCTCCTACATTGACAGTGACAGGCTCTGGCTTTACTTTTCAATAAAAAAGCAGTGCTCTGAGCACATACATCTTAGGTGTAGGGGTGGGAGAGAGCTTCAGCAGTGCCTTGTTATGGATCAGTCTTGAAAGGATACAACAGAAGAACACATTAACCTTTCCTTCGCATTGCAGCTCCAGTTTTTCCATAGCAGCCATGCCAACAATTCAATCTCTGCAAAACAGGTAATAACCCTTTCTGCTGCTCTAAAAAGAGCATCTGAAAAAGATGCAAATGCAGCAGACATGCAAAGCGTACACTGAGATCCAACACTGCTATTGATTAACGTGCTGTTGCCTTTTTTTCAGACTCTAATAATTGGGTTTTCAGGGCCAAACATAACAAAGGCAATGCACAAGTCAAAGAAGGAAAACTCCGCCCTTCAGATCTCGCAATCTGACGCAACTAACCACGTAAATGGACCACCTGTGAATCAACAAATATGGAAACAACCGAAGACAAAACATGTTTTACAACCCCAGTCCACTTTGCTGTATGCAGCAGAGCTGAAAACCAAAACAACACAGAAGGATGTGAAGTGAAAGCAGATGAGTCTGGCCTGTTTTTCACGTCAGGCCCTCTGTTGTTGTCTGGATGCAGCTCCAGCTGGCTTCGGGCCAAGCCCACTAAACAACGGACCACTTGACTTTCGTCACCTAATTCAGGATGGTTTCGAGTGACAAAACTAAAGCAGGTTAGTTCTGTGTATGGATGGAAATACCACATGACGTTTAAGAAGAGTTTTTCTTCATGAGTTCTTCAGAAAATGTTTATATTTAGTCATTATAATGTTCAAATTATTTTCTATGAACATGATGTGTTACAGTGGTGTACAGGGCTTTATACAGATGTCTGTTTACTGCTCAAAACCCTGCAGAGGAAAAGCCATATTCACATCGACAGTTATCATGGTCTACCTGTGCACTGGGAACTCCTCCCCATGACCAGATCACTCATCATTCAGATTAGTTTTAATTACATACATACAGTGCAGGAAATAATTATTATATAGTTGATATTTTAAGTTTGCCCAATGACAAAGAAATGAAGTCTATCATTTTAATGGCAGGTTTATTTTAACAGTGAGAGATAGAATATCAAAAAGAAAATCCAGAAAATCCCATTATATAAAATATGATCCCTTACCAACCATGATCATGAGACAAGACTTTGCAATGCACCAGGGTGGGGGGCTGCGTGAAACGCTATTTCAATACACTGTGTACTATGTATATGGCTGTATTGACAATAAAAACCTCTTAAATCTTGAATCTGAATCTTGACTATGATATGAAACTTGTTTATTCACTGTATAGCATGTATAACAGCGTAAATTTGCTGTCTGATCAAAAGGACTCAACACACAGCCATTAATGTCTAACAAAAAAGTAAGTACACCACTGAGTGTAAATGTCTAAATTGTGCACAATAAGCCATTTTCCCTCCCCGGTGTCATGTGACTTGTTAGTGTTACAAGGCCTCAGGTGTGAATGGGGAGCAGGGAAGTAAAATTTGGTGTTATCACTCTGATGCTCTCTCATACTGGTCACTGGAAGTTCAACATGGTACCTCATGGCAAAGAAAATAATTGTTGCTCTACATAAAGATGGCCTAGGCCTTATGAAGAACCAACAGACAAGTTTAAAAAGACAGGTTCCACTCAGACAGAACCAAAGAAGCTGAGTGCACATACTCAGCATCATAACCAGATGTTGTCTTTTGAAAATAGATGTATCAGTGCTGCCAGCATTGCTGCAGAGGTTGAAGTGGTGGGAGATCAACCTGCCAGTGTTCAGACCATACGCCACACACTGCATCAAATTGGTCGTCCCAGAAGGAAGCCTCTTCTAAAGATGATGCACAAGACAAGCAGACTAAGGACATGGATTACTGGAACCATATCTTGTGGTCTGATGAGACCAAGATAAAATGATTTCCTTCAGATGGTGTCAAATGGGTGTGGCAGCAACCAGGTAAGTAGTAAAAAAAACAAGTGTGTCTTGCCTCAGTCAAGCATGGTGGTGGGAGCTACAGTTTATTGAGGCAACCATGAATACCATGAAACATGCACAACGTGAGGGGTGTCATTATTTTACAATATAAGACCAATCTTAAATATGCTAAATTAAAATTCTCTCTCCATTTGTCTCAGCAAGCTGGTGATATTTTATATTCCACCAAAGCATGAACCTGTTCTGGTATTCTGCTAAGAGTGTGAGTTGGTGAAAGAAGCTGCTTGAATTGGCCAAGATAACACATTTACTGTGGTTCAGTGGCACTGGGATTGGATTGTCCTGAACCCAAAACCTATTCAATCATTCCTAACCTACATGCGATATACAGGAGGCCATGAGGGATGGGCCTGTAACGTTTCAGTAATGAAGTTCATATGCTTCCCCTGAATCCATCAGTTAGAAAAGACAAGCAAAGCTTGAATAAGCAATCAGTCAAAGCAAGGACCAACAAATATCACGAGACTGCTGCTAATTCTGACATTGGAAAAAAACAGCTTGGTGCTCTTCAATGGAAACATTCAGGCCCTCACATTATATTTAATTTTCCATCCATAAATCTGTGCCAAAAACTTTTTTATTGTTATTATACATGTTTCTTTTAACTGAATCCCCTCTCCCTGGTTCAGTTTTGCTAGGCTGTCTGAATGTGAAATTATTTCCTTTATCGGGCAGAAAAAGAAGGATAGCCTTTGAGCTTTCTAGACAGTTCACAAGCCCGAGCTTTGCGTACAATGACGAATGAAACCCCCAACTCTTCCCAGAGACACGGTTCTTCCAGCTACAACATGGCCGCCCTCCCTGCAGCCTCATGGGGAAATCGAGGGAAAGGTGAAGAAAGTACAATGCTCTGTTGGAGATGGGACCCTGCCTAGTAGTACTGTCTCACCTTTGCTTGCACTGCGCAGCTTTTGCCAAGTTTTACAAGCTTCTGCGAGCGCTCAGAGTGTGTCTGACATGAACCTGGGATCGCTTAGCAGGTCTGAGAGCAGGGTGCTCTATAAATCTACGCCACTTTTTTTCTATGGTGCTGGCAAAGAAATGTAGGCTACCATGTGAAAGCTCATGTATCTGAGGCTGAAAGCGTGCATAGATGAATGCAATACAATTTCACACGATAGATTTGATGCCTTTTTAAAGGCAGATACTGATACATACCATACCGTCTTTATTTATGCAGCACCAGAGTTTTAGAACATCCAGAGTTGACCAAAGTGCTATTTCAACAACAAATTAAGTAAAAAAATATATTTTTTAAAATTTAGAAATAAATATAAAACACCTACAGTAAGTAATAACCATTAAAAATGAATACAAATAACAATACAAACAATGAAAACAATGTGGTAAATGTGGTAAATATTGTCAAAGCCGTAGTGAATTTTAAACTGGGAGCTTGTCTAATGTGGAGAGGCAGGTCGTTCCACAGCCTGAGGGCTATGACTGAATACGCTCTGGCCCCCCTGTTCTCGGGATCTAGGGATCTGTAGGAGGGACTGGTCAGAAGACCTGGAATGAATGTGAGTTTTTAAAAGATCCCCAATATAAGGTGGGGCCAGTCCATGTAGGTGAGGCCAGTCCACGTACAGTAGGTCCTCATCGAAGGAGATGAGCAGCAGTTCTAGCAAGTTCTTGATACATACAGCTTTACAGACATATCTAGAACTTATAGCATATGGTCACTAATTGTCCATTTTTTTTTTTACTTAATTGTAATTTATAATCCTTTTTTTTTGCACTTTGGGAAATGTACTCATCCAAGGCAGTAAACACACACACACGGGGGAGTGGGCAGCAATGCAGTAATGAACCATAAAGGGAGACTTATGTGCGTATGTGCTGTAGTCAAGGGCACTTCAACCAGCTGCTAGCTTTGGATATCTATTGGAAATTCAGAGAAGCCAGCGTCCTGGGACAACTTCCCCTGCCCTGTAGATTGCCAGTGAAGCGCATCTCACTTTTGACCAGCCTGGATGGGTTTGCTAAGCTCATATCAGCACTGAAATGCTCAAATTAGGCAGAAGAAGAGGTGGTGGTGGGGAACTAATCACACTACAATGTTGTCTAGACCAGTCACAGTACACATTTGTCTGGGCCAATTGCCTACACTTTCATCTAAACCAATCACAGTTCACTTCCATTTGAACCAATCACTGCAAATGTCTGTCTAGACCACAGAAAATTTCAGTTTGGCCCAATCACAGTACACTTTTGTCTGGACCAATCACTGTACACTTTGTCTGGACCAATCACCATACACATTCACCTGGGCACTCTTGTTCCTAATGGTTCCTCATGTGTAAGAAGGTATCAACTCTGAAGTAGGAGCTAAAATAGTTCTTGTTAGAGCTGTTATTTTCATTTCCTGCGGTGAGAGGGGAACTTCCGCAAACAGTTGTAGAGCAGTCTGAGGCATTCATTAATGAAAGAAATTAAACACAATTACCAAATAACAATGAGCCATGAAGTGAGCTACATACAGCAGAGAACGGACCCGACTAGAACAACCACAAGGCTATAAATACTCTACACACACTACAAACTCCTGTGAAAGGGGACTGGACCACTAATGACACACAGGTGATACAATGCAGGACTTAACATGGACATGGTTACAAAACACAGACACTGCACCACGGCTAAATAAACAAACCACACAGGAAAACAAACCAGAACAAATCTCATATCACGGCCTACACTCACATCTCCTCCCCTCTCTCTATGAAAAAATTGCCATTATTGCACCAAAGGAATAACTAAATAAATGCAAAAACTACATTAATTCACTATTAAGTTTAATTAATTAATTAATAATTAATTAATATGTGAAAACTCACATGGAAGTCAGTGTACTACTAAATTGTTTGCATTTTAAACAAAAGCAGCTTAAACTTTAGTTGTTTAGGTGTATTAGTAAAGCTGCTAGTCTGATGATATCAGTGCAATAGATGTACTTTTGTGATTCAGATGATGCAGCAACATCTGTAAGAAATTTTTTTTACAATATAACATCAGCAACTCTGGGTCGTGAAGTAATTTTCATTTACCACAGCATGTGACTGCAGCAATTTCTTATTAGAGAAGATTAAATTACACTCAGAATTCCTATTACAGACGTTATGCTTACTAACTGGGGATTCATCAACATTTTGTCAAATTTGTCAAGTTTGGGACGTCAACAAAGTCATGCAGCCTGTCCACACGAAGCTGGCTATTTCAGAAAACTATTATTTCAATTTTCGTAAAAATATAAAAACATTTAAAAAATATGATTTTCCAGCTGTAAACACAAAAAAACGTGAAACTAATGTCCAACCAACAGTTGGCGCTCTAATCCTAAAATGTATAGCAATGTTGGCCAATCAGAAGCCTTGGTGAGGCAGGTGGGGTCCTTAGTGGTTCCGGTAAGTGGATGTAAACAAACACTTTTCACAGTTTTACAGTTTTTATGAAAATCTTACGAAAATCTTTCGTCCTCATGGAAAAAGCTTAAAAACGCTCAAAAATCTAAAAAACATCAGTTTTCAGGGAACAAATATGCTGTTTACGTGTGCCTGGATGGCTAAAACACAGAAAAACTATGCTTTCCAAAATCGCCTGCTATGTGTGGACAAAGGTTTAGAGCGCTGTGATATGAAACAGTGCACAGTGGAGAAACATACTGATTTATTTGGACAGGAACCATGGTCTGAAAAGTCTGAGGTCTGTAAAAGCTCCTTCAAAAAAGCCCCTTGTTTTATGACAGATTTCAGAAGGTAGTGCAGTATATGTAGAGCGTCAAAGCACCCAAACTTTGCTCCATTGTTTCACTGTCATCAACCATAATTACTCTCAAACTCAGAAGACACATGCAGATTCCTCTGCTTTGCACATCTGCACATCACAACCACATTTAAAAAATCTAGGGTCTCATTTATAAAACTTAGTGTATAACATACTGAAAGTGTATACATGCTCAAAAGATGAAAATGAAAAAATATCAGATTTAAGAAAATGTGCACATGCTGCAAGCAATATATAATATAAATTGCACTTTACCTGAGATTGTTCACATATGCATTTGCCACATACTCCCCCGCCCCCTACATGCTCTCGTTCAACCATACATGGCAAATGAAAATCACCTCTTGCATATTTAAACTTGTGTGCACATGCGCATGAGGATCGTTATGGCCTTGACAGGGCTGCTATCGTCTGCATTTAATAAGAGAAATGATTCAATACATGAACAATGAACAGTTAGAAATGACACAATCTTTTTATTACCTTACCAAGAAACCATCACACTGTTGAACAAGTGCATCAGGACCTCGTCAGCGACACATTTATAGAATGCACATGTTCTTTATTTACGTAAATAAATTTGCAGCAAATAGCCTTTTAATGAACAATTAAACAATACAATTAAACACTATTAGAGTATTCTTGTTTTTCCTAAATAAGCTTTAGAACAAATGAACAATTTTATTGTTAATCATAACATATGCCTGTCGGCTAATTTCCACTGGTAGCAGCAAATTACGAGGAACCCAGGGTCGTCAGTACCTGTATTTGTACCTGGATTTCACGGTTCCATCAGGTTGGTCTCTCTAACATTGGACCCAGTTCAGCACATCGCTCCAGCGCAGAGATTAACAGTGTAAATTAAGTTAAGATTTGATTATATATATTAGATTATATATTTTACTGATGTATTTATTCACTGTTATAAATATGTGACTGAATAAATGAAATTAAATATTCAGTGTATGACTCATTAGCACAAGGAGTTGCTCACCACAGTTGCATTTTTTGCTCCAAAATGTTTGCATGCATGGGTCAGAGTTTGCGTGCATATACACACATTCTACCATAATGTTTGTTTCAATAGATCACAACGTTTGCGAAGGAAGAGACATACTCATCTTTTAGGTCCATTACGCAACCATTATAAATGAGACCCCTGGGGTGTCCAGTGCTTATCCTGGAGGGTCCGCGTCCAGTTTGATGACCTCCCTGATTAAACACACTCAGTTCAGCTCACCTGTTTATTGGCAGGTGTAGTAAGTGTGTTTGAGGAGGGGAACAACCAAACCATGCTGGACATCTTAGATTGGAGCCCCAAACCACATCTCATGAATTATACAGATTAATTTCCTAATTGGGGAAACTCTAATAAACTTCGCTAACATCATAGGGCGTTACCTTCTCTACTTTCACTTTAAATTCACAATTAGTGCTTATGTGCTGAAATTGATACATTGGGGAAAATGTGGCCTGTGCAAAATTATGGCATATTGGATATATTTTTTTCCTTGAGGAAGTAAAACTCAATAAGTAAAGAGAATCTGCTATAAAAATGCCATATTTAAGTATATTCTCAGCAATGTACTTTCTCTTACAAAATCAATTTACAGTCTTGAATATACGATGGCAATTATTTTGAGTTTGGTGCAAGTCTGCGGTGTGGAAAAGCAGCTTCGATGCTGAGGGGAAAGCAAAGAACGACATATGCATCATCATCACATAAGCTGAGAGCTTTGTCACCTAACTTGATCATGGAAAATAATAGCCGTCCAGGCCAGGCTCCGACAAAGAGGATCTATTCTCAAATATTTATGGGCCCCAGCAATTTTCCCCACTGAAGAAAGTGCGCCGCCTGATTATGCACTTTGAGAGTGTGCCATAAGTCAGGGAAACCTCTCAGCTTTTCTCATCACCAAGAGAAAAGGAACGGTTTTGGCTGCATGAGAGAAGTGTGCATGGGAGAGAGTGATCAGTGTTGTTGAGGTGTACGTACTTCATTTGTTAGTAACGTGATCGAGTACGCACTTGGACAGAGTCTGAGATTTTGAACGTTTTGCTGTTTTTTATCTCACAGTCTTCGATTCTCTTCGTGATTCACCGTACCTACTCCCTTCAAGAACGTGCACACTCGCAGCCCATGAGTGCTATCTGTCTTGGTATGGAAAATCCATCTGCAGCCACCTCTATGCCATTAGCAGGGTTAGTGGACTCATGTTGGCTGAGCGATTCCACACATCAGGGCCAAGTCTCTGAGGGATTTCTCTCAAAGTTTCCTCCAAAGACCAATCACATAGTGCCTCACTCTCCACTAACACCTTCTTTCTCTCTGCCTGAAGCCCACCCTGGCTGACTGCACCCCTCAACCCCGCCAAACCTCACTTACTGTTGCACACTGGGAGAAAAAACCCACTCGCAAAAGCACTCGGCTTAAAGCTCCACAACTGAACGGGACTGAATTGGGCAAATCTGAAATCAAAGGAAGCCATTGTTGGCATTTACTGCGTCCTTCAGTAAATCAAAGATGCCGTTAAGTACTTTCACATGTAGGAGACCTGTAGTTTGTGGTTCTAACCTTTTAATTCCAACCTTTAGTTAGATCCCCCCCCTCCTTAAACGGTTATAAAATATTGGCTCTGCACCAGGTACGGTTTGCTGTAAAAATGTAGCAGATGTGGGTTCTTTGAGGCTATACATTTCCCTCGTATTATCACAAAACCATTTTCACTTGTGTGAATTTGGCAGTAAAGCAGCCAGGAGTCCAGAAACCTGTTTTATGACTATTTCTAGAGTGCAAAGTAAGCTCACAGAGCATGCTTTCACATGAAAAACGTGTTTTAAATTTGTGACATTCAAACACAGTCGACAAGCATAAGAGCAAAGTTGACGACTTCATTACGAAAGATTAAAAAGAGATGAGAACACGTTTGAAAGACATCCTGATACATTCACATGATATAAGAAATGTGGCTATGATTTTTAAAATGCATTCCACGCATGCATCACACTTCTAAACATGTTTATAATGTTTATTGTGCATTATGCATTAAAAGAAGTGCACATAACATGCTATATTATCAAATCCAGGTTGCATGATTGGCCAAACACATGCTGAGCCACTCCACAAGACATTTTAATACAATATTATATTATATTACTGTCATTTTATTATCATAATCATTTTAATCAGTTGGAATTTCATTGCAAGTGTGAAGTAACTCCAGTTTCTAATGCCTGTTATTATTGTTATTATTATTGTTCTTGTTGTTATTACTGGTACATAAAAGTAATTATAATCTTATTAATGTAATAAACAAATTAGAAACTGCACAATAATTTTTGTGAGCTTTATTTTGGCACTTTCAATTTGTTTGGTCACCATGGCAATAAGTGTAAGTTATTATTTTTTTCCATTCCATTTCAATTAAGCATAATGTTGTTAAAAGATGTTTGCTAGGCATAATGTATTATGCAAAATGGGTTACTGAGAACTGAGAACTGACAATAAAATGAAACACAAACACTCCCTATAAAGCAAGAACTTAACACTTCATACAAATCCCATTTCAGGAAAAGTTGGGATTTTTTTCCTTAAAAAAAATTCAATAAAATGAAAAAAATGTGATTTGTAATGTTCAGATTTCTATTTAAGAAACTATTTTCAATGATGAATTTAAATAATTTTGTGAATATAAACACAGTCATGACAGCTGCAAAAAAGTTGGGACGAAGCTAAAAGATTCAATAAATAACAGATTTTGGTAATTTTGTAATTGAAAAGATGTTACGATGTTCTCTCTAGGACATGGGAAAAAAATACACTATATTTTCAGCAAACATTTATGCATAGTTACTTTTTATGCCATAAATTGAACAAAAATAAAAAATAAAAACATTATAATGGCAAGTTTGGGCACCCTACATAATCAGCACTTAGTAACACCTCCTCTGGCAGATTTCACAGCTTGCAAATGCTTTTTAGAGCTAAAAGTCTTTCAGCTCTTGTACTTGGAAGTTTATCCCAGTTTTCCTTGCAAAAGGTTCTAGTTCTGTAATATTCTTTGGTTGTCTTACAATGACAGCTCTTTTAAGATCTACCCACACATTTTCAATGATGTTTAAATCAGGAGACTGTGATGGCCATTCCAAAACCTTCAGCTTGTGTCTCTTGAGGTCGTCCATGGTGGTCGTCCATATTTTCAGGATAATTGTCCTGTTGTAGAAGCTCATCCTCTTTTCAGCTTCAGCTTTTTTTTTACAGATGGTGGGATGTTTGCTTCCAGAATTTGCTGATATTTAGTGGAATCCATTCCTCCCACCACTCGTGCAATGTTTCCTGTGCCACTGGCTGCAACACAACCCCAAAGCCTGATAGATCCACCCCCATGCTTAATGGTTGGCAAGGTGTTCTTTTCATGAAACACTGCTCCTTTTTTTTCTCCAAACATGTCTTTGCTGATTGTGGCCAAAGATTCTATTTTAACTTCATCAGTCCACAGCACTTGTTTCCAAAATGCATCAGGCTTCTATAGATGTTCTGTTGCATACTTCTGACGTTTGATTTTATGATGAGGATGCAGGTAAAGTTTTCTTCTGCTGACTCTTCCAGAAAAGTCTTGTGAATTGTGATTTTCTGTCATTGTGAACACACCACTGCACACAGTGCACCACAACAAAATTTGTCCTCTGCATTTAACCAATCACACATGCACATGTGGAGCAGCAGGCAGCTATCAACAGCTCCCGGGGAAAACATTGTGGAATGGTGCACCACCACTCCTGTGTCTGCTAAATCTTCCTGCAGTTTTTTTGCAGTTAAATGGGGGTTTTGATTTGTCTCTCTGACCAGCATACGAGCAGTTCTCTCTGAGAGTTTTTTGGTCTTTCAGATCTCATCTTGTGCTTCACAGTTAGGGTTAGGGTGTATGACTACAGTGCAATGAGACAGTGTTCCTTCATGGACGACAGTGCAACATATAACACATACAGAGCAGTGCAGAGTGTAGCAGACACAGTACAGACGCAGTGAGACAGGCTAGAGTGTAATATTAGAAGTATATAAGGCGAGCTAGTGAGGCAGTGAGGTAGTGAGGGAGACCAGAGTGTAATATGAAAAGTAAATAAGGTGGGATAGTGAGGCAGCGAGGTAGACCAGAGTGTAAAATAAGAAGTATATAAGTCAAAGTGGTGAGGCAGTGAGGCAGGCCAGAGTGTAATTAGAGAAGTATATATAAGGCAAAGTAGTGAGACAGTGAGGTAGTGAGGCAGACCAGAGTGTAATATGAGAAGTATATACGTCAAAGTAGTGAAACAGTGAGGCAGGCCAGCGTGTAATATGAGAAGTACATAATGCAAAGCAGTGAGGCAGTGAGGTAGTGAGGCAGGCCAGAGTGTAATTAGAGAAGTATATAAGATGAGGTAGTGAGGCAGTGAGGTACTGAGACAGGCCAGAGTGTAATTAGAGAAGTATATATAAGGTGAGGCAGGCCAGAGTGTAATTAGAGAAGTATATAAGATGAGGTAGTGAGGCAGTGAGGTACTGAGGCAGGCCAGAATGTAATTAGAGGAGTATATATGGTGAGGTAGTGAGGCAGTGAGGCAGTGAGGTAGTGAAACAGTGAGGTAGTGAAGCAGTGAAGTAGTAAGGGAGGCCAGAGTGTAATATGAGAAGTATATAAGGCAAGGTAATGAGGCAGTGAGATAGTGAAGCAAAGGAAGACATAACAAAATACACAAACCTTAATGTTTCTCTGGTGTAATCAGGAACAAGCATTGGGAGTGAAACCATTCCACACTATAGATGGCCCTTTCTTTGTCCTTGTGGCATTTGTGGCAGCAAGTACAGTGAGTGTTGAGTTCTTCAAGGAGACAAATGTTTAAAGGAGTTATTAAAGGCAGAGAAAAATTAAAAGTTAAAATTTTGTGGAAAGCCGAATTCACCTGTAGGTGGAAACCCTAAACGAGAGAGAGAAAGTCAGGAGAAAAGAGAATATGGAACTCAGACATTCAATGCGCATTAAAGTCTGAGCACCCCGAGTGATCGTCACCAGGGGTTTTATGAAATTTAGGACTTGATGGACATCGATGATGGGCGTTGATGGGCATTGTCACCCATCAAACCAGTTTAAACCAGCTTAAGTGTCAACATGTTACCTCAAATGCTGCAAGATAACAATGGCTGCAGGTATGAAAAAATCTAAATCAAACAGACATTCATACTCACATCCACATCCTTTGCTCTTAGAGTGAGATGCATATGAAATCACTGCACTGGCAAAAGTTTGGGTGTGAGTGGCTTTCTTCACTGAACCTTCATGAAGCAGTATTTTCTCACAAAGCACCAAACCTTCTCCTCTCTTTCCACTGTGGAGCTGGAACCTGTCTGTATTCACTCCATCAGTCTCACTGGCCAGGTCCAGTATAAGTGCCAGAGAACTATGGAGATGGAGAACCTTTAGAAAATAACCATGCCTCGCACCAGCGAGGTTAGATCAACATAGTAGCTACTCGGGAATAACACCGTGACAAGAAATAACTTATTTGTCAAAGACTAAAGAGCTCAAAACGTTTGGAAAATACAATTTCAAATTCATGTGATTATTTATACATATAGGAAAGGGTGTGATTGATATATGTGGGCAGTGGTGGGAAACATCATTGGAGCAACTGGACTTAGATACAATGGGGCAAAAAAGTATTTGTCCCACTTAAAAAGTTGAGAGAGATGTGTAAAATTCATCATACAGTAGATTCACTTCAACTATGAGAGACTGAATGTAAAAAGAAATCCAGAAATTCACATTGTATCATTTTGAAAGAAAGTTACTATTAGTAACACACTCCATTGTCATGGATTAAAATTCTGCAGAGCTCAAAAGGTCCCCCTGCTTAATCGAGCACATGTCCAGGCATGTCTAAAGTTTGTCAGAGACCACCTGAATGACCCAGAGGAGGATTGTGAGAATGTCATGTGGTCAGATGAGACCAAAATGGAACTCTTTGGTATAAATGCCACTCGTGTTTGGATGGGAAAACCTCCTTCATTTAGTGAGAGCATTGAAGATGAAACATGGCTGGATCTTCCAGCATGACAATGATCCCAAACACACAACCCAGACAACAAAGGAGTGGCTACGTAAAAAGCATTTCAAGGTTCTGGAGTGGCCTAGCCAGTCTCAGGACCTAAATCCAATAGAGCATCTGTGGAGGGTGTTGAAAGTCTGGGTTGCTCAGCGACAGCCCCAAAACATCACAGCTCCTGAGAAGATCTGCATGGAAGAATGGACCAAAATACGTACAGGAAATGTTTGACCAACCAAGGTTGCATTACAAAGTATTGATCAAATACTTATTTTCTGCACCATTATACAAATAAAATTATACAATGTGCTTTCCTGGATTTTTTTACATTCTGTCTTTCACAGTTGAAGTGAACCAATGATGAACATTACAGACTTTCTCATCTTTTTAAGTGAGACAACTTGCAGAATTGGTGGATGCCAAATATTTTTTGCCTCAATGTATTTGTTATTCTGCTTAGCAATTATTCCTCATGTTATACCGAAGGTGGTAGAGTTGGTGAGGGTCCACAGGTAGCAACTCATTCAAACATTTTACTGAATTATCATTAAGCACTTGAGCCTAACCTCACCTTGCACAACTCTCAGGGTAAAAACGTTCATGCAGGCCAGGCATCCTCAGCCGTGAGGGTCTCTACGATCACTGCCAAGAAGTAAAGGAGAAGAGTCGTCAGAGTGAAAGGCCTTACGATAAGTACTGCTCCATTGGCCACCTGACAGCACAGTGCATTGGCTTTAACTGTGAACAGCCAGTTGAGGGCAGTGTGGGTTTAAGGGCTTCAGTGGAAAACAGTGGATACCCCACCCATCTAGTTCATACGCAGGAAAGTGTGTCATCAACACAGCTGAATCAGTCTGTCTGTTCTCCTAGGACTTAAGAGCCATATCGAAGAGCTGATCTTCAATGGAGGATGTACTCATGGTTGAGGCAACATAGGATGGCTTAAAATAAAATACTTTCCATAAACATCTCTCCATGAATGATTTTGGGTATTGCAGTCCCTCCAGGCTTCATGAAAAAGTGAATTAGGATTGAATGCAATGCCACAAGTGAGGGTTAGGTCACTAGAAATGCCATTGCGACTAGTCTTTAAAACTCTGAGGTCACCTCAACCTCACTGTGTGTAGCTCTGTCAATAAAAACCTGTCAAAACCAGAATGAGCACTCTAACAACAATACGGAACACTGAAAGACGCTCAGTCTACTTCCTCTAAAGTTTGTTTAAAGCATCTGGAACGGAGTGTGTACTGTGGTGCATTTCACCAGAGAAGATTCAAGACATGAAAGAGTAGTTCTGGGGTCAGGGCTGCCCTAAAGGGGGTTGTAGAGTTAAGGTGATTCCAAGGGCCCAGCACTAACAGGAAGCCCCAGAAAACATGTAAAGAAGATAATATATAGTATTGTGGACTCAACGTGACATCCTGCCTTCCTCTAGCCAAAACCATGTGGCATGGTCTCAGACAGGAGTGCTGCTAGAAATTTTAGGCCCTAAGAGGGAGGGGGTACTTATCTCTACAACACCAGTCACTCAACTTTGCTTTTAGGTTTGTGTCGGTTTCAAGTTATGCCTTGTTCACACAATTTTCAGGCTGTTTCTCAATCGGGCATGATTCCACGTTTGATCAGCTTTCAGCAGCCGTTCTGCAAAGACGAGACCAAACAGACTAATCCTGACTAGTGGTTAGGACCTTGCCCTTGGGAACAGTAGGTCATAGGGTTAAGTACCAGCCCAGGAACCACTGAAGTACCCTTAAGCAAGGTACTGTCCAACTCCACTGCTCCCCGGGCACTTCTCATAGCTGCCCACTGCTCCCCGTGTGATGAGTTAGATACAGAGGTCACATTGTTGTAGTGCAGGTTACCAGTCATGCCTAGTGAAAACCATCTCAACTATCTCTTTAACTTACTATGTGATAAAAAGAGTTGCTGGCTGACTTCGTTCGATATCAAAGACAAGTTTGAGTAGTAACTTGAAAGCCATGTTTTAAAGAACCCTTAAAGAGTTCTGACTTTCTTTCAAGAAGCTGAGAACTCCAGGTCCATCAAAGCATGAACTAAGAGACAGACGAACAGGTTCTTTGCAAGAGCTGTACATCACTCCCTCTCCCACCACTATTTAATCTACAGTGAGGAACTGCGTCACACTTATCTGTAAATAACTTGTCTGATCCGTAGACTAAATTGTATTTTTTTCACCCACCACACTGCAAACTCTATTTTATGTTCTATTGTACTATATACATACAGTATCTCACAAAAGTTAGTACATCTCTTACATATTTTTAAATATCTAACACTGAAGATATGACACTTTGATACAATGTAAAGTAGTCAGTGTACAGTTTGGTTAACAGGGTAAATTTGTTGTCCTTTCAATATAACTCAACACAGAGCTATTAATGTCTAAACTGCTGGCAGCAAAAGTGAGTACACCCTAAGTGAAAATGTCCAAATTGTGCCCAAAGTGTCAATATTTTGTGTGGCCACTATTAATTTCGAGCACTGCCTTAACTTTCTAGGGCATGGAGTTCACTAGAGCTTCACAGGTTGCCACTGGAATCATCTTCTTTTTCTTTGAACTTCTCACCTCGTTGCCCTCACACACGCTTGACACCATCTGAACCAAAAATCAGACCACAGGACATGGTTCATATAATCAATATGCTTAGTCATCTTGTCTTCAGCAAACTGGTAGCAGGGCAAGGTTGGCGCTTAACGAGGTAAATAAAATGGAAGTAAATCTGTTCTGCAACCTTTTATGGTGAGAGGTGGGGTTGGCAAGCTAACGAGGGTGAACTATATACATATATGTCTGTGTGTGTGTGTGTGTGTGTGTGTGTGTGTGTGTGTGTGTGTGTGTGTTATATTATGACAATTTTATAGATTGGATAATCATCAAGGGAAAAGATGGAGATGGAGAATAAACACACATAATCACCCCAAAACACACAAACACATTACCCAGAGGACTGTGCGGCACCAAAACACGCCCCTAAGTCTCAGCTCCACTACAATATGTTGTTATATGTTACAGTATACTGTATATGCATTATACATTGTATTGTATGTTATGAATATTACACTATACATTGGATAATTGTATTTTATTTTCTATTTTAATGATTTTACAGTGTTCCAGTTTACTTTGCCCACTGTGTATGGCTATTATATTGTACTTTGTAATTTTGTGTGTTTCTTGCTGCTGGTGTCTGAGAGCTGCCAAATTTGGTTGTATCCTGATACAAAAACAATAAAGTCTCTTAATCTGCATAACCAAGATGTCCAGTTCTGCCACATGACTGTAGACAAGAGACTGATTTACATTCAGAGTAAAATCATCTGCTCTTTCCTCAATTAAGCACGGCCAGATTTGGGGCCCGGCTGCTGTGCCAGACTTTATCTCAGGAAAATGAAGAGAGAGTGAAACTTCATCATGGCAGACAAGGGAACGAGCCCTAAAAAACAGAGGAGTGAAATTAATCAGAAGACACGGTGAAGGCTGAAACGCAAGCAGCTGGAAGCGCTAATGAGAACCAGGCCCAGGTGGCTGCTAAGTGACAGGGGCCGAGCGGCCGGCCTGAAGCCGTGGTCACCATTCTTCACCTCCCCTGGCCTCCTTTCCCCCCAACCGCTGTGCTCTCTCTGGCAGGGCAAGACGGAGAGGCAGGGCGGCCCGAAATGAGAACCAGACCCTTTCACAACCCCACCACTGGCTCTGCTCGCCCCCGGCTCCTTTTTTACGTCTTACGTTGAGGAAAAAAACAGAGTGCGCTTCAAAAATAGATCAGGGATCGCGTGCCAATGGGGTTTGAAGACTCACTTTTTTCCACTCCCTCTAGTCACGCAAGAAGCCTGACGAGACACCAAGGAGGGAGGCAGGCAGGGGGGAAAGAACAAAACCCAAGAAGAGGAGAGAGAGAAAAACAGAAGTCCCTCTGGAGTTCTCTCTTTTTTTGGAGAGAAAGAAGGAAGCCACCACAGTGTGAGCAGCTCTACAAGAAGAGCATCAAAGGCTGGGCCTGATATCTTGAGTGGCAGCTGTGGGAGGATGTAGATGTTCCAAAAAAGTGACTTTAAAAATTACCCCAGTGTTTGTGGACAATTGGAAATAATATTAAAAGTTTCTGAGACTGCAAAGGTACACAGATAAAATCAAACAGATAAAAAATAATTAAGAAAGATATTGCCCACATAGAAACATTTTTCACAGAATCAATTTCCTCTGGCCCAGATACTGCAAAGAATCACGACCCATACATGTTTTTCATGATTTGGGCCACAATGGGTCCAGTGTCGGCCTGGATCTGGTTTTACTGTGTTTTTGCCAAGGAAGCAGTAAATGCCAGAATCGACCCAAATCTGTTACTATCCTTACACATACATTTCTAATTTCTGTCTTTACATATATACTGTGTGAGTGTGTGTGTGTGTGTGTGTGTGTGTGTGTGTGTGTGTGTGTGTGTGTGTGTGTGTGTGTGTGTGAGAGTGTGTGAG
>JBBIGC010000001.1:16548957-16566023 GCA_037576955.1 Lepidarchus adonis
AATGATGTGCAGGTCTGATCCACAGCTACGTAATACACCTGTTTGAAGTAATTGCTTCCAATGGGTGATCAATCATTTATCAATTCCAAGGGTTCACATACTTTTTCAGTTACCAATATGAGTTGTTTATGGTTGTTCTCAATAAAGACACAAAAATATTCTATGATAATTTAATTTTATGAGAATATGATTTTTTGTATTATTATTTTAGGCACATTTTATTAAAAAAAAAACCTTGACTTACATGAAGCTCAGATCCCAGTTAATGACAAATTAATGCAGAAAATACTTAAATTACAAAAGGGTCACATACTCTTTATATGCAAGACCGTATATGTTTGTCCAATGTTGCACTTGTAACCTCAGTGTAAAAGCAGAACAATACACTCTTCTTGGCTTAACTGCATCTGGAGTAATTTCTGTAAAAAATATTTATTTATTTATTTATTTATTTATTTATTTATTATTTGCCAAACCATTGCTTCTTTATCCATGGTGCCATCAAAAAAACAGTATATATTCACATACATATGAACCTTCGTAGCTTGTGAAAGCATCATATGAAAGACTTTTAGATGCCCCCAAAAATCAAGATGATTAAGCCATAGGGAAAAAAAGCAGCAGATTTAGTTGAAGGTTTTAACACTGTAACAGATTTGATCCACAGCTTACATGTATCTGAATAAAAGGCACAACCATGTAAATTCACTACTAATACTGTTAACATGGCAACATTAAATATACGGTCAAATCCTTCAAAAATAGGCAAAAAATATGTGTAAATTTAGCAACAGACATCACTCACTCAGGATTGGGATATACAGTACATTCATTTTTAGCAGGCAGGCAGATGTTCTGAATTGTACACTGCCTTCTTCATTTAATAACCAGCAGCATTTGTCTTCATTTGAATGCTACAGTAAGTAAACACTGAACGAGTAAAAAGGAAAATGCACTTCAACAAATCATCAAGGAAGGCATGAAAAGAACCACCACAAATATCTATCCCAGAAACCAAAGATACTGGGCCAGGACACTCGTATCCTCATGGGGATGTATTATGAGTGCTCACCACTGGATGTAGGTGATGATTTAAGCTAATATCTATAAATCATTTGTGTTAAATACAGCACCAGAACTCAAGTTCATTTTTTTCAGGAAGCTGGAATTAACTTATTGCAATGGTTGGCAATATAACTGGCTTCCACAGCAAACACAGCAACACATAGGAAAGCGGCGAATATTTCCAGTTAATTGATCTGTCTACAAATGCGATGCACATTACTATCGCTTGAAATGTATCAATGGTCTACCACAAGCTGCCAGGAGAAAAGAAGAAAGGTACTTTACTATTAGTTTGTGAGATGTGAAAAATTCTGACTTCTTAAAGCAGATATCAAGGATGGTCTTCAATGCTCTATGCTTGATTTCACCTTTTAGGGGCACTGGAAGAAAAGCAGCTGAAAAATAATGGCATAGCTGTTTCCTTCACAAGGATTTCCCATGACCACCATACTTCTCTCAACCCACAGTGTGTTTAATTTGGGCCTCATCGTGGATCTCTGGGCAGTTAAAAGTTCTTGCTCAGGTGCAAAAGGACTGAACGTATCGATGAACGTACCGAACGTACTCAAAGCCGCTTTCTTTCGTCTGGACACCCATAGTGTGAAAGAAGAGCAGCATGTACAAAAACACATTTGAGCAGTTTTGTCAGGACTATCAAAACACTTCATAGTCCACTACATATGATTAATCTTTAAACATTTCTCATAAATACAGATAAGACAAATGTTATTCATAATGTCAGTGAGAAGACACTGGAAACTGTAGAATGCCAAGTGTAAATTAGGTCAACTAGAACAACTCTTGTTACAAACATACTGTTACAGTCACATATATACAAATAAATGTAGAACAGTTTAATCAGAGGTTATAACAACCTTATGACATATGTAATGCCATCTGCTAGTCCGAAAAAACAAAACAAAATACCAGTACAAAAATATATAATACAAAAGTGTTCTCATCTTACAAAACATCGACTCAAACTTAATGCTCCTACAGAATGTGCAAATGCAGGTGGCAGAATGTGTCTCTTGCTATTAAGTCATACGTGGGGAGAGAGCATTTGTAAGAGGCCATTCTGGCTTCCAAAGTCTGCGTCCAACATGCAAACTAATCACTGCATCCTCAGCTCTCTGGCCAGCCAGTGAGGCGACATGACATTGCCATGTTGGACAACTGTCATGCACAGGGTCCTGAGTCAGGTGGGATGCTTTAGGAACAGGATTTAGATCCTAAGCTCAGCCTCTTCAACGTGCTCCACAGAATGTTCATTCGTACTGAAAACAGAGGCAGATGGACCCTGGCTGACACCAAATGGGGATATGGCGGGGGACCGGGCGGCAAGTGGGGAGAGGGAGGGTGAGAAACTGGGAGACATGGCTACTGATGAGACAGAGCCATTGTGGCTTATTGGGGATCGTTTTAAAGAGGACAGATGGGGAAGAGTTCGTCCAACCGCAGGTTTTGGAAGGACAGTTTTGGCTCCAGGGTGAGCTACAGATGTTATTAGAGGAGGAGGATCAATTCTGGGTTTGGGATCAGCCTTTGTTTTAGGCAGAAAGGGCCGGCGTGTGTTTACTGGGGCATTCTCATCCTTTAACCGTGCAATTTCGGTAAACACGTTAGCCAGTGGCTGGAACTGAGGACACCAGTTAAGGAGGTAGTCCCAGTTGTAGCTGCCCCTCAGTTCCTCATCGCTAGCCACGATTGCTGTCAGAGAGCCATCCACTATAGGTTTCCCATTCTCTGGGAAAGCATAGTCTTTAGACTGTGAGATGTTAAGCCCTCTGCCTACGCCAAGATATCCACCACCTTCATCTCGATACATTGGAGCCTGCCCTGCCAAGAGAGTCCCACTTAGGCTTCCCATCTTCTTTCCTTTAAACCACAGGTGTGCCTCCATTCCAGGTTCACCAGAGATGTCAGAGAGCTGGTCAGCATCTTGTTGGATCCCGGAATCAGGGCCGCGGGCAGCTATGTGCTCCTGCATAGAAGAGGAAATGCTGGAGACGCGTGGATACTCATTGATCATGCGGATTTCATCGTCCTCAGCTGCTTCTGCCTCAGCTGAGCCTCTTCCACTGGAATGGGAAGGGTCAAGAGATCCCCCTCGAGTGTAGGGCCCTCCACTACCCCCACTCTGGTCTGCAGCATATCCAGGTAATGTTTGGTGATAGAGCTTCTCACTTCTATGAACTTTGGGCTCATCAAGAGTTTCCAGGACCGTGTCCGGAGATACAATTCTAGAATGAGCCTCCTGGTACTTCTTCCTCCGGGATCGCATTAAGAAGAGCACCACAGCAATTATGAGCAAGACCACTACAACTGCTAAGGAAGCAGCAATTACACTAGCTAGCAGGACATTCATGTCAGCAGTTAAACCAAAGGAGGTGTGGGTGACATCAATGGTAAGCTGAGCAGTGGCTACACGAGAGTTTTCCAATGGGCTATGGGCTATCACTTCTAGTGTCATTTCACGAGTTTCCCTCTTAGCCCGGTTCACATGCCGGGTATAAGCGTCCATCTTCAGAGAGATGACCCCAGTGGAGATGTTGACCTCAAAGTATGGGGAGTTTTCAGACAAAGAGTACAGGACAATCCCATCCACACCTCCATCCTCATCATTAGCAAGAACTTGCCCAATACTCTGCCCCTTCTTTGCCCCCTCAGGGACAAGGAAAGTAAACTGAGAGCTGGTGAATACAGGCTCATATTCGTCTTCCCCAGTCACATACACCTGAACCGTAGCTGTTGCGGAATAGTTGCCCGCGTCCATTGCAACAGCAATGAAGTGAAATGTGTTTACCTTCTCAAAGTCAAAAGTGTATCGTGCTCTAACCTCACCGGAAGACTGGTCGACCACGAATGACTCTTTGCCATGTCCAGATTTATCTAGCATGTAATACCTCAGCTGGCCAAAAACTCCTGCATCGTGATCAATTGCATGCAACATGGTGACAAGGGTATTCTGTGGCCGGTTTTCACGAATGCTTGCTGTCAGCATTTTCAGAGGAAAGAAAGGCCGATTGTCATTGAGGTCCTTTACCTCTACAGTTACAGGTGCAAGAGCAAAGTGGCCTTGACCATCCGAGGCTTGCACAATGAGCATATGAGTGGATTGCCATTCATTATCCAAAGACCTCCGCAGTCGAAGAGCACCAGTCCACTGGTCTAAAGCGAAGAGTTCACTCTCATCACCCGAGCTGATAGAGTACTGTACTTCTCCATTAGGGGTGGTATCTGGATCCACAGCAGACAGTCGAAGTATTTCCTTCCCGGTCTCTGCCCCTTCGCTGAGGACAACATTGTACTCTGCCCTACTGAAGGCTGGTGCATTGTCATTTGTATCCACTATTGTAATTAAGACAGGAACACTTGAGCTTTGTTGGGGAATACCATGGTCTGAAGCCACAATAGTGAGGTTATAATTTGGCACAAGTTCAAAATCAAGTCTCTCAGCTAAGATTAGAGTTCCAACTATCTGAAATCCATGGCCCTCAATGAAGCGGACACTGCTTTCAATCTGGAAAGCATTACCAGTGTTTCCACTGGCGATAGCGAAGTCAAATCCACAGTTGTCCCTGGATAGGTCTCCATCAACAGCCTCTAGGGTGAGGATAGTAGATCCAGGGACCTCGTCCTCAGACACTGTAGCTCTGTACTCTGTTTGGTGGAATATAGGAACATTATCATTGACATCAGTCACATGTACTTGCACCGTGGTCAGAGTAGTTAGAGGTGGAGTTCCACCATCACAAGCCTCAATCACCACCCGAAGTGATGGGTGCTCAGAATCAAACTCCACTTTCTGGTTGATGAACAGTGTGCCTGCATGGAGAGAAAACGTTAAATTAGGAAAGACATAATCAACCAAATCAATATTTTGGGGGCATGAATCAAATAAAATATTTACCATTGCTTGGGTCGATGTAGAATAGATCTCTTTTTGACACAACTCGATATTTGACCTTGCCATTCTCCCCAGAGTCCTGATCAGTCGCAGTCACAGTGATAACAGAACTTCCAGCAGGAGAGTGCTCAGCAAGTGTTGCCTAAAGAGCAAATAGAAATTCTTTACTGTGAAACCAATACAGATACAATTAGAGCAAATTTAGGTTAATGTTCTCAACAGATTCTGCTTTGTAGTACAACTTGATAAAAATAATTTAATCAAGGTTTGTATGCGGTTTGTAAAAACAAATGTAGTGTTATTACAATCTAATGATAGGATTAAGCAACCTGACACCACACCAGCAGAACTACACCTACATACAGATCTATGAGTTGAACTTTGAAGTGTAATTTCTCCAAACCTGGTAAAGGTCCTGAGTGAAGACCGGCGCATTATCATTCACATCCTCCACCAATACGGTCAGATTGGCCTCACTCTGGTGCATGGAATCGGATGTTCTGATGGTCATGGTGTACCACGTCCTTTCCTCGTAGTCCAACTGGCCGGTTAAGGAGACCCCACCTCCATAGCGGTGTATTCCAAATTTCCCCTGGGAGTTCAAGTCCAGGTGCAGAGAGTAAAAGAGGGCAGGGCCAGAGTCCACATCATTCCCTGTCACCTGCGTGATGACTGTCCCAATCAGCGTGTCTAAAAGAAACAAACGAAAAAACGTTTATATGTAAAACCCAAATTCTCTTGGTCACTAACAATAACAGATTGTGTACATGAGCATTACAGCTTTCCACCCTCAGGCTGTCACGTCTGTGTATTTGCTTTTAATTTTTTGCAATCATAAGAAAATACGATACTGCATCCTTTTGACAGGAAGTTATCACTGAAAGCTTTGGGGGGAGGCGGCAATGGTAATTGAGTTGATCTTTCAGCGCTGTTAGTCTGGCTGTTTGCCCACTGCCGCCAAGTGTGGCTAGAGTTCACAGATAGCATCAGCAGTGTTGGGTTCACCCAGAAGTCAGACTCACTCTCAGGGACCCGCACTTCACGAGGGATTGGGATGGTGGGTCGGTTGTCGTTCAGGTCCACGATGATAACCGTGAGAGTGGCGGAGCCTGCTAATCGAGGGCTGCCCCTGTCCGTTGCCATGACAACCAGCCTGCAAACACAAAATGACAATGTTAACACACAAAGGCCTTTCACTAGGATTTCCACTGGTTCAACCGCCGGCATCAAGTCATATAGGACGGAAGGAAAGAAACGAGAAACGAGAAACTAAGTGAGTACTTAGTCTGAGTCCAGATTTCTCGGTCCATGATGGCTGCTGTGGAGATGCTGCCAGTGAGAGGGTTGATCTTGAACAGGCCGCTCATCGACGATGACCTGATGGAGTAGGTCACCTGGCCGTTCTGACCCTGGTCAAGGTCGTCTGCCAGCACCTGAGGAAATTACCGGTCAAATTTTGGAATGAAAATACGGGCGGATTTGCAACAGCTGCTTCCATGTAATGTGAAACCCTGAGCAATATTGGGCTTGGAACGCTTCCTTTTCGAGAGAGGAAAAAAAGGGAAGTGGTTATGGCTGTACGGAGCAGCTGAGAGCATATTTTAATCATGGACAGTGAAAACAGTGAAGAGAAAGCCACAGGCCTGTGTTGAAACCGTTCAGATTAAAGGGCACGGGCTGCTATAGTCCACAACTTCACACTTTTACAAAGACTCTTATGTTAAAACTCTTATGAAAACATTGGGGGCAAGCTACTGCACCTGAATGATGGGGAAATCGTATCCCTGGGCCTCACGAACATAAGCAACATAATTGTGGAGCTGGAAACGTGGCAGGTTGTCATTGACATCTTGCAGGATCAGGTTAACAGCCATGAAGGAACTGGAGGATGCACTTTCAGCCTTGACCACTAGGCGGAGTCGAGGAGTCTCCTCGAAGTCTAGCCCTTTGGCGCTCTCCACCCAGATTTCACCTGAAGACATATGCAGTTAAATAAACATGTACTAGTAATTACTCTCAGATGTTTAAGTTTGCTGGCTGAATAAACTCATTTACATCATGCCTAATACTAGGCTGGGTGTTCTGTCTGCTTAATAACAGCACCAGTACCTTCAATCTGAGATTTTAGCCCATAAACGGGTTTTAGTTTTTGGTTTTAGCTGCTATTCCACATAATAGAGATTGGGGGAACTGGGAGTGAGGGAACGGGGATTCAGAGAACTGGAATTAAGGGAACTGGGATTGAGGGACATGAAATGTAGGGAATTGGGATTGAAGAAATTGGAACTAAGGGCATTGGGACTAAGTAAAATGGGATTGAGAGAACTGGGATTGAAAGAACTGAAATTGAGAGAACTAGGGTTGAGATAATTAGGGTTGAGAGAACTGGGACTGAGAGAATTGGAATTGAGAGAACTGGGATTGGGTAAACTGGGATTGAAAGAACTGGGATTGAGAACAGGGATTGAGAACAGGGATTGAGAGAACTGGGATTGAGAGAACTACGATTGAGAGAATTGGTATTGAGAGAACTGAGATTGAGAAAACTTGGAATGAGAGAACTGGGATTAAGAGAACTGAGATTGAGAAAACTGGGATTGAGAGAATTGGAATTAAGAGAACTGGGATTGAGAGAACTGATATAGAGATAATTGGTATTGGGAGAACTGGGGTTGAGGGAATTGGGATTGAGGGAACTAGGGTTGAGATAATTAGGGTTGAGAGAACTGGTATTAAAAGAATTTGGATTGAAAGAACCGGGATTGAGAACTGGTATCGAGAAAACTGGGATTAAAAGAATTGGGATTGAAAAAACTGGTATTGAGAACTGGTATTGAGAGAACTGGGATTGAAAGAAGAACTGGGATTGAAAGAAGAACTGAGATTGAAAGAACTGGTATTGAGAACTGGTATTGAGAGAACTGGGATTGAAAGAACTGGCATTGAGAGCTGGGATTGAGAACTGGGATTGAGAAAATTGGGATTGAAAGAACTGGTATTGAAAACTGGGATTGAGAGAATTGGGATTGAATGAATTGATAGAACTGGGATAGTGGGAACTCTAACTGGAGTCTGGGAATTTTGCAAATAAGTCAAAGTATCCCAATGCTCCATCATTTCTGCTGAAGGATCTATATGTACCCAATCTTTCTCAGAAATTAGCGTACAAAGACTTGTGGGCTAAAATGGACAGAATCTTTCAACAGTGACAGATAGAAGACTTAGCTGAAAGTTGATGCTGCCATTAAGGCATTAGAGAAAAAATAATGCATGGAATTAAATTATTATTAAGGTATCTTTGCTTCTTCAGAACAACCAAAACCACATGTACCTGTAGTGGTGCTGATGCTGAAGGACTGTAACTTGTTGCCACTAAAGAAGCTATAAGTGATTCCACTGCGGGAGCCATCAGGATACTGTGCCTGGATCTGCACCACTGCAGTGCCTAAGGCGAGACAGACATTTCCTTCCACTACTGGTCGATGCAGATTTCTCACAAACACTGATCATCTATACTGGATTTACTGATTCCCCTGAATTTGATTTTAATAGTAATTTCTTTGTTAACCTGAGGCTTAGACTGTGAGGGCTAAACCAGCGTTTTTACTCTTGGAATAAGTCTAATTTTATAAAACATGAAATAAATAAATTTACAATTTCATGCAATTTATACAATGACGTTCTGGTATTCAGATATAATGCAGGTGAACTAACATATGTACATACCTTATGCTATTTAACATAATAGAGCACATATTAACCAAAATCATCATGTGCTTTGAGTAAAAAACACTCAAAACTGTCTGATTTGACAAAAACAACTGTAACTATATAATAATTACAAGTAAATGCTTCGATTACAACTCTCAATCCCACTATCTGAATGTAGAGTTGTAAGAAAGAATCATGACCTTTGGCTGCATTTTCTTGCAAGCTGACATCCTTGGAGTTCCGACTGAAGCGGATCCCCCTGTAGGTCTGCTCCTGTATGTAGACAACTACCACTCCCAGCGAGGACTGCGCTGGGCTTCCTTGGTCCATGGCTTGCACTATCAGTGTCCGTTGGCTTTGTGTCAAACTTTGTAACTTCTCCGTGGCCTGAATGTCCCCAGTCAGCGAGTTTATGGTGAAACCTTTAACAGAACTGGCGAAACGGTAGAACACTGAACCGTTAGCCCCGAAGTCCTTGTCTTCGGCTCTCATGGTGGCCAGCACCCGATGGCTGGCGACACTGCTGCTGGAGATGTTGATAATGAGGGGGTCCGAGATAAAGAAGGGAGCGTTATCGTTTACATCGAGGACATGGATGGTCACCTGTGCCGTAGAGTTGTGAGGGTCAGAAGCAGAGGAATCCATGGCATATACCTGGAAGCTGTATGATGCAATCTTCTCCCGGTCAAGTACAGCCGCTGTGATGATGCGACCGGTGTGTTGGTCCACAGTGAACATGCCCCTGGAGTCCTGACTCAAGAAGTAGACCACCTGGCCGTTGGAGCCCTCGTCTTGGTCAGTGGCCATTACTTCCAGGACAAAAGAGCCTTCGGGGGAATCCTCAGCAATTTCCACAGTGTAGCTGCTGCTGCTAAACACAGGACTGTTGTCGTTTATGTCCAGGACACTGATGTCCAGAGTGACGGTGCTGCTGAGGGCAGGGCTGCCCAGGTCATGAGCCTCCACAGTGAGAGTGTACCGGGCTTTCTGCTCCCTGTCCAGTGCCCTGGAAGTGGACAGTACACCCGATTTCCAGTCCAAGTGAAAGTCACCTGCATGGTCTCCATCTTAATAAATAAATACATAATACATACATAAAACACACAAATTATGAGAGATTAATTGGAATTACATCATTTAAAATGTTAACATAAATAATAATATTTTTTTCCATTATAGGTAATATGAATTATCTGGCTGCTGTAACATTGTATCTCCAAAAACACTTAAATGGCCCCACCAACTTATAATGGAAAATGATTTTAGGACCATATCTGCTGGTCCATTCATTAATCTCAAATTTAATTTCTTAATTTCAAATTTAATTTCAAATTTGGTAAAATCGTAAAACATGACAAAAATACACTGATTAATTAGGAAAACAATGATTATATATATATATTCTCATTTTGTAACTTTAATAATATACAATATTAATATACTATTATTTGTTTTTATTGTGTAAAATTCTGGTTGTGTAAAACAACACTAATATAAACTAATACAGTAGATATAGATAGCTTTTCCATAAAAATTAGAAATTCCTAAGCTGATGAATACAGCTCTAGATTAATAAATAAATGATTAAAGTCTATTTATCTAATAACTTTTCCTTCTAAATCATTGGGTATAATAGGACTATAACTACTGAATAAAACAATTAATATGCTTTGTTAAATAAATCGTTCTTGTAAAATAATTTTATAGTTTTTTATCTATTGTTGGATTGGAACAGTAGTGTAGAATTCAACAAAAATGATTGACAGCCATGTGTCATCATCCAATACCCCTTTATAAAAGTAACAACACTGCACTAAAACTAAAGCTAACCTGCCAATTGGACTTACCGGTGATTTTGTACCGCACCACTCCTCTGTCACCAGAGTCCGGGTCAGTAGCTCTTAGGGTGAACAAGGTCACGATCTCCAGATTCTCTGGCACGTCTAGGCTGTAGTACACCCTTCCAAAGGTTGGCCTGTTGTCATTCTCGTCCAGCACCGTGATACGCACTGTAGCCTTGGCAAAACTGGGTGGAAAACCACCATCTTTGGCATAAACTGTTAAAGATGCAGAGGAAACATGAGAGGAAAGAAACAGGTATCAGCTTAGTTCCTGCAGCTGCTCATGGCGTTACATTAGCACTTAATACTTTTCTGTTCACGGTTTCTTTTCCTCATACATTATACAAAACACAAGCCACTCAGCGCTGGCATGGTGAATACCTGTCACGGTGTAATCCTCCTGGGTTTCCCTGTCCAGAGCTTTGGTGGTTACTATAACACCTGTCACTGGATGGATGCTGAAATCATTCTCCGCCATGCCCCCATATGTCACAGCGCCATTGCTCCCTATGGAAAAATCACATTTGGGGAAAAACAGACCCTTATGTAACTCACACGGCCTCTGAACAGTGAGATATCAAATCAGACACATGTGTAAAAGGAAGAAAACAGCCAAAGCTCTCACCAGACTGTGTACACAATGCACAATTGGCTTTTCTCACGGAACGGGTAAACACATGCGTTGTGCTGTTTTTTTTGTTGTTTATTTGTTTGTAGTTTATTTTGCTGTCTAAGCATTTGGCTGTGGCAGCCCTCCCCCTGCTGTTCGGATGCCAGCTTGCGTGCTAACAGCAAACAGTCTGGCAAAGTATCACCTGCTTTCTCCACTAATTGCTCCTGGGGAGTGAGTTTATAATCCTTCTGTTTTATACGCTCCTGAGTAAGGCCAAGGGAATGCAACCCCCCATCCCATCCCAGAACCACCAGCAATTAAAGCAGCTCATGTTCAAGATGTGTTTAGCTTGTGCATGACAAGGATTCAGGGAGAACACGGCGCCACAAACAAACATGCTTTTCCTTGTTAAGGCTGGGTGGAGGTACCACAACCCTCCAAAGGTGGAGAGAAGGACAGACAGCAGTGGAACGCCATGGAGAAACATGGTATCAATCTACAGATCCGACAGTTTCCCACTTATACTCACTTGTGTTCATATTACTTGCAATAATATGTTTTTGCAACAATATAATTAAATATGGTACTTGTGTCATCCCTTATCATAGGCGAAGAAGCACTTAAAGAACCTAAAATAAGCCGATGCTGAGGCACTTAAGACAAAGAAGAATGTCCTGGACTCATATAATATTCATATATATGAATAAACCATGTTGTTTATGCTGTAGTACTTACCGTCTGTTTAGACTTACTCATAAGCACTTAATGATAGTTTAGAATGTGTTTTTCTTACAGAAATTCAGATTGTGTTGAACTCCCTGTAACTCTCGCATCAGTGTTATGTCTGAATTTATGCTTCATTGTTCCTGAACCTGGAAGTCGCTTTGGACAAAAGTATCAGCCAAATGAATAAATGTAAATGTAAAAATGGGAAACTCTTCTCCCAGCTGTCCCTCGTACCAGGCTCTAGGTTTAGGAGATGCCACAAAACTCCGGAGCTCCCTTCAGTCGTTTTGTGATTGCTCCTCTTTCACCACTTTCAGATCTGTTTTCCTCTGTCTCTCTTTTAGTACAGTATCCTTGGCTTTGTGAAAGTGCCTACTTAAAGCAACTCATTATTATTACTATTTTCATTATTACTCATTCGTCTGGAAACTGGAGCTGATCCCAGCTGACTATGGGCCCAAGACAGGGTTCACCTCGAACAAGAGGCCCAACCCATCATTGGGCAACACAAAGACAGACAACCTCTCACATATGGATAATGTAGAGTAGCCAATCAACCTACAGCACAAGCTTTTGGACTCTGGGAGGAACCTGGAGGAAGCAAACACAAAGCTTGTACAGTCCACACAAAGATGTTACGGTTTCTTTCACTCTGCATCGTGCCTGCATCCTTACCTGTGAGAACATCCCCAGAATGCACCACTCTCTTTTTCTAAACCAGGGGTGTCAAACTCAGTTCCTGGAGGGCCGGGCTCCAGTGCAGTTTGTATCCAGCACCTCCTCTAACTCGCTCAGCCTGACAATTAACAGGTGATTTGAACCAGGTGTGTCTGTGGAGGGAAATCCCCAAACTGTGCAGAACACCAGCCTCCAAGCCAGAGTTCGACACCCCTGCTCTAAACTGTAGCAAAATTTTTTCATCAACAGGTAAATGTGAATAAACGCCTTTTAGAAACAATCAAGAGAACTGCTCCTTACCTTGGTCCAGGTCAGAAGCCGACACAACCAGCACAGTGGTTCCTACAGGCTGGTTTTCAGCAACGAAGGCCTCGTACACGCTCTCCTCGAAATATGGCACTTCATCGTTCACGTCAATCACCTGCACAGTCAGCAGCTGAGTGCTGGAACGCTGGGGGACACCGTGGTCCTCTGCTACTATGGTCAGGTTGAACTGGGCCTGCTCCTCACGGTCTACTGGCTTGAGGATGGATAAAGACCCTGTTGGAGAGAGTTCACAGCCAAGGGTTTGAATAAGATTTCGTTCCATTTCGTTTAAACAGGACTTCACATTTTCATTAGTTCATAATGCTGTTTTCTGCCACTTGTAGCAAAAACATTTCTTCACTGAACACAGGCGTTTAAAAGCTGGCGCCTAATTACACGCCAGCACGCATGATGTTCACACGCAGTGCACGCTAGGCCCATTAGCTGCTTGCATGCGATTCTCCCTGCCACATTCATAAAGCTAAGAGTGTTCAGGGTGAGCCAACGCCTTTGCGGTGAAAGACAAAAAAATTGAGGTGGGAGAGCAGAGCCACAGTGGGACGGGCGAACAAGAAGAGGTAAAACACTTCCCCATGCTGAGCTCCCCCTACCTGAATGCAAATTATCCACCCGCCACAACGGCCCAGACTATCAGGCCACAGTTTATGAGTTCTTTCCACAGCGAGCCCTTCATTGCTGGGAGGAAGCGAGCAAACAAAAGCTCCAGACACGCAACAGCCCTGCCTGCCGTGCCCCGCCGAAATTAGAGCTGCCCTCATCTCCAGCACCCCCTCCACACACGCTCATTGATCTGATCTCCATTTCACACTTTTACACAACCCACCACACCCGTGTGGATAGGCAGCGAAGGAACGGCATCAGAGCCACTGCAGGCTGCTTGGGTTCAGGTTCCTATTTCTGCTTCTCTTCTATCTCTCCAGCACTTCACTAACAAAGCCCCGAGCCCTTAATCTGGTCAGAATTACTAGCTGGAGTGCTCATGACCTCTCGGGTTCCCCGACAGTCCCTCTCTGTGGAAAGGCAGGCCTGTTGCGTGGCGAGATGTTTCTGGGGAAGATTCCAGCTTCCCGTAACTCCAGAGTCGACCAGCCAAGACATGGTTAGTGTTGAGGTTTGCTTTGTAAGTTTTACAGCAAAGCTATGAGGCTGATGAAACCAATGGGGCAATGATGCATATAAATGTTGATATTGCAATGAAAAAACAAAGGCAGTGTGTGTTCAGAAAATGTGACAATGTATTATGGGTAATGGGAATTCTATTCATTATTAAATCAAACACAGTGGCACCGTTTAAACACCAAATTTGCTAAAATCAGGAAAAATCTATATCCCATAATCCAATTTCCTCCCACACATTCATGAGTCATTCACTGGAATCAGTACTTTCTGACATTATGAACCTCACTTTCCCAGCCACATTTTTTATTAGTTTGATTTTTAGAGTGAAATGACACCTTCCTAGTAGAGGTTGTCAAGCAACCATGTATAGTATCAACACAAATGAAGATTTTGAATTGTTTTTGTGATGTTATAAAATCCAAAGCATTTCCATATATCCAATTTGCGCTGATGTTTAAGTCTGTTCTGCTATTTGAATGAGGAACAAAACAAGGCAGCAAATCAGAACAAAGCTCATTTACATATTTTGCCAGTAATTGTCTTTCATTGGATATGGATCAGTGTCTTTATGAGAGCAGAACCTTGAAGTCCTTAGTCCTTACTTTAAAGATCCTCCTGATACAGCAACGTAGGTGGAGAAAACATCGCCCCCTACTGGGTTCAGTCTCTGACTGCTCAATGTGTGAGGATCATTCCGATCTTCCTGAATGTTAAATGGATGTAAAACTTGTGTGGACTAGGCCTAGAGATGTTGAGTATGAAGAACATTTTAAAGGTATAAAGAACCTTTATATAAAAGAGGTTCCACCAATGCCAATGCTAATTCTTAAACCTGAAAAAAATGAATTTGCCTAATTAATAATTAAAAACTAATGTTACTTCCCCATTAATGGTGGGAAAGTGAAACTTCTGGAAAATCACCTTCAGAAATATCTAACAGTGCTGTAGTGCAGACTCGTGAGTGAGGCCCCACCCACATCTTTTTCTTTAAAAAAAATATCTCGTCCATACAAGCACATTTTAAAAAATATCTTTATGTAAACGCAAAAACAATGTGAAACACTGTCAAAAGCCAAATGTCTTGCAGAACAGTCTTGCTCTCATCAGCTAAATAATAAAACGGCAAGCAACTTTTTCTACAACACTGACAGACGGCCTCATTTTGGTTTAATGTGCGGTCAAGTTGCTCATAAGCAGAGATTTCCCTCGCCACTCCTGTGGAAACACAAACTCATTTTCAGAGTTGTCCCACCAACCACTGTTCCGACCGGGTCTCGTCCGAAACCAGCGACGACGTTGGGGACGGACGCTGGGCTGCGACAGTGACCGTGTTGAATATAGCGACGTCCAAGGAGATGAAGTTGCACAGTTTCTATGAAAATCTCGTCCACACGGAAACACAATAACCTTCACCTTGGAAGGCATTTTTGAAAATCATAGTCTTGCGTGTGGAAGTAAATAAAACACAGAGAAAAATAATCGTTTTCAAAAATACCCGGGTATGTGTGGACGGGGCCTAAGGGTGCAGGAGGCTGAAAGGAACCAGAGTTACGTTTGAAATATGTGGGATGTAGTTTATTGGAACAAAGCCTATACAGCACACATGCTTCCGCACGCTTCTGAACTGCTTCCATGTTTGGGTGAAGCCTGCAGGGCTGCTGGTGCTCTCTGTGGTGGAGCTCACACACTTCTTAAGCAGCTTCCAGAAGAGCTGCCAGAGGAGGGGAGCTGCTCTGCTGGGATGTCTGTCTAGGGAGAAACATGCTGTAAATAGCTACCAGCAGTGTAGGCATGATGTCTCCTGAACTCTGGTCTGTGTCATGAGACATAACATGCACTGGTACACACACACACACACACACACACACACATATACGCACATAAATGCACACACACACACACATATACCCACATAAACGCACACACAAACACACACACACACACAAACACACATATACGCACATAAACACACACACACACACACACGTACACACACACATATATATACACACACACACAGATATATAATCCTGGTAGGTCGCTCAGATCTGCAGACTCAGGCTCTGCTGGTGGAAAGAATTAAAACTAATCACACGTTCAGTTACTACGCTGCCAAATGCTGGAACTGCCCATTAATATCAGACCTGCACCAAACTGTATCCAGTTTTAAACTGCACTTTTCTCCACTGCCTTTCCCTTTAACACTATTTTTGTTATTGCTTTCTTATATGCATATTTATTAATTTTTATTTCTTAATTCTATTATCTGTGCTTGTTTTATGCCTTAATATTTTCTTCTTTTTTATGCATATGTATTATTTTTTATATTTTATTTTTATTATCTATGCTTGCTTTACACCAGATTGGGCATTAATCTCTAGGTCGGACGTTAAGCTCCGAGTCGGGCATTAAGCTCTAGGTTGGGCATTATGCTCTGGGTTGAGCATTAAGCTCTAGGTCGGGCGTTAAGCTCAATGTCAGATGTTAAGCTCTAGGTTGGGCATTAAGCTCTCTGTTGGGTGTTAAGCTCTAGGTTGGGAATTAAGCTCAATGTCAGGTGTTAAGCTCTCTGTTGGGTGTTAAGCTCTAGGTTGGGCATTAAGCTCAATGTCAGGTGTTAAGCTCTAGGTTGGGCATTAAGCTCTCTGTTGGGTGTTAAGCTCTAGGTTGGGCATTAAACTCTCTGCTGGGCATTAAGCTCTAGGTTGGGCATTAAGCTCTAGGTCAGGTGTTAAGCTCTAGGTCGGCATTAAGCTCTAGGTCGGGCATTAAGCTCTAGGTCAGGCATTAAGCTCTAGGTCGGGCATTAAGCTCTAGGTCAGGCATTAAGCTCTAGGTCAGGTGTTAAGCCCTAGGTCGGATGTTAAGCTCTAGGTCGGACATTAAGCTCTAGGTCGGGCATTAAGCTCTAGGTCAGGTGTTAAGCTCTAGGTCGGGCATTAAGCTCTAGGTCAGGTGTTAAGCTCTAGGTTGGGTGTTAAGCTCTAGATCGGGCGTTAAGCTCTAGGTCGGGCGTTAAGCTCTAGGTCGGGCGTTAAGCTCTCTGTTGGGTGTTAAGCTCTAGGTCGGGCATTAA
>JBBIGC010000001.1:16566123-16577465 GCA_037576955.1 Lepidarchus adonis
TGGGGTTTCTTGAACTTTTGTTTGTGTTGTGAGATATAAAATATACGGGTACACACACACACACACACACACACACACACACACACACACACACACACACAAGACTCATTTGCACGCACAGTGAGTAATGCTGTCGTCTTCGTGAGCAGTGGGGAGTTGGAGCTAAAGAGGTGGAGCTTAAAAAAGATGGTTTAATCCTGAACAGTGTTGAGCAGACATGGACATAAACACGCTCAGCAGGGACCCCTACTGGAACTCTAGACAGTTCTGGAGAAACGTCCACTACACAAAACGTCAAAGCACCGCCTGATTTGGTAACAGTAGTGTTCAGCATCATGAAGCCCTACATCAAGTGACCATCTCTTTCATCTTTGCATGACATCTCCACCAGGAGACACAGGACCAGAGGATCTAGGATCATCTAGAATTCATCCCAGTAACTGTTCGACCTCCTAAAATCAGGCAAAAAGTGAGTCTGACGGTCAAACTTAGGAGCTTCAAAACTCCTGAATCAGGACACACCCACACAGCTTTTATCTGTAACTCCTGAACCAGGACACGCCCCCAAAGCTTTTATCTATAACTCCTGAATTAGGACACGCCCCCACAGCTTTTGTCTTTTACACCAAGACACACCCCCATAGCTTTTATCTATAACTTCTGAACCAGGACACACCTCCACAGCTTTTATCTACAACTCCTTAATCAGGACACAACCCCACGGCTTATATATTCAGTTTTCTTTAATTCTTTTAAAATTTAGAATAATTGCTCATTTGTATTTATTTAAATTTACAATCTAAGGACTGATCAGGGTGCATTTCACTATGTATTAATTGTATAACTGTGTATATAAAGTATAAATGATCACCTCAGTTTGCAAAGCATATATATCCACTGATCATATACCCTGTTAAAATAAATGAATATTGCAGCCAGTTCCAGTATACTATATACATGGTAAAATTAAAGTACTTGTTCATTATTTAACTTTTTCAACTCATGTTTAAATAAGCAAACAAACCTAAGAAGACACTCACACCATTCGACTTGTCAGTGTGGTGTTGGAACCAGAATGACTTACTATGGGTTATAGAAATGCTAGCAAATCACCATTACAGGCAGTCATTTCAGACAATACCAGGACTGGTTTCACCATATGTATGATGTATTTCTACTCCTAAAAAACAGACCCTGCTTTCTAAAATACATTTACCATCATTTTTCCTTCAAGAGCTGGAAGTGGTTTAAGCAGATTGGAAGACGTTTTGAGGGAAAACATTTAGGTGACTATTAAGTTCTAGTGTCAGTCTTGTTCCTCTGGTGCCAAAATAAAGATGGATTCAAAATCAGCCACATCTGGAGTAACAGGAAAGTTGTGTAAATTAGATTGTTGCCTATTAACTATTAGAATTTATTATTTAGCAGCTACTAGTAGTTATTCGGCCACTAATTTGAAGGTAAAATGCTGTTATGTTTATGAGTAACTAAAATGTTGGTCAGTTCATGTTAATTACATTTACATTGGTTTCAGAAAGCATTCAGACCTCCTGTCCTCTCACTAAGGCGCTTCTCCCTGGATTTCTCAGTTCGGCTGGGTGACCAGCCCACAGCAGACTCCTGTTTGGGCCAAACTTCTTCCATCTGAGAATTATGGAGCCACTGTGCTTTTGAGAACCTTCCTTTTTGTAGCCTTCCCCAGATCTGTGCTATGCAACAATCCTGTCTGAGTTCGTCAGGCCGTTGCTCTGACTTCATGCCTTGGTTTTTGCTCTGAAATGCATTGCCAGCTTTGAGGCCTTCTATAGAGAAGTGTGTGCCATTCCAAACCATGTCCAATCAATTTAATTAACCAGAGGTACAGACCAATTGAGGTGTAGAAATATCTCAGCAGCGATCGAGAGAAATGGGAGGCACCTGCATTCAACTTCAAAAATTTTTACAAAATGTGTGAATACTTACTTAAGAATGTATCAGTTATTTTTTTTTATTTTTAACAAATGTTTAACATTGTCTAAAATTCTGTTTCAACTTTGTCCTTATGGGAAATGAGTTTGATGAATGAGAAAAATGAATTTAAACACTGAAAAACATGAAGGTGGTGTGAATAATTTCTGGACTCTCTGTGGTATTCAAGATTATCTTGCATCAGACAAGATGAAGTTGGATGTTTTTGAACGTCTTACCAGTGTTAGGGTTGAGACTGAATTTGCCCTCAGCATTTCCGTCCTGTATGCGGTAAGACACTCGGCTGTTCTCGCCCTGATCCAGGTCCTGAGCCATGACGTACAGCAGCACGAAGCCCACTGGCTGGTCCTCCATCACACTGACTGCAGAGGGCGAGGTGAAGACCGGTGCATTGTCGTTCATGTCTGTAATAAATATTCGGGCTGTGACTGTCCCACGGCGCTGCTGACTCACATCCAGGGGTGAATCGGTGACCTGCACCACCAGCAGAAGAGACGAGGTGCTCTCGTGGTCTAGCGTTTGGCCAATGGTCATCACTCCGGTGCTGGGGTCCAGTAGCAGAAGTTCTGGGTTGGTAGGCCACTGCTGGATGATAGAGTAGGTGAGTTCACTATTGGGACCACTCCCGTCCTTGTCAGTAGCCTGGAAGGCGTAAACAGAAGACCCCGGCTCCATATTTTCAGGCACCACTACGGTGATGGGGTCTTCAGAAAACTGGGGTGAATGGTCATTGCTGTCTTGGACATCAATCTCCAAGGTCACAAAGTGGCTCCTGGGAAGTGGTGTGGAGAAATCATCCACTTCAATCTGGAGAGTGTAACGTGGAGCCCTCTCAAAGTCCAGCTCACGGGCCAGATACACATCACCCGTCTGCCGGTCTACAACAAAGGTCCCATCCCGATCTGTACCCCCAACCATGGTGTAAGTGACGGAGTTTGGTTCAGGGAGAGTCTGAGCCTCTGACGACCGAACACATCCGATGATGGACCCTGGCTTGGCTCCCTCTGCTGGGTAGAAGGAGAGGGACACCGAGTTGGTCGCGGATAATGCCTTACTGGAGCTGAGGACCTGTGAGCACCAGAAGAACAACATTTTGTTAGATAGGAAGTACATTATGGACTGGCAAACTCATACATATTGCTGTTTCTATAGAAAGGGAGGAAACTGGCCTGGCCAAAAATGCACAGGCAGTTACAGTCACAAACTGTGACTGCGTATTTTTCATTGTGAACACACCCCATATACAATGGTATCTGAGTTACAACCATCTGATAAGGGCAAGTTCCTCACAACCCAATGCCTTTCAAAGCCTTGGCTGCGAACCAACAACACTTACAATTATCATCAAGTTCCATGTGTGGGAGTCTTGCCGAAAGACTCTAATTTGTGTCGTGTGGTATGGAGGGCATTAACCACTATGCTGTCACATATAGCAATGTATCCATTCACCATTCCAAGCAAGTAAAACTAAATACATAAATAAATAATTAAAATTAAAAAAGTCTTTGCATATCATTAATAAAATAAAATTAATAAAATTCTGCTCAGTTTTGTAGTTTGAGGCCCAAATGCCAACAATATCTCATAAAGCAGAAACATATTGTAGGCCACATTTTTCTCTTCCTTTCACCGAGAATGAAAAACAAAACTTTTTGGCCATTTCCACAAGCTCAAACAACAAGCCTGCTGGCGTTAATCATAGTTAATCAGATGTCTCCATGACTGCCAGGAAAAATAATGCCGGATTAAAGTAAACATAATCAGAATAAGGGATTGTTAGAACATTCTAATTCTGAAAAATGGGCATAATCTTAAAAAAAAAGAAAAAATGTTTTGCTCTAATGACCAATGAGTGAGACTTCAAAGCAAAGGTGGCCCGAAGCCTAATGGGAAAGCTGTTGCACCTTCTGCAAATGACACGTTGTTTAAATAGTCATGAGAATTCACAAAAGAAAGAGTCACAAAGAGCCAGTCGGGCTGAAGGAAAGATACGCATACGACCAGGCGGGCGGACAGATGGGCAGAATGGATAGACAAACAAGCATGCAGACAGAGAGAGGATGTGGGGCTTGTTTGAGTTTGGGGCTGGGACTTAGCACAGCCAATAAATCAACTCGGGATTGTTCAGAAATGTGTCACTTTGAGCTTTGCAAGATGGATGTACTTGGACAGGAAGCTCAGGCCAAGCTGTTTGTGGAGAATAGCTTCAGCCAGCAACACAGGTGCTCACCAATGAACTATTCACTGCAGTCACGGTCCGTTCCCCATAGACACTGGTACCTACAACCTACGCAAGTCAAAAGACTCACCTTGAGCCAAGAAACCTAATACGTGCGGACTAATTAATTCCACATTAAGTCATAAATTAAACGTCAGGGCAAAAGGAACATGAGGTCACTTCCTTCCAGCTTGGCTGCTTCTGGAACGGGGGAGAGGTATTCTAAAATGATGACATGCGAAGGGCCAGACCTAACAAACGTCTCGGGCAAAACAGCTCCCATTAACCCAGTCACATATCAATTATGGGCCTCTCGTCTTTGCTTTGGAACGCTGAGGGGAAAATGAAGAGATTAAAAATGTGCAATGACTTTTCCCAGCATTTGTGGGAATTTACTACCGTTACCGTCACCGACTCCAGCTCAGCCATAATTCATTATCTTCATTAAGAGTCTCTGGCTTATTTCACAGCTTCACTGTTGCTCAAAAAAGCTACCGAACTGCTCTGAAACGAAAAACGAGCACAGCTGGCACCTGAAGAGATTCGCTTCTTCAGAACGTGTCTTAAAATAATAATACGCCTAAAAAGCTGCAGGCAACAGCTGCCAGAAAAGAAGAGACCCTTGAGAGCGAGCCGCCGTATGAAACGTCTCCCCGAGCGCCTAAAATGATCCAGCGGAGAGTCTATTTCTCTGCAATGGCTTAGAGCAGAATAATATCATCCAGCACATTCCTGGGCAGAGTGAGAAGTTACTATGGAGTTTGTGCTTTATGAGAGAATCAGGGAGCACAGGAACACAGAACAGAACAGAGAAACCAAGTGTCTAAGCAAAGTGGCTGGGCCACCAGACCAGCTCCAATGTGGGCATGGGTTTGATGAGTTCAGGTCTGTACTGTTCTCTGAGTAGCTAGGGGGTTAGGTGTCTTGCCCAAGAGTGGTTTAATTTTGGAAGTGGGAGGGGGAGGGGCTATATACTCCCTCCCTCACACATTTTCCTGCAGGACCCGAGGGGTCAAAACCTAACTAGCTGCATATGGAGATGTTGGAGACCATGCTGACCCTGGTCCAGAATTGGACCACTGATCAATAGATGGCCTGGATTGACAAATTTTCTAATATAGTATATTTTTCCCCAATAACAGGGGGTTTTAATGACCTGAACTGGATTGGACCCAACAATCCCCTGGTCATAAGCTGTATTCTTTAGTAAGTTTTCATCATCACTGTTTTATTTCTGTCTAGTTTCTAGACATTTAGACAAAAAAACAAACAAAGAAATAAAGATAGAACATACACTGCAGGAGGAAGAGAGGTGAAGACAATAAGGAACCATGTGTGAACACTGATGGAGATTATTAAACTGGGTGTGTCTGTAATTACAGGTTCAATCATTTTTCCCTGTATAATTCCTTCTAATTCCACATAACTTAATGTATGTGCATCTTCTATGCTTTGATTTCTTGGCATGTGTGGATTAGATGGTTTAGCAGCTTTAGAAATATATTAACTTAGAAAACTGGTGACGTGTTACTTATTATACCTGCTGTATGGTCTAGTAACAGTCACCACGTCAAAGAACAAAGCTCCAATTTGCATAATTGACACACTATTCATCAGCAGTCAATTTCATGTATGTGTGGTGACCCATGAATGTGCTGGTAGTTTTAATATCAAGCCTCACTGACATTGATAATTAGCACTATGTTTTGAACAGGTCCGCGTCGTCAACTGACTGACAGAAATCTACACAGCGTTTCTTATCCCAGTCCTCAGGCTCCATTAAATTGGTCCACCCTTTATCCCAATTGGACACCTCCCAGGAGACATAAGCCATTAAGAACACTAGGCAAGGCAATGCAAGAGAATACGAGGCAAGGCGGGGCAAATGTATTAATAAAGCACATTATCCTAGACAAATGTATTTTAATACAATATACAAGTGTTTAATACAAAATACAATAAGACAAGTGCATACGAGTCTATAAAGTATATACAGGTACTGAAACCTGGGCAAAGAAACACAGATTTAAAGCAAATGTCACTGCTTCCATAATAAGGACACTGGTATCTGCTATTCTGCTATATACCTAAACCGTCACAAAAACAGTCAGTTCTTGAAGTCGATATGCTGGAAGCAGGAACCTAAGAACCTGAGGCCTTATTGTGATGTAGCATCTCCAGAACAGCAGGTCTTATGGAGTGTTCCAGGAGTGCAGTAGACAGTACCCAACAAAAGTGATCCATGGGTCAGGGGCACCCAAGGCTCACTGATGCGTATGGGGAATGTTCAGATTGCCCATGGTGAACCTGGTTGCCTGTTAAAGGCAACAACAATGGGCATATAAGCATCAGAACTGAACCACTGATTAATAGGTGGCCTGGCTTGATATATCTTCTAAAATTGTAATATAATATTGTAATATTGTAATATTCTAATATAATTTTTCCATCGCAGGTGGTTTTAATTAATCTTTATTTAAATGAACAGTGTCCTGCTGTTAGTAGAGCCTAACCTGAATCCTCAGGGGGACGGTGGAGCTCAGGGGGGGTGAGCCACGATCTGTAGCCAGGACGGTGAAACTGTATTCGGGACGCTCGGCATGGCTCAGCAGACTGGACGAGTGCAGTTCCCCTGTGATGGGGTGCAATGAGAAACGTTCTGCCCTAGGACCTGGTTCACACACACAAACAAAGATTACAATCGAATTTAAATAATAAACTTGCATAAACAGTTTATTATTTGCTTCACTGTGACAGGAGAAATTGTACCTGTGTAGAGTTTAAAATGTACATTCCAATGAGGTGGAGGTTAATAATGCATTTTTGGTCATATTTTTGCTCTCACCTGACATTGAATAGAAAACTGTCCCATTTTCTCCTTCATCTGGATCCTTGGCGGGTAGACTACCCAGTAACGTTCCTGATGGCTGTCCTTCCAACATCTATAGACACAAAATTTATTACTTATTGAAGAACTGACTTTGAGTTTGAACTTGTTGGAACTTAAAATGTGAAAACAGAACGCAATGATCAGCATATCTCATAAACCCACACTTTATTCACAATAGAACATTATTATTATTACATGAAAATGTTTACTCATTTTGATGTTTTTAAAAACAGACAGGGCAAAGTTTACCCCTGTATAACAACCTCTCTTCTTTAAAGAACAGTTTAACATCTGGGAACTGAGAAGACCAGTTGGGAGAGGAATTGTCTGATACAGGATTCTAGCTGCTCAATAATCCTTGGTATTTGCCATATTTTTTGTTTCATGATGCTCCAAATGAGCCAGACTACAAAGACATGCTGTTGTAAAATATGAATGTTGATTAGCATCGTCTTGCTGAAATATGCAAGGCCTGAAAAAGATGTTGTCTGGATTGAAGCAAATGTTGCTCTAAAATCTGTATATACATTTCAGGATTAAAGGAGCCTTTCCAGATGTGCAAACTTCCATTCCCTTTAGTCTGGAGGATGCAAAATCCATGTTTTCCAAAAAGAATAAATATTGTCTGACTACAGAACAGTTTCTTTGGCCCAGAGAAGATGGAGGAGTTTAGAGATCATATGGCTTCTTCTCTGCAAGATAGAGCTTTAACCTGTATTTGTCAACCACATGGTTCACAGTGATGTCTGGAAGTGTTCCTGAGCCCATGCAGTGTATCCATGACAGATTCAGGTTTTTTAAAGCAGTGTTGCCTAAGGCCTGAAGATCACGAACGTCCAGTACTGATGTTTATCCTCGTTCCACAGAGAATTCTCCAGATTCTCAGAATTGTTTGATGATGTAATGAACTGTAGATGATGAGATATTCAAAGTCTTCTCAGTTTTACATTAAGCAACATTATTCTGATATTGTTCCACAGTTTGTAGACCGTTTTTGTGCAGATTGGTAAAGCTCCGCCCATCTTTACTTCTGAGACTCTCTAAGATGCTCTTTATACCCAATCATGTTACTGACTGTCGCCAATTAACCTCATTAGCTGTTAAATTTGTTTTTTTGTAACACTTTTCCAGCCCATTGTTTCCTGTCCCAAGATTTTTTTTAGATGTGTTGCTGCCTCAAATTCAAAATGAGTTTGATGATCTTTCATGTAATAATATTTTTCACTTTTAACATTTGATAAAATATGGTTTATGAGATAATTACATTCTGTTTTATTTACATTTTACACCGAATTTAGTGTATTATAGTGTATTATAACAACCTGCTATAGTCGTTCTGCAGGATACACAGTACGATTGTTAATGTTTAGTGTTAAACAGCAATACGCATGCTGGGGATCATACTTAATCTGTATTTAAGTTGAAGAAACCTGTGAAGATGTGTCAGTTTGTAATACTGCTTAACAATTATATATTACACAGAAACAATTACAGGGGTCCTTGAGTTACGTCATACTCAACATACGGAATTTCGTGGTTTCATGCCCCCCACCCCATAGAGTGTAAAATTGAAAGTGAAAGTAGATGCTCAAAATGCTCAGAAAAGGCATTACAGAGCCTCTGGTGGACTGACGGAGGAATGGCCCCATGGCATTACACACATTGTTGATTATTTAAACGAGTTTCAACTCGCGTCAAATCCAACTTACATCACACTCGGAGGAATGGAACTTTAACGTAAGTCTAGGACCCCCTGTTTACTGAAAACTATGATTATTTTGACTGCTGATATGATTTAAATATACATTTTCAAATTTGTATTAAACATGGAATTAAAAAGAAAGGTCCCTTATATGGACAAAAACAACAACAACAACCTACACCTTCTACCCAGACCTCTGCATTATCATTCTACACTGGTTCTGGTTGTACCTGTATAAATATCTCTCTTCCAGACTGGGAGTGAGTGAAGGAGGGGGCATTATCATTTTCGTCCAGAACCGTGATGAAGGCTGTCCCAGTGGCACTGCGGGGTGGAGTCCCACTGTCCTGAACCACCACAATGAGCTGGTAACTGGACTGGTCCTCACGATCTAATGCTAGCCTGGTGCTGATCTCTCCTGTAAAGAAAGGATGGATGGGTGGATGGACACAGAGATGATGAGATGGACCAGGCAGAGATGAGAAAAGGAACGTGGCAGAGAAAGAGAGATAAAGACACAATAAGAAAATCAGACAGGAGGTGGAGAAAACCAGTCTGACATTCCTTCGTTTGTTTAAACTGCAAAGAAGTGACTTAAATATGAATATCAACGCCAGCAGTCTTTGACCGTGCAGATGGTCCACCCCAGCTGCTTCCACAGGATCCCCCTCAGCAGCGATGGTGACAGAAATCTAAGCTAAGAGCTGCCGGAGATTCCGCTGACTTCCACTGGGACATAATGTGTGAAAACCAGCAAGCTGGGCCTCGTTTATCACACTCCTGTTATTCATCATCTTCATTTATAATCACTGAGAAACAAAAACCAAGCGCAGACTGGAGCAGAGTTCTTACTACAGTAAGATCATCTTGTCATGATATGCTCAGGACACATACAGGATTCCTCTGGAGGCCTCTGTACAAGTTCCTCCATAGATAAGTGTAAGAAAGGTAAATGAGTCCCTCTGTAGAGGTGAGATTAGTCTCTACCCTTCAGCTGAAGTTCATGTGAGAGCATAACATGAACACAGAGGTGAGAGAGACTTGCCTGAGAAGTTCACTGAAAAGTACGTAAATAAAGCCCAATAAACAGATAATATTTTGTGTTTTCATATCATTTCATTCAGGAGTATACTATGCTGGCATTTAAGAATTACTCTGCAGTCTTGATAATAAGTTAAATTAGATCTTACATCAGAATAAGCGTTTTGTTTTTTCTTCTTTAATCCTTTAAACTAAAGATCTGTCAGGAGAACCAGACTTGGCACCTTATATAGCAGCTACATAGTGGTTATGGAATAAATTGTAGCAAGATTAATAAATTCAATAATTAACTTATGTATTGATTTATTTGTTTATAAATGATAAATTAATAAATCAATCAAATTAATAATATTTGATGGATATTAAAAATATCTGAGCCCTAAACTCACCTGTGTAGGAGTTGATCTGGAAGTGGCGGTCTGGGTGCAAGAGGTGGTAGCTGAGACGGCCATTGAGGCCTGTGTCTCGATCGGTGGCAGAAACCCGACCAAATCCTGTCCCAGCCGGGAGGTTCTCACGCACGGTCAGGAAAGTGATGTCCTGGGTGAATCGGGGCGAGTTGTCATTTTCATCCGTTACAGACACGCGCACCGTGGCACTGCCCGTCTTCTTCAGCCCCCCTTGACTCGCTGTGGCCAGCACCGTCAGTAGGTACACCTCCTTAGCTTCGCGATCCAGGGCACTTTTTACAAACAGCCACCCGCTGTCCGGTGCGATGCCAAATCCCGCAGCGTCTCCATCTGGCTGCAGATGGTAGGCTATTGGGGCAGAAGCACTGGTACCCAGCCCTGTAGTGACCCCACTGTCCCTGTTAAGGGCACGAACCTGCAGGAAGCGAGTGTTGAGCGGGGTGCCCTCTTTCAGCTCCACACGGTAGGTAAGGGTGTCAAAAACCGGCCCCTGGCTGTTCTCAGCCTGAACATGGACCATCAAGGTGAAGGTTGCACTCAGCTGGGGTGCACCCATGTCCTTAGCGACCACTTGAAGGTCATATCGGGGTACAGTTTCATACGACAAGCTGCCAATCACACGGATCTCCCCGCTGCCCCGGTCTACACTGAAGGTTCTTTGGGCACTACTGGAGATTAGGTCAAAAGTCAGAACACCGTTGAGTCCTGAGTCGGGGTCTTCTGCCTGGATCTTGTAGATGACAGAGCCCATTCTGGTGTCTTCTGGAAGGATCAAAGATTCAGAAGATGATGGGAGGAAGTTAGGAGCATTGTCATTGACATCTGCCACCGCAATGCGAATGCGGGTTTGGCCGAAGGCTGGAGGATTCCCGCTTTGTGCCTGAACCTCCAGATCCAGATTGGGCTGAGACTCATGGTCCAGCGACATGCTGGTCCTCAGGACTCCGGTCTCAGGGTCCACTGTGAAATAGCCAGTAGGGTCGCCCGAGCAGATGGTGTAGGAGATATCCTTTGAGATGCCTGTACAGAAAGAGAAAGAGAGTGAGAGAGAGTGAGAGAGAGAGAGAGAGAGAGAGAGAGAGAGAGAGAGAGAGAGAGAGAGAGAGAGAGAGA
>JBBIGC010000001.1:16577565-16599231 GCA_037576955.1 Lepidarchus adonis
TGTAAAGCTGCTTTGTGACGACTTCTGTTGTAAAAAGCGCTATATAAATAAAACTGAATTTAATTGAATTGAATTGATAGGAGCCACCTGTGCAACAATTCAAAATTTTCACACTATTCAGCTACTAAATGTTTGGCCTCATAAAATGACAGAGTGTGGTCAGCGGATGCTGAGGCTCAAAGTTCGCACAGGGTCACTGTCTTTCTGCAGAGTCAATCTCTGATCTGTGGCCTTCAGATCAGCTCAAGAACAGTGTGTAGAGAGCTTCATGGAATGGGTTTTCATGGCCGAGCAGTTACAGCCAAGCCACACATCATCAAGTGCAATGCAAAGTGTGGGATGCAGTGGGGTAAAGCGCTGCCACTGGACTCTAGAGCAGTAGAAACATGTAGAAAACACAGTAAACATCACGGACTGAGGAATCACACTTCTCCTTCTGCCAGTCTGATGGTCAAGTCTTGGTTGGGCGGTTGCCAGGAGACCGGTACTTGTCTGGTGGAGGGGAGTTTGGTGGAGGGGGATTGTTTTTCAGGACCTGTGCCTGGCCCAGTTAAAGGAACTCTGAATGCTCCAGCACCAAGAGACTTTGGACATTTTTTGTGGAAACAGAATATATGGCCCTGTATTGTTCCAACATTACAAAGATATGAATAAACAAGTTTGGTGTGAAAGAAATTGACTGGCCTGACCTCCTGACTTCAACCCAATATAACACTTTGGGGATAACTTTGTGAACCAGGCAAATGTCTGACCTCACAAATGTGCTTCTGGAAGAAGGGTCAAAAATTCCCATAAACACAACCCTAAACCTTGTGGAAAGCTTGCGCAGAAGAGTTGAAGCTGTTATAGCTGCAATGGGTGGGCCGACATAATATGAAACCATATGGATTAAGAATGTGATGTCACTTAAGCTCATATGCGTGTAAAGGCAGATGAGCAAATACTTTTTGAGATATAGTGTATATATCGTGAATCCTTTAAAAGATGAACCTTAAAACCCACAGGTTCCAGAAATGCCCTGGACTTCATCATTACTGCCCCCACAGGTCGAACCACAGCATTACAGTCTGGGCTGCAGTTTGGTGTTTAACAGAGGTGAAACAAATGCAAATTTAACATCATACAGAAATCAACCAAACATCACTACAAAATGCTCAGGTCGCTCAAAGCGCTTTCATTTATCGAACATTTGAACGCCATGAAAACATGGTTTTACAGTGATGTCTCAAAACAGACCTTCATAGTTTACTACTCCAAAGCAATTCCTTACAAACATTTTTCAACATTCCCTGAGGGCACAGATGGTTTTAAGCATAAGTTCAGCGAGAAAAAACATATTTACACAATTTTCCCCCTACCACGAATGGAGTCTATCAGTGGAGATATGGTTTGGGTTCTGAATCTGTTCCTTTAGCTTCACACTGGGCCTCAGGAAGTCAGGGAATCTTCTCCCGCCCAATTAAAATCAAACAAATGTTCATTTTCATCATCACACGCTCACCTCAAGCTCTCACACAGATTTAATAATGAGGTTTCTGAAACTGTGTGACAGCTAAAAACTGAAGTATCAGTCTGATTTTATCTTTACTACCAAACTAAGGAAGATAACCTGAGACCGAATATCTCGACCAGGTTTGGGGAGAAGGAACAACTGAGATCCACAGTGGGAGGCAGCACTTTAACACCACACAGTCTCCTTCATGGCAGGAGAGGAGCTTGCGACAGGCTTCCAGCTGATTAAATATTACAGCCCAATGCTCTTTAAGGCTCTACACTCTCAAACTGCTTTAACATGTCTGCTGCAATTTCCTTTCGCCGGTGCTTTCCAGTGTAGGCTGCCATGGCACAAGATGCTGTGCAACTCCTAAAGCATCGCCATGAGACCCATTCCCAGTTTCCTCTCGCTCTTTTTCTCCTGATTATTGGATGTTAAAAATGCGGAAACGACTGTGTTTCTCTTACATCTCGTCCAGCAAGAGAATCCCTAGTGCATTTACAGGGATCAGCATCTGTAAGCCCTAAGTGCATGGGTGTTTCTCCAGCCTCTACATACCGGCAGATACTGACCACAAACAGGCCCTACTTCTGTCTTTAGAGATTCGACGCCAGTGCTGAGAGCGATCGCTTTAGCTGTCGTCTATTGCAGGTCAGGGTGGTGAAGGTAAAGTGACTACATGTTATTTGGAACACATCCCATCACACAAGATGAGACGAGTTAAGTTTTATAGCACATTATCATACACAGAGGTCACTAGAGAATAAAGAAGGTAAAATAAGGCAAAAATAAAATTTTAAATAGAATAAAACATAGAAATAAAAGATAAATGAAATAAACAAGTAGTATCCTTTAAAATGTGTCAACACCATTAGATCATTAGCATTTTCCTTATGCATCACTTTCGTTGACGACTAATCAGATTCCTGTTCAGGACTGTGCTTGGAGCCCATTTCTGTTCCCTTTGTGCTAATTTCCTCAATGAGGCACTTGTCCTCAGAGTGTGAAGTTTCTGGAAACTCTAGTGTTAAAAGAGAGATATATATTAAAATTGCAAAGAACAGAGGTTGTTTCAAAGTTTGGTCCCAATAAGGCCTACTTAAAAAAAATAATTTAAGATCAAGTAAATGAAAGATAAATAATTAAATCAATCAATTAATAAATAAATAATTGGTAAAAGAAAAAGAATAGAAAAGAAAGAAAGATAAAAAATATAAAATATGTCTAAAGAGTCATTCCACCATAACCCTTCACCTACCACTATAAAAAGGTAACGTTAAATTATTTAGTTTAATTTTCACATTCATTTCATTAAATGAAATGATAGCAGCAGCCAACGTGTCCACACTCACCCCGTCCACTGCCGTGATGGCGAAGTCGTAGCTGCTCGGGCCCTGGTCTCGGTCCAGGCTGGAACTGGTGCAGATTTCTCCGCTGTCTTTGTTGATGGTGAAGTGAACAGGGGTCGTGCTGCCAGGACCGGAGCCCAGAGAATAGGACACAGAGCCAAACGAGCCTCCATCCGCATCTCGGGCTTTTACCTGGAGAGACAAGCAGACGCTCAGACTGGTGGATCCCATAACAACCTCAGATCGGAAAACACAGTGAGGAAATGGGAAAATCTGTCTAACGCTGTACAGTAAGACTACCACATTAATAACAGTTATTATTTATCATTCAGACCTAATGACTGTGAGCTGCTGATGTTTGCAGCTGATTCTCAGAGCAATGTGAGGGTAAAGTTTTCCTAGAAGACCCCTGCTGCAATGGGGAACCACCCCTCCACCTTAAAACCCTTAATTTCAGGAAAAATGTCGGCTCAACAAGTGTGCACAAACTTTTGGACGTAAAATGCAGATGGACAGATAGAAAGACATTCAGACAGAGAAGTGGCTAAACCGTTGAGCAGATGTGAAACCGCACCATTCGTTAAAGACTGCAGGTATTGCCTCATTAAGTAATTACACTGTCCGTTCTGCTTCCTTCACTCCACTGAATCCACACACACACGCTGTGCAGGTGCGGGACAACACACACCGGGCTCACACAGTGCACACACAGCCGGAGCACCTGGAGACAGCTTCTGCTCCTCTGAATTATTTATCGGGCTGACCGGGCCAAACGAAGAAAGAGCTCTGGCAGCCAACACTGTGATGAAGCGACGTAATGACTTTCCCAGAGACAGGAAGATGGAGATACAGAAAGAGAAAAGAAAGAAAGACGGATGGTGGGCGTCACGCAAACTCTGTGTTGTGTGGTAAACTGTGAAAACAGTTCCCTTAATATTTCATCCATCTCAGTTGACGTCACCTGTAGCGTCTCTCGGGATCACAAGCACCTCATTCAAACATGAAACGTGTGTTTGTTTCTAACAGGTTTGGTAACAGTTTCCTCAGTAAAACAAAAAAACTGAACCAAAAAAAAACAATCAGCCATAACATTAGGACCACCTGCCTAACACTGAGTAGGCCCCCCTCATGATTGGCCATAACATTATCACCACCTGTCTTATAGTAAGCAGGCCCCTTCATGATTAGCCATAACATAAAGACCACCTGCCTAATAGTGAGTAGGCCCCCTCGGGATCGGCCATAACATTAAGACCACCTGCCTATTAGTGACCAGGTCCCCCTCGTGATCGGCCATAACATTAAGACTACCTGCTTAATAGTGACCAGGTGCCCCTCATGATTGGCCATAACATTAAGACCACCTGCCTAATAGTGAGCAGATCGCACTTTGGATCAGCCATAACATTAAGACCACCTGCCTTATATTGAGCAGGTCCCCCTCGTGGTCGTCCATAACATTAAGTTGTCTAAGTCTTTATGTTATGGCTGATTGGTTTATGTAATAAAGCACCCTTCCCAAAGTTCACTTCACCAGTTATGGTGAAGGTTTTTCTGTCATGATATTTACCGATAATGACACACAGTTACTGACATGAGAGTTAATGACAGCTTATGACATCAGTGGTGCCTAGTGGTTAGAACCTTACCCTTGGGACCCGAAAGTCCCAGCCTGGGCACCATTGAGGAACCCTTTAGTAAGGCCCACTGCTCCACAATTGTGCACATGTAGAGGCCGCATTCCATTGTCGTGGGTTCACAATGACAAACTATCACTTTCGCTTTAAATCTGCCATGATGTTTATGTCAATGTTATACAGGGGGTCCTCGAATTTCGTCATACTCGGACTTACAAAAATTTGCGGTTAATTTGCATATTTACTGTTATATATGGTTGTAGAATGCAGTTGAACACCTACTAAATGCTTTAAGGTAGCACGCGAGCACTAGGAGATGAGTATGTGTGAGCCTGACATTGCAGGAATGGGGAAAAAGATTTTTGCTGTTATTACTGATATGTTTATGTTTTATTCACAGTTAGTGTTAATAAAAGTTCATGTGGATTGGTGGGTGAGATGTGGGGGTTAATAGTGCACTGTGCTAAGGCACTGTCAGTGTGGTGTCACCTCTCCATTGCATTTACTGCTGTGGTGAATGTTGATTGGTTAACATCTCTCTCTGGAGCAATGTTTCCTAAATTCTTTACTTAGACCATTTATATTACCAACTTAGGTCAAAATTCGATTTACTTCACATGAACCCTGACATAACTTAAGGACCCCCTATATATCATAATTCAAATCAAGGGTCTTTAGAGAACCATTTCTGTGGACAAGTGTAAAGCACCTTCTCCAAGTTCTAAGCAACTGATGTAAAGGTTCTAGGAGTAAAGCTTAAACTTGTAAAGAATATTTCAATTAGGTGAAGCGTTGCACAATTTAATATAATAAAGCCCTTAAAATGGTCTACACACTCACCAAACCATGGCATCACATTGTGGCACCTTTATTTTCTTTATAAATGTTTTTAAAGAATAACAGAGGAATGTTCTATTACACAAATAGGACGAAGAAGGAAAAAGCTTCTGAGAATGGCGAGATGTTTCTCTTGTTTTACAATTCCAGGCCCTGAGGTTCCCTCAGATATTTTACAGTCTAGCAGGGGGTATAAAATTATGAAACACTGGCTGCTCTTTCAAGGTTGGCGTGAAAGAAGTTGGAAGTCACCTGGACAGTTCAAACCCAAGGTAACAGTGCGTGGAAGAGTTGGATGCGGTTCCGATGTAGGTTGTGCTCCAGGTGCAGAGCTGTTTTCCATGAAGACTTGGCTTGGACAAAGAAAGCACTGGGACAGCTCACTCAGCCAGGGTTCTCCGCATACCAGAGAATACGAGCTCCTACACGGCACTTGAAGACAAATATTTCCCTCTGGTCTCTGGCCTGACCAGCAGCTACCGAACGAATGATGTGTAAAAAAAAGACCAGCAAACCTGCCTTCGTCTTCTTGCGAGGCAAGAGATGTTTACTTTACTCTACAGTCAGGAACTTTGGCATGAGCCATTGATATATATCAGATTATTTAGAGCAAGTAAGAACAATCCAAAAGGTAATCTGGGCTCTTGAACGGCACTACAGACCACAAGGGTACTTGTGAGCAACTATCAACAGCAAGGGTTCCTCAGTGGAATCTGGGCTGGGACTTGACCCTGCAAACCCTCCCATCACAAGGGCAAGGTCCTGACCACTAGACCACTACTGCCCACTGGCCCTGTCCACAAAAAATCGTAATGCAATGAACATTGTCGAATACTGTCAAAAGCCAAAGCAACAGGTGGTGCTATAACCCTAAACTGTATAGCAGAATCAACCAATTAGAAGCCTTGTTGGGGCGAAGTCATTACTGTTTCTGGTAGGTGGATGCAAACAAACACGTTGAACAGTGCAACGTCAAAGCATTTCAATGGAGTCTGTCAGCAGGTTGGGATATATTAGGCAGCAAGTGAACAGTCAGTTCTTTAAGTCAATGTGCTGGCAGCAGGAGTGTAGCAGGAGGCATTGTTGTGCTGGCTAGAGCATCTCCAGAACAGCAGGGCTTGTAAAGGTGATTCTAGGAATGCAGTAGAGTAAAGCCTAACCTGATCCCACTGAAGATCTTCTGTAACTCCATTAGACTTGCTCTAGCCTTCACAATATGCTATCCTTCCAGCACATTAACTTCAAGAACTGACTGTTCACTTGCTGCCTAATATAATGTATGAGCCGATTCTGCTTATTCAGAGGTGAGAAAGTGAGAAAACTGGGTGAACACTGGAGCACAGCAGCAGTTTCTTCAGCACTATGACATCCCTCCTGGAGAGGTAGGGCCAGAAGTGATCTGGCTGGGGGCTACGTTATGGGAGAACACGCTGAAGGAAGCCAAAGATAACTTTTGGCGTTCTGTGGTCCGCCTGCCATTCTTCCTTCCTCACTGTTTTTCTTAATCCTTTGAAAAACACCTCAAGAACACCTCAGGATTCAGGGGACAGCGCAGTCCATCTTAATACAGTGGTTTTCCTCAGGATTCCTGAACTTAAACTGCAAATCTGTTTACCTTCTATATACTCCAGTATGGGGAACAGCAGGGATAGGTTTATGAGGCTTAAGCCACAAAACCTGATTAATTTATCACCATCACTGTTTTTTGTACCCACTGATGAAGTCCTCCAAACGATGTCTGTCCTCGCTGCAACATCTGTCAGGGTTGGTGGGTGCATCAGCATTGGTGATTTGCATAGGGGTGCATTTATGACACATGCTGCCATAAAGGGGATGTCTTTGCCTTGGATGACCATGGTTATTTTTGCAAGACATTTCAATGCTTCTGTCTGCACATTCAACAACAGCGTGGCTTCACAGACACAGATTGTGTGAGCTGTCCAGATATGTCTTCTAGTATGAAGCTTTATGAAGAGGAGAATTACCCGTCAAGCAAGATTGGACAAAAGTTTTACTTGCAGAAATGCAGCAGTTAGTCTCCTCAGTACTGAAATGAATGAACATCACATCTTTTCCAGAAATGATATGTGTGAATATGGCTGTTGTTATATAATGCAATATGCAAATACAGTGTTGACAATAAAGGGGGATGCAGGACAATGAATAAGGTAATTCTTATTAGAAACATTAAAAGAATATCACACAAATAAGCAGAAGCCTACCTGATTGTAATCAGTCCCTCTCATCTACATGGCAAAGGTTGAATTTTACCTACAAGACCAGATATGACCACAGGTCATGTGAACTACAAATTGACAAAAGGAGTAGAGGAAAGCTCCAGTTCTCCTTGAGAGCCTCCACTGTGCCAAGAATCCACAATCTACATGAGGCTAAGGAGCTGTGATGAGTTGTAACCGCATGAAACATGAGCTGGACACATGATTTTTACACAAAAATGAGATTTTTAATATAAAACTATATACATCATGGCCAGATGGATGGGGTAGCTGGACAAAAGAGCGCCCAGAGGTTTGGATTAAGGGTCAGAGCAGGTATTTCATGGCCCAGAACTGTGGCTTGTTCTGATATCTATCTAGCTTGCTGGTGACACACCGAGGCACCAGAAAGGCATCACTTCAGAGTCTGCTTCTTCATTTAGAGTGACTTCCCAAACAAACCAATCACAAAAGGCTGAAAACAAAGCCACCCAATCAGTGGGTTTCTCAGCCAAAATAAACAGGAGCAGGACGCCAAGACATGATATATGACATGATACAAGACATGATTCATGATATATAAACGCATGAAAACATCTGAGCCCAAGTGTGTGGTCAGTCACACTCAGAAAACAAACTACTAACCTTATCATTCCCATCAGTGCATCTGTGCAGGACGCTGGCAGGACACGCATAACACTACAGAGAGATCCTCATGGTGAAGCTGAGTCTAAGTGCTCTGGGATGGGGACTCTACAGCAGTGCATTGGCACCATTTCACAAATAACAAGGACCTCACCAAGAGAGAAGTGTTATGCAATGTTAAAGCAAAGAAAAGTGACCAAAAGTAAGAAACACTTAGGCCTTGTCCACACAGGTGTTCCAGTCTTGGGTAAATGAAATGACCCAGGTGTTTTCTAGAGCCATTTGATTGACAGTATAATCTCTGTAAAGCTGCTTTGTGACAACGTCGGTTGTAAAAAAGCGCTGTATAAATAAAATTGACTTGACTTGACTTCAGTATGATGTTCGTTTTGTCTCTGTTGAATGACAACCTGTAGCCCAGACTGCAATGCTGTATTTCTACATGTGGGGGCAGTAATGAGGAAGTCAGGAAGGTTTTAAGGCTCATCCTTTACTGGTATCACAATATATATATATATATCCTCTACATATGGCACCATTATAACATATACAAATGCTGGTGGAAATGTACAAATTCCATCAGCAATGGAATATGGATTGATGGTGCTCCTTCCAACATCTTTGGGATAAGTGGTGTTTGTGATCCTACTCATCTAACATCAGTGTGGTTCGTATAGCTGAATACAGTTAAATCTTCACAGTAATGTTCTAGTATCTGGTGTAAAGCCTTCTGTAATGGGTTTCTGCAGTTAATGAGGGACAACCCCACAAACATAATACCCATGATTCCTGTAGAAATGTTGGATGAGCAGACGTCTGCAAACTTTTGAACATAGGTTTCCGGTTTCCAGCACAATTTGAGGATTTCCCTGATTAAGCACAGCTGGTAAGACTCACTTGTTACTTGACAGGTTCAGGGAGTGTGTTTGAGGAAGGGAACTACCAAACTGTGCAGATTACCAGCCTCCAGGAACGACTTTGAACACCCCTACTCTAAGGCCTGGTCCACACAGGCGTCTGACTCAAGCGTTTTTTCTGTTTGTGGTGTCAGGTGAGTGCAGCTTGAACGTCCACAGTGTTTCTTCACATTGGAGTGAATCTGAATGTCCACACTGGCTTTCAGGGCTTGCGTTTGATCAGCTACATATTCTGAATGCATCAAAAAAGGTTGCATGTCATTATTCTTTGGTGTCAATTTCTGCTGAAATCTAAAATGAGCACAAATAAAACACCCACATTACATTTACCTGTCGTTTATCGACTGTGTACACCCAAGTGTAGTGTAGAATGTGTTTTCCTCTTTCAGACAGCATTGTTGTAGCACTCATCATCTGCACTGTTGTAGCACCTGCACTGTTTTCTACGGTTAAGAATGTGTTGAACTCCCTGTAACTCTCACATAAGTGTTGCCATGACTGAATTTATGCTTTATTGTTCTTGTACTTAGAAGTTGCTTTGAATGAATAAGTGTAAATGTAAGTCCAGGACTTCCTGTTAGTATGGCTTCAGAGTTGGGTTCCTAAGAGTGTCTCACCTGGATGGCTTTTTTCACATTTCTTTACCTTTATACATCTCGGTTTTTCAAAAAGTCAATACATCTACAACATTTCGAATCCTGACCTCAGACTTACCTTGGAAATAGATTTAAAGTATCGTCACATCTGAAACAGAATGTACTATGAAGTATTCTGAAGTAGCTCCAAAAGCATGTTATCTCCACCCAAACGGTGTGAATCAGGCTTTCAGGCAGGTACGAGTGGTATGGCATGCGAATCTGTTTTTCAGATGAAGCGGTGCGAGATGAAAGAGAAGATTGAACACATTCTTTGCTCGAAGGGATTCTTCTGAACATTGCCAAACATGCCATACATGCCCTACGTCCTCCACCATCTCAGTATGGACTTTTTTTACTGTGGTCATTAATCAAGTCCTGTGTTTCCAAAAATAAAGACGTCCAGCAGATTGAGCAATGGCTGGAGATGAATAGGGGGAGGGACAGAAAGACACTAAATAAGGCAGTCAGCAAAAAATGATGCATCTGTCTTGAGAGACGTTGAGTGCAAATACGACGAGAAAAGCGAGAAGAAGGGGGTGATGTCGACCGGGAAAAGACAAGATGAGTTATCACAGCTGTTTGTTGAACTCTCTCTCTCTCTCTCTCTCTCTCTCTCTCGCTCTCTCTCACCCCCCCTGGCATCACATCAGAGAGGTGAAGAGCTAAGAGGGGGCTGGATACCTCCCACCGTCCACTGCCTCTATGACCGCCGGCTGGAGGACAGGCAGCAGGTCCTCCAGCAACTCATTGGATTCAGCTCGGGTAGACAGCATCGCTTGCCAAAAGACCCCCGATAGAACACACATATGTGGGAGAGATCTACAACGTGGGACAGAAGTAAAACGGTGCCAGCAGAGAAACCTCACCACAGAAAACTTCTAGATGTCTCATTATAATGTAGTAAACATCTGACATTGGTCATAAGTCAGTTTTTAATTATTTTTACATTACTTAGTGTAACGCAAGAGGCACTGTGATTGTCCAGAGGTTTGCCCGGTCTCCTCACAGCAGAAAGGTCCTGGGTTCAGTCCATAGGTCCATCACGGGTGCCCTTCTGTGTGTACAAGCTCTCCCCATGTTTGTGTGGGTTTTCTCCGGTTTCTCTGGTTCTGTCCCACTGTCCAGAGGTTTGTGGTTTAGGTTGACTGGCTGATCTAAATTAACCATATGCATGTGTGTGAATCTTGCCTTGTGCTCATGTGTAACCACTGCGACCACGACGCTACTGTAGTCGCTATGACCACTGCACCCCACTGTGTACAGTTTCCCGCTTCGCTGGATCGGTGTTGGTTCTTGCATGAACACTGTCAGACACACGAGTTGGCTTTCTGCTTGTGTAATCAGTCGCTCGATATTCTCATTCATCTGTAATACATTCTAAATATATTTTCTCACTTGCAAAGACGGCTGCAGACCTCCCCACCATCCATTTCAGAGCTCTCCGGCTTCTGATGGCGTTCATGTGACTCCCAGCTTATCTGAATACATTTTCATTAACAGTTTTCTTCCCTTAGTATTTTAATAACTCTATTTTGGCTGATTAATAACAAATTTGGGGGGAAATTCATTTTAGATTTTAAATACTGAATTTTTAAATATGGTTTGGCTCTAGTTTCCCCACAAACTGAAATGGATACATGGTTTGAAGAATGGCTGGATGGATAGTGTAATGCATGATTATTGACGTCTTATTATTTTCACCTGTTGACTATTATTTGAGCTTGCTCTCTAGACTATTACACTTTCTGTGAAGCATTGGCTTCTGTTTGTGTGATTTCGTCTTGATGCAACATAACAACAGAAGCCATAGTGCCCCCTGTGCTTCTTGTAGGGTATTTCAGTCTGTCAGAATGAACACATTTATATTGGGACCATTATATTTTTTATAAACCATGGAAAACATGATATATTTTAGAGTACAGAGTACACTACTGGTATGATATGGCAGTATTATTGCACATTCTATGAGACATCATAAGTGATTAAAAAAATCACAGTAAAGGAATTGTAAGTTTAGTTTATAAAGTTGTGTGCAGATATTTTAACACCCCCAGTCAAATGACATACAGTAAATACACATGCGTTACTGTAGTCTTTGGTCTCTGAAGCCCCTCTGCTCCCAACACACCCACTCAAATAAGCAGCCAATTGAAAAGCCTTTCCTGACATCACATGGGTATGCAAAATCAAAGATGACTTTAAGAGGCCTCCAGAGTGAGGCTCTCAGGGGAGTAACAATGCCCCCTGCTGGGCAGAGCCAGTCTCCATCACCAGAATACCAGGCCCCCTCTGGCCACACCCCTCTCATGTGGTTCAGTTCAGAGGACTAATTACACCTGCATAAAGGCAACTGTGAGCTATTGCCTGATTCTGAGCATTGGTTTCTTGTATTTATTATCTAGTTATCTTTGCCATTCTTGGATGTTACTGTTGTTTACCTGTGTACTACTGTTTGCACTTGTGGAACTGTCTGACCCTACTTTTGACCCATTAAAGTCCTTAACCTGCTCTGTCCTGATCAGTGGCCTAGTGGTTAGGACTTTGCTCCTGAGATCCAAAGGTTGCAGGTTCAAGTCCCAGCCCAGGCACCACTTCACTGTTGATAGCTGTCCGCTGCTCCACGTGTGCACGTGTGATGGGTTAAATGCAGAGGACAAATTTCGTTGTGGTGACTGTGTGCAGTGGTGTGTTCACAATGATCGAAAATCACAACAGGGGTGTCCAGCACGATTTGGTGATTTCCCTGCTCAGACACCTGCCTCCAGGAGCGACTTGGGACACTCCTCCTCTATTGGGAACATACTTGCATATTTTTGCTGAATTTTAGTGCATAATTTCTCTAATTGGGGAAACTGTGGTTATTTTCTCTTAGAATGTAATTTGACCTGAGATGTACAAACTTTTGCATAACCATTCACCTATTTTGTTCATGGTAATATTCAATGACGCCCTTTGTGATTTTTCTGTATACGCTGTGTGCAATATTGCACTTTCCCTCATTCAGTTGTGTGAAGTGTGATGAAGGTGAAGGTCCAGTCAGGTAATCAAACAGAAGAAAAAAAATCCAAATCTCTGTTAACAATCTGCCTCACAAGTGTGAATGGTGCAGATGGAGATTGATTGGGAGTGTAGCGGTGCAGCGTAACCCAGCTATAATTTGAGATTTTCTGTGCTGAAAACCATGAGTCTGCTCCAAAACGCTGGGTTCACATAGGGTGAGGATCCACCGGCTGTGCCGAGTGCCATCTTTAGCCTAAATCCCCCAGACTTAAATAGAACGTAAATCTCACACATTAAATAACACTGAGCCAAAATTATTTTTCATTCTGTTTTGAAATTTGGGATGGGGATCATATCATCACTAACTTGATTTTTTTAGTGCACATTAATCAAAAAGCTGCTGCACGGAAAAGCCTTTAAACAGTGTTGTAGAGAGCTCTCACCGCTGCAACGTGATTTTCAGCCTCAAAGGAGCACAAAAACAGCACTTTGTGCAAAATGTGTCATGACTCAATATTGTTCTCAATTTTCATTGTACTGACTGTAAACATGTGAAAAAACACTTTTTGAGTAACTTTTAACATTATTTCAACGTTTGGGTTAGACAACTTTAATCAAAAGGCTGCTGCACAGAAAAGCAAAAGCAAAACACATTTTTAGATTTTGTGAAGACATTAATAAAATCAATGACAACTGAGTCTGTCCACTAATCCCTGCAGGTCCAGTTATGATATTCTCCATGCAACAAGCTCTTAAGCTCTGACTGCATCAGTGGTTCGGACCTTGCTCAGAGGGTCACAGGTTCTGGTCCTGGCTCAGGTTCCACTGAGGTAACCTGGAGGAAGGTGATGTCCCACTTCCCGGCTCCCTGGGCGCTGTTAACAGCTGCTCCATGTGTGGAAGGGTTAAATGCAAAGCCCAATTTTACACACATGAAATGTGATCTTTAACCCTTCAGCACATGGAGCAGTCGGGAGCCATCAAGAGAACCCATGGAGCAATGTAGCAAGGGCTCCTCAGTGGAACTTTGGCTGAGGCTTGAACCTGTGACGTTCCAATTCCACTACACCACCACTGCCCTAAAGCCAGGAGTAAGGGTGACCGCAGTCCCCCACTACCATTCAAGTTTCCCACATTTGGGGGACTTCAAAGGGTCAGCATGACCGAAGTGTGCTGCCCGAGCTTCCCCTTGGGTGAACCAGTTTCATGATCAAGCTATCTCCCCTGCCAGGAAAGTGCGTGTGACAGTGTTAATAAAAAAAAAAAATACAATTAAAAAAATTCTTTATTGTCCCTATGTTTTACCCATCTGAGGCAGTGAACACACATTGAGGGCATTCAGCCTGGTTGTGGGAATCGAACCCGTGACCCATAACCATTAGGCCATGTCACTTTCACTTGACAAGTTCCAGCTTATTCTAGTTCACAGCAGGCAGCCATAGTTGTAGTCTCTCTCTATCTAATCTCTCAGGGTTGAATGTAAGGAAATCAGTGTCCTATTCACACGTGTCCTACTCACATACATCACACATGACCTATTTGCTGGAGTCTTATTCATTGTCCTGCTTTTCACTCAATGCTCAACCTTTAGTCTTATACCTACACCCAACAAACGCTAACTCTGTTCTTTCTTTTGTTCACTCATCATCAAGAGGAGCTGCCACCTGTGTGTCCTGCCTGCCTGACCCTCATCATGGCCCATCTGTACACTAGGGACTAGGGGTGGGCCACAATATCGATATTGCGATATATCGTCATCCTTGCTCACGCGATACGATAATCGGTACGCCGGCGGCAATATCAATATTTAAATTTGCCGCCTTGTTGACTCACTGGCGTCGCTACCTCTCCTCTCCTCTGGGTGGTGCTGCTCGACTTGATTGATTGATTGACTTGGAGAGCAGAAGAAGATGCAAAAAGAGTTGGAAGCAAAAAAGCTCGACTGAGACCCCAGTCTGAGTTTGGCTTTTAGAACATTGATGGAACAGAGTGGATTATTTTGCAGTAGTAGTAGCGTTTGCTGAACTGTCCTCAACAATAATTTAGATCTGTGACAGAAGCGTATTGCTGTAAAATTTGTCCGGTACAGAAAGGGTTAAATCGAAACGCGTGTTAGCCAGATATGCCAGACAAATTATGCAGCAATACGCTTCTATCTCAGTTCTATGACTAAGAGAAAAATGTTGAACTCCTTGTAAATCTCACATCAGTGTTGTCATGTCTGAATTTATGTTCCTGTACCTGGAAGATGCTTTGGACAAAACGTCAGAAACATGAATAAATGTAAATGTTGTTAGCACGATGCTAGCACAGCTTGCTAAGTGACAAAGGGAGCGAAGACTCTGAGAGCTGTGAGCTGTGAGCTTCCGATCGTGGTCACAAAGCAAATATAGGAAATGTGACAATATCGTTGCTGTTGCTTAAGTAAATTAATAACGCATCTCCGTGTGTAATATCGCTACGTCAATAACGTATTATCATTATTGTGGGCCACATATCGCATATCGTATCGTATTGTGAGATACCCTATGATTCCCACCCCTAATAGGGACTGTGAGCTTTTCCATCACCGAAGCTTCCAGCCAATGTTGTCTCCGGCCCATCCATCTTGATCTAGCTGGCCTCCACTGACCATCACCACATACTCATCTGTTGCCTACACCTCAAACAATAGAACTCATAAACAATCATCATAACTCATCACCTGACTGTTCACTAACTATTATCTGGTGTCGACCAGAGGAGGATGGGTTCCACTACTGAGCTTTGGTTCCTCCCAAGGTTTCATCCTCAGTTCAGAGAGTTTTTCTTTGCCTCCGTAACCTTGGCTCATTAGGGGCTCCAACCCGGACCTTGTAAAGCGCTATAGAAAAAAAACTGAATTGAATTGACACACGCCACATAGCCATGGTCAGCTCAACACAGGAGAATGTATGGAGAAACTCAGAGTACCTGCTAAAGGAATCCCCAGAAGATGAGCCAGCTTGTTCATCCACAATGAGAGCCACATTGTAGCACTTGAAAGACAGAAAAGCATGACCGCTTCAGCTGCAGACCAAACTAACATTACCCAGACATGTTGTATGAGACCTTCTGCCTGTACTCTGTCCATCAATCGGCAATCCTTTTATGTCACATGGCTGACGGTATCTCCAGAGGTCATCATCTTTCATGTTTTCTGCTCCCTGTGACCACAGAACAAGGCCTCAATGGGCACAATATGGAGCGTTTGCATTAGCAGACGATTCTTCTTCCAAGTAATGGATCGGCATGACATCAGTGCAGCACTCCCCCAGATTTGTGGAGTTCTCCGCTCCTTCCAGATGTCCATTAAAAGGAATCTGCTATATTATGGCATCCCTGTAAAACATCATATACATGTCAAAACCACTAAGCGTCTTTATTCAGCCCAGAACTGGGTTCCATCCCAAAGTTGGATTGGTGTGAGCCATCAGCCAAGACGCTTTCATCACATACTGGCCAGTCAATAGCAAGATGGAGTCCAACTGTTTCTCTGGGACAATGGGCCAAAAGCCTGAGCTGTGCTCTGAGTTTTCACAGAGTAAAGACCTTCAGAATAGATTTCCTGCAGCTGATTATCTGATTTATAATTAATCCCTAACAGCCTCTCAAACCAAATCCTGTTAATACATGCTGTGTTCATTCACATCTACAGCATTTGGCAGCTGATCTTATCCAGAGCAATGTAGAGAAAACATGTCCCCCAAACCAGTAAACCTAGACTTCAGTAAAAGCTGCTGGTCCATCAAGATCCCCCCAGAGCTGAAGATCATCCTTACATCAGTAAACCTAGACTTCAGTTAAGAGCTGCTGGTCCATCAAGATTCTACCAGAGCTGAAGATCATCCTCACACCAGTAAACCTAGACTTCAGTTAAGAGCTGCTGGTCCATCAAGATCCTACCAGAGCTGAAGATCATCCTTACACCACAAAAAAACCTAGACTTTAGTGAAGCATTGCTGCTCCCTTTGAAGAGGTGGGTCTTCAGTCAGTGTTTAAAGACATTAAATAAGATCTCTAATGTTCAGAGGAGGTTCATTCCCCCACTTAGAGGCCAGAACTGAGAAGCGTCCTAATGTTTGTTGATTTTTGAGAAGGTAGGGGTTCAATCATGCAGAGCATGATGCTCTAAGAGAGTGAGCTGTGACCCAAGGTTTGATCATTGATGGGTCAAAAGGGTCTGGACCATTTCTGGCTCTGTGGGAAAGTATCAAGGTGTTAAATTTGATGAAGGCTCCAGTGGAGTCTGTGAAGGGTTCTCAGCAGTAGAGTGGAGAATGAGAACTTTGTTGTAGTTGTTCTTGTGGTCTTCAGGGGGAGACCAGCCAGGAGTGAGCTGCAGTTGTTCAGTCTTAAGATGGTAAGTGACTGGATGAGGATCTGAATAGCGTCAGTGATGAGGAACCAACTATAACCAAAGTACTTCTGCACTAACAAGGACCAGTCAGGGAGTCAACAGTAAATACCAGTAATCATGCAATCCTAATACATCTTACATTGTAATGTTTGAGATAAAATATTCCAATTAAATATTGAATCATCTGTCCAGAGGTTTACAGATTCCGTCAGCACCTTCTACAACCAACAACACTGATAAACACTGAATTACCTCAGACAGCAGATCACATAAACAATCCTATTTCAGCAATCCTGAAAATATGATTAGACAAACCAACGTTTAAGTGACAAGAACTCCAGGGCATCACACCGTGAAATAACAAAGCCTTCACACATTTCTTTCATCTCTCACTTTCAGATTCACAGAGAGGCTGGCAGCAGATACCAGCAGTGCAGCAAATGAGGAGAATGCTAATTCAGCACAATTAGATATAGAAACTAGGAGACGAATGGCCAGACAAATGAAGGTAAAGGGTTTTTCTGGCTGCTTCTGGCTCATTAAAAAGGGGGTTCTGCCACAGACGTGTGAAGAACATTTCTTTTCAATGGAATATAACGAAAAAAAAGTTAAACCCTCCACTCAAGTCCTCCAGAGGTCGACAAAACAAAAGCCATGACCTCCCATCCCCCTCCTGAGGAACAGAAATCAGAAAAACTTTATTGTCCCTAAGGAAATTGCTTATGCAGTATACTATACTGCACATAGAGACATTGACATTACATAACACACATAGTAGGATAAAAATGCAAAGGTAAGGTATAGCTACAGGTAAAGACTATGGTGAAATAAGAATGAAATACTGTGATAGAGACTGTGATTTTAATGAATACAATAAAATAAGATAAATAAAAACAATAATAGGCTAGAAGTAGTGGTATTGTAAGGTCATAGCTAAGGACAGAGATTTTGTTTTAAAGTATATGTTATAGTATTATAATGCTCTTTTCATTGGCCTCCCCAAAAAGACCATCAAACAGCTACAGTTTATTCCAAATGCCACTGCTACAATTCTAACAAAAAGCCAGAGAAGAGTGCATGTTACTCCAGTGCTCAAGTCTCTACACTGGCTTCTAATCAGATACAGAATTGAGTTCAACGTTCTATTCATTGTGTATTAGTCAGTCAGTGGTTTAGGCCCAGAATATCTGTGCAATGTTTGAAGACCAGCAGCCTGGAAGGTCTTTTATATCCGCACAAAGCTAGAGGAGCCCAGAGCTTTGGACCTGTCCCCAAACTGCTGTTAGTTTAATAAAAAAGCTAAAAAACACTTTACACATCCTCTAGTTAAACAGAGGCTCTAAATGTTCTTTTATTCTGCATTTCTATCTTATAATAATGTTTTAATTAATTTCCTCCGGGACAATAAAATTTTTCTGATTCTGATTTTCTGATTCTTTTAATGCTTACTTTATCTCTATAAATCACATTGAATGACATTTGTATATGACAATGCTATAGAAATAAACTTGCCTTGCCTCCCCTATAAATAAAACGGTTGTGTAGCTGAGTCTGTGTCTTCCATCAGGAGAAGATTAGAGAATCAGATCATTTATGGAGAGTAAAGAAAAGGAGATGGGGAGATGGGGAGATGGGGAGGTGTAGAGGGTGAGAAATCATGCTGTGACTGAACCCTTACACACTCTGCAGGTGTAAATTTTCACACCCAGTGTTCCCACTGTCTAATCAGGTATTTCAGACTCTAGCAACCTCAGGGTCACTAGCCAGGTGGTCTTCTCCATGGGGGTCTGGTTGAAACAATGTGTAGGAAAAAAATATGAAATTAAACCACACACACTCACACACACACACACACACGCACACGCACACGCACACACACATAAAAATAAAGAATTCAGCCCTGTTAGTCTGCAGAGACTCTGATGAGAGCAGTGGAGGAAAAAGAGATGCCCACACCAAACACAACATCTTTAATTGTGCTTGAAAGTTTGTGAACCCTTAATAATCTTGTATATATTTAAGTGAATGTTCCCAAAATATCATCTGATTAATGATATTGGTAGTAGTATCATTACTATGAGTATATCTGTACTACATTACATTTTCAGCATTTATCTCTGGTTCCTTCAAGTGAAATTTTATCTTCTCTTTACTACCAGAACTAATGAATTTTGGTTTTCTGTGCATTGCTGATGTATATGTAAACAATAAATAAAAAGTCTGTCTGTCTGTCTGTCTATAATTATAATTATTATAGTTGCAGTGGGAGTTGCATGGTAGTGCAGTGGTTATCACAGTCTCCTCACAGTATGAAGGTCCTGGGTTCCAGGTTCTCTGGTTACCTCCCACTGTACAAAAGCTTGTGGTTTATGCTGACTGGCTGTAAATCCTTAGTTACTGTAGAATCTATTCATCTAATGAGATTCCAGTCTCATTATGTCTGTAATTCTACAACACTGACTTGGATTGGGGGAAGTATCACAGCATCTCCTACATCATCAGGACCTACATCTCTAACACATTTTTACTGGACAATGAGGCATCTGTGTAAAAGCTGACTCCTCAGGTACATTAGTGTCAAAGCTCGACAGTTGGGACAAGGGGACAATTGTGTAAATTTGTGCTTTCGCTTAAAAATTGGACCCAACAGAAATCCTGGATTTGACAGGCCAAGAGAAATCTCTCATGTGCGCTACAACCTTTTTGAGCCCAAGTTCAATCAGCCTCCATTCAAACCCAAGTCATCTGCCACCACAGATGAACGTCTCGCAGGTTCTCCACAATGAGACACTGTTTCTTGTTCTAAGGCAGAGAACAGAAATGCAGCCGTGGTGCTGTGGGGGTAATGCAAGCTGAGGTCTCTTCACCCTGACCCTCGTTACTGTGGCACAAGGCTAACGGAGCGAATGACCATCAACAATTCGCGTGCCATCTCTGTTCGTTTTTGTAGTGAGAGAAAAAAAAACCTCAACTCCTCCTCCATGCGCATTCTGCTCAGCAGTTCAGCCGGAGTGAAAAGAGAAATGGAGCTCTTGGGGAAATTACTAGGTTTCTGTTGCGGCCTCACAAGGCTCTCACTTTGAATAACAAATCCCTGAGCAGATGTGGACACTGCTATTACAAGTCAGAAAAAAAGGGGCGGGGGACCGAGGTGGTGGGGGGTGGCTTGTCATCTAGCTGGGTGTAATATTTCTTAGGCTTGTAAAATTGTTTGCTATTATATGGCTTACGGAGTCTAACATGTGGTTTAAATTATTAATCTCCACACTTATCTCCACCCACCGCATGGGCTGATGGGACATGTTTTCAGAGGAAGGTTGCGGAACAGCACCGTAATTTCCAGACACAGCATTACACATGATCTCAGTTTCGCGTCTTACAAGCCTTCAATACTGTTATTTTTGTCAGATCCAATCGCACACAATCACATTGATGTATCACTTACTGGTGTGATACACAAGCTTCTTCTGTAGAACCAGTGATCCTGACCCATCCAGACCTACCTGGTCCATCCCGATGCCTAACTTCTGTTTGAAGTTGTCCATTCTCTCCAATTGTGGAGGCCCATATGAACAGCACCAAACCAGTCCAACAGATCATCCATCATTGGGGCCTCCTGCTCGGAGAGAATGGAGCAGTTCCTAGTGTGCTAGTCTAGTTAGCAGAACAAGTCGCATTTGAAAGTAGGACTGAGACTGATTCATAGTACCGAGGTTTCTTCCTCCAGTTCAGGGAGTTTTTTCTTACCCCTGTCGCTCATTCAGAGCTCGGGCCCCAAATTCCCTAAAGCTTTTCTGGGAACTAAACCTTAAAAGTCCCAGATTTTGGTATCAGTTTAAGGCTGCACACCACACAATGCACTCTGGGTCTTCACATTTACATCAGGCAGCGTAAGAAAATCCATACTGATCAATGTAATCTTTCTTAATGTAGTCTAAAAATTCCAGAATATCACATCACACTGTAACACGATTAGAAGATTGTGTACTTATGAATAATGGCTTTAATATTTTCACCCGTCAGGCTGTGGGATCAGCCGAGCACCGTTGTCCTTGGAAGACTCTCCTGCTCTGCAGTAACCTCTCCAGAAGGCCGAGCGTGTATCCAAGGCCATCCCAGGCAGCTGGCCCAGTGAGAGACAGCCTCCGACAGCAGGCAGAAGTATACAGCGGGTCAGTCTCCGGGCGGTCCTGCTCTGACTGGGCCTAGATTGGCCCACGCCAAACACAAAACTGACCTAACAGCTGCCCACAGTTCAGGCTGCCCACGCTCGTCTTACTTTCAGTCTCAGGTTGATGTCATTCTTTCACACAATGTGAGTCCTAAAGTCCTTATGCAAACATCTATCTAACCAACCAACCAACCAACCCACCAACCAACCAACAATCCATCCATCCATTCATCCACTTACTTATCTACTTATCCATCCATCCAGCTATCCACCCACCCATCCACCTACTCATCTACATATGCAAACATCTATCTATCTATCTATCTATCTGTCTGTCTGTCTGTCTGTCTGTCTGTCTGTCTGTCTGTCTGTCTGTCTGTCTG
>JBBIGC010000001.1:16600809-16615639 GCA_037576955.1 Lepidarchus adonis
ATAATAATAATAATAACAATAACAATAATAATAATAATAATAATAATAATAATAATAATAATAATAATAATAATAAAATCCTGAGGTGTGTGGAGTCTTAATAACACATGAATGCCATAGAATATGGTTCAGTTATTTTCCCAAATTATACAGGGCACCAAAGCAGACCATCTAGGAAGCTTTATTTATTCATTAACTAAATTTTTTATTAATTTCCTGAGGAATTATACAGCAGATGAAGATGCATTTGTAGAGCTGCCTTCAACCCAGTCCCTTCATGCCAGCTCATTGGCCCAAAATATGAGTTCAAAGACAAAAACTGACAGAAACAAATGCTTTACTGACTTTGTCCCTCAAGTTTTCCCTTTACCTACAAGCTTGATGCTGTAAATGCTTTCAGCTGTTTTAAGAGGCCAGAGTATTGTGTTTATGGAAAGTATATTTCCATTGCAAATGGGTTTGGAGCTTGACAAAAACAGTAATCAGTGCAAAGTGGGGCAGACAATTGCAGTCAACGTGTGGATCATGTCCACTGCAAAGTCCTGCTCTTTCTTACTAAAAGACGACGCGCGAAAGGTGAAGGGAAAGTGGAGGTTCTCCACAAAACCCCTGACAATCAGCAAAGCAGAACAATGCCGACTTCTCAGCGTCAACTTTGAATACGTCCATCCATTCTCCAAACCACTTATCCAATTCAAGTTGCGGGGAAGCTGGAGCTGATCCCTGCTGGCTATAGGCCCGGGACAGGGTTCACGTTGGACAGGAGGCTAACCCATCACGGTAACACAGGACAACCATTCACAAACTCACACCTAGGGGTAACGTAGAGTAGCCAGTCGAGCTGAACCATAAGACTTTGTACAGTAGGAGGAAAACGGAGGCCAACTCGGGGTCCATACCCAGGACCTTCTTGTGGGCTGTCCCGCTTGAGTTCTTTCCCTAATCTCCATTCAGATGTCCCTTACTTCGCTGAAGTCATGTTCCCTGGATTTACGGGTGGTTGTTTCGAATTTGTTACTCTACGTTCAAAGCATATCTTTATGGGAAAACAAACAAATTTAAGAACGCCCACAAGAAAGGATCCTTTCCCTGGCTGGTGTGTTTACAGAGCTGTGCTTATTCAGTTGAAATTTCGAATAAAAATCACCCAGGCACATAAACATGACAACATGGTGAAACGTTCAAACAGAAAGCCATAAAACTCACAACAAAACCATCCCGCATCCTCCGAGAGCAGTACATTGTTTAAATATTCCATTAGCCGCCCGTCATTATTCATGGTCTCTACTCTGAGCCAATGAGGAGGCTTCAGTGGAGAGAGAAAAACGTTTGCTGTGGCAGCTGGAAAGCACAGTTTGCACAACATCACACCACCGAAACAAGGCATTCGCAACGCCAGACCCTGTCCGCTCTGTCACTGAGAAAAGGTAATTACTGATATTTCGCACACGTCCAGAAATTTCGGACATGGCGCGGTTATGTATGTAGAGGGAAAGTCAGCTATGAAGACTTCCATCAGAACAAAAGCTTGGCTCGCACCACGAGCGGCATCTGCAACCCATCAACGAACCAGCACACTGAACACACACAATGTGCCACAGCATTGCCTAAGCCCCACACACAGCACAGAGCTGGACAACAACTGCTCTCCAGTTCTCTGGCTGCACATATACAGCCATCAAACCATTGGCCATGGGCACAGCATGGTCCAGATCCCGATGACAATAGAGATGTATGGGTTACTGCTGGGAACAGACCTGGACTGCACTTGGCTGCAACACCAGACTTTAATCACAGTCTCTGTGGGAGAGGAAAATAAACCCTCTGCTCCATCAGGAGCTTCCACTACCAGCTAGCTTCATGAGAATCTCCTCCACACGGCCGCAAAAATAACGGCTCCTGGGTTCTACGGGAAAACCTGAAATTGGTGGAGAACCTTTGCATTTGGATGTTGTTTATAGGTTGTACTCCCATTTGGGCAAAACAGAAACAGGTTGTAAGCTTCCACCTTCCTAACGTTCTATGTTCATCACACACTGTCCACATGCGGCTTGGGAAAAATAAAAGGACCATACAAACACGGTTTTGAAAATATCTCTGTACACACGTAAACGCAAAGAATGATGTTAAACGCTGTCAAAAGCCAAAGCAACAGGTGGTGCTATAATCCAAAACTGAATTGTGATGTTGGCCAATCACAAGCCTTGGGAGGAGGAAGTTGTCAATGTTTCCAGTAGCTGGATATAAACTCAGTTTTGATGGAAACTTTTGTTTTTCCTCGTCCACGCATAGACGATAAAAGAGCATTTTTAAAAACCTTCACCTTGGAAAGTGTTTTATAAAAATGTTAGTTTTCAGTGTCCAGCAATGTCGTTTCTGTGTGGATGAAAGGACAAAACGCAGAAAAAGTTCGCTTTCGGAAATACCCGACTATGTGTGGACAGAGTTTTAGTTTCCCACTTCTCTATCTTCATTGCTTTGTACATCACAGTTAGGGTGGAGTTCCAGCCTTCTTGCTTAGAGGCTAAGTGTTCTCTCCCTCTCGTACAATCTCTTCTCATAAATGGCGCTTTCACACCAACGTTCAGGAACCTGGTTCATGGTTCAAGTTCCTTGCGCTCTTTAGTTCTTGAACTTTTTTAGTTCTGAAACTACCTCCTTTCATTTTCACATCAAACAAGCAGCCCCAGAACTTAAATGTAAAATAAGCTGCGACGTTCACTGGGTGAATGTCAAGTGTGTAACGTATTAAATATACATGATATTTATTCACTGATTATTACCCAGAATTGTGAATAAAGGTAAAAAACCTTTTTTACATCAAACATGGCTCTTTTGTCCAAATGTTAAGGAAAATACATTAAAAATGACAAATCTATATAAACTATTACAGTTTACAATATAAATATATATAACACACCAAACAAGATGGATCAGAACCTTTAAAATAAGGTCAATATCAGCCATTCAGCACAGTGTTGTGATAAGACCCACCCCAAAGGTTTCTGGTCTGTTGCAAAGTACCAAACCTGAAAAAATAGTTCAAGAAATTCCTACTAGGAACTAAAACCAGGCCTAGTTCCTGAGGTGAATGCTACAAAAGTTCTTAGTTCCTATAAAAGTTCCTGGTTCCTGTGGTGTGAAAGTTCTTAATATGAGCCTATGCTGAAGGAATGGTACAAACAGTTCTTTGAAGAACTATTCGGTGAAAGGTTTAGTAGAGGATGTGACTGATCATTGTGTAAGTGTATAAGTCATTTTTTTTTTGTTTTTTTAAAGACCAGAGCACATAGAGTCCCAACATTACACACAAAAAGCATCCCAGTGCGCTTCAGAACCAAAAAGCCAAAGGAGCCATCAGAAACATTTGATACAGACTTCACTCATTAGCAAAACCACCCATCAGTTTCAGGTTGCGTGGAAGCTTGAGCCTATCCCAGTTGACTATGTGCCAGGACAGGATTCACCAATGACAAGAGGCCAACTCATCAAAGTGCAACACATAGACAGCCAACCACTTACACTCACTCACACCTACAGTGGGGCAAACAAGTATTTGGCAGCCACCGATTCTGCAAGGGTTTTTTTTTTATGGTGTGAAAAGTGAAAGTACCTTTAATAAAATGCTCAAAAAATGCAATACAGAGTTTTGGGTGGATGAATGTCTCCCTCTGGTGGCCTGACAGAGGAATGGCCACAGGGCAAAACACAGTAGATGCTTATGTAAGGACTTTGACAAAAATTTGACTAACGACATAGGATGGGGAACGGAACCCTGTTATAAATCGAGGACCCCCTGTATTGCTATTTAATATCAGTGGCACCTATCTAGGGGGTGGGATATATTTGATGGCATGTGAACAGTCAGTTCATGTATTCTATGTGCTGGAAACAAGAGCATAAGGATCTGAAGGCTTTATTGTGATGGAGCATCTCCAGAACATCCCGGAAAGTTCCAGGCCTGCAGTAGTTAGTACCTACCAAAAGTGATCCAAGGAAAGACAACTGGGTCATGGGCACCCAAAGCTCACTGATGCATGCGGGGAGAGTCCAATCTCAAAGAGGAGCTTCTGTTGGACAAAATGTTCACGCTGGGCCTGATAGAAAGCGGTCAGAACACCCAGTGGAGCAATATTGCTAATGGGTGTTTACACCACTGACTTCTTATAAGCTGGAGAATGTGAAGAGGCCCCACAGAACAGCTTCCTTCATTAAGTTCATGAAGGACCTTCTCCCTCCATGAGCTACCTTTCTAAACACACCCTTCACTTTCTTATCTCAATGATAATAAAGCCCACACATGATTATATGGTACCACACAACCCAAACATTTTCAGGATGAAATGGCTGGTGCACTGGAGCCTGACTCCTAGCAGTAAGTAATCATCTGGAGTGTGTGGAAGGCAGACAGGGTGGAGGGCGAGACAGGAGCCTCTCGGTATCAAGAGCGTGCAGGTCAGCGGGTTAATCTCAGCTTACTCCAGTGGTCCACGTAAACAGCTGCAGGCTCACACCACTGGGACATAAACACAGGCCCCATAAAGGTCTTCTGGAGCTGGAGGACACCATGTGCAAGCTGTGCTACACCATACTGCTGCTGGGTTTTGACATGGTCTGTCCTGTAAGAGAGCACACCTCCGCTGGCTCTATGGTTCACCTGGGGGTCGAGGGTAGAAAAAAAACATACATAGACTACACACAAGCACACACACACACTAACAGAGATGGTTTAGTCCAGATTTGAGTGTTTAATAGATGTTTAAATCCTGTTCTCCAGTTTCGCTGGCGCACGAGTGGGCGAGTAAACAGACGCTCAGTTTTCGTACACACAGGGGCTAGAATTTTTTTTTGAGAGGGGGACTTTAACTTCCTGCTGAACGAGGAGACTGTGGTTAAAGACTCAAACTCAACTTCCACATAAGCCAAAGGGTCCAAAGGCAACTGAGAGGTCTGTATAGATTATATGATGGAGTGTTTTGGTCCAAAAACACTTGAAAACATGAACCTTTGACCTCTCACAGCAACATTGTATACATTATCCAAGTACAACATGCAGCATCTTTGCCTGTACCCACCCAGCCAGAAGGGGGAGATGTTCTCTCTGCTTACATCTCAGTATCAGGAGACGTCAATGTTCAGCTCTAATAAACACAACTGATGCATATTTCATCATCCAATGAAGGATGAACCTCAAACCCACATTTAATAGAAAAGCATGAGTTCCCCATCTGAGTCCCACAGGTAAACACACAACATTACAGTGTGGACTGACTCATTACTACCCCCACAGGTCAACACACACATTACACTCTGGACTGACTCATTACTGCCCCAACAGGTCAACGCACAACATTACAGTCTGGACTGACACATTACAGCCCCCACAGGTCAACACACAACATTACAGTCTGGACTGACTCATTACTGCCCCCACAGGTCAATGCACAACATTACAGTGTGGACTGACTCATTACTGCCCCCACAGGTCAAAACACATTTTTAAACTTAGGCCGGATGTTGGAATTCCAAAGAGGCAAAAGAATGTCCAAAGTAATGTCAGGATGTGTTGTAGTCAAGCAAGAACTACCACAATATGAAAATGTCAATCAGAGAACATTAAATTATCCAGGATCTGAACGTCTTAGTAGACAAGGCCTTAGTGTTAGGCCATAGTTGCCCTGCAGCTGAATTCTCTATAAATGCAAAAAACAAAAAAATAACCACTGCACTGTTAAAGTTAATGCCGATCACATAACATAGAACACGAGGTGTGCAGATGGACGAAGTAAGAACCCAGAGCTGACAATTTCTTAATAATTGGGCTGAATGACAGCAGGCTTAACAGAACCAGAAGACAAATGACTCCTTCAATAAGATCCAGCGTGGGGCTTTGAATGTAGGCCACTGGTGTTAGTGGAACAAAGGCTGATCCCAATATAACTTTAAGACCACTGCCAAGTGAAGTGAGCAACATTGACAATCGGGGGGTGATATATATTTGGCAACAAGTGAACAGTCAGTTCTTGAGGTCGATGCTCTAGAAGCAGAGGTGCAAAGATCTGAGGGAGGAGCTCACAGTGCACCACAGTCAGATCTGTTGTAGCTCAATATTAGCAAGATGGCTTTAATGTTATGGCTGAACTGTGATTATTATTCATTATGACAAATTATTTACTGTGCATGATATCAAATTTTTCTTTTATCACAGCGATAAGCCACTCCAGGTCGTGCGCTACAGTGATTTAAGAGGGTTTCATGCTGTAGACATTCCCCTAGCTGTGATAATGCACAGCCATTCATGTGCTATGGCTTTATTTTAGTAAAGCTTTTAAAGAACCTATGGTCATAAGACCTTAGGAAGTTTGTGCGTGTGTGTGTGTTTGTGTTGATGGATGAGGTGGTTAATGGACATTTGTGTGCGCGAGGCCTGCACAGCTGTGGACACGTCAGAAAGTGAGATAAATTAAAGCCAGTCTGGACGTAAACCAGTAATTATGCTTGTTAGTGTGTTAAACGTGCCGTTCTGTGTGTTTGTGTTATGTCTAAGCTTCCACTGGCCTTTCCCCTTCAAAGGGAAGTCTGATCATGCGATGCTCTCGGACAAACATGTCATTAACATTCTCCATATATGAAATTTCCAAAAAGCAGCCCAGCCCAACTCTCTGCGGGGGTCTATATGTATATATCACTAATGAAAAATTGAGCAGTGAAGTAAATATTTACGCTGAAAGGGCGCTTACATATTCTAATGTATACAATCCTCCAGCCTGGTTAAACAAACCGATTTCGGAAGAGTAATCTCACGTCTAGAGGGAAAGAAAAGTGTTGAAGATGCTGCATCCAGAGGAGAAAATAAACCAGCAATGTAATTTCACGGCCTTTTTATCTGCATTAAGGCGGTGAGGGATTCGCTGGAATGCGCAGGGCCGAGACAGACGAGCCATGTCTGAATTTGAGGAGAGGATGTAGCTTAAAATCAGAGCAAGACACGAACGGCCAACTGTCCTTTCACAGAAAGGGAAGCAGCAGCCGAGTGAATATGAAATGGCTGCATACAGTACACGGGCTGGAAACACAGCCAGAGGCACTTAACCTCATGGTCAGCTCTGAGTGCATGTGAGCGGTGTACGCTCCTCACGTCGGGCTGAAAAACGATACGGCTGTTATTGTAGGTCTGAGTCTGCAACAGGCTTCAGAAGAAACTGCTCATCCAGCTGCAAACGGGACAGCCCCCTGAAGAAGGACAGTTCCTGTGCAGAGTGTGGTGGATACATCTGAAAACGCACAACGCTTGGGATTTATCGGCACAAAAGGACGAAAGCACCACAGTGCACCATTTGCCCTGTTCCACAGAATGGGTTCTTACACAAATGTGTAATCACAGGACAGCACATCAGTGCCAGTTCCTTTAGTTGTTCTCCAGTGTCGACCAGAAAAGCATGAGTTCCCCATCTGAGTCCCACAGGTAAACACACAACATTACAGTGTGGACTGACTCATTACTACCCCCACAGGTCAACACACACATTACACTCTGGACTGACTCATTACTGCCCCCACAGGTCAACACACACATTACACTCTGGACTGACTCATTACTGCCCCCACAGGTCAACACACATCATTACAGTCTGGACTGACTCACTACTGCCCCCACAGGTCAATATACAATATTACAGTCTGGACTGACTCATTATTGCCCCCACAGGTCAACACATAACATTACAGTTTGGACTGACATTTTACTGCCCCCACAGGTCGACACACAAATTAGAGTCTGGACTGCCATTGTGCACAGCCAGTTCTATTCCACAGAATGGGCTCTAAGAAAAAAGTACTCATCCCAGTACAGCACATCTGTGCAGATTTCTTTTGTTGTTCTCCAGTGTCGACCAGAGGAGGATGGGTTCACCTTCTGAGTCTTGGTTCCTCCCAAGGATTTTTTCTACATCTGATTGTGTGTTTCATTACCTCTGTCGCCATTGTGCTTCACCTGACCCAGATTCTCTAAAGCTTCTTTGTGACAATGTGGGTTGTAAACAGCAATATTAAAATAAATTGACCTGACAATATTTTAGCCAGTATAAAGAGCTTACAAATGGTTTATAATTAGCTTATTAATGCTTTTAATTAGGCTATACAAGCCTATAAGCTATGCTATCTTTTCATATCACAACAAGTTCTTTAAATATAAACACCTGTTTCAGTGGGGGTGTGTTCATAAGACCCCTGCACAGGAACCTGATTGGACTGGAATGTGGGTCTGATGGTGTAGACATAAGGATTGTCCATTTATTTATTTAAAATTTAAAATTATTACTTTTCTTTACATTGTTTTCTCTACGTATTTACATTTTAACGATTATCTCATTTTTATTTCTTTTACTACTATTATATTCCAAATTTTATAGCTTATTACTTTATGCTCTTATCCTTGTAAAGCACATTGAATGACCTCTGTATATTATATTGTAGTATATATACAAAATTGCCTTGCCACTTATAAATAATTTATAAACTTATCAACTCTTTATTTGGATAAAGCTACAAAATGGACTTGTCTGAAAATACTGAGAATATTTTCAGTACTTGAAAAACATGAAACAACTGCATGATGATCACAAAATGAGCACAATTAGTCCTATATAATTAGATTTAGTGCCAGACACCTGTGATACATTGTCATATACTAGATAAAATTCATTGTACCCAGTTTTTGATTGTGTACTTCAAACAAAGCACTTCTAGCACATTTAGTCTGTGACAATTCTGTAATGCATATTGTTTATCATAAAAATTATGATTTTATATTTCTCACATTCTGTAATTTCACATATATGCTAATTATTTAAACTAATACAATTAACACTCTTAATTTGGGTCAAATTAATATTTCAGTTTTAAAAGTACAAGGAGGGCTCCAGAGTGGGGAAGATTGTGAGTTCCATCCCCAGCTATGGTTAAGAGTCCAGGAAACCATAACTGACTTCTCTGTGGATAGCTAAGATGGTTAACCCATCATTTCTCTCATTTCTGAGAGGAGTTCGTGTTCTCCTCCAAGCGTGTTGAGCTGTCCAATGATGTTGCATCAGTAACAGTGTGATAAAACTGACTTATGCTGATTTATTCTCCCACAACATACATCACTTTACTAGAAAGAGTGATGGATGCAATCCCTACTAGCCCTATAAACTGGGAAATTTATTTTCACAGTTTTTTCTCGAGAGCCAAAATAGAAGCATGTGAAACATTAATGGGTTCAGTGAGGCATGATGGTGGGGCACCGCTCTACTAAATGACCATCTGATGTTGGGCCTAAAACACAGGTTGAACCCAATCAGTAGTTTATTCATCTCTCAACCAATGATGCCATTAAACAGAATTTCGAATCTTGGTTCATGTGTAGTGTTACCACTTTCCCAGCATTCTGCAGAAGGTCAGTTCATAACAGGCTTTATAAAATATCTGTACTTAACGTCATTTTATCTCAGAAAGTTTTATCTGAACTGTTTATAAGCCACAGCTACTGCAATTCCAGTATTCGTTTCCTCTACAGGCCATTTAGGAGCAGAGTTGAGCTGAATGGAAGGAGGGCTTCACCTCTGAGCACAATAACTCTCCACATTAACATATTTGAAGTTATGCATCATTTATTCAGCTGCTTTTAGGTAGAATGAGAGATAACATTGATTATGTTGGAGAACCTGGGTCAATGGACCTACAGCACAAGATATGTTGATACTGTATCACAGCTCATTTGATCATAGACTCTTTCCAGCTGTAGTACAACTGTAACAGGAGTCTGAACAAAGAGCAGCAGTACTTAAGGGACTTCCAAACTGTTCCATATTTTCTCTCTGTGAACTACCTGGTAGGGACAGTGATATACACTTAAAACTACATGCTGATATCTGCTGTTGTATTGTGGCTAATATATGTAAGGATAAAAAAATAATCTATTCAGAGGTTGTTGTTTTTTTTTTGCTGCAAACAAAAACCTTAATCCAGAACAGAAGAACTTCACACACTAAACCAAGGCTCTTTACAGCTCCACCCTGAATCCAGATTCCACTTTTGGGATTTTGGGATCACCAGCAGTTTCTGAGCTATTGATGGAAATCATTGGCATAAAATGTACTGGTGATTCCAAAATCCAGGACCAGAATATGGGGTAAGGGTCCAGACATCTCTACTAAACTACAGCAGTTAAGGATGATACGAAACAGAAGAGGAATTTTATTCCCAAATTAAACACCAACACTCGCAGGATTTACAGCCCAACACCTGGAAAAACACTTCTGTAAAAAATAGTATAAATAATGTAAATGTGTGAGATGGTGAGAGTGTGAACACGTCGTCAGTGATATCTTCAGAGACACATTCTCAGCATGGATCACACAATAGAGTCCAGCCCTAATCTCTGGGGGTCTCTGGGGATTGGTTGCAATTCATTAGCGCTAAAACCTTTCAGGTGTTTAAACGATATTGGAGCCTTGCGGAGTTAACAAAACAAGATCAGTCCAATCACTGTTAAACCTGCTACAGACTATGTAGGACACTTTGATGAATAAGCTGCATGACCTCAAAATCAATGAAGAAATGAAGTCTTCCAGTTCTGCATCACCAGCAGCACACTGACAGGAAAATTTCATTTACTGGATTGTTTGATGTTGTAGTAAACCTCTCACATGAGGAAAAATGTCCAGATATGAAAATATATGATGCCAAAGTGACAGTACTTTTAAACCATCAAGGTTTAAACTACAAGCTTATCAAATGCATCCAATTATAATCTAAAGCAGGGGTGTCAAACTCCTGGAGGCCGGTATCCAGCACAGTTTGGTAGATTCCCTCCTCAAACACACTCACTCACCCTGGCAATTAACAGGTGAGTTGAACCAGGTGAGTCTGAGCAGGTAAATCATTACAGAAATGATTATGTAATGATTTATGTTATGTTCTAATTAATACCATAATTCAGAATACAACTCTTTGCTTATATCCTGTATTTAAAACGCTGCCTTAATTATTGACAGTGTTTAAACAGAACAAATAAGTAATGAGTTAGGCCAATCAAAACCAGCCAAACACCCATGTGACCATGCAACAAATAACACTTGTAGTTAACAGTTTTGGACACTATTGCTTTCTATTGTTTTTTTGAGCCAAAGTAAGAGGCTTAATATATATTTAATAAACACTATATGCTCACAGTATGAGGCATGTATTACTTGAACGCTATTTTGAGCATTGATGTTTCTGTCATTCAGTTGCAAATCTCATATTTCTGAGCCAATTAGCCGCTTCCTTCTATACTGACTGTTGGGTGTCTACATGATATTGGTGTCATGTTTGTAACTTCTTGAATATCAGTGTTTTAAATAAATACAGTCTATTTCAGCACATTGTGCCCATTTCTGCTTTAAGCCACACCCACTTCCTGTTGGTAGCATTTACAAAGGCATTTAAAAAAAGATCTCCATGAATCACCCAGCTTCAGTTATTACCACCCCTCCACCTGGTGGAGTTCAGACTGACCTCACACCAGACACTCCTAATCTGATCATTCGGGGGGTGGGGTTAGCATGGGAGGTCTAGGGTCAAAGGTCATTGAAATGGCCAGCTGCCCCACTGCAACTCATCTCTCATGTCTTTTGTGTGTGACCCAACCGTGTGTGTGGAGGAAATGTGTGCGTAAGTCTGTAGTTGTAACGTGCAGCTGACGCTGATGAAGATTAGTGCAGGATATGGCAGGAACACAGCTCAGCTCACACTTAACCCCGAGGATAAGACGCACTGCTGTGTTAACATGCTGCATTGGCTGAAACCATACACCCAATGATCAGGCCTCCAGAGGTACTGCCTGGAAGAAGAACCGAGCAAGAACAATGTTCCTTCCAACAGAAATTCTGACCTGTCAGTTTCAATCCTGCTCAATATTACAGTCCTAAACACTAACGAGGCCTAAATATGATTTTCACTAAACTTCTCAAATCTACGCTACATTTTTACATCCTCTACACACAAATCTTCTTCTGTAATTACGAACACATCATGTCTTGGTACCTCGACGTCATGTGAATAATCTTTAAACCGCTCACACAAAAAAACAGCCATTATTTTAAAACAGAGAGAGAAAAGATGGAGAGTTCTCAGTGATCATAAATCTGATTTCTCAGCTTTAATGTAAGTCAGCAGTGTTTGAAGCCTAATCCTATGGCGGAGCCTTCCGAAAGAGCAGCGATTCCATAAGGACTGAGTCGACCGCAACGGCTCTACCCCAGACTGGGCTACAAGTCAGCCTCAGATTCTGCTGTTGCCACGCCATTTCTCTGTGGTGGCTTTTTATAACAGGGTATCTTAAACGCACATCTAGATAATGAGCCTTGTCATTTCGATATAACTGAGGCCCTGAGCTTGCATAATCATTTCCCTGCTAAGTTCAAAAACAGCCATGTCTCCTGCAACGTAAGCCAGGTATTGGCAAAGCTCTGAGCAAAGGAAAACATTTTAACCACCAGCTATTTGACTCAGATGTCATATAGATGATAATAAAAGTTAAAATGATAATAAATTCAAGGATTCCAGAAGTAATCATAATAATAATTAGGGATGTCCTAGTCTGATCTCATAGATCGGTATCTAGGCTGACTAACAGGCATCGGCACAAGAAGCCAGAGCCCAGTCCTTTGTTTTACGTCAGTCATCACACAGGTGCTGTAAATAAAGAGCTGCAGGTAAAATCTCAGCAGTAAATATTTTACACTGGAAAATATAAGCAGTCCAATGCCCAAGTATACTGTTTGTAATACCAGTGAGGAGGTAGTAACAGAGCAGCATTTAATTCTACCGATCTGATACAACAGTTAACAATTAACACTCAACGGATTCCAGACAGTTCACTCAGAAAACTCACTGCACTGAAGTAACACACACTGGAAGACACTTTAAAACATGAAGATACATTTACTAGGGACAATGAAAAGGCAAAAAAAGATACAGAGAGGGAAACTGAATTCATAGTTTTGAATGAGCAGCCAATCAGTGTAGAGAATATAGGCTATCACCGTCTATTGGAGCTAGAATAAGCCCCGCATCCTCCACACTACATTTGAGAAGCTGCCCTACCAGAGCTTTACAGCAAGGTTCTTTATCTACGAGGTGTTTTATCAGATGTGACTAGGATTAGATTAACCACAGACATTTGGAGTCTGATGTTCACCCATTGTGGATACTTACATACTCGTTTAATTTAAAGCATGCTGTATTGAAATGCATTGCAAATATCTGATCAGGACTCTGTATCAGACACTCAATAATAATCAAATCAGACTCAGAGGCAAAAAAACATGATCAGGACATCCCTAATATTATTATTACTACTACTACTACTACTACTATTAATAATAATAATAATAAAAATAATAGCATGGCTGGCAAATAATTAAACAAATTAACAAAACAATTTTGCATAATTATTTATAACTGATTGCTATGCATTTGCAGTCTGGTCATGTTTAACCTAAAGGAAAGATTTTTCCATTTGAAAGGCAGTTAATGTTGTTATAGCAATAAAAATGTCAGAATATTTGATCTTATATATATTTATTTCACCACTGGGTTAAAATATAGCAAATGCTGCAGTTTTCAGTCTTTAAGAGGAACCATTGGGATTGTTCGGTGCCTGTTTTATTCCTCATTCACCTACTGGCAAAGTGCAGTTATTACGTCACAGATATTGATATAGTTATGACTGAGACTGATTATAACAACAACAATTATTTACATATGAAACAAATGTTAAAAATAAACAGTGCAATATGCAAAATAGTTTTTGCATAATACAATCATGTGTCACTGTTGCACTTCCACAACAGAGGCCTAAAGCGAATAACCAGAGCAGACATGTGTCTGTCTACATCTTTGGCTGTGAACAGCTGTGTTTTTTACTGTATGGGAACAGTTCATCATCCTCCGGAAAAAAATATCATAAAACAGCGGAGCCATATGAAAGCGATGACAATAACTTTAAAAGGGAGGAATCCTCGCCTTTGATTTCAGTGATCACAGTTCAGAAGGCATGACAGAGCTCAGGAAAGTGGGTGCAGCCTTTAATTCAAGCATTTAATAGACCACAGCCTTGACCAGGGACGGGTTCACCAACACTGCTATGGATGATTGTCACTGAGTATTACCCTGACAACGTCCCACTGAGGTGTAGAGGCTTATAACACTTAACGTGGCTTGTTTCTCACATGAAACTCACTGAAATAAACCAGCAAACCCTTTAAAAAGGGTGATTTATGAATATGTACTGGCAAATAACAATAAATATAAAAATAAAATAGTGAAAAATTCACTGAACAGTTATTTTGGGAAGCCGTGCAAATATTTTATTTCGTTTTACAGTAAATCCACACATGCCTCAAAACACAGTAAGTCATGTTGTGGTTCTCAGGGGACTTTCCCTACTCCCATAATTCACTATAGAGAAAGACTGAGCACTACCTCACCTTATACACTTCTCATATTACACTCTGCATTACCTCACTACATTACCTTACACACTTCTCATATTACACTCTGCATTACCTCACTACATTACCTTACACACTTCTCATATTACACTCTGCATTACCTCACTACATTACCTTACACACTTCTCATATTACACTCTGCATTACCTCACTACATTACCTTACACACTTCTCATATTACACTCTGCATTACCTCACTACATTACCTTACACACTTCTCATATTACACTCTGCATTACCTCACTACATTACCTTACACACTTCTCATATTACACTCTGCATTACCTCACTAC
>JBBIGC010000001.1:16617510-16640607 GCA_037576955.1 Lepidarchus adonis
TAGGAGAGATGAGGTGGAGGGAGGTATGATGATCTGTAGCTGTAGTAGAGATGAGGTGGAGGTAGGTAAGATGATCTGTAGCTGTAGTAGAGATGTGGAGGAGGTAAATTTGTTCCTTATCACAGCCAACCATAAACACTCAGTGCTATAATTCAGCAAATTCAAACAGTGTTTGATTGATGTGATTGATTGATGTTCGCCATTAGCCCATTTCCAGACCGTTGTGAAGAGACTTAGACGTTTGCATTTTTTGATACATTTTCAACAATTCCTCAATCATTGACGAGTCACATATCTTCAGCATCACTGAGATACTAAATGTTTAATGTCTGCAACTGGGTCGACAGCCTCTTCCATTCAAACATCATTAATTACACAAAACTCCATGAAGAGAAGGTTTGTTTAGCGGCTGCATGAGCTCTCGAGACTTCGTTTATGCCTGTAGCACAAAACTTTGCTCAGACTGAGACGTTTGGAGCACAGCATTGTAGAAAAGTATAATACACTCGTCAAAAAGCACATGTACAGCCCCAAAGAGTGTCGCTTCCAGAACATTTTGGATTCTTCTCTTTGCAGAAATTGAGTTTCCATTTGGCATCTTCTCCAACATAGTATCTGGGAAATGGAAATCACTGAGCTTCCTCTACAACATCGACTGCAGCTTCCAGACACTCTGGTTGTATTATGGTTTTCTATTGGCTGCTTTAGACGGGAAATCTGCTGATGAGGCTTGGGCTACTGGCTAAGGACACAAACCCACATTAAACAGCATGAAGGAAGCACATAATTCAATGTTGAGCGTAATTAATAAGTAGCTCTTTAATAATTTTAATAAAGTTTCAATTACTGTGATAAATGGCTTGACTGTGCCCTGACTACATGCACGAGAGCAGGAACAGCGATTCACTGCCTCCAACTATAGCCAAATGCAATAAACCGGTATCTACTGTTATGGTGTGTTATATGGGTAAGATGGGAGTGTTATATGTTTTGTATTCATATTGTACAATCTAATGTTTACTCTATGGGTTCAGTGCTCATATCACACAATCCAAGACAAATTCCAGACCGCTGAACTCTTTTGACAGCAATGTGTGGCAACTGCATCCAAGTTCAGAAATAAATCCATAAAGAAAGATAGCAGATATAGCCATCTCTTACACATTGTGCCCCCCTCTCCCCCCATTTTTTTATATTTGAAATAATTGTACTATATTTTTTTAAGTGTCAAAACCTCAGCAAAAAAAGAGAAAAAAGAGAAATTTGACTATATTTTTCTTTGGATTCAATTTTCATTCTTTTTATTAAAATGTATTATACTTATTTTTTTTTGTTTATTTATTTATTTATTATTTATTTATTTAATACACTCACACTTGTTTCTGCATTACAAAATAAAAAGGTTACATAACTGCACTGCTTTTACAAAGACCAATTTATATAAATCTCTTATCACAAGCAAGTCGTGATCCAGGTCCTCAGCAGAATCAGCTGCAGGATTGAGGGTAATGAGGGATTTTGAGTATTCGCACATTAAAACCTAAGGGAACCCTAAAAGTGAGAAAAAAAAGCTGAACTTGCGAAAAAGAACGAATGCATTGTATTATGAACGAGAAAGAATAAAGTCGGGGGTGCAGGAGGGTGAACTTAAGGATTAAGGGGCAAATCATGGGATCTGGTGAACTTTGCCTTACCAGTGAAATGTAAGCTCATTTGATGGGTTAAAGATTCAAGTGTCACATGACTGCTGGGATACTAGAAAAAAAATCCAGAAAGAGTGTAGCGGGGTTTAGGGGGAAGGTGGGGTGGAGTGCATGATGAGATAAACGACGACACGTGCAGATCACACTTGACCTGGTGGAGGAGCGTGTCCATCAGGTGCAGATTTTAACAATTACAAATTACAGTAACTGCTGGTGGACAAATCATTTTAATATCTTATTCGGAGTTTATCGCCCATGAGAAAATAAACAAGTGCAGAAACTGTGTTTGTGGTTATTCAGAGGAGATCATTTTAATTTGAAGAAAAATGACTGTGTCATGGCGGGGCATAAAGAGGAACTAAATGCGAGGGTGTGATGGCAAAACTAAGAACTTTAATAGTGGTCAAAACCAAAACTGAGAAGCATAGAACCTAGGAAACTTGGAGAACAAAGATAACGTTGAATACTTAGGATACATGGAACACTTGGATTGACCAGCACCAGGTATCGGAACAGGAAGTGCTTAAATACACAAAACAAACAAGGATCCCCTGGTGAGGGCGTGACCTAACAGACCATGTAACTAATGTCATATGACATGAACAGGTGTGGCAAAGACTCACAAGAAGCAAGAAACACATGGCAAAACACATGACTGGTAAAACCTACTAGTAGGGAAACCCATAGCAGGAGAATCCATTACAGATTGCCTGTTTTGTTGAACCTGGAACATTTTATTTTTTTATATAGTTTTAAACACAAACTCCCAGAGCTTTTAGTTACTAACTTTTCCCGTAATATTTAATATCTGGAATTGTATGTTGTAATTACAGTTGTATTTAAGTGTGTGTGTATGTGTATATGCTTTATATTGTTTTATGTATTTTTAAAATTATTTTGTGGTAATTTTGAGTAATTAATTGGATGCTCTGCTTCACATCTTGGCCAGAACCTTCTTGCAAAAGAGATTTAAAAAAAATGTTCTGGGTAAATAAAGATTAAATAATAATTAAAAAAAAATACTTATTTTGTATGTTTGTGTGTTATTCACTGCTTAACCAAATAAAACACATTTATATAATTGCATAATCATATTTAGGTAGTACAACAAAATGGGTTGATGCTCCAACAATACAAGCTGAATTTATGGATCACCACTATAGGTTCGAACGAGGTGGTGTGTTGACCAAAATCTGTCTGAAAAACTTGCGTATTTACTGTAATAAACCAGATTATATTTCAAAAGTTAACTTGCCTTATTAATAATTCTTCTCTCTTACCTTCTTTATCACTAGTCTTGCACACCAAGAAAAATTAGCTCTAGTTTCAAGAAATTTCCACTTTATTTTACGATTGCACTGACAGGGATGTTTAAAACATTTGCTAGGTCTCTGTGGCCTTTTGCAATTTTTATATGTCTCTTTAAATAACGTCCCATAACATCAGGAAGGTCCTTCACCTTCACGATGTTTCCTACTTATCTACTAATCTCTATTGGCCTTTATAATGATACGAGTTGCAGCTTTTTTTTGCATCATTATTATGACATGTTGGTTTATTTTTACCTTTACATATATGAATATTTTAATAAAGTGTTTGCAAACTGTTTTTCTCCATCACTCGGCACTTTTCAAGATGCGGTCCCACCGTAAAGGAAAATAAGAGTGCAGTAACTCCAGACTTCTGAGAGCTAACAGGGTCCAGCTGACTTCTAGCAGTGAAGAGCAGTGGACAGAGCTGCTGCTGGCTCCAGGATCACAATAAACTAAGACCACCGGATCGGTCCCAGGGGCACGGCGAGATTAAAAGACAAGTAATGCCGACACGAATCGAACTCCAGGCAAAGTGCCTAATCTCAAGCTAGCATTAAGAAACACAGAAGGCCCCGTCCCAAACGGTGGTGAGATCATGGTGCTCTGCTCATCAGCTTGACTGATGACAACGTAAAGCTGCATGGTCAGCAGAAGTGTTAGTGAGGGATAAACTCCATCCCAAAACAAAGCGGATTACGTCATCGGAGCAATTCCTCAAATCTTGCCGTTAGCCTTTGAGCCCAGGCTTAGGCGATGACAGTCCCCCGACTTCCAGTGTTGACCTTTTCAGCAGAAACGTATTGTTTTCCTTCTTACAGGCAAATTCCTCTGTCCAGACTCTTCTGTTCTTGCTTAAGAGTAGTTTTTGGGAGGGGATGCAAGCCCGTCAGAGCAGCTTGGGTCGGTGGGTGGGAGGAGTGGAGGTTTCTGCAGCTGTAGCCACTTTATAGTTTTGCCATAACTAATTCAGTCGTTAAGATTCAAGATTCAAGATTCAAGGGGTTTTTATTGTCAATACAGCCGTATACACAGTAAACAGTGTATTAAAATAGCATTTCACACAGCCCCCCACCCTGGTGCATTTGTAAAAAGAGATAAAATATTAACTATAAAACCAAAATATTCTAAAGCAACTATACATATACTTTAAAATGAAAAGGAGATAAGGCAAATGCCCAAACTTTGTCTATGTTGCAGCTCATGCAAAAAATAGACGATGTTTACACTTTCCTTCTATTGGTTGATGATAAAGGTTGTAATACCCAACATGTCGTGGTGAAATACTGCTTACGGACATGTTTCTGCAATCTCAGACTAAAATTATTAAATTAAAAGTTCATGGAAAGTCAAAATTTTGGGAATGGGAAACCACAGAAAGAAAGAAAGAAGAAGAGAGAAAAAAAACATGTGACTAATGCATTCATGTGGATTTTTTTAAGTCTGAGCCCACTGACTGAATTTTGTCAGGAGTCTTATGAAATCTTGAATAGATGGGCATGTTAATGGGCACGTCAATGGGCGTGTCGATGGGCATGTCGATAAGTATGTTGATGGGCATGTCAATGGGCATATCGATGGGTGTGTCAATGGGCATATCGATGGGTGTGTCAATGGCCATGTCGATGGGTGTGTCAATGGGCATGTCAATGGGTGCGTCAAAGGGCATGTTGATGGGCATGTCCAGATATCAGAGTTTGGATATCTCAGCTGCCTGACGAGTGGTCAGGTGATATGATGCAGGTTTTTGTGACGTGAGTAAATGAGGTTTTCGGTCCAGGAACGAAACGTTTTGCTTATGATAACGAAGCTTTCGCTTTTTGGAGACTGAAAGATACAGTTTACAGTGATTCAGAATTACAAATGTGTTAGAGGGCCTTACATGTTTCCATGACCCCGGATTTACCAGTTCTGTGACATCGGAAACACCAAGACCATGCTACCTCACTTAATGCATAATCCTCAGACAAACCTTTCGTCTCCCCAGTGCAGCGGCCAAACAGCAAAACGTTCCCTGGCACAGGCATCATCCACAAATGAGGAGCTAACTGTAGGTCCCTCAGGAGGTTGTAAAGTAGGGCTTTCCACTTTTCCTATTTCAAGGTCTCATTCCTAAATGTTGTACTGGATTTTTTATGTTTTTCAGCACTATTCGATACACCACAGCATGGCTGACTGCTTCCAGCAGGCTTCAGTCAGCAGTTCAGAGGGCAAACCTGGTTGTAAAACAAACTTCACATACAGAAATGTGTTACAGACTCATATTTTGAACAGACTTAAGACACTTTATCTTACTACAACCGGCCTATTGATAAGCTTGCCTTTGTTTCGCCGTACAGTGAGAGAACGTCATGAAGACTGGACTGTACGAACATTCCACAAAGTCTTAATGAGTTCCTGTTTGTCAGGCTGGCACTGTGTGGTACTGTTCTGCCTTTTCTGTGCGAACCTGATGGCTTGTGTATCCGTGCAATGACAGCAGCTTGGTTCCAGTGGTGCAGTGGTTAGAAGGTCCAGGTCAAATTTAATTCCCCAAAGTACAAACGATGCACCTCCAGTTTTAAAGGTCCATTTAGAAGCTATGCATGAGTTCCTACCAGAGCCAGCAATTACATTTTGTTCAACTGGATCCTCTTTGGGCTCACACTCTTTGGGTGCCCATGATCCAGGATCACTTTCAGAACTGCACATCAGCTTCAAGAACTGAGTGTTCACTTGCTGCTGAATACATCCCGCCCCCCTGACAGGTGCTGTGATGAAATGAGACATTCAATGTTCTTCAGTGGTCTTAATGTTATGGCTGATGTATATTTTCATGATGTATATGAATCTAAGTCTTTGGTCAACAAAGATTTTTATTTTATAGGTTGTATGTATTTTTCTATTTCTATTTCTATATCAGTAATATTCTATATTCCATTGACTATATAAACAGATGTGAAAGCTGAAATTGATAAAAATAATGAAAGGATGAGCAAATAAAAGCATAATGGAAAACACAACTGACTTGCTGGACTGGAACATGGCTGTTGGTGTTTCTGCTGTCGTTAATAATGAATAACATATTTAACTTCAGTCCTGCCCTTCTGCCATATGAATTATATTAATGTCTGACTGCAGGGCATGACTACAGGAAAAACACAGTACGGCTGAAAACACTGTGGCACGTGAAGGGTTTTCCTGATTGTGACTGAATGAACATCTTTGTTCTGGACGGACTTGGTCAAATCCAAGTTCTGTATAAAACACACTCACACACATGCACACACGCAAGCACACACACACACGCACGCACGCACGCACGCACGCACGCACGCACGCACGCACGCACGCACGCACACACGCACGCACGCACGCACGCACGCACGCACACACACACGGCCATGTGTTGGTGCTAAGAGTTAAGTAAATACTATACCTGTGTGTACACACAATACTACCAACCCCTACATGTCCTCCTTCACACCTTCAGCTTTATAGGAAATTTGTGAATCAACTAGAGGAAGATCTGCAGAGTAAAATATTTACTGCTGTCAGCAAGATCTTGCATGATGGCCTCTTGTAGAGTCGAGTAGGCCTTACTTCAAGGTTAAACCATAATTTATTTTTCATTCACTCTGAAAAAGCCCCCAGCAATCATTTAAGCAAACAATAAAAATCCAGTATTTTCAAAATCTAAGGACACTTTTATCTCCAAAAACTCATTCTGAAAAAGCAATGACCTCATACGCTCGTCCATGCTGGAACGAGATGAATTAGCACTTAACTGCAATCAGTGACGTGCAAAAGGAAGATGTATTCCCTGCAATGCATCAGCGCCTACAGCTACATGCACATGCCTCTCATAAAGACTTGGGATGCATCCATGAACACGATGACCCGAGAGTGAGTTCACCCAACGTTCAAGGAGTCTCGCTGTGTGGGTGATTCATGCTTAAAATAAGGTCAGCGAGAACTGAAAAATGGTCCTGGGAGAGGTCCACACACTCCATAAATGATTTGGGAGCTAGAAAAAGAGGCGAGTGAAGTTTGTTTCACTGACTATCATAAAGAAGACAGTACGTGGCTACACAGTCAAGTTTAACTGCAGGAGAAGGTAAAGAAAGCCACAATGACAAAAACATTAAATACTTTTAATGCTTCTTTACTTTCACTGCTGAGTCAAAAGTCCCGATTACGCAGATTAGGGATGTTGCGAGATACCGGTAATGACGATGTGTTTTAATATATATTTATATTGCACTATTAATAGACAATAACACTGACTACATATGCTGCCATCTACACCAATAACAATATGTTTCACACTCCAACAGCAGGGGGCGGTATTGTTTTGAATGGTTTTGCACCCAATCTGCTCCACCCATTAAAAATGGGGTGCTTCCATTGTTGCTGCAGTTTTTTTTCTAGCACTGAAACAGAATTTTTTTTTTTTTATTAAAGTCTCAGTTGTGTTAACGCTTCTCACTTGGGATCTTCTAACTATTAACTCTCAACCCTCAGAGAGAGTGTTGGAATTGTTTTTTATGCTGCTGCTTAAATTTAGAGTTCCACACTCCTGTATGACTCCAGAGCCATTTGACTTTAGACCACCATATACCTCTTACCATGACAGTTTCCAGTGTTTATGACACTTTCGTTTTTTTCTTACAGTTTTATATCACATTTGTGGGAAACCATGCTAAAACAGCTGAAACAGTCCATTGCTTTGATGAGGGTCATGTGAGCCAGCAGAATGACAGAATTGTTCCATGGTGATTTCTGCATTTTGTCACTACACTGTAATGGTTTTATTTGAAGTTCAGGCTTTATTGATCACTTTTGGTAGGTGCCTACCTGTAACACCTCACAAGACCTGCTGTTTAAGAGATGCTCTAGTCAACACAACAAGGTCCTCCTGACAGGTGTCTCTGTAATGAAATAACTAGATAGTCAATGTTCTTCACTTCACCTGGCGGTGGTCTTAAAGTTGTGACTGTTTTACAAATTAAGAGACTGGAAGTTCTTCATACTCACACAAATAATTTACTAAACAGGTTCTCTAAAGAATCATACACTTAAAGGGTCTTCAATGGTCTCCCACAACGAACCCTTCCAGGAACCCATATTTGTTTGAATGTACAGATGACACTATTAAACTTCTGCAATATCTTTTCTTGGTATCTTCTAAATCTGTATTTACAGGAGTATCTACAGCAACCAGCATCTACAGCAAAGCTCCATCATGGTGTTTTCCTGACTAATTTCAGGGGAGTGCTACCACAGGAAGCAGTGCAACATCAGGATGGTCAACCTTGAGTGTGGCCCTGCACGAAACCCTCACGGTTGGTAAAGGCAATTGTCGGGAGAAAATTACACTGTATTCCTCTGGAAACGTGAAGGTTCATTCGGGCTGTAATTACAGCCGAGTGGCCAGGCTTTGAACTTCAGTTGCTGTGCCGGCCCGGTTCAGGAAGAGGAGCTGCAGCTGTCTTTGGCTTTAGTGATTCTCCAGATGGTACAAGAAGCAAAACTAAAACATAAAAACGTTCTTTCTTCTTTGGCCGTAACTCATAGTCTCTTGCTGGAGAAAACTCTCAGGATGTGATAGCATGAGGGCTGCAATAAGTATTCAGTATTGTCTATTACATTCAACAATTGGTGTGAAAAATGAATTAGAAATATGACTGTAGAAAAATAAATTAATAAATCAAGAAATTAATAAAGTAATGTATTCATTCATTCATTTATTAATTAATTGATTGATTGATTGATTGATTGATTATTTCATGAAATTTAATCTGTGATGGGTAGGTCTCCTATTGAGATTGAACCCTGCCCTGGCCCATAGACAGCTGGGATCAGCTCCAGCTTCCCTGTGACCCAAAACAGATGATGTGGTTTGGAAAATGGATGGATTGATGGATAGATGCAATGATGAAACCAAATGCAATGTTGACACCAGCTGCATGTAACTCCAAGCTTAGCAAGCCATTAGATAAACCCTTTAGATGGTTTATGAACATCTGTTCCTCACCTCTTTATTTCCAGCTGCAGTCCAGCTAAGCTCCTCCACCTACAGAATGTTTATCACTGAGAATAAAGGACGTTGTGCAGGAAAGAACAATGTTTGCTCTGGTGCTAATTGTTTTGACCAGTTGTGGTTTGTTCTCTGCTCATCACTCACATGCGCATACAGCACAGCAGCCTGTGCAGGGTTGCCAGATTGGGCAGGATCCTGGGGTGCTCCTATTGGCTGAGGGTAGGGCTGCATCATGGGAGCAGGGAGATGTGTTAATGTTTATGCCTGTTGCGCATGTTCTGTGTGTTTCAGCAGTGCTGAGAGCAGTGGTTGTTACTGTGTGTGTTTGTGTGAGCGAGCTGGCGGTGGATGATCAGACCCACCATAGACTTAAAGAGTATAAAAATTAGTGTCTTGGCGGGTCTGATCATCCATCTCCATGCTTCGCTCACAGGTTCATGCTTGTGTACATCCGAGCCTCTAGGGGACGCACCGGTACCAGATTAGTCCTGTTTAGGACAGGTGAATAAATCTGGCTTGTTCAAGCATAACCTTGTGTGTGAGTGTGTGAGAAAAACTGCTACAATATATTATTATTTAATTATGTTACTTTTATATGAGGAGGGGGAGATGTTGAAGAAGAAGAAACAGCGTTTTCCCCTTTTATTCGTCAATGAAAAATATGTCAAGAGCTTTAACTATTACATTGAACAAGATATTTGCCCCCCCCCCCCAAAAAAAAACAACATCATCATAATTACAATAAGTTTAGTTAATTAAATTAGTAACTAATTAGCACTGATTAAATTAAATGTGTCAGAGTTTCTTGCTGTTATGTTGTATTTCATTGCAGACCTCACCCATCTCGGAACATAAACTCGGACCACCAAACTGAGGGGCAGCTTTTTCCACATAGCGGTAAATCCATCCCCCCTGCACATACACACACCGCTCCCCCACAGTCGCATATACACACACATTCACTTCCTCCCAGCAGCCACTTACACACACACTACTTTTATCAGATGTAATAATCACAGATCTCATTTCAATCCCAATACCACTGCTGATATGACTTTCTAAAGCAATCTCACTTATCTTTGCACATTTTCTACAGCAATTTTTGCACATTCTCCACATTGACTTTATGTACATTTACACATTGTTGGTGACTGTATGTCTTTGGCATTTTTATTTCCCTAAGCTGATAATAAGCATAATAAGAATTTCTAATCTTCTCGTTATTTACACCAGTTAATAATATCTGCAGATCTTTACACTGTCCGAACACTGCATGTTGACCAGAACGGATTCACTTCAGAACTTTGGCATTTTATTGACCTTAAAATATGTATTTCCTTCCAAAACATTCCTGAAGTTTATCTCTACAGAAACTGGCCAGTGGAGAACATCTCAGGAGGAGCTGCTTTCTCCATCCACCAGATACAACCTCACACACACACTACCACCACCCAAACATTTTCTAACCACTCCATCTCCCTGAGCAAGGCCCTGACCATGACCGCATGGCAGAAACATGGTGCAATCAGCAGCACCAGCTCTGGTAGACTTCACAATGAGAGCACGAACACATTAACACATCACTGACAACCAGCACTGCTGTCACACCCCCGAGGCCGCCTGAGTGAAGCTCAGCTGCACATCATCACTCAGTGCTGAACACACTCAAAGCCAGAAAGCTCAGCCGTGGAGGAGGCCAACCTCAGCTAACCTCTCAGCAGGCCCGCGCTCCTCTACACCGCCAATGGATGTAAATGCGGCACGTAAATGTGGCACATTTGGAAAGTGTGAAAGCTCTTTATGTAATTGTAATCTCGAATGGGCGGATTATCCCACAAGACCTAATTAAAATGCTTGGCGAAAGGCCTCGCTTTCCTTAAGTCAAACGGATGAAGAAAATAAAGCGGGGGCTTAAGTCTCGGTGTCAAACCACAGGAGAATGTTGAGCAACTTAATGCTGAAACTCTGAAACAAGACTACCCAAGCAAGCAGAAACAAAAAAACGGGACAATCGAAAGCAGAGCTTCACCACAGAACATGCAAACGTTGCTGAAACAGCTCTGAGCTTTGGACCACAGACAGTGTGGAACGCTCCCATCTCAGCAAAGCTCACTCTCTGTGTTTCCGTCAAAGATCAGCAAGAGTTTCCACACCTTCTCCTTTGACTCTGGCGCCGTTTTCTGCGTGTGCAAAAGTTTTGTCACCTTTTAATTTAGTTTTTTTGTAGATTCACATGAAGATCTACAGAGAAAACACTATCCATCCATTTTTCAAAAAGGTTCAACCCAGGACAGGAGGCCAACCCATCACAGATTTAGATCATTTAAATAATACATAAATAAATGGAAAAATCATATTCTATGGTTGATCCGAGTTCCAGGCGTTAACCTATGCCATCTTTATAAACTGTATGGTTTGTCATCACTATCCAGAGTCAACCAGAGGATGGTGGGTTCTCCTTCTGATTCTTGGTTCCTCCTGAGGTTCTTTTCTCCTGCTTTACTTTCTGCAGAGTATTTTCTCGCCTCTGTTGCTCATTAAGGGCTCAGATTCTGTAAGGCTGCTCTGTGACAATGCCAGCTGTATAAAGCACAGTGTGTTCTAAAGATATAAAAGTCAATATTTAAATTTGGTGAAAGTGACTATTAGTGATTGTGAACACCATCACACAATGTGCACCACAGTGAAGTGTTCCTCTGCATTTAACCCCATCAACAATGGAGCACTGTAGCGGGACGGTACTTGCTCAACGGTTCCTCTGTGGAACTTGGGCTGGGACTTAAACTTGAGGCCATCAGATCACGAGGATAAGTTCCTAACAACCGGGAGTCACTGTTCTAGAATATGTGCTCAATTATCTTTAGTTTCTTTAATTAATTACATTTATTTTGACCATTTAGATTTCCTGCACTGTTTGAACTTTTCTAAGCAGCTGTTTTCATGAACCTTTCGTTTTTTTTTACTGCTCTGCTTTACTCATTCTCCACAGTACAGACTGTGTCGCTAAGGAGGAGCTGGGCCTATAAATAATATGGCAATATTTGTATACATTTCTCAATATTGTGAATTTTCCTCTGACTCTCCATAACGGCTTAATTTAACCATGTGGTTATGATTCTAGTTATTAAGGAGAAAGTTGAATGAAACATGTGAATGTTTTTGTTCTGACTGAACATCTAATTCTTATTGCCCAATGGTCTAACCTGCATTTTAATTTAGTTAATCTCCCTCCCCTTTCCCTCAAGTGATTGCACTTCCAGGTTGTCATAGTTAAGAATCAGATCTTGATGCCTTGCCTGGTAAATCAAAGGTTACATTTTAAAATAGTGCCTGCAGCATGTTTCTGCATTAAAACACTGTTTACATTCATTAGTGGTTTATTGTGAAACTAATTTAAACCTGCAGGCAACACAGTGAAAACTCAAACTAAAACAGCATGTATTCAGTTTTTATGTACAGGAAGGCTTTAACTGCAAAAACAAAGGCTTTACAACAATACAATGAGCATTTTTGATTGATTCTCTAGCTTTACATGAGCAGCTGCATCACTGTCTGGTTTGGGACCTGCACTGAACTGCACCGCAAATTTCCCCCAGGTAGACCCTATTGTACTGGTTGATCTTTATTTGCAAAAAAGCTCTGTCTTTGCAGTGTCCTACAATGTTTGCACATATTTGCAACCAATGCACTGTACTGTGTTTCTGCGTTTTCTATGTAGCGCTGTGGTTCTGGAGGATCGTTCTTTGCTTTCACTTTGTACTGTGTAACTGTATATTGCAGAAATGACAATTAAAATCCAAGCTGAGTTGGGGTGTGATGTCTTCAAGAGCACATCTAAGTGGAATGCAGTACTAATAGCACCACTCCCATGTTAGATTAGAAACTTTAGTTCTCACTACACTACAGGCCCTGTCCACACGTAGTCGTGTATTTTTAAAACATAGGCCTTTTTTATGCATTTTATGTCTTTCCATCCATGTAAGTGTCGCTTTTGTTCCCGCAAAACTTTGAAACCGGCATTTTTGTTTTTGAGTCTGAAACAAAAATTTTTGTCTGTTCAACCTTATTTGCTTGGTCGTCACACTGTGCGCTTTGTTTGTTTACAACTGCTTATAGGAAGCTTATAGGATACTTCCTCCCCCACAAGGTTTCTGAGCTAACACTGGCTAACACTGCTATAAGGTTTAGGGTTACAGTAGTTAAGGATGAAGGAATTTTATTCCCTAAGTAATCACCAACACTTACAGGATTCACGGCCAAACCCTTGGAAAAACAAAGGAAAATGTAGTAAAAGTAAGAAATTGCAACAAATTGCTAAATCATTTATTACTATCTCTCTTATTTAATCATTGCATTTGCATTTACCAATGTCAGTCATTATTCTATTAGTCTTTAGCAAGTTAATTATTTCTTATAAATATATCATAATATTTAAATATAAAAATATGTATTTTTATTACTTCTATTTCCTTTTTGTTTTGGATTCATACACCCAACTGATCACTTCATTGATAAACCTAACTCAACTGATAAACATTTGTTAGGGTTTTGGAAATTTCCCACTATTAATATAAAATTAACTGATAAACATTTGTTAGGGTTTTGGAAATTTCCCACTATTAATATTAAATTAACTGATAAACATTTGTTAGGGTTTTGGAAATTGCCTACCATTAATATGAATTTGAATAATTAATATGAATTAATATGGATTTACAATGTGTCAGATGGCCTTACATGTTTTGTGATCCCAGTTTTACCTGTTCTGTGACCCTAGAAACTCCTGAATAACGACAAAAGGAAAACAACCCTACAGGATAATTGTGATTGTGCATATTAAAGCCACGGGTGTATCGTTGCTTACATGTATATTGTCGACCTTGATTGGCCCCTGTAGCTGAGCTGTGATTGGGGAGAAATGGCCATTAACAAGCTCCTACTCATAATAGATGCAGAAACAGATAGATGTATAACTGCTGAGAAAATGAGAGGAACATGGCAATGGGAACAGGAGCAGCAGAAACATCTCTAGACGTAATAAAGTCTGTCTGTCTGAGTGACTTGACTGACACCTGAGACAGAGGCAAGAGACAAACGAGCCACGGCACCAGCAATACAAGCTGAACCATAAGCTAATCAGTGTGTGTGTGGGATTGAGGGAAAGAGAGAGAGAGAGTAATTGAAGAAAGGCTGAGATATGCAGCATCTGTGAATGGAGGTGAAAGAAAAGAAAGAAAACAAACAGAGAACGAGAGAAGAGGGAGAGCGAGAGAAGGGGAAAGAAATAATTAGAGAAAGTCAAAGAAGGAGACTGCGAGAGAGAGAGAGAAAGCCAGATACAGGGATGAGAATGAGAGAGAAGAGCGAGAGAGGAGATAATAAGTGAGAGAGACAAAGAGAGTGAGAGAGAATAAAAGAGAGAGAATGAAAGAAAGCAAGAGAGAATGTAAGAGAGAATGAAAAAGGGAGCGAGCGAGAATAAGAGGGAGACTTAGAGAGAATGAGAAAGCGCAAGAGAATTACAGAGCGAGAGAAAATGAGAGAGAGAGTGAATGAAAGAGAGAGATAGTGAATGAGAGACAGAGGAGAGTGTTTGTTCAGTAACTGGTGTTAAATTATAATATAAGTTTGTTGCTCATCACTTGCTCTGTTGCCATGGCGATACGCAGTAAAAGACAGGAAGTTGTGCGGTGAGGTTTGAGGTTCGAGCCTCTGGCAAAACATAACGTGCTGATGGACGTTGCACTGAGCGGTTCTTCATTCTCCAGAACTCATTTACACACGTTCCGCGAGCGTTAACGTCTTAATGTTCTCGCTGTTCTTCTGCTGAGTGCCAATTAGAGGATGGAGTGGGAAGAGCAGGTTATGCTATATGTCACTGGATGGATATTTCCGCCCAATTTAAGTAAAGACACATTTCAGGAGCAAAGTGAGGAAGAAACACATCTCCAAAGCTTTATTTTTTTAACGGTGGGGGGTACTTTCCTGATGCTTTCCCTTCCTCTCACAAACAATAAAGAATTTACAGGCGTCTTCTCTGCACTTCTGACAATAATGAGATGGGAAGATCTGGCGGCGAGGTAATTTAAGGTGATTTCGCTCCACAGAGATGAAGGCAACAGTTTGGAAACAAAGCAATTCGTTCCCTTTAGATCAGCAGAATGCATCAAAGCTTCATTGGCGAAGGCAGAACAACCGAACGCACCGCAACACACCAAGGCGTGCAAGAGAATCCAGCATCATCATTTATTTTGTAGATGCTCACAGCCTCCCCTTCTTAAGTAACGATGGGACCTCATCAGAAGCTCTTGAGCTTGATCAGAAAGCTCCAGATCAGCCTGCTTACACAGAGCTGGCTCCATAAACACAGCAGTGCTGATCAAGTCTCATTTGTTTCCAATCCCATAAGTCAACGTTCCACTTACTGCATTTACACTTAACTCCTGGCTGGTAGCTGCTGATGAATGTGCCACATTAAAGCCCGAAAAAAAGAAATAGGGCCACGGGGGGAGAGAACAACCCTGCCAGTGGGCCTCTGCAGTCTCCCGGGCCAACAAATTAAGAATGGATGGCGCGTGTGAAGAAATCCTGTTAGGCCCTCTGTTGACGGGCACGGACTTTGTGGCAGTGGGGACAATGGCTCTGCTCCCTCACACCAGGGTCATTTTCATCAATTAGGCCACGCAGTGCTCAAAGGCTAATCCAATCGCACGCCACAGCCTTTCTCACGCCTGCTAGGGGCGTCCGAATTAGCCCGGTGGGCCGTCGGCCCGGGAGACCCAGACACAACAATGTGGCCTTCAGAAAAGTTGGAGGAAGGAATCAGAGTGAAAGAAAGAGGTGTGTGTGTGAGAGAGAGACAGTACGAGTGAGAGAAACAGTTGCACTACAGAAGGTCAATGGTCTACGCAATGAAAGCTGGAGAGTTGGAAGCTAGGCTTCAGAGAGTGCAGCACTTTCTTCAGATTTTCTTAACGAATGAATGAATGAGGATCAGCGATGAAGAACTACATGTACAGTAAATGTAAATTTAGGGCAAGGCAATGCAAGGAATGGATCTCCAATGCAGATCAGATCTGCTCCAAAAGTGGCCACCAATGGAGATCAGATCTGCTCCAACAGTAGCCACTTTTAAAAAGAGGCTAAAAACTGCACTATTCTCCACTGCCTATAACTAATCAGCCAAGGATGCCAGTTTAGCTCTCTCTATTTTATTTTATGCCATTGTAGCTCTCTTTACTTTATTTTATCTCTCTATTTGGTCTAATTTGAATATTGTTTCTTTTATGCATATGTATTTGTTTTTTATCTGTTGCTTTTATCTTATGCTTACTTCTTTTATTCATGTGGCCTGTTTTTATGCTTTTTTTTATTTTTCATTTACCTTCACATACCCTCACATTGAATGACCTTGTGTATGATAATGTGCTATATAAATAAACTTGCCTTGCCTTGCCTTTATAGAGCACAATATCATACATAATGGTCATTCAATTTCAATCAGAAACAAGATAAAAAATAAAAATGGGTTAAAATAAAGATAAAAAAAGAAGCAAAAAGGATAATAAAGATATTCATAGAAATAAAATGATTAAAAGATTTATAATAATCTTTTAAATAGTTAGATTTATAATACTGGAACAGCTCAACACTCAAGTGAAGGAAAAGCAAAAGAGAAAAGTGCAGGTTTAGCATCTGTTTAGGATGTGAGGGGTGAGATGCTGTCTCATGTAAGAAAGTTCAAATATCTTTGAGTACTGTTCCCAAGTCCAAAAAATGTTTTGCCCCTTTTTGTGCAAATAGATTCTGCCCTAGATATACTGAATATACCTGTAATACACTCCTGTATTAGCAGATAAAGTAATGGCCCAATGGAGCTTGAGAGGGACAGACGGTTCGGTGCTGCATCAGCAGAGATGTGGACGTTCTACCAGACACCTGTGGTGAATAGGAAGCTGGGCCTAAGTTCCAATCCTCACTGATAGTTATTAAAATGAGAATGTAAATATAAATGTGTGAAATGAGCTTCCATCATAGGGCGGCAGGGCTCAGCCTCAGAGAGGTGAAGAGCTCAAAGATATTGATGGGAAAGGAGCCAGTTAAAATGGTTCAGGATTCAGATCAGGATATCTCCTGTGTACTGTTGTATTTGCTGTTGTATTTGCTGTAGTGTTTCAATATTTGTTATTTAGTTTTAATATTTGCTGTTGTATTTACGGTGGTATTCCAGTATTTGCTGATGTGTTGAATTCCCTGTTGTCTTTCTGTATTTGCTGTTGTGTATTTGTATTTGCTGTTGTATTTGTTTTGAGCACATCCAACTGGGAGGAGACTGGGGGAAGACTCAAAACTTGCTAGTGGGATTATATAGCCTATTTGGTCTGTGAAACTTTGAATCCCTTCGGAGGAACCAGAAGGTGTTGATAGGGTGAGGCCAATCTGGAATACCCTGCTTAACTTGCTGTCACTGCACCCTGACCCTGGACAAGCGGAAAAATTGATGGATGGATGGATGGATGGATGGATGGATGGATGGATTCCTCAGTCCAATCCAGAAGAAGGAAGAAATGATGGAAAGAAAGGATGAAAAGAATAAGAACCAGCAGTGTAAAAACTTGTACCAAGATGCTCTGTTGGCATATGGAAGATCCTCAGAAGTCCGCTTTTACCCAATAAATGATCATTTTAAGGGTTAATCTGCTTACAAAGCCACAGAACGGTGAGATAACTCTCATTTTGGAAAAGAGAGCTCAATGATGTAATGAAGATGAGGTGAACTTCGTTCGGGCCAAAATCTGAGTCACTTTCTCCAGTCTTGTCATTAGGCTGAAGTTCTCACACAGAGAAGAACTCCATACTGGGGGGTGGGGGTGCAGGGTTAGCGTAAAACAAGTGAAGTTTTCTAGCATAAACTGTGGCACAAGCCTTCACCAAGATCAATGACTGTGATAAATAAACCCCTTCACTCAGTGCATCTACAAGGAACATGTCTGCTCTTTATCGAGCTAACAACTGTAGCCTCTAACTGAGCAAATGGATAGTCCCAGAGAGCTGGGGTATTAAAGGGGTATTAATCCAGCCCTGGGACTGGGACTGGATTCACACTGTACCTCCTGCTAAGACCAGCTGCTGGCTGTTTCACTGCTGCTGTGCTTTTGGAGGTCGGGCTATAACTCACACCATGGACCTCATTTTCTTAAGGAGGCTACAGTTTTATGTTCTTTACTTCAATGGAATAATGATGCTTGTAGAAGTATTAGGACCACAAACCCAAGTACTGAGTTGAACAGTTGAAAATGTCCAGGCTTAGCAGGGGTCAGGAGACCATTATAGAGGGGCAGCCTTGTCCTAATTTTTAGCGAAGTGGGTTTGTGACCAAAGGGTCATTGGTTCGATTCCCAGGCTAAAGTGCCCTTGAACCTAACCCCTACTGTTGCCCAGGTGCCTCTACACTGGTTGCCCACTGTTCCTGGTGTGTGTGATCACGGCCTTGGATTAGCAAAATGTGGAAAATAATTTCAAATGGGTGTGGTCTCCAGAGTATCATTCTGTGGCAGCTTAGAAGGTTTAGCATGGACTCCAGAATACCATCATTGAGAGCATTCTGTCTGGCTGCATCACAGCATGGTATGGCAGCTGTAATGCTCTGGACCACAAAGCTCTACTGAGGGTCAGATCAGTGCAACACATCAATAAGAGCTACCAGCGATCCAGGACCTCTACAGCCAGTGCAGGAGGAAAACACTGTGGATCATCTCAGATCCCAACCACCACATATTCTTTACAGTATGTGGCAGTTAGGTCAGGTTTTTCCAGACCCACACCAGCAGGTTCAGGGATGGTTTCTACACTCAAGCCATCAGACTCCTCCACAGCTAAAGACTGATCAGCAGTCATTGAAAAACAAATTATGTACCTTCAAACACTTTAACATTCTTCACTTCACTCAAGTCCAAGAATTTCACCACAGGTAAAGATGTTCCACTTTTATATGTATATGACGTAAAAAATTTAAAAAACAACAGAAAGTTCTAGTAACCATGAAAGGGATGACAAAAGTAGTGGTAACTGCAAGGTTGCTGGTTCAATTTCCGGCCCAGGTTTTACCCAGGAACCTTCAAGGAAGCAAAATCAATCAGCACAGAACTCAAAATACAATTTAAATGCTTATAATGGGAGATGCAAAAGCTAGATGAGACATTATTGGACTACAGAGGGGCCTTTAAATTCGCTTACCATGCAGCCCGCCTGTAACATGCTGGTCTAACAGCTACGTTTGGTCACCTACAACAATCCACCCTTCAGTCTGTATTCCTTCCTGATTAACTCAAAGCTGGGTTGAGCAGTGTGAACCTAAACTGTAGTATTCTCATTTCTATATACAAATAATTATTCAAGCAAATTTAAATTAAAACAACCTAGAAAAATAATAGTCAGAGAAGAAGTGGCTACTGCAATAGCACTTAAATACAGCACCTATTAGCATAGGAACCTTAAAGAGAAAACTGTTCAATCTTAAAAGTGAAAGGTATGAGCAGTCCATGTTCTGTCAACAACAAAAGAGCAGAGAATATGAAATCTAAATGGTACTATGAAAATGGAACTGTAGAAAAGAAGATTTCTAACAACATGTATTAGTCAGCAGAGCTCAAACAACACATTGGGTAACAACACAATCTGCTGAAAAAAAACATGAATGAATAAATGCATTAATGGATGGATGAATGAATAAAACAAAAATGCATTTAATTAATTAGTTTAATTAACCTCTGGCAATTAAGAATACATTTAGAGGAGATGATATCAGGCACTAGCAGGCAGTATGAGAAACTGAAAAACTTTGGTAAAGAAAAGAAAAGGAGAAAAAAAAGAAGGCACAAACATTTTCAGTAAAGAACTGCTACACTCTGTCAACCTGGCAAGCTTGTGATTTATTGAGGTTAATTGCATCCTAATTTCTTTTAGTGCTTGCTCCTGGAGGAGTTATTTTATTTAACACCCCGAAACCCCCGACTTCATCCTGGGGAAATGCAATGGGCATGAACATCGTAACTGAAGGCCCGTTTGAAATCTTTTAGAGTAATTAGCCTTGCAAAAGCCCCAGAGACATAGATGAAGCTGGCACACTGGAAGTCATTACAGTAACCACCCCGGAGCTATGTGGAGAATTCCAGGCTCCCCCCACACATACACACACACAGGGATTTTTCCATATCTGGAAGGGGATTACTGAACAACGACATGCATAAACAAGGCAATAAAGCAAATTACAAAACGGGTTGAAAAAGACAGTCGATCGTCTTAAAGCTAAGAGCGTAATCCCTGTATGAAATGTACACATCCTAAATTTCAGTCCAAGCATGAGAGCCGACATGCAGAATTGGAGATACGAGGTGTCGATCACACTTTAAAATAAATGCTGCAAAGACCTGAGCCATAATACATTAGCATCGCCTCAAGATTTTAGGATTTTCACTTCACGATCCCATGGAAAAGGAGTGTGAGTTGATAAGTGGACGGGGGTGATGAAGATGAATAACTGTGGACGCTGGCCCCTTCCTAAGGTGTGTTTACAGCAGAAATTGGGAAACTGAGAGGCAGCTGGCAGGTAGTGAGTGTGAACAGAGATTAGCATCAGCAGAATGTGAACCATGCACAGACCCTCTAGTGTATCCCTGTATCTGGACCCAAACCGGAGGAATGTGCGGAAGCCAGTGGAGCAGAGGAACCTGCCGGGCAATCTTAGAAAAATATTGTTCTCCGGTCTAGTCAGACCACAGCGGTCAACTGCACTAACTCACAATGACACTTACCTCCCCCACCTCCACCCTCATCAACTGCGCCCCAACAAAGGAAACCTCTGGCAAGCCATTCAGGACCCATGGGATGGAACCTGGGAGGGGGGTAAAGAGGGGTACAGACTCTCCGATTCTCAGTTTCATCCCTTGGGGAGTCAGGCTCGTGTAGTGTTTCACAAACAAGCCAAAAGGCCCAGGATCCAGGAAGTTGGAAGAAGGTGGGGAGGGGGAGTGAATGATGAGTGAAGAGCAAACAACAGAGCAATTCTCCAGACGTATCAGGGACAAGGCTTTAAAAATGCATGGACGTGTTGTACTGAGACACTGTGAAACATTGTGACTGAACGCACACCTCTGTTCTTTCAAAGGAATAGAACACTAGCAAAATACAGTTCAGGACGTGCAGAGAGAACATCTCAGGATGCACCAATCAAACTTTTTCAGTCCCAATACTGATACCTATACCAATACTTTTGAGGAATTTGGGTATGGACCAATACTGAGTACTGATCCAATACCAGTGCTTTGGGTATGGGTTGAAACTAAGTACTGTTCAGATAACTGGGCTTTTGGTATGGGCCCATAGTGAGTACTGATACAATACCTCGGGTTTGGATACGGGTCAATATTGTGTACCAATCCGATACCTGAGCTTTAAGTATGGGCCAACGTTGAGTACTGGATTGATTACCTGGGCTTTGGGTATGGGCTGTTACTGAGTACCAATCTGATCCCTGAGCTTTAAGTATGGGCTGACACAGAGTACCAATCTGATCCCTGGACTTTGGGTATGGGCTGACACAGAGTACTGACCCAATCACTGGGCACTGGATATGGGGCAATACCAAAAACACAGCTGATACCTGGGCTTTGGGTATAGGCTGATATTGAATATCAATCTGATACCTGGGCTTTGGGTACTGTTCTGAGTACTGCAGTGTTTAATTAATAAGTTTGTTTTACTGTGTGGAATAGACTGGTATCAGGGTGAAACCATTACTTTTGTAATAAAAAAATAAAATAAAACAAATTAAATGAAAACATATAAACCTGTTAAATGAAATATTTAAACAAGCAAGAAACATGTAGTAAACAGTTAGTACATGCAGGTAAACAAACATGGAATAACAGAATTGAACACATTGACCCTGTGGATCAGCTCATTGTAACTGAAACTTGATCCAGTGATTTGAATCAGTATTGGACTGATATTTGATAATGGCATTGGTTCGGTACAACAAACACTGAGAAACTGTGAAAGTTGTGCCAAAAAGTCGTCCATACCAGGGGAGAAGTTGAGAAAAAGGATTTTAATGATTTTTCTTTCATTCCTTGTGTTCAGCCACTTGACTGGCAAGCTGCCACATTTAGACACTCATTAATTTTATGATCGGCTTACCATAGGTGAGACGGGAGTGTGTGTTTGGGGTGCATGAGGCCAAGTTTGACATGGTGTGTGGTCATACCCGTCCATGTACTCACCCCAAGGCCATCATGTGAGTCCAGTAATTGATTCATAGCCCATAATGGAACAGACTCCATGGGACAAAGCCAAGAACAAGATGTGCAGTTGCAAGCTGAACTACGTGTGATGTGATTGGACTGAAAAGCTTGGCACAAGGCAGACACATGCTCTTAGAGACTGTCCCAGCAGCTGCTTACTTAGGATCCACACACCCTAACTCACCACACAGAGAATCCTGTAATGCGGATCTCTGGCTGAATGAGGTGGAAACATTTGAACTTTTGATCTTCTATAAAGACCAAAAAATTCACAAAATCTGATTCTGTGTGGATAGAAATCTTGAGCACATGCAACAACTTTCAGTAATCTTTCACCAAAAGCAAATTCACTCAAGTGTTAGAATATTACGCTGACCTCTTCCTGTATTACAAAAGATTACACGTGACACGTAAAATTTGCTCAGAAAGCTGGTCAAAGCCACGAGTCAGTTCTTGGTGTTTCTGACAAATCTAGAAGGTCAGTGGTGAGTAAATTGCTGCCGGATTGGAGAGTGCTGACAAACACTGTCTTCAGCAGAAAAGGCTTCACAAACTGCTCAGAACGGCTGCATTCAACTAACGATATTGTTAGCCATACATGTTTGGTGTTTGGTTTGTAGAGGTGCCCTGTCAGCATTAGACGGTTGGTGTTTGGTTTGTAGAGGTGCCCTGTCAGCATTAGATGGTTGGTGTTTGGTTTGTAGAGGTGCCCTGTAAGCATTAGACTGTTGGTGTTTGGTTTGTAGAGGTGCTTTGTCAGC
>JBBIGC010000001.1:16669642-16690315 GCA_037576955.1 Lepidarchus adonis
GCTCTGCCGAACCCCTGAGACCGACTCACCGAACCCCTAGGGTTCGATCGAACCCAGGTTAAGAACCACTGGTCTAGATGTATACTTATACAGTATTACTGGTTGTTTACAGATGGGGCAGGTTATTTACAGGTCAGGAAGTGATTTATATACAGTCAGCAATATACGTATGAGCAATTTCCTCCGGGACAATAAAGTTTTTCTGATTCTGATATTATAACAATAACAATATATTATTCCTTATTGTTGGTATTATTACCCTATTTTTTGTTTGCATTAATACTGTTATTTTGTTTTGTTTGCATTATTACTATTATTTTGTTTTGTTTGTAGCATTATTATTTTATTGATTAATTTGTTTTTGCTTTAGCAATGTTGGCATTTCAGTCCTTGAGGAAATGAGAATATGAGGATGTTCATGATTAGAGCAGAAAACTCACACTTTCCACCCAGTGCAGAAATATTCTTTTGTGCAGCTTCAGCCAAACTATTTAACGTGCAAACCTTCTGAACTGTGCAAGCGCGACCAGACGACTGGTCCTGTATCAAAACCGCAGAGCGTGCGGTAAAGTCTTTCTTCCCCCTCTTTCCATGCTATTGTCTAACTACACCATCACGCCCTAAACGTGTCACTACTGAGTAACACCATGGCGAGCATTTTCACTCAGATCCCAATAAATCAAGCCCTTTCCTTTCACCGGTGCTGGACAGGAGCTTCCAATTAAGAGCGTGATGGACGTCGGTGTTAAAATACCTAAACTGGGAGCTAAACTGGGAAGGCCTCAACCTGGACACCCACAACTGTCCAGATATGCAGCCCTGTTTACTCTAAATTCAATGCCACCACTCAGCTGGGCTAGAAGAGCCTGAGGAAGTATTATATTTGCTAACACATTAAGCAGCACATCTCGTTTCCTGCAATTTGGCTGCTCAGTTAAATACTGCGCTAAACCACAGAGCTGGGGGTAAGCAGGGGCACAGCAGTTAAAGGGAGGAAAGAGAAACACAGAGGGGAACTAAAAACAGGCCTGCTTCCAGCAACAAGGCTCCACTGGGAAGAGGACGGTGTCCCTGATGCAGATACACGCTTTCTGTTTCTCGCCACTTTGATCATGGGTAAGTGCTAGTGGTCACCTTGATTACATGGTCGGTTCCTAAACAACTAGTCATTTTCGCTATTTCAGAAAGTTCAGCTTAGCTAAATATTAACCGAGCATCGTTCTCGAAAACCAAGACCCTATGGAGCCGCTTGACGGACAATTTATTTTTCTGAGCAGTTAAAATCCCCAGAATATTCAGGGAGGCACCCGTAATTATTTAATTGTAAATGATATGTTCAGTTTGGGTCAACTGGTGAAGGTTATTAGTGTCTGTCAATGAAGCATTGATCAGCCGAAGACTTTGTGATCACGTAATGATACGGTTTTAACTTCTTGAGATGTTCTTGGGCTACACTGTTCAGAGGTTTGGAATCAACGAATGTTTGAATTATATGACGTCAGCACGATGGCTGATTAATGCATAAAATGTTGTTGATGATGGAAGAAAACCTCATATTCTCAAAAAGCCAACTTTATACAAGAAAGACAAAAACAGAATTTTGGTGGACATCGATGGAAAACAATTTTATGGAATTAAAGAAATGTATATGTCAAGTTGGCATTTGATTTAAAAAAATAAAAAAATAAAAAATTAAAAAATTATGACGCCTACTATTATGACGAAACTTTACATCTAAGTCTACAGTTTTTGGCAGATGCTCATATCCAGAGCAGCACACTGGGGTTTTGTAGTCTATAGAGAAAACTTGATCCTCACAGCAGTAAACCTAGTCTTCAGTTTAGAGTTGCTGCTCCACCTAGAGCCTTCCAGAGCTAAAGATCACCTTTACGTAGAAAGAGTATTTTTTTGTTTTTGTTAGTAGTGAGAAAGTGAAGCTGCTGCTCATATACTGCAGTGTGTCCCTGTTTATTCCTTGTCTGTTCTAATATTCTGTTAAAAAATGTGCAAAATTGTTGAAATGAAATTAAATGTAAAAAAAAATGTGGGAGATAGACTCCAGAGTGGTGCAGTATTGGTCCTACATACAGGAGAATGACCCCTGGTGATGTTACATCCATCTGTGGCTACTAGGTGGGTAGGATGGCTCTCCCCCTCCCCCATCACTCAGCACAATGCTAACCAGCAGATAACACCAGTCTCCGATGGTGCAGCAGTTTATAAAGATGTGGTGCATTTCAGGAAGCACCTGCCCATCTTCACCCAACCAGTGTTGGTGATATTGTGTAACTATGGGAGTAACTGGGAGGCACTGACCACAACCAGATTAAGGAGAAAATTAGATCAGGGAGTGTGTGGGTGAGGGACTTTAAGCAGAAAACTTGACCAGGAAATAGAATAAATATTTATTTATTTATTCTATGAAATACTAGAAAATAAACTAAAAAAACAAGTATTAAAAAAATTAAATAAAAAAATTATAATTATGAAATATATATATTTAAAATGTTGACACATTCTGAAGGATTGTCATTATTTCACGGTTCCTTGGTCTTGTGTTTTGTTTTGTTATGAGTCCTTGTCACATCCCAGTCACATCTCTTCCCACCTGGTTCCGTCTCTGCCCCCCAGGTGTCTGGCGTCTAATCTATGTGTTGTGTCCCAGCCCTGGTTGGATCTCGTCATGCAGATGTAGATGCAAACCTGTGCCATCACTGCTGAGTAGCTGTAGTATGTTTTCCGTTTTTCCGTAGTACTCCATAACTGTGGACATTAAAAGACATTTATTTCTTGCTTCGCACTCACTTCCTACCCAATCAGATTGACACGTTATATATTTTAAAGCTTGTATTTCTTCAACTTTATTTTATTTCCTATTCTATAACATTTACCTCAATGCTCTTTCTCTATTTTTTAAGGATTGTCCAAACCAGTTTTATTTCCATAACTTTAATCTCACTTTTATTTATGCTCTTTTATCTCTGTAAGGCACATTGACGGACCTCTGTGTATGATAATACAGAAATAAACCTGCCTCACCTCAGTATCTATCAAGAGTGGATTTTTGGACCAAGGAAGTCAGTAAATGAAAGCGTTTCTCTCCGAGCAGTCTCCTGGAACCTAGAGGAAAGCTCAAAGCTACAGCTCTGTCAGACAGAACCATATAATTTATTTGATCCAGAAGCAGAAGAGCCAGTGTTCAGTGGTTCAGGCACCATTTTCTACTCCCTATTTCCGATTTCAGAAGAATTCATCATGAAAGCGTCCCATCTCCTTATTTTTGAGGCCACTAAGGAAGTTGCTACGAACGCAGATGTTTGCCACTGTGGAGCATCACCTGGCATTGGACTGGACTGAGACGCAACTGCTATGTCTACACTAAAGCATCGTGACTGAATCATTGGCTATGAGGAGAATGGAAGGAGAAGAAGCAACATCTGAGTCTAATATGAAACAAACAGAAGGGCATCTGACCAAAAAACAGCCATATGGCAGTGGGTTTGCTGCCTAATGAGGCATACAGACTTCCACTCTACTCCTGACCTGGCATGGAGTCTATCGGGAAGCCTGCGGAGATCCTCCACCACCTGATATTATTAAGCTCGCGGTCAACATCTCAGAAGGGTTATGACTTCTTTATAGACAGAGAAAAAAGTGAGAAGCAAGCAGCAAACTGAAAGTCACATCCAATATTCCAGGTAAGGCCTGGGAGCACTTATCGATTCAGCGTTAATGGCCATGGACTCATTACGGGGACTTATCGTTCCCATTAGTGTGAGCGAGCTAAGATCTCAACGCATATATCCATCACAAACATCCTCCTTAACACAGCAGCAGTGGGTTCCCTGTGAGAAGCACAGTGTGAGCCCACAGCCTCACAGTGAAGGACTATCAGAAACAGTGCTTTCACTGTATCATCAAAAAAACAACTCACAACCACTTGATCTTTACAGATGAAAACCAAAAAGTCGAGGCAATTGCTAATGTGCTGAAACCTTCACAGTCTGTTACACTTTTAAACACTATTCAGGGGAGATTTGCATCTAATCTGCTCTTTAAAGCTCCTAAAGCTTCCTACCTGGGATCTTCTCCGTATCCATTACTATCAGTGGGAGTTTGTTTTTTTTCTACAGAGTTTCACACTCCTGTGTGACTCCAGAACTGCAGAACTGGTGCTCGAGAAGAGCAGCATTTTCATGAAAAACAGTTTGAATTCAATGGTAATAAAGACATTTCTCACTCTGACTATCAAAGATGCCACAGTGTTTATAACAAACACTTTATGCCTCATCTCTCATATTGCACTCTACCTCACTTCCTCGCTTTATACACTTCTCTTATTACACTCTGGACTATCTCACTACCTTACCTTATATGGTTATGGTTTCCAGCACCTGCACTTTATTCTACATGCTGTTTAATACCCTAATGATGCTCTGTAACTTCATATTCTGCAGTTTCTTAAACATAATTCTATTTTTGTTGAAAGATTGATTTAATGTCAAATGTTAAAAGGTATCATTCATGAAAAGTCTTTGTTGAAAACCAGATCCAAAAAACCTGACAATAAATAATTAAATAATTGAATTAATCAGAGGATATAAGTTACAATATAATTTTTCGTTGTTTTTCCTGTGAATGAAAATTTGGAGCATCTTTAGTTTCTTAAGACGCTAGATCAGCATGAAATTTACATTTTAATACTACAAAGGAAACAAAGGTCAGCACAACCTTAAGGCACATAGGTGAATTACATAATACATAAAGCACATTGCTATAGAGGATGGAGACTCTAGGAAGCGTTATGCAATAACACAACAAATCTCCAGATGTTCATTACACCACTGTAAAACTAGACACAGCTGTTTCTAGCTGTCATTTACCACCTGATGCAAACAGCAGAGGTGGTTGCAGACACACAAACACAGGTTTAAGAAGTTATTTCTGAGCTGAGCGCTTCGTTTTATCTTGGAGCATCATTATTCTCCTGAGCATCTGGAAGTTTACCCCTCCTCTTAACTTTCTCACACTGTGACTGCTCTCCTTTTGGAAAAGGAGTATAAAACAGTGCAGCTAAGCCTCACTTTAGCGTATGCCGCCACAAGCAAGCACATAACTGGCTGCCGTGAAATGAGCGATATGCTACAAATGGTCCCGAACCAGAACAGCCCATTGGAAAAAACGGCAATGAGGCACAAAGTAGCATTACGTCCTCAAACCAAAGAAAGCACCAAGAGTGCATTGTCTAATGCATGGGGGCAATCAGAGACTGTAGAGGATAAATGGAACGTGATATGACTGATCTCTTTTCAAGGACGGTGCAGGACCTGGAGTTCCCCGCAGAACAGGGCTGCCAAGGCACGACTGAGACAGGAAACGTCTTCAGAGCTGCAGGGAAAACTGATGAAAGTGCAAGTGTCTCTTTCTGTCTGACCAGGTCTAGGCCAGAGTAGGACTCCTATAGATTACAAAACAGGGACCAATATCAGTCCTACTTCTTGGCACTGGAGAAATTCCTTCTGATAGCTTTGAATCTGCTTTATTTTATGCTGAACCAAATATAAGGACCAGTGTTTGTTACCAATGAATGTAATAGTTATATATTACTTTTAAAAAGTGCAAAACACACAAGAAGATAAAACAAGATAAAGAAATGCTGTTACATATATAAAAGAGAAAAACAGACAGACAGAGAGATAGAGTGTAATTAATAAGGTTTTTCACGCTTCAAAAGTAGGTGGCAGTATTGCTCTTTAAAATTCTTAAAGCTTCTTACCTGGGATCTTCTCTGTATCCATTACTATCAGTAGTTTTTCTTTTTAATAGAGTTCCAAACTCCTGTGTGACTCCAGAACCGCAGACCTGCTGCTCAAGAAGAGCAGCATGTTCATGAACAACAGTTTGAGTCAAATGATGATAAAAACATTCTGCTTTATTTTATGCTGAACCAAACATAAGAACCAGTGTTTGTTACCGATGCTTTTAATAGCAATGAGCCTCGGGTCTCCCTGGGATTTCTATGTTTTTTCAAATAAAGACACTGTGGTTGTAAAACATACACTTTTCCTAATTTGACCAAACCTAGATTACTTTACCCGTCAATCTGATCATTTTTCATACAGTAATGCAATTTGGTTCGATACTGGAGTCTACAGTCAGTATGAAATATGATGAAATTTCACACAATCTGTAAATATTTCCATAACTTACACAGGCAAGTTATTACAATTATCTAAGTAAGTATCTAAGTTATTGGGAATATTATTGTTATTGATCTAATGCAGCACTGAATTCATAAGCAAAAGCAGTTATGTAAAATTAACTATGGAATGACATTTATGGGTCTGCTTCTTTGGCTGATGAGTTGATAATGACAGATTCATTGTTACACCACCAATATGAACTACAGTATCATGCAGATATATGATCACAGTATACTTTCACAATTATTATTTTACTTTAGAAATAAATCATAAAACTGAAGATAGATGTACACAAACAAAATCAACCCAAATCATGATGTTGCATCAATATACCTGCGCTATCCTCTTCAACCCAAAACTACATCCTCAAAAACACTATGCAAACCCCATCTAGCTCTTCATTAATGTGATGTAAACTCATCTGTGAGGTTTAAGACACATGATGACTTGCTGTGAAGTATAAATATGAACAAATTCAATTGGGCAGCAGGTCCTTTTTATACAACAGCCTTTTTCCATTTTTACGAACCATCTCAGAAGTGTTGGTCTGCAATTGGTTTTGTGAAAATAGCCATAAGGTTCTTGGGGAAAGCCATCTCAGATATTGGACGAAAAGTTCATTTTTATCGCTCACAGTCGGCTTTAATAACTCTAGAATCACACTGACAAATCAGAGACATCGTCATAAAGATCTGGATGTTGCCTGAGTAAAGTTATGGTGATATAAGCAATTTGGGCGACTGTTGATGTTGAGTGTTCTACTGGGCATCATGGTGGTGCTGTCTCCTCACAACAAGAAGGTCCTGGGTTTGATCCCCAGGTCACAGGTGTACTTCTGAGTTTACAAGCTCTCCCTGTGTTTGTGCGAGTTTCCTCCCACTGTCTTGCGTTTGGCTTGCGGTTTGGGTTGACTGGCTACTCTACATTACTCATAGGTGTGAGCGTATGTGAATGGTTTTCAGTGTGTTTGCAAGCTACATAATTTGTAGAAGCCAGTTTCTGCACTAAACACACCTTAGGTAGAAAATTGTGCAAATTTACTTTTGTGCCAAAGTATTTCCATTAAAAGTTTGCCAAGTCATGTCAGTAACACACTTTGGTTTATTTTTTGTTTCTTTTGTCATTTCTGCTCAGCTTATAGCACCTTAAAAATCAATTTCAGCATTGGTGATAGTCCGGGTCCTCATATTACTCCTGCTACAATCGCTCGGTCTCAGGTATCAAAGGAATCCCAGGCAATGAGGTGGACCCTTGAGCTTAGGAAATGTCCTCACCCTCTCCAAATGACTTATGAAGTGTGATCAGATAAGAGTCTAAGACACACAAACAGTTCCCACCAGATGGAGGAAGAAGCCCCCCTCAAACCCTGGTAACCTCCAGTCTTCAGGGAGGAGCCTGTCATCATTCATTTCCTTCTTCAGCTATCTGAAGATCCCCTCTCACCTCTCATTGGACCCTCCACCATCTACCAGCACCTAAGAACACAGTGGGGTGATTCTTAACCCGCGAGAAGAAACCAGCAGCTTCGTCAACACAACTGTAGTCTACTGTGAGTGAACCTTTATCTAGAACCCATCGTGGCACCAGACACGGCAAGGAAGAGGAACGAGAAGCACAAACGGTGAGTGTTTCAGAGGAAAAGGCTGGAGCACTCAGTGAATCTGAAAGGGACAAAAGCCCTCACTGGCCCATTGTGTGATAGAAACCTGCGGAGCAAACACACTCCATCTCGCTCACAGCCCTCTTCATTCTATTCATTAAAAAAGCGAGTCTTTGCTAAATGTACCAATTATGCAGCTGCTTCAATCGGTCAGTGTGGAAGAAAAAAAACACGCTCCTCACTCTCAGGGCTGGATGCAGCCAGTGCCGCAGTTGGAGGGCGGAGTGAATGGTGGCTGGTGAAGTGTCCCAGCACAGGGGACACAAGGGCAGCCGAGTCCACCCCTTCTCAAGCACGACCCACATCAAGTGGATGAGACTTTTTTCATCACCAGACAATTCAGCCTGAATCTATACAGCCTCAATGTGCAAGCAGTGGTTTACTGATCACCACATCACTACACTTGGCACCTCCAATAAAAAAAAAACTTGTCTAAAATAGAGCTATTATATAGCCCGGTTCCAGTTTTTGGGCAGTTCCACAGTTGGGAAACAACATGCGTGCTTTTCCACTGCACTGGTCCTCAGATCGGAGCCGGGTAACTACGTCATAAGCCACACCCACTTCACTTCAATTCACAAACAATTGCAGAACAAATCTTGTGCTTTCAGACGACTCTCCAGCACTGAAATCATATCTTCATGTTCAAATTCAACTTTTTCTGCATCTTTTAGATGAAAGAAATTGGCAATCGTTTTTCTATTCACAGACTAGTGTTAGCTGAAATGGCCGCCCACACCCGATGACATTGCAGGTTGCTGACCCCAGAACCAGGAAAAAGTTGGTGCCGGTTCAGAGCCGAAATTGCGCAATCGTCACCAATTTTTTTGTAGTAGATAAGCACAAATAAAAACCCCCATTTCCCACTTCCAAAATGCAAAAAGAATCTGTGATATGAAACATTAATTTAACTGTCAAAAAGATTTTCAATAGTTTTACTAACTTTACTTCATTGTATCTTATAAATTCCTGTAGCAGGAAGTCGCTTTGAACAAATATGTCAGCTGAAGGATGTAAATGCAAAATGTAAATAAAAAGAAACTTTTAAAATTTGATACCTGCAACGCAGAAAAAGTTGGGACAGAAGTATTTTAACCATGGTGTTACTGTACATCACCATTGATTGTGTTAACATTGATAAATTGTTTAGAACTGAGGAGACCAAGTGTAGTAATTTGGCATATGTTATTTACAAAATTCCAGCTGCTCCATACCTTTTTTTAATAGTTGACAGATTTCAACTGGCAGCAGGGACTTGCAGGAACATCACTGTGACATCACATTGAAGTGTCTCTCTAAAATCCTAATATGCACATCAGAGTCAGTGGGACCTTCACATGCATGCAGCTCAGCCATGCCATTGGCACCGATGGCCCTCATAACGTCACAGACACTTTCGCATCTTTCACTGATAACTATCTGGAAGAACATTGTCATTTTAGGCACAGAGAACTCTTTCGGCCTATCTGAGATGAGTTTAGGCTTGGAGAACTTGCCTGTGTTTCTACATGATGTATGGCTTCCTCCCAGCATAATATGTTCATTTTCAATGGTTTTCTGAAATCCTCCAAAGCCCATCTGGTGATATTCATCACAAAATATCAAAAGCGTCTTAGGCAGCTTCACCTGACTCTTTTCACAATATCATGTACTGTAGATGATGAAAGACCTCAGTTCTCTGTTGAAAAATTTAGTTTTTGAACTGACTAATAACTGTCATTTTTGAGGAGGTTCTAAGTCCAAGAATTTCATTGCTGGTAGTAATGTTTCCTGCACATGAAAATAAACATAAGCTACTGAATAGTTGCTTAATGTGGAGTCTTCCGAATCAGTGTTACTGAATATTCCCTAATTTTCAATCTCATTTTAAATCTGTCCCAACTTTTATCAAGTGTCTTTTTGACTTTTTGACTTTTATCTGTCCCAACTTTTATTTACAAAATACATATATTTCTCTGATCTTTTGTCAGTTAAATACAGAGTTAACATCAGAATTTTTGTTTACTGCATATTGATAAAGCAAAAAACAAAAATTACTTTCTTGTAATGGGGTTTGTTTATTAAATGATTAGGTTTTCCACCAGGAGAGGCATGATTGGCAACAAACAGTGTTCCGAATCGTGCTGACAGGTGTCATAAAAAGAGATACATTTTCATCCACAGTGAAATGAAACTAGTAAATAGCTCCACATCATTTATTCTCCCTCTGATGTAGGGCTAAAGTGACAAAATCCAGCATTAAGTGAAACTACAGCTCTGGCTTCCATTACACTAATCACAGCAGAGATGGAACGGGACTTGGAGGGAGTCGTGCCCATTTTAAATGTCGAACGACTGATCACAATACGCCTATTGTAATGCCATTTGGACTACAGCTTCGTGTCATAGAGGGGGGAGAAAAGGTGGTGGGAACTTTTTGTGCAAAGATCTGCAATGAGGGGAAAAACGCTGCTCGTCAAGTGCCTCACTGCGATGCTTGGATGTGGATTTGGCAGCAATTTGCACAGTCTGTGCATCATCTTACTCCCAACTGCTCTGGAGCTCCATGCCAGCTCCCATCAACTGCATCCAGTCATGGCAGAGCCTAAGAGACAGCTTGCTTTGGACCCTGGTCTTGGCAAGTTAACCGAGATGGTTGTTTGAGACAAGACGTATTAACAAACCTCTGCGAGCCCTGAAATACGGCACTGAAGAGCCAGGTCTCCTGGCAGCATTCGACTACTATTATGAGAAGACAGAGGTAGAAGACAGTCCAAACGTGATGAAAGCATATTCATCTCTCCCAACTTCTACCTCATGTCTGGAGTAACCTCACAATCAACCTTTTATTTAGCACGTTCAACGCAAGTAGACAGAGCTGAAGGACCTCCGGGTTGACCCTGCACAGCTTCTTCTCCTTCTCTAAAGCCAAGAAGAGTCCATCAGTTTGGAACCCGCCCCCTGCCACACTCCTCCCTCTCTCCAAGGAAATTCGGGGGCCAAGTTCCCGCCTGCCAGGGCCTTGTGTCAGCTCTGAGGAGCTATTTCAGCTTCACGGCAGACAAATCTGAAGGGTGAGCTAAATTAATACACAACAACATGAAAGTTCACAAATGTTAAATTTAAGATATGTGTAATGAAGTTCTTCCTTTTGACGCTATTCTGGCAAAAACAACTGAAAATATTAAAGAAACAAAAACAGGGGAATCTTCAGCATTATACCACCAAACACTAGGGGCAGTGCACACCCTGCAGATGCCCATAGGCACAACTGTTTCTCTATGTGTCTAACCCACGATGGACTGGTGCAGAGTGTTTTTCTGCCTTTTAACCAGTAAGAGCTGGGATTGGCTCCAACACAGAGACTGGCTCCAACCCAGATTAGGACAAACGGCTCCAAAAGCAAAGGGACAAAATACAGTGACCACATTTTACTTATTCAAAAAACTGCAGTTTCCCTATAATGTGATATTGTGTCTAAGGTTATTTGACATTTGTGAAGTCATTTTAGTTTTTTTGCGCATCTTCACGGACCATGGATAAGACTTCCATATTAGATGTGTTTAGAGGTACAGTTTGTATCCGTGTGTATTAAACATGAAGACATTAAAAAGACAAAGAACACATACACTCTGTCATTTCATTCATTCACTCATGTTTAGCAGGCTGGGGAGCTAGGGGGTGCTAACAGCACTAAAATATATAGATTGTTTGTGTTTGATACTTTAAAAAACATTGATGTACAGGGGGTCCTCGACTTACATCATACTCGACTTAGGAAAATTCGTAGTTACGTCAATGGCTCATTTTTTATGCACGTATTTATGGTCATATAAAGTAATTTTATGCAGTTGAACACCTACTGAATGCTTTAAGGTAATATACGAGCAGCGCGAGATGAGTGTGTTCAGTGTGTGAGCTTGTGTGGTTGCAGGAAGGGGTAGTAAAGGGGGGGGGGTGTTTTATGCTGTTTTTGTTGTATTCTGTATGTTTTATTCACAGATAGTGTTGAATAGGAGTTCAAGTGGATTGGTGGGTGAGATGTGGGGTTAATAGTGGACTGTGCTAAGGCACCATCAGTGTGGTTTTGCCATAAGTCACCGTCTCCAATGTGTTGTGGTGAATGTTGAAGCATTAAAAAGATCATTTCTATCTGGTGCAACGTTTCCTAAATGCTTTACTGTAATATGAAAATGTTCATGTTCCTAGCTGTTAATAAACACAGTGCTGTTCAATAAAACCTCTTCAGCATCATTACATGCAGACTTACATCAAAATTTGAGTTACATCACAATGAGAGGAACCAAACCGAGTAACTCGACATAACTCAAGAACCCTCTGTGTAATGAAAACCTAAAAATATCATCAATATCTCTTAATGTTGCTATCATAAACTGTTGGATAAAGTGAGGGAATTAGTGATACATTTTATATGGACACAAAATTGGGGAAAAGGTGAAATGATAACCAGTCCCAACAATTTTTCACATTTTCACACAGTCAAACTAAAAACGCCATTGTTTCGCATTAGGAGCCATTCATCATACACAGCAGCTCGTGATCAGGACGCACTGGCAGTGCATTGGGACCCTGACTGTGTGTAATTCTGAGGCAGAGCCTGCTGTTTTTAAAATAAGCTCCCCCGTCCTCTCTCTGTTACCCTGGAAACCTTTTGTGAGGTTAAGACGAGGACAGCCAATAAAGAGCAAATCCCCTTCAGCCGAAGGACAGCAGGTAACTAATAACTCAAGTGCTCCAATCCAAACAGAGCTTCTCTCTAAATTCTCCCAAATGCCCAACAGCTCACCATAGCGCTGAAGTCAATTTCCTAAAACAGTTGTTCAGATTTACAACACGTTTGATTATGGGCTGCTTTATCAAACAGCCATTATCATCAATAGACAATATTAAACATTTGCACAAACGAGGAGCAGGCGATATAAAGTTTACATCCTCATATCTGATGGTGTATTGTGGGTAATGACATACCGTGAATAAGCATATGAAAATAATCCATTCAGTTTTGTCTCTCTGTCCACACAGTCCCAAGAGCCCTGCTAACTCAAACCTTGATCTAGAACCGTAGAACACACATCTGGACCCTGAATCCGGATTCCGCTCCTGGATTTTGCGAGCACCAGTAATTACTGAGCTGTTGATGGAGCTGATTAGAGTCAAATCTACTGGTGACGCAAAAAAAAAAAACAGAAGTTGAATCTAGATTCAGGGTCCAGATGAAAAGAGCAGAACAGAAGTTAAGATATGAAACAGAAGAGGAATTTCCTGAATTAAGCACCAACACTTGCAGGATTCACAGCCCAATCCATAGAAAAACAAAGATGAGATGTTGTTATAAAAAAAAGGAAGAAAGAAAGAAAGAATTTTTGGCAAACGTGTAAATAATTATGGAACAGTGTACATGTGTATAGTGATGATAGTGTAGAGACATCATCAGGATCGTCAGAAATATGACAGATTCTTATTATGGGGAGGAACACAGCTGGTAGATCATAGACAGAACATTAGAATCAGACACATTTTGCACAACTACCAGCAATTTCAGAAAATGTCAGGTCTTACCTCCATGAAGCAGGTTCCTGCCGCAGTGTTCTCCTTAAGGGATGTATTGTAGAACTTGCTTTCAAAAACGGGTTCATTGTCATTAATATCCTGTAGGATCAATTTGACCACAGCAGTGGAGGACAGAGGGGGTCTACCCCTGTCCATAGCCACTACGATCATGCTGGGTGTGGGGTCCATCTCGTAATCCAGCTGCGTGAGCGTTGTTATGATGCCAGTGACCGTATCGATGCTGAACCAGTCAGAGTGAGTCTCTAGATTCTGTAGGATGGTGTACTGGACTTCCCCATTAGTCCCCTGGTCTTTGTCTCGTGCTGTAACCTGTAGCACAAAGCTCCCTGGGAAGATGACTTCTGGGATGACCTGGGTATATTCCTGCTGGTCAAACAGAGGTGGGTTGTCATTGACATCTGTCACTTGGATGGTAAATGATGACTCTGCTCGTAACGGAGGAGTTCCAGAATCCGTGGCCATGACCCTCAGTTCATAACGATCCCGTTCTTCACGATCCAGGATCTCATCTACACATATGAGGTAGATGATGTTGTCTTTAGTGGTCAAGGCAAATTTTCCATCTCCCCCCTCCAAAGACACGTTGACGTTGGCATATTCGCCATAATCCGGGTCGGTGACGGAGATCCGGGCCACATACTGGCCAGGTTGAGCTCCCTCTGATATGCGGGGTGAGCCATCTTCACTCAGGAAGATGATGGTCATGGTTGGTTGGTTGTCGTTATAGTCCCGCACATGTATGGTCACGAAGGCGTTGGTGACCTCAGGATGCGTGGCATTGTCCCTCGCCTGAACTACCAACTCATGAACTCGCCTCAGTTCGTAATCCAGGGGCTTGTTGAGTGTGATCACCCCAGTGAGGGGACTTATGACGAAGTAATGATTAGGGTCACTTTGCCTCCTATTGATCTCATAAAGCACAAGGCCATTGTCCCCCTCATCGGCATCTGAAGCAAACACTTGTAATATGTTGTTCCCTGGCTGCAGGTTCTCAGAGATCATGGCATGGTAGCGGCTCTGGTTAAACACTGGGGCGTTGTCATTGATGTCCTGCACAGTCACATCTAGGATCATCTGGCCGGTCTTCTTGGGAGATCCACCATCAAAAGCCTCCAAGAGGAGAGTATATGTTGACCGTTTCTCCCGGTCCAAGATGGCATTTACTACCACATCCAGATACAGCACCTGATTGGAACCCCTTCTGGTTTCGAGAAGAAAAGCTTGTCCCACATTTCCATCTGTGACGATGTACCCTTGAGTGGTTAGTTGGTCCTTGTCAGCATCCAGGGCTGGCTCAAGGGGAAACTTAGTGCCTATGGTTGTTTGCTCAGGAATGTTGAAGGTGGCCCTTTTCCTTGGGAACGTTGGGACATGGTCGTTGATGTCGTTGACCAAAATAGTCACCTCCACTGTCACACCCGTCATGGTGACCGCTATGAAATTGTAGCGGTCCCGCACTTCCCGGTCTAAGATCTTTGCTGTCTTTATGATGCCTGTGCTTTCATCAATGTCCAAATCCGTGCCAACACCTGTTCCCTCGTGGTCTGAGATGAAATAAAGAGATGCCGTGACTCCAGGGGGCAGCCCAGCACTGATGTCACCGACAACAGTACCCGCCGGTTGCTCCTCGTCTAGCTGGAGCTCCAGTGTGCCCGGCCCCATAATTCCATGAGCCACACAAAGTTCGAGAACCACACAGAGGAGCATCAGCAGCGTCCTACCGCATGTACTGCCTTGATAGAACTGGTCCATTACTGTCCTTCCCACTCCTGTTGCTACTTTCTTCATATCAGCTGCTATTTACAAAACCTGTAAACACAAAACAGGCAGCCATTAGCATGAGAAATAAAAAAAAAAGATAATTGCCAAGTTCATAATTTACAGTCTACATTTACAGTTTATTGTAATTACACAGACATGGCCTAGTGAAGTGAAGTGAAGTGAAGGGGAATTGGGTTCGATTTCTGAAACCAGCAGTGGGCCGAAGTGCCCTTGAGCATATTGAGATCTCACATATACACAACCAAGTTTTAGAACACTCCATTTTTCCCATGTTTCCTGGTCATTTACGCAGTTTTGTTGCAGTAAATAACCTTAAATGGTAAAATTTAAAAAAAATTAATAATACTTTCAATTTGATGGAAAGCCAATGAAAAAGAAATCCATGTCACATGGGCTCGGCTCCTACCCTACACTCCACAGCACATCCCTCACACACGTTCCTGTACATTATTCTCACCTAATAAGTCAACACCTTATTGCGCTGACTGACAAACCGCAAGCCCATTGGACAAGTCCAGGAAAAAGACAGGAGATGCCTTTATCCCCCCTACTGTTCAGTTGAATGGAATGAGGACAGGACCTGTTCTGCCTCCGAGGCAGCTTGGCCTGTAACGGTACCAGTGGTCAATGTGAACACGAGGCAGGCAAATTATAGAGACTCTGAGAAGAATGTTGACACACACTCTCTGGCAGAGTGTGAGCCATGAGGCCAAGAGACTGAAAAACCCTTTACAATACTGAGTCCTCCCTCTGCAGCCATTCCTTCAGTGGTGTTAACTTGAGGAATGTCCAATTCCACCAGTTATTCTGTGCACATAGCATAAACTTCCTAAAAGAGAGAATCCTGGTAACAAGAAGAGCGAGCTGTAGTGTAGCCTGATGCAACAGTACTGGAAGCCAGGTAGGGCCTTCAAGGCATAGGGAGCATTAATGCCAGTCGTATATTAATGCCAATCATAACGCATTAACTAAAATGGTACTTGGCCAACCACAAAAGGTCTATACTTGAAAGCGCCCCAGGCCCTTTAAACTCTGTAAAACTGAAAATTTGTGATTTCTCATCCATATAACAGTGGCTTGTGAACCCTGCAAGAATCTAGTGGTTCAAAGTGTGAAATAAAATCTTTTCTAACGACTTCAGGGTTTGTTCCACTACAAATACTACGCAAGACAGAAAATGAAATATTTATACATGCTTGTTAGAAGATCATGAGTCCCACTATTTCTACCTTTTTGTAGAGAAGAGAACCTCAGAAAAAAAGACATAAAAGCTGAAAAGCTTTTAAAACATATGATAAATAAATAAATTAATAACATTCCTGTGAAATGTTTACTAACCTTATATGGAGGTTAATTTAAATAAAACTTTTAATTAGGTTGCACACAGCCAACATTCTGCCTAAAACTGGGCAGACGGAGGCCTTGCCAGGCTCATTCCACAGTTGACTGAGGATTACAGCTACAACTAGAGCCGCTACAATATATACTGGTGTAGACGATGATGTTTTAAAAATGAAATTATTAATTGTGTCATTAATACACATACACTATATTACCAAAAGTATTCACTCACCCATCAAAACAATTAAAGCCAGGTGTTCCAGTCACCAGAGTCAATCACTACAGACCTCCAAACTTCATGTGACCTTCAGATTAATTCATGAACAGTGCAATGCAAAGTGTTCGATAGAGTGCTGTAAAGCACCAACATTGGACTCTAGAGCAGTGGAGACATGTTCTCTGGGGTGACGAATCATGCTTCTTCATCTGGCATGCTGATGAACAAATGTGGGTTTGGCGGTTGCCAGGAGACTAGTACTACTCTCACTGCATTGTGCCATGTGTAAAGTTTAGTGGAGGGGGGATTATGGTGTGGGGTTGTTTTTCGGAGTTGGGCTTGGCCCCTTAGTTCCAGTGAAAGGAACTCTGAATGCTTTTTTATTTGTGAAGTTCCACACTAGAGCCACAGACTCACTATTTTAGAGCAGCACATTCACAAAGAACAGTTCGAGTTCAGTGACAACAGTATGTGCAACAGTGGACGGTTAGCTATAGACCGGGCTTTAAGCTCTAGGTTGTATGGTAATCTTTAGGTCAGGTGATAAGCTCTAGATGGAGCGATAAGCTCTAGAAGGTTATCTCTCTTCTAGGTTGGACGGTAAACTGTAGGTTGACCGATAAGCACTAGGTCAGACAGTAAGCTCTAGGTTGAACAATAAGCTCTAGGTCGAGCATTAAGCTATATGTCGGGTGTTAAGTTCTAGGCTGGCAGTACGCTCTAGGTCGGGCAAAAAGCTCTAGATCAGGCGGGAAGCTCTAGGATGAATGGTAAGCTCTAGGTGAGGCATTAAGTTCTAGGTTGACAGTACGCTCTAGGTCGGAACGTAAGCTCTAGGTTGAATCGTAAGCTCTAGTTTGGGTGTTAAGCTCTAGGTCGGGCAGTAAGAATATAAGCAGGTCTTTGTTCCAGTAAGAAGCTCTCCAAACTTAATTTCTAGTTTTGCTTATTAAAGATCTTGAATCTTTTGTATTCCATCTACTTTTATTTCTATTAATACTGCTTCTCATTTATGCTTATTTAATCCATGTAAAACACATTGAATAACCTCTGTGTATGATATTGTGCTAATAAACTTGGCTTGCCTTACATTGGGAAGTGACGGACAGATAGACAGACATATACTCATAAACCTGATAATTATAAAACTGCTTCTACTATTACTTACTAATAATAATAATAATTATTATTATTATTATTATATGACAATAGGTCATTATCATTAATTCTTTCAGCCTCGATAATCAGGACAGCCCCCTTCTCACCATGATTGACTTTTGGGTTCTGTCTTAAATAATCCTCAATAAACTGCTGTAATTCCTCTGTCAGTACGACAGCGTAACATAATTAATTCAACACCTGAAAATGAAGTTGAACTCATCCAACTGAACTTTGCACAAACACTGATGACACATGGGTTTCCAGGGAGAGACTGTCACCATCTGCAGCACCATACAAACCCACAAAATGCATGTCAGCCAATCAGAAATAATTGTGTGTCATACTCAATCAGCAGAACTGAGTTATTTCAGTACTTTGCCAATCGACAATGAATTTATGACTGCTGGGCATAATTCACAGACTGTAAACTGAATGATGAATAAGCACAAAAGCGCTTTCCCCTCGTTTCACTCCGACACTGACACCAAACCAGCAAGGCTCCCTCCTGTGGCTCCGACAGGACTCGCCTCCTGCTCCTCCTTCCTGGAGCAGTCTACATACCAATCTGCTGCAGCGGGGAGAGAGCTTTTTAGGACTTTACCTGAGTATAAACACTCGATCCAACACAAACAGGGAAGCTACCATGAGTACAGTCTGTTTACTGAAGCCATGTGAATGAGTGTTTATCAGGCTGTGCTGTCCAGGCTCAATTTACCATGAATTTCTCACTTTCAATATCAAACTAGTTCTACTGACAGGAATGTTTAAGATTTCCTTCAGATCTGAAGCTTTATTCCATCACAATGTTGTGGCTTGATGATGTGCGTGGTGATGTCTTCAAGGAGAGGTCACCATACTCATTTTTAATTTTATTCCAGAGAGAGGAATTACAGGTAGAAAGTTTATGGAGGAAGATTTCTCTCCAAGGGAACCCCAAGGAGAAGGTTAGAAAGGTGGAGCACAGAGACTCAGCGCTGATTTGGTGCTTGGGCCTGAGGGTATTTGAACAAACTTTGTGGAGGCCTGATGTGTCCCCTCAGCCAATCAGTTACAGGCACCAGTCACTGCCGTAGATAGAGGATACGTAAGTCAGGATATAGAGGTTTCTAGAACATGAGTCATGAAATACCAGTAGTTGCCTTGAGGAGAGGCGACGTGATGATTTGTGGTACCGAAAAAAGTTCAGGCCTCAAGTGTCAGCCTAAAGTGGGGTCACAGGGTCCTACATGGTGTGTGACCCTAGAATCACCAATCAGATCCAGACAGCAATGTTCCAACATCTCATTTAAAGCCTTAGCAGAAGAGCAGAGGCCACAGTAATGAGCAACTACCTATTAATACACTTGATTTGCATAAGCATTATGTGAAAGTGATGATCTGTCATTTCACAGCAGCGTGAATATTTTGTACAGGAGCTCCTATTTGGGATCAGACCACACTCCTCACATGAATCAGTGAACCTTGGGTGCCTATGACCCGTGGATTGCTTTTGGTAAGTACTAACTTCTACCTGGAACACTCCACAAGACCTGCTGATTTGGAGATGCTCCATCACAACAAAGCCTTGAATACTTACACCCCTGTTTCCAGCACATCAACTTTAAGACCTGACTGTTCACTTGCTGCCTAATAAACAGTCTTTTACAAACGTTTGGGCACCCATTGATAAATAACAGATTTTGGTGATTTAAAGTCTCTCTAGGACATGGAAAAAAATCTACAATATTTTCAGCATATTGTGCATAGTTACTTTTTATGCCATAAATTGAACAAAAAATAAATAAATAAAAACATTATGGTGTAATTAGAGATTCAGAGCTTCAGATTCTTTTTACAAGGTTTCAGACCTCAATCAGCTCATTAGATCTGATACATGATTAAAATTGTCAGCTGGTGCCAATTTCAAAGCTTTACAAAAACTCTGACTCTTCAAACCTTGTGCACACACTTATGGACACTCAACAACCATGGGTTCCTCTAAGCAGCTGTGTAAGACTCTGTAAATGAAAGTTATTGATGCCAAAAATGCAGGACAAGGTTACAAGAAGATAGCAAAGCATTGTCAGCTTGCAGTTTCCACAATGAGAAATGTAAAAAAAAGATGGCAGTTCAGGGTGTGGAGGTCAAGATGAGATCTGGAAGACCAAGAAAACTCTCAGAGAGAAACTGCTCGTATGCTGGTCAGAAAGACAAATCAAAATTTGACTGAAAAAAACCTTCAGGAAGATTTAGCAGACTCAGGAGTTGTGATGCACTGTTCCACAAGACCTTCATGGAAGAGTCAGCAGAAGAAAACCTTACATGCATCCCAATCATAAAATCAAATGTCAACAGAACATCTACAGAAACTTGATCATTTTGGAAACAAGTGCTGTGGACTGATGAAGTTAAAATAGAACTCAGGCCACATTCAGCAAAGGAAAAAAAAGGAGCAACATCACACCATCTGTAAAAAAAAGCTGAAGCTGAAAAGAGGATGCCTTCTACAATGATCCAAAACCAACCTCGAAATCCACAATGGACGACCTCAAGAGACGCAAGATGAAGGTTTTGGAATGGTCATCACAGTCCCCTGATTTAAACATGACTGAAAACTTGTGGGTAGAGTTTAAAAGAGCTGTGCATGCAAGACAATCAAACAATATTACAGAACTAGAAGCTTTTTGCAGGAAGAATGGGAGAAAATCCCAAGTACAAAAACTGAAAGACTTTTAGCTCTAAAAAGCATTTGCAAGCTG
>JBBIGC010000001.1:16690415-16700836 GCA_037576955.1 Lepidarchus adonis
ACAGGTGCGGGTGGGTGAGGGTTAGAGCGGGTGAGTGCGGGTGGGCGCATACTTGCACAAATGTGGGAGTGCTTGAGTGACAGACCTGTGCATGCTGTGTGCCTGATTGTGGTGGTCTGTCTACCCAGTGGTGGTGACAGTATGCATGTGTGTGTGAGCGAGAGGGAGAGAGAGTGTGTGTCTGTGTGTGTGAGCTGGAGGGCTCCACACAGTCTGGCCTTCCCTTCTCTGGCTCTGCTGCATTGTAATTGGGGTCTGCTGGAAGGCTGCCCTGTGCATATGGGAATCCAGCACTCATTTCAGTCTGTCAGCATCAGAGGGACTAAGGCGAACACACACACACACACACACACACACATACACACATACACACACACACACACACACACAGCAATTTACATTGTGTGTGCAATTAATGTACAAACAGTATTTCACAGCCCAATCGTCCTTAATCTGGATTTTTTTTTTTGTTCCAGTGACCTACCTTACTTATCTATTTACATACAAACCTTATTTATAAAAAAGCTCAGGCATTTTGTAAAATACCATTAAAAATAAGCAAAATTCTTGTGAAAATGTATTTAACTGATGCATGCACACAGAAATAACAATGTTTTGGCTGATCAACTGGGTTTGGGTGGAATTCTCTAGTTCACAAAACCATGGACAGTGGATGTATATGCTGTGGTCAGAAGATTCCATGTATGAGCTTGTGTTTTAGGAAAACAAACATCAATGACAAAGACCATCCAGAATTATTGATTTACATATGTCTGAAGGTATGATTGTTATGAAAGCAAATATTGGGATTTTAGAGAGACATAGTCTACTATCAAGATGATATCTTTGTCTGCTGCAACACTTCAGTAAACACACTCTGTCCCAACTTTTACTACATGGGTTTATAGCACCAAATTCTAAATTTGTGTATATTTACAAAATACAGTGAAGCTGATATATGAAACTATTAAAAACAGTTTTTCAATATATAAACACATTTTTAGAATAGTTTCTAAATTTATGCTATAAACCACTTCATAAAAGTTGGGCCAGACATGTGTTTACTACTGTGTTACACCCCCTTTCCTTTATTTACACTATTTAATTGTTTGGGAACTGAGGAGACTAACTGTTGAGATATGAAATAAGACCAAATCAAATCACTGCAAAATTTAATGAATCGAAAAATGATCAGATCATTTAAAACAACTGATGTAGAAACAAATCGTGAAGAAACTTTACACCCCTGTAAAAAGCCTAATGAGAGCTGGATTTACTCAGTTTACTCAGCTACTTCCACAGAGAAACCATGCGTATAAAGAATTATACCATAAGTTCCTACAACAGCTTCTGTGGGTGAAATATGAAGTCGTCGATCGCCACAGACTTGCTAACGGAGGTGTTGTAATGGAGTTGATGAAAAGAACGAAGTTTTATTCAAACTCTTGAGACCCCAACTCCAGCTATTGCCCCTCCGAAAGAAAACACCCCTGCAGTAGCAGATCAAGAGTCTTTACTAATGGATGTAGCAGAACACCGCACTGTGTGCTCTGCTTGCCCTGCATCTTATGAAGCCAGGCCGTCCATGTTCCTTATTCCTGCATTCGCTGCCTTGTTGAAGTGTATGATATGAGGAGACGACTCCTGGTCTCCTTTCAGAGCGAGGGGGCTGCAGCAGCACCACGCCGCCACACTGATCAAAGTGTTTTCCGAGGGAGTTCCGAGAGCTTGGAAAAGCGAGCTTTCTCTACTGCTGCCAAGGCTTTGAAAGTAGCTTACAGCAGTCATACTTTGATGATATTAGGAACTCACCCAGCCCAGAGGTGTAACTGCTCATTTGGATTAATTTGGTCACAGTTTATGATAATAAAGGGAAAAAACATCCAAAAATAGGAAATGCTGGTATTAAAACAGCACTCGCGGGCTTTGATTTGGTAAATATTACCTAAATATCTCATCCACTGGTAGTTTTATTAATGCGGTTACTGGATTTATCTGTATTAATTAGGCTCATGTTGAATTAACCTCAGTTATTTTTAAAAACGGATCTTGTTGTCTGTGACTTGGCAACATCTTTCCTTGCGCTAAGAACAGCACTGGTTATTATGTGGGAGTAGGATCCACACACTCAGAATGCATGGTCCTATCCTAAAAAAAGATAAAAAGACTCAAGAGAGATCAAAGGAACTAATACCCTCTATTCATAAACCTGCAAAATAATATCACAACAGCTATTAGAACGAATCCAACGTCTAGGCAAACAGCTCAAATGCCTGCAGTTACTGGGCCTTTATGGTGCTGTCTCTAGTTTTATACTGGTTGTGTTACTACGCATGGATGATTAATGGAGACAATGTTCTCAACTTTCCTTCCTCGTTCCCACTTTGGGTCATGTGGTTGACCCTATAGCCAAGATGACAAAGCACATGTGGTCCCTAATTATAGAAAATGGCCCGGTTGAAAGAAAAAGAAAACATTTGCTTCGTAAATGCCACAATATCTGCCTTGATGAAGTCTGACGGTCCTAAAGCAAAAACAGGCCCAAGGTATTTACTTAAAGGTACGCCCCCAATATCTCGTAAAAGCTCTTTTTGAACCTGTTTTAGCACCCACCCCACCGACCCGGGGCCTTTCAGGAGCCCTGTGGTTCTGATTGACAGAGGTTGGCCAACTGGTGAACTCATACACCACTCTGCACGAGCGCCGATGCCGTCCTCCTTCAGCCAGTAGCTTCACACATGTGTGCCAAAGAGCTGACAGAGAAAAAATCTGATCTAAACAAGTCAAAGCAAAGACCTCCGTCAAACACCGTTACCATCCTGCCAAAAACCAAACAACCGCAGCTGGCCGAAGCACTGCTGCCTCCTCCATCCAGAATCTCAGCTTCCACAAAGGACGTCCTTGATCATCTCACCAGCACCTCCAACATCAACACCACAGCTTACGTTTAGAAGCAGCAGCTCAGAAACGATAGAAATCTGCTCACAAATGTAACATTTGTTTAAGGTTCTTTATTCAGAAAGAGTAAACAAGGCAAAAGACCAAAGAGGGGACGGACTGAGGAAGAGGTAGCAGACACCCTGAAGGAACAGCCATAAAAAAGACAAGCAGAGTCGAGTAACTCGGGCCCTGTATTTTGGAAAACACAGCTTTTCTAAGCATTTTGTCCTTATGTCCAAACATAAACACTGTTGTTGGTCACTGAAAACTGAGATTAAAAAAAGAACTCCTAAGTAAAGATTTCTGAAATTAGTTTTTTTCACTGTCTTACATGTGGACATTTTCATCAAAACTGTCCAAATCCATCTCCTTGGACGTCCCACTGTGCGTTTGTTTACGTCCGCCTACCAGAAACAGCAATGACTCATCAAGGCTTCTTATTGGCTGACACTGCTATACGGTTTAGGGTTATAGCGCCACCTGTTGCTTTGGCTTTTGACAGCAATTTGCATAGATTTTTTTGTTTGCTTATGCGTGGACAGAGATATTTTTAAACCGTGAAAAATCACACTTTTAAAAATACCCTACGTGTGTCTACATGTGGACAAGGTTGGTTACAGCTCAAAGACCTGAACATGGACGACCACTCAACTACCCACCAACTCACTCCATTATCTTCCCTTCACATCTATTGCTTTTACAAAGGTAAACAGACAGCAGCAGGCACGGTTCGGTCCTGTTATGACTTTTTGCTTAATTCCATTTGTAATCTTTACTGTGGAGACTCAACAAAGGAAGCCACATGTCTAATCTCTAATCTGCACTAATGGAGGATCATGAGGATCTACAAACACCTCTCACTCTCTCCACAGCTGGAACGTGTCATGTCAATTACAGAACATTTATGTAATCTCACATAGACCAGTTATTTACAAATATGGCTCTTTTTAGAACGTCAGACAAAGTTCACTGGAAGGTTGGATTCTACAGTTAGCAACCGTATAAGCATATAAGATGCGTTTTGGGACAATTACATGTTTTGGATGCAAAGCAAATACATTTACGAGCAAAAAGGTTAGTTTTGGGGCAAGAAACATGGGTTTGGGGCAAATTACATCAATTTAGGACAAATGAGATGAGGTTTGGGCTGGAGTTGAAAATGGATATGGGCTGAAGACAAATTTTAGGGCAAATAACATACCTTTAGGTAAGGTGAGATGAGTTTGGGCCAAATGAGAATAGTTTGTGACCAAAGGAGATGAGTCTGTATAAGGATATGGGCGTGTGTGCGTGTGGTACTTATAACAGGAGTGAGTAACCTTCAGGGTGTAATTGCTTCTGTAAAAAAAGGGTAGGCAGTCAAGTTGTCGATTATTTTTATTGAACGGAAAAATCACACTTTGTATTGAAGTTATCAAATGTTCTCATCTAATAATTAACAGGAAACACACAATAAAAATGACCCAATCAGGTTTTCCCTCCATGTTATTTGTGTAGATGCAGATACAATGCTCTCATTTGTTAGGCCTCAGCTGCTGGTCCACCAAGATCCAATCAGAGTTGAAGATCACCCTCACACCAGTAAACCTAGACCTCAGTTAAGAGCTGCTGCTCCACCAACATCCTACCAGAGCTGATCATCCTCAAACCAGTAAACCTAGACCTCAGTTAAGAGCTGCTGCTCCACCAAGATCCTACCAGAGTTGAAGATCACCCTCACACCAGTAAACCTAGACTTCAGTTAAGAGCTGCTGCTCCACCAAGATCCTACCAGAGCTGAAGATCATCCTCAAACCAGTAAACCTAGACTTCAGTTAAGAGCTGCTGCTCCACCAACATCCTACCAGAGCTGAAGATCATCCTCACACCAGTAAACCTAGACTTCAGTTAAGAGCTGCTGCTCCACCAAGATCCTACCAGAGCTGAAGATCATCCTCAAACCAGTAAACCTAGACCTCAGTTAAGAGCTGCTGCTCCGCCAACATCCTACCAGAGCTGATCATCCTCAAACCAGTAAACCTAGACTTCAGTTAAGAGCTGCTGCTCCACCAAGATCCTTCCAGAGACCATCCTTACACCAAAAGGTGTTTGAACAAATATATCGTCAGTTCAGAGAAATTTTGTTCATTTTGTTAGTCTGAAAAGTACTTTTCCTAAGTGCTCTTTGAAGAACCCAACCCACTTAGAAAGTGCAAGCCCAGCCGAGGAGCTCTCTTGAAAAAGATGCTCTGCTGCACCTTGAATGATCAAACTCTTGATGATGTTCAGATGCTCATGAGCAGGAGTTCAGATTATGGCCAGAATGAGAGTTGTCATCACTCCCATGATGGAAGCAGGAGATCTAGAAATCACTTTGGATGAAGATCTCTACATTTTTACAAGCAACATGTTCAGACCCTTAACTTAGATTCAAGACTGAGAAGAATCTTGATGCCCATCTTCAAATTTTGAGGAGGGAAGGGGTTACTCATCATTTTAGCTCCTATTCCAGAACATCTGGACATCATTAGGAGTTTGATCACTGATTGTGCGGCAGGGCATCTTTATTAAGAGACCTCACTCTCTCTGGGTGGGTATCCATCACTCCCCCAGTTAGTACCAGCGTCTGCTAGTGTTCTCCTCCAAGCATGTTGAGCTGTCCCACAGCTTTGGGTTAGTGTCTTCAAAAATACGCAGTGGTGTGAAGGAAGCATGTACAAGCGTTGCTGGTACTACATGATGGGGGAGTCATACAGTAGGTGGATTGGACTGTAGAAAATTAACCTGGGGCAGAAAATCAGGGGAAAATTGGAACTCCTGGTAAATCTGTCCCACCATACGTAGTTCAGCCACACCCAGGCGAGAAATATTATTTTGCTCCGCTGTATACCTGTACACCCTTAAGATCATCGCAGTTACCCTCAGCACATGTTTGTTCTCTTTGTTGGAGGTGTTGGAGTTGTGGGCATAGGCTCTTTCCCACACCCACCGTCCCGCCGTGTGTGTTTGTTGAACTGTTTGCGGAGGAAGGCTTGTGTACACTGGTCAAAAAAAAAATAAGGCACTGCACGTGCCGCGGGGTCTTTGAACATGACACCAGCTGACACAGCTTCGGTTACGCTGCGGCGATTGGAAACATCTGGTGGCAAAGAGCGGAGGAGTTCAGCACAGAGTTACAGGACTCAGCCTGGACGCTGCCGTTTACACACTGTATCTGAAAGAGGCACAGTGTCCAGCACGCAAAAATCCATATGCACAGGATTTTCTGGCAGCCGCTGACAGTAAATCAAAAGTTTGTCTGAGTTAAAAACGGCAAGACGTCATGCACACGTAGGAATTATTTTCTTTCCTTCATACAGAGCTGATTGATGCAAGATCATTTCTAATTGCGATTTTCTGACCAATATTGCCATTATGATTTAAATGGGATTATTAAAGATCAGCACAACAATTTTTCTGGCTTAAAGCTTAAATGTAGTTTTCTGCCAGAGATCACTTTTTCCCCATCCAATACGATACATGACTCTCGGGTCTCAGTGAAACGATACTGACCTCTAACTGTGGACAAAATATAATTTTTTGAGTGTAACGTGGTATTATCAGTACTTAGAAAACTCTTTAATCTCAAAGAGCATCATGAGTCACACTTAAGTGAACTTTCTCTACTAAACAGCGAATAAAAAACAGCTGTACTATATACTATAGAATACTGATCACAGGGAGTCGCATGTAAAGGGTTTCGACTTACAACACACATTAAGGAACTAAATACTGTCGTAAGTCAAAACCTTTTGCATTCGCATCTACTGTTTTAAACTAGGGCCATTCTGCTGTCGGTCCACCAGAGGGAGACATTCATCCATCTGAGGCTCTGTATTGCTTTTTTTTAGCATTTTATTAGTTACTTTAATTTTCATGTTTCACACAATTAAAAAAAAGGGGGAGTTGGGGCAGCGTTGTAAGTCGAGTACATTGTAAGTCGAGGACCCCTATATACTTTTTTTTTTATTTCAGCTCTTTTACATTTGTTTACTTGGAAAACTGGGTGATGACTGACAATTACATATTGTGACATATCACATATTGGTAAAATTTTCAAAGTGTTGTGATGTAATATTTTTACCATATCGCCCACCTCTACTCTAAACTCTGCTATATTATATAAGCATAACAGGCTGTGAGGCTAAAGCCTATAATGGGTCATGTTGGGATGGCCATGTTCGAACGTTTGGAGAAGAGAGCTCTCTGGTTCAGTCCCCGGGTCCAGCAGGAAAATGTGGGACGGATGAGTGAAAAAAAGTGCCCGTCCACATCCATGGCTGAATTGCTCTTGGCCAAGACTCCCAATCCCTTAGCCGCCTCCAGGTGAAGATCTGCAACCCAATGTTGCTACAGGTACATGGGTGTGAGAAATTAGTTAAATGTAGAAGGAAAATTTACTGTTCACAGTGAGTGAACCTGATAAAAAAAAGAAGAACCGGCTGGCCATTGAAGTAGGGGAAATTGGCAGAGAATCATATGTTTGTTTGTTTGTTTGTGTCTGGTCACTCGGTGTAAACTGGTCTGTTGTTTGAATGCAAAGCTTGAACCAACATTAAATAACGTAGGAAAGTTTTGAAAACTGCACTTTTCTACTGAAATTTCACTGTAAAGCAGTTTGTTCAGTCCTAGTTTGGAAGCCAAACTGTGTTCTTTGTCCCAGAAACACTTGTTGTTCTCCAGTGTCTCCAAAAATACACTCTGTGATTTATCCTGATTTATTGCGCAGCAAAAATACAGCGGAGGAAGCTTTGAACTGCAGTCACAAACCAAACGACGGGCCCCAGGTTTGATGATGTTGGGACAATAAATGCCAATGCCTGGGTAGAGACACTGTTCCTAAGCTATGGCCCACAGTTCAGCACGGCCATATAAAACATGTGTGCAGGCTGTGTCTAATGAGAAAACCAGACTTTGGGCAAAGGCCCTTTGGCACGCCGCCTCAGCTTCTATACTCACTATTCTGGAAAGCAGATGCTCTAGAATCGCGAGGCTCTAATGGCTAGAACACTTCATCAGATACCTGTGAGGACGGAGCTACGCACAATGGAGCAAAAGATCATGGAACTGTATCATCATCAGAGTCTCAGTTTGAAGCCAAAAGATGAGATCAAGAGTGATGTAAAGTTGGGACTGCAGTGACCAAAATTTTGTCAGTTCGTTGCTCAACCAAAACCTGAAGCAGAAGGCCCGGGAAATTAATTGAAATTCTATAGGGAAAGCGCTTGATGACCCAATACCTGGAATGTCTTGAAAGCTGGTCAGTTTTCAGCCTGATCCAGCTTTGTCTGAGGGCCGGACATCAATTCTTTGCATGTTTTCTCTTTAACTCGATAAATTTCACTCAGCACAGTACCTAATAAAAAATGGCTCAAACTCCTTTCCTCAACTTGGCTCTCTCCAGAACCAGCAATGCTCCATGGGACAGCCTTCTCGTCAAGTTACCTTTGATTTAGTACTGCAATCTGCTGTTCTTAGAAATCAAACATGCTGTTCTCTTCAAAAAAACATCATCACACGAACAACTCAATGAGGCTCATCCATTTGCTCGGAGTAGCTGGGTCTTCAGGTCATGAGGGAATCGGCCAGGCTATGATCACAAAGCCTTAAAACAAGAGCCCTGCAAATGTTTGGCATTTGACAAATGAGCAATTTTTGGGGGGAAACCAAGGCTGCAGTGCCTTTCTTCTAACCCCCCAGTCTAAATGTCCAGGAGGAAACAGTAGCCAAGCGATGAGTAGTTTTATACCTAATAATCGAGGGTTCAGACATACAGTACGCGACCTCGAAGAAGCAAATTTATTAGAAGAAGCACGTTCACGGTGATTGAGCACGACGCTGCCATCATAATGAATATTAATTAGGTAAACCTTCAGAGGGTGATCAGGAATGTGGCCTGAAGGAGCCCCAACAAGGCACCGTACAATAGCACAGCGCCTGCCGGCTGCAAACAAAAGAATTCCGCCAATGAACCAATTTCAGAGGAATGTCTTGATGGAAAATGACAAATCTATATGCACAGGCGCATCACCCAAGTTAAATAAATGAAATGGACCCGAGCCAGCATTATTCCACAATTGATTTCCTTCAGGTGGAAAGCTTTCAAAGATAACACTGCAAGAAAAATCTCCAGTACGTCAAACAGCAAAGGACGAGCAGAAGATAGAAACTATACTGTAAAATAAGAAACAACACTTAACTACACACCTTGTTACTGCAACTTCAGCAAACATCTACCGGGACCTTCTGCAGCTGGAACACTTTAATTACAACTTAGTTTGACAATTTCCTTCCATTTTACTTCATTTACAACCAGATGGGTTAAGCTAGGCATCATCCTTCCTAAATGCTGAGGTGTGAAGTATCTGCCTTTAATTTGCATTTAGATTTGGAAACGAGACCCAGAAAGATTGTAAACTGAAGGAGGACACAGCCAGAGGCGAGAACACACACTGCTACTGCACACAATTCACTCTCAAACACCAGCCTTGCCAATAATTCTGTTTCTTCTACTTCGACATGTCTAGGCCATCAATAAGATCCGAATACAGCAGTGATGAACCGTCAGAATCAGCCAAGGTCTGGAACTGCATCTTTATCCAAATGTGCAACCTGACAATATTATTTTAGCCAAACTGTGCTGCAGTTTAATAACACGCTGCAAGAGCTGCATTTTGAATGATATTTTAAAGAGCTGGGCAATATGATGATTTTTCTTACATTGTGATAAATTGTGGCCACGATATCATTTTTGGAGCATATTGTGATATCATCTGTAGATAAAAATCTTCATTAGTCTCGCTTAAGGGAACTTATTGTAATATTATTTTAATATTAAATATTAAAAATATACATTCATAACCAAAATTTAGAAAAATTTTGGACAATATAGCTGCATTTGTAGCCTGTCCTCAATCACCTCAAATCTTTGTGTAGCAAATAAGAGTTTGAGTCAGTCCGCCATTAATTGATGAGAAGGAGAGTGACTGGTTATTGATTACCTAAGCCTGAGTTATTGTTTATAGTGAGTGATTAGGTTGGCTGAAGGGTTTAATGCGGTTTCAGGTCGATAATGATGGTTGGTTTGTCTATAAAATGTAAAAAGTGAATGACTGTTTGTCATTGTGAACACACAATCACACATAGTGCACAACATCTAAAAGTGACCTCTGCATTTAACCCATGCACACATGGAACTGCGGGCAGCTACCAACAGCACCCGGGAAGGAGTGTAGTGGGACGGGAACCAAACTCAAGGGTTTCTCAGTGGTGTGACTTGAACCTGCAACCTTCTGATTCCAGGGGCAAGGTCCTAAACACTAGGCCACCACTGGCTAGCGCATGGTGGCTACTTTACCATGCTAGTTTTTACGTTCACACTTTTACAGATCATAAAAAAACAAAAGCTCATAAAAGTGTGGAGCATAGAGGACAGAGCAAGGCCAGAGTTTTAGAGTTTAAGG
>JBBIGC010000001.1:16700936-16711420 GCA_037576955.1 Lepidarchus adonis
TAGAGGTAGTAGTAGTAGTAGTAATAGTAGTAGTAGTGGTAGAGGTAGTATTAGCAGCAGCAGTAGTAGCAGTAGTAATAGTAGCAGTAGTAGTAGTAGTAGAAGTTAGTAGCAGCAGTAATAGTAGAGGTAGTAGTAGTAGTAGTAATAGTAGTAGTAGTGGTAGAGGTAGTATTAGCAGCAGCAGTAGTAGCAGTAGTAGGAATAGTAGTAATAGTAGTAGTTGTAGTAGTAGAAGTTAGTAGCAGCAGTAGTAATAGTAGAAGTAGCAGTAGTAGTAGTAGTAGTAGTAGTAGTAGTAGTAGTAGTAGTAGCAGTAGTATTGCAGAGGGATATTTTGCACCCAAACCATTGAATGAATTACAGTTTTGCTCGTAAGTTTACATACCCTGACAGAATATATTTCATGGCCATTTGTCAGAGAATATGAATGATAACATAAAATCTTTCACTCATGGTTGGTGTTTGGCTGAAGCCATTAATTGTCAAACAACTGTTTAAAATCATAATCACAACACAAACTACCCAAATGACCCTGATCAAATGTTTACATACCCTGGTGATTTGGTCTGATAACATGCACACAACTTGACACAAACAGGTTTGAATGGATATTAAAGGAAACCATCTTCACCTGTGATCTGTTTTAATTAGTGGGTTTGTATAAAAGCTCAATGAGTTTCTGGACTCCAGACAGACCCTTGAATCTTTGATCCAGTGCTGCCCTGACGTTTTTTGGATTCTGAAAAGGTAGTTGAACTCTATAAAACAGGAAAGGTATATAAGAAAATATCAAAGAATTTGAGAATGCCAATTAGCAGTGTTCAAACTCTAATTAAAAAGTGAAAATTAGGGATTCTATTGAAACCAAACCACGGTCAGGTAGACTGGCCACTACTGCCAGGAAAATTGTTCCGGATGCAAAGAAAAACCCACAAATAACTTCAGGTGAAATACAGGACATTCTGAAAAAAACTGGTGTGTCTGTTTCAAGATGGACAATAAGGAGGCACTTGAAGAAAAATGGGCTGCATGGTCCAGTTGCCAGAAGAAAGCAGTTACTACACAAATGAGACTAAAAATGGAACTTTTTGGCCACAACCCTAAACACTACATTTGGAGAGGAGTCAACAAGGCTTATGATGAAAGGTTCACCATTTCTACTGTGAAACATGGTGGATGGTTCAGCTGCTCTAGTTCCTTCCTGAGCAAAACAAATGAAGTCTTACCTTGCACAGTCTTTCTCACAATAAAAGGTGTTTACAACACAGAGGGAGTTGCACAACATGCATGTGGGCCCACTGAGCGCTACCATTCCCACAGGGCATCCGAGATGGTGCGTAGGTAGCGGAATTGGAAAATGGTTGAAATTGCTTGGAAATATCTCCTTTACTCTTGTAGCCAGGACACATCTGTGGACCAGCAGCAAGTAAAAAACAGTGTTGTATACCGTTTAAAAAAGTCTTTGGCAGCCACTGATTCTGCAAGTTGTCCCACTTAAAAAGATTAGAGAGTCAGTGATGTTCATCATAGGTTCACTTTAACTGTGAAAGACAATGTATTTGTATAATGGTACATAAATGGTACACCTACAAACAAGCAAGAATTAGGGCCCTTACAGACCTGTTACTTCTTCTTTAAGAAGCTCTTCTATTCTCCACTCGTTACCTGTATTAATGGCACCTGTTTGAACTCGTTATCTGTAAAAATGACATCTGTCCACACCCTCAAACAGTTAGACTTCAACCTCCACCAGGGACAAGATTGTATACATGCCCAAGACTCTGATGACCTGAAGACAGCTGGGACCACAGTAGCAAAGGTTACTATTAGTAACACACGACGTCGTCATGAATTAAAATCCTGCAACACTCTCTGCCCAGGCTTGTTTAAAGTTTGTTAGATACCATCTGGGTGTCATGTGGTCAGATGAGACCAAAATGGAACTCTTTGGTATAAACGCCACTCGCCGTGTTTGGAGGTTGAAGAATGCTGAGTTACATGTCTGGATCTTCCAGCATGACAATGATCCCAAACTCACCACCCGGGCAACAAAGGAGTGGCAACATAAAAAGCATTTCAAGGTTCTGGAGTGGTTCTGATTCTGATTCTGAAAGTCTGTGTTGCCCAGCGACAGCCCCAAAACATCACAGCTCCTGAGAAGATCTGCATGGAAGAATGGACCAAAATACCAGCTACAGTGTGTGCAAACCCGGTGAAGACCTACAGGAAACGTTTGACCAACCAAGGTTACATTACAAAGTATTAAGGTGAACTTTTCTTATTGACCAAATACTTTTCCTGGATTTTTTTTTACGTTCTGTCTTTCACAGTTGAAGTGTAGCTATGATGAACATTACAGACTCTCTCATCTTTTTAAGTGGGACAACTTGCAGAATCTGTAGCTGCCAAATATTTTTTTTACCCCACTGTATATGTATAGTGTAATATGTACACATTATACCGCACCATAAATGTATAGGTTTGTATAGTGTGTACTTACATGTAGTGCTGTATAGTGTGTATTTAATGTATGTAACATCTGGTTCCTGGTAACTAAATGACACCCAGGAACAATAAAGTGCCTGTATGTCTAAAGAAGTAAAATTTGAGTTCCACACACATCTTGGCGGATTAGCGAGGTTTGGCGGAAGGGAGAGAAATTGTGTAAATTCAGCTTTTAGGCAAATCATTCCATTAATGCCTCAACACACTGAGGATTCCTAAGTGAATAAGAATCCTGAGGGGTTGAAAGCTTCACTGCGCACTATGCTGTGAAAGCCACTGAATGAGTGGAATTCATTCTGATGAGTCAGGAATGTGGTCTCCCACCTTAAGTGCCACTGCATCCACACCATAACAATTAATTCTGAAGTAAAACACTTCAGCTATGTGGGATTAACAAAGGAGAGCAGGAGACCAGCAGAATTCTTCTAAGATCAGCTCTCGGCTCCTCCATGGGGAGGGTGGGATGTGGGTGGAGAAGAGCTACATAGTCAGCAGGACTTCCAGGACCACACAAGAAAATTATAACCTGGGAGAAGAAGAAGGAAACGAGAGACAGAAATCATAATTTAGTTTTTCATGCTTTATTTAGATAGCCACTCTATTTGGATTACCACCGCTTTTTTTAAGCCTTCGCTTCCCCTCTCCTTCACACAAATACGCAAATGAGACTTGCTTACATACCTAACACAAGCTGTGGAGAATGCTCAGGTTACACTTATGTTTAGAGAGGATATTCCTCTTGTGTGTCTCCTGTTTATTTGTGTTTTGAAGTGTGCAGGCAAAGTTTGGGTTTGCCTCCAGGTTAGCGTCCAATCCATTCGTGTGGAAAAGGATTTAGGAGTTGGCGCAGCCATGGGCGCCCACTTTCCGGCGAGGAACTTTGATTGAGTTCTTCCTTGCTTGACTCAGACAATCCCCCAACCAGGCATTGTCTTCGGCAATTTCATCCTGACCACACAAGTGGGCGTCGGAATATCTGGCAGCTCCGGGGGGAGCATTTTGGCATTGTGCTAGTCGATACGGAGGTTTTCATATCTACAAACAACTGCACAGGACTTAGAGGATGTAGAGCAACTGACCATGAATGTGTACCCGGCCTACTCACCACTAACGTCTGGAAAAGCATGGGAGATCAGAGTACAATCCAACTCGGAGACCACTCTGAGCACATCAGAAAGCTTGGTGTTTCAATGTTATCATCTTAAAAAGTGCAAAGTAGAGCAAAAAATCGAATTTACACAATTTTCCCTGTATCCCAAATTGGGTCGAACAGACAAGACATGTTTGGCGTAGTAAGTTCATCTGTTTAGTGTTGCACTGAAGCTATAGGCATGATTAATGAGGCATCCAACCTGAACCTGGCCTGAAACCAGTCTAAACCCAGTCTGAACCTGGCCTGAACACAGCCTGAACACGGCCTGAACACGGCCTGAACCTGGTCTGATCTCAGACTGAACCTGGCCTGATCTTGGACTGAACTTTGTCTGGTACTGGACTGAACCTAGCCTGGTACTGGACTGAACCTGGCCTGGTACTGGACTGAACCTGGCCTGGTACCAGACTGAACCTGGCCTGATCTCGGACTGAGCTTGGCCTGGTACTGGAATGAACCTGGACTGATCTCGGACTGAACCTGACCTGGTACTGGACTGAACTTGGCCTGGTACTGGACTGAACTTGGCCTGGTACTGGAATGAACCTGGACTGATCTCGGACTGAACCTGGCCTGATCCCAGACTAAACTTGACCTGGTACCAGCCTCAATACAAAATATTGTCCTGAACCCCAATATTTCACTAGGCCCCCAAGTAAGATGTTAAATAACACAATAAAATGCAATTTTCTCTTCTAAAATGATTGTCAACCAGAAGCAAATGATTTCATGCTTCATTAAAATAAACTCTTCACCAAGAGATCCTGTCTTTGGTCCATCATTCTCTCGGATGGGATTTTTCAACAGTTCACACAAAGTGCTCAAACACCAATTTGCATTTATTAATGTTAAAACCATATAGTGTGGCCTTAGTATGAGGTAGGAAGGAAGGAAAGAAAATGAAGTATCTTGAAGTACTTCTCACAAGCCATGATTTTGGTCTTGTTTGGCAGCATCTGATAAAATAAAGGAGCCTTCTTCCGTAATCTAACTCTGTTCTAGGGTGAGAGTATTGTATTTGCTTGTTATTTCGGAATATGGTTTGTTTGTTTGGATGTGTTCGAATTTTAATGTTTTACCCTGTGTTAATTCCACAGACAAAGCCTGTTCAGCCCAACCTCACAGCAAGAAGGTCTGTGTGGAGTGTACAAGCTCTCCCTGTAATTGTTTCCTCTGGGTTCTCCAGTTTCCTTCCACAGTCTAAAAGCTTATGCTTTAGGTTGACTGGCTACTCTACATTACCCATAGGTGTGAGTATATATGGTTGTTGGCCTCCTGTCCAAAATTAACCATGCCTTGGACCCATAGTCAGCAAGGATCGGCTCCAGCTTCCCACGACCCAACTTGGATAAGCAATTTGGATAATGGAAAGATTTCCAAAATGTTTTCAGTGAAAATTTAAAAAATATATCTTCTAAATATAATAATATTCAAAATATGACACCTGCAGCAGTTTAAAAAAATTGCAAAATAAGAGTGAAATGTTTCTAAAATATTCAAGTTAGTTTTTCACAACATTCCACAACAAACAGGTGAGCTGGTAACAGGTGAGGGGATCATGATTGAGCATTTGTCTAAATTTTTTTGAGAGCATTGAATGAGGCATATTACATTTTGTTTTATATTTACCAATACGTTGCTCAAAGTTGCTCAGTGAAAACTTTGGAAATGTTTTTCAACTTTCACACGTCACACATTCTCATTTTTATTACAGTCTCAGCATTTCGGGAAGTGAGGTTTGTAAATCTGGATGGAAAATCAAGATCTTCTCTATAACGGTTTTAACTGTTTTTATCATCCCAGGTAACATTACGGCAGCTCGTCTGATGATACATCTGTGGACAGTTCAACTGCTTAACATCTCCGAGAGCTCTGGACCAGCAGGAGTCAGGGGAATTGTGTTAACAGACGATGTTTGGCTATTAGCTTGCCACAACAGAGGATTGGTTTTTCCATAAACAATGGGACGAGGCAGATATGTAAATAATTGTCTGGTTAACCTCGTCAAAATGGAGCCCATATGGCAGAGCTTGGCAACAAAGTGCTTCCATCACAACCCTGTCCCGCGTTACAAATCAGACGGGACAAACTCATGTTGGGAAGGTGCAGGTTGCCAAGATTCCACTGAACGATGCCATTGTACCAGCTGAGCGTTGACGTCTCCCATTGAACGGCTGGTTTGTTTTGATTATTGAGTTTGGGCACCGGGCCAAATCAGGCCTGTTTGTTTCACGGACGCCATGAAGGGGATCACTTTGAATACAGTGACCTCTGGGGTCATGCTCATGTGCATACATTTACATAACAAGAAGCATCGCACATGAGAGAGTTTAGGAACAGGAGCTGTCAAGAAGCTAGACAGATGGGGAGGCCTCCTTCAGGATGGTTGCTCCCAAATGAAGTAGGAATCGCACACGTAAATATAAATAAATATATGTTTCAGACCTCTGCTCTTGGATTGCGGTGTTCAGCCAATGGCCATGCTGTCTTTCTGAGACGGCCTGGTCTCTCGGTAAATCACACAGTGCTTTGATGCTCAGTGTAACTTCACTGACTAATGATCCAAATCCACATGTGCTTCCTTCCTTTCATTCCAGGCCTCTTCCTGTCCTCGTCAGCCCAGACTCCACTCTGAAAGAAGACGTAAATAGATGACCAGCCCCCGCAAACGAGTCAACACTACACTCGTAAACTCACAAACCTGAAGGTGTTTCTCTATTGTGGAAACCTTCAAACTCAAGATCTGCTTCTGCTCAACGTGAGACTATGGGTTGAAAGGTGGATTCCTCAAACGTTCCAAAATTTCTGCATAATGAAACTCTTACGGTGTAAACAGCGTTATTCAGATCCGTTCACTGTGAATGGGCCCTTTCTGTTTAAACTTCCCATGTCCGGATTATTCACAGCAGCAGTGATAGGAACCAGGCGACCGAAGTGTGTAATGTGTGTGTAATGAGTGTATAATGCCTTGGAAATACGCTGCCGGACGCCTCGGCAACTGTTTTAACATAAAAAAATAAAGAAATAAAATAATAAACAAACAAATAATAATTAAATGACATTCGAGGCAGACTGTACCTTACAAAGCATTGCAAAACAGAACTAATTGAACTCTGAAAACCTTTTTTCCTCAGATTTCCTACTATTTTACTCTCAACATTGCACAGAAAACTCAGAAGACACATTTTGATTGAGTGACAGGTTCACCAGTGGTTTCGAATAGTAAATCGAATGGCAAGAGTTGTAGTAGACCTCATGACCCCTGGTTTCATTAACTACAACTGTAAAAAATATCAATGTCTGTAAGTTCCTGCACAATGAGCTCACATCTAACCACTTTTAATAACCTAGCTATTTAATTAAATTATGCAGAAATTTGGGGAAATCTGTGTAATTCCCCTGCAAGCACAAATCTATTTGTTCCGATTTTGTTAAACTAAATTTCAAAACCAGATCAAAATGAACAGGACTACATTCTCAAGCGTAGCTGCATGTTAAAAATGTCAAATAAAGTTTGTATGATATGTATTACTGATTTAATATATTAAAGTAGAGATGTGTATATTGTCAGTGTTTTTTAACGAATTTATCTATGGAAATATTTTTTCTCTAACAACAACAGTGTCCAGGTAAATGGTAAAACGTTATGGCTGATCAGTGTTTACCTGCATAAACAAGTCTTCTTCTGCTCCCGCATTTCCTTCTTCTGCATCTTCCTCTCTCACACCAACTGCCCGCATGTCTTCTCTCACCACATCCATAAACCTCTTCTTCAGCCTTCCTCTTCTCCTCAGCCTGGCAGCTCCATCTTCATCATCATATTCCCAATATGTGAAGTGATTATTGTCATTGTGAACACACCATCACACCACAATGAAATGTGACCTCTGCACTTTACCCATCAGACATTCACACATGGAGCAGTTATAGTTATGAGAAGCGCCCAGGGGGCAGTGAAGTACCTTGCACAAGGTTTCCTCAGAGTTGCCCAGGTTACGACCTTCTGATCCCAGGGGCAAAATCCTAACCACCAGACCTCCACTGCCCCAAAATCCTCAGCCTCTCTCCTCCACACACGTGTAATGCCCGGCTACTCCTCTCACTTCTCCCCTGTATGTATGAGAAAATGGCCCATGGTGACACAAAGGTTGGTGACCACTGCTCTGGTTTAGATGTTCAGATGTCTCGCTCACTACTTATCATGTTTACACTTTCACACAAAAGCCCACAGTCAGAATCAGAATCTGCCTTTGACAAGAAGCGTCTGTTCCAGACAGTTCTATACAATATAATGCACAATACACATCATATAATAAACAATGGATGGTAACATTTTACCAAGTCAAAACTTATAGAATTTTAAAATTAGTTTCTTCTTCTCTCGGCTGCTCCATTAGGGGGCACCACAGCCGATCGTCTGTTTCCATCTCTTCCTGATCTCTTTATCTTTCTCTTTCACACCAGCCGCCACATCTCCTCTCCCATCACATCCATCCTCAACATCCTCTCTCTTCCACACACGTCTAAACCAACATCTCGCTTCTGACTTTGTCTCCAAACCGTCCAACCTGAGCTGTTCCTCTGATCTACTCATCTCTAAATCATATCACCCCCATTCTCCACAAACTTCACTGGCTGCCCAGATCATATGGTATTCAGTACAAGCTGCTTCTTCTCACATTTAAAGCTTTTCATGCTCCTTCATACCTCACTGAATTACTCAGTTCATACACTCCCCCCACTCACTGTGCTCCTCTGCTCCACTGTACTGGATAACTCACTGTTCCTAAATTCAGGTTCTCCACCATGGGTGGGAGATCATTTAGTGTTGCTGCCCCTAAACTCTGGAATTCCCTCCTTCAAAACCTGCGCCTAACGTCCACTCTGTCGCTCTTCAAAACTCAGCTAAAAACATATCTATCCCACTGTTCACTCTTCATTTCCTAATTCTGCTGTTTCTTTGTCACTGCTTTTGCGTTTTAACTGTTTCAATTTATTTTTGGTTTTGATTGATATTTTGACCTTGAGTTTGAGAAAGACGGTATATAAATTCAAATTATTATTATTATTATTAATCCCATCAGTGCCGCTGTCTCCAACCCGTATAACATCCTGTAACAACCGTCCTGTAAACCTTCTCTCAAATGCATCATATCTCATTATATTTATATCTGCATAAACATGCTTATTTGAACGTGTCAGTGTCTGTAACACTTCCTAAGTGGAAATAACATCAGAGTTGAATAAAGTAGCCTTTATGTTGCAATATGGATATAAATATAAAAATATAAAGGGGGTAAACCTGCACATGAGGTCAGTAAATTAAATTATAAAAAATATACATTTGATTAAATCTAAATGCTAATGTAGGTTTATTTTAGTTGTCATGAAAAATGCCAATAATTTCTCACACTTCTCAAGTGTTCAGATTTGGTGAAATGTTTGTTTATGATGAACCTTAGAAAGCACAGTATTGGGGACATAACGTGGGGATGGGAACAGCATATTCATACCGTTGAATGGCAGTGGAAACAGAAGACTACACAGGAAGAACCTGGAAGAACATCCTCTATGTGAGGATTAAGAAGAAATGAATTCTGAACTAAACCATAGATTTCTAAAGGAAAATGTCAGGACATCAGTCCCTGAACTATAATAATTAATTTAGGTTTTCTTCATCTACTGTTAGGACTTGTTTGGAAATCAGATGATTTTAGGAATAGTCATATAATAATAATATAATAATCAATTTTTATTATAATCATATAATAATTTAATAATATAGAACATTTTACAGGTTTCAAAAACGTTCAAGCACCACTTTATCTACTCAGCATCCTCCAGCTTTCCCATACATACACCTAAATAACATAATAAATATAAAATCTCATAATATCTCAACTATTATGAATATATTATTACTTATATTAAGAGTTTCAGTGTTTTGCAATGTTTTTTTTTCTATTTTGTAAAAAAAAACCCAACAACATGTGGATGGGAACAGCATATTCATACTGTTAAACGGCACTGGAAACAGAAGATTACACATGAAGAACCTGGAAGAACATCCTCTGTGTGAGGATTAAGAGGTGATGTGAAGATAACTGGTCTCAGGATAATCAGGTTTATGGAGGAAGTGGCAGAATCTCTGCATGAAAACCCCAGAGCTTCTCACAGCTCCCACAGCGAGGACTCTAAATGGATGAGGACCATCAACCTGTGGCTTTGTTCAGCAGAAATGCAGGAGGCCAAGGTCCAGCTCTGGAGCAGCACGAGGGTCTCTCTGCTGATGCTCAAACCAAATGAGACAGGAACGAACGAGCTTTCACAGTTAACACCAAACCACAAAATTACTCTGAACATTTTCCAAAACGTCCTGCTTTCAGATCGCAGTTCACACTCTGATATGACACATTTGTTTTTGCCGAGACCAGGGAGATGATTCGATTTTCCTCAGTAAACTTCACAGGAGCCGCAGCCCCCATTATACTGTCATTATTCTTGGATTGCGGGACAATCAATGGGCTATTGTAGGGCAATTTTTAAATAAGGGCATCTGGAAATACACTGGAGTCTAATTTGACCGACTTAAAATAAACGTATGGTGGAGAGTGTATAAAGCTGTACTGCGTGTTTCATATATCTAAGAAGGATTATGGGTTTTACATTGTGTAGAGCATATGATCTGCTTCTCAGATCATCATAATGCTGAAACTAGATTCCTCTGTAGGGAAATTCTGCTACTGCTCACACACACACACACACACACGCACACACACACACACACACACACACACACACACACACACACACACACACACAC
>JBBIGC010000001.1:16711520-16722456 GCA_037576955.1 Lepidarchus adonis
ACACACACACACACACACACACACACACACACACACACACACACACACACACACGCACACACACACACACACACACAGTGAATTTTCCAAAAAAGACATTCAATAATGTATCTCTGTGTGTGGCAAAAGAAGGAAAAAGGCAAGAAGAACATATCTGCCCATCTACAGCTTACTATAGATTATGGATGGGCAACTCCAGTCTTTGGAGGGCAAGTTGAAGGCCAATTTCCCGGGTTAAATTCACTGTCAGATTCAGTGTTTGAGGAGGAGCACTACCAAACTGTTCTGGACACCGGCCCACCCCTGATACTGGGACATGGGGACAAACTCATGGATGGATGAAGCAAAACAAAAAATATTTGGCTAAAACAAGGAGAAAGAGAAACACTGCATTCCAGCATAAGAACCCTACTCCATCTGTGAAACATGGTGGTGGGAGTGTTCTGGTTTGGCCCTGTTTTGCTGCATCTGGGCCTGGATGACTTCCTATCACTGATGGAGCAATGAATTCTGAAGTGATAAAGTGATTGTTACTGAAGAGCCAAGGTCATTGTCCTGACCTTAATCCAACTGAAAGACCTAAAGTGAGAGGTTACTCGAGGAAACCCACCAACTTCCATGTTCCATTTCAGTCTCATCTGACCAGAGAACCTTCCATGTGATTGGGGAGTCAGCCACTTTCTGTTTATCTCACTCCAAACGTGTTTTCCTATTTTAATCTCTAAGCTGTAAATTTTTCTGCCCATAAATATCTGTTCTGTGGACTGTACGGCTAAAGTGATGCTTTGGACCCATACTCCAATCTACTGTGGAGCTCCTCAGCCCTTTCAGGCCTCATCCACACGTAGACAGGAATTTTTGATCCCTGAAAATAAAGACACCTTTCAAGGTGGAGATTTTTTAAAATGTTGTTTGAGGAAAACAGATTTTTGTCCAAACTGTGCAACTTAATCTCCTCGGTCGTCACACTGTGCGCCGTGTTTGTTTACACGAGCTAGGACATTTTCTGTGATGGAAGAATTCTGTTGCTTGTAACTTTGCTTTTAGCACTTTTGTCATGCTTACGCATACACGCACAGTTACTTTCCCTTCGTTATGAAGAACACAGGCATCAGACTGTCAGGATGTATCCGCTGTATTGTGGTTAGTCAACTTTGAAAACAAGCTAATGCTTTGGAGTTTCTAGAATCACAGAACTGGTCAATCTGGGTTCACAAAACATGTAAGGCCCTCTGATACATTGAAACTCTGACTCACTGTAGCTTTCAGTTTCCAAAAGCAAAAGCTTGTTTATCTTAAACAGAACGTTTTGATCCCGGCCTTCAAGGACGAAACAGATATACTTACGAAACATGTGTCATATCACCTGACTGACTCTCCAAACTGCGGAGTCATCCAGACTCTGTTGTAATTCACTCTGTGTGCTCAGACTTTAAACCCCCTTCTTGGACGTCTGAGTTCCATCTCTCTCTCACTCTCACTCTATTTGGGATTACACCAACCTGAGAATTTTGCTTTCCACAAAACATTTAACTTGTAACTGTAATTTTTGTCGCTGTCTAACAAAACCATTGAACATTTTTTGGTGACCTGATGTCTCCTTGAAGAGCTCGACACCACTCAAGTGTCACTCATCAGCTTCTACAAGAATTGCGATGTCAATCAATTCTTTGGCTTTTGATAGCATTTGACAGCATTTTTGCATTTACATGTGGACTGATATAATGTTGTTGTTTTTTTCTTCAAATTTAAAAAAAATCCTGGATACCTGTGGACTGAGATCTTTTTTATTCCATCTCTGACTAATGCCACCCTTGCCTGGTTTTGGAATTTTCCTGGGTGGTCTTCTCACCAGGTCTGCAGTTGTGCCAATCACTAAATCTTGTGAGTTGTTCAAAGTTTGCGATTAAGTTTAATACATTCTACAACATTGCCTCCAACCTGTTTGGAAAGCTCCTTGGTCTTCATTGTGCTTGTTAGTGATGTTGCAGATATGAGGCCCTTTTGTAGACATATTCACACTGGTGATTTTTGACTGCACACATATGGGCCTTAATTACAAACCAGTTTAGTCGCTATAGTTTAGTTTTCTAAAATAAAATGTGTGATTTGAATCTCTTAAACATTTATTTGACTAATAAATATCCTAAGAAAAAACTTCCAATGTTTTACTTACTTCATTGCATTTGGTAAATTTAAGCAAATTTAGCATTTTATGCCTGCAAATAAATTAAAAAAAAATTGGGATAGAGCAAAATGAGTGAAAAAATGTCTACTGACCAGTCCATGTAGCCATTTATCTATTCATATACAAACCGACTTCTGAAAAAGCTGAGAAAAAAATTGCAAAAATCTTGAAACTAAATTTAACTTGTTAAAGAACTAATATTTAATAACAATCATATTTTGTAAATATTAACACATTTTGAAAAACTAGATGGAGCAAAACAAGAGTGTAAAAATGTTTAAAAAAGTCATGCCATTTTGAACCATTACACAATAAAAAGGTAAGCTGGTAACATGGAGAGGATCATTATTCAGTGTTAAAGGAGTCTCTGCAAACAGAAAAAGATGGGCCACATGATGCCAAACATCATGACAGTCAGTTCAACAAGAACATTTCTCAACGTAACATTACAGAGAACTGAGCTTTTTCATCATCTACAGTACAGAACACTGTGAAAAGTCTCAGAAAATCCAGAAAACTCTCAGCACTTGTAGGACAAGGCAGAACACCCTCAGAAGCCCACAGAAAATCCTGCATGAGAAGGATTCTCCCCCGATGCACAGGATGATTTTGCACAGTGCCATAATAATGTTTTTATTGATTATATTTGTTCAGTTTGCATAACTACAGCAGTTGATCTCCTCAGTTCTCAAACTATTAAACAGTGTAATTAAAGGAAAAATGATGCAACACAGTGATAACCACACATCTGTCCGAACTTTTACTGAATATCCTGCAGCATCAAATTTTAAATGTATGTGTATTTACAAAATGAAGATAATCCGTTTAAATCTCTTTAAGTATTTACCAATTTCATAAAATCTAAATTAAAAGTTAATTTATAATGTGGGAGAAAAGGGAAGGATTTAAAAGTAGTATGGCATCACACTTCTCTGTTGGAGCAAAACTTGTATGTGTGTGGGGGTGTAAACATTAATACAGGTGAAGTTAGTAACACTGAATACTTATTTCATTAGAGTGAGACCTGTCGGTAAGGGGAACAGTCAGTTCTTGAAGATAATGTGCTGGAAGCAGGAGCATAAGGATCTGAGGCCTTATTGTGATAGAGCATCTCCAGAACAGCAGGTCTTGTGGAGGGTTCCAGGTCTATGGTAGTAGCTCCTCAGCCTACGATCAGCGTAGACGAAATCTTGACCTTTGAATAACATCCGTTTGATTGATACAGACACCATCCACAAGAGAACGGTATTTGAATTTAGTGCATTGTTATAAAACACAACCTCAGATACAGCAGAGCGACACCAGAGCCACAGCTAGCATAGTCCGGAGAGACACCAGATGGTTCACTTGAGTCACTTACATGTTGAGGAGGCGGGGGTCCATCGGGGTCTGCTTGAGTGACACATCTTTGGCTGACTTCGCTATGAGGAAGGTGAGGCTACAGATGTGAGGTTCTCCTGCTTTCTTCCGAGTGGCTGGAGGCCTTCCTGAAATTAAACCAAAAGTTAATCCACTGTCCCGTCCTGGAAATGTGCTCATGTCTACCTAAAATGTTACTCAGCACCTGCTCTAGTGTTTTCATGCTGCCTCCCGACCTCATGTTGAAGATTTTCAAGGGAAACCGAGGCCGTACCCCAGCTGAGCTTTATCGTAAAGGATTCGTAGCTTTTATTTCAGCGTTGTATTAACGGTTTTGTATGAAGGCCATTTCTTCGGTGATGTACCATAATCACATCCTCAATTCGAGGAAGGAGAGGAAATCAGTCGTAAAGCTGTCTATGGGTAATATAGCTGCTATCGTTTTCTGTCCCTCAATGGAGCCAAAGCAAAGTATAGCTTATGTTTATTCCCCCTCCCCAACAGCCACCCCTCCCCATCCCATGCAATAAATCAGTGTGAAAGCGTTTAGTTTAACCCCAACTGTGGAGCGCTGAGCAAAGAAAACATTCACCCAAATGCAGAAACCATGGGGAAATATTTACAGAGTCATATTAACAAGCGTACAAAGCGGCTTCTTCCCGATGTTTACAACGGCACACATTTAGATATCATAAAGTCTTCTGAAAATAAATGGGTCTTATTGAGATCACGGAATCCCTCCCAGTTTTAAAGGGGGTTTAACAGCAGAGAGCTGGACTCCTCCGACACGGCAGGGGCCTAAGGGATCCATCAGACCTCAGTTGTGGCCGATTTTGTGTGTTGGTAACATGGCCCAAAGCTCAGGGGATGTGCTTGTCTGCTTTGACAATCAGCCACATAAGTCCACTGCTCATGGTTCACTGCCCCGGATACAATACAGTCACTGTAGAGCGTTAATCAAGCCTGACCCCGAATACAGCCGGAGACAGTTTCCTGCCTGCTAGAAGAATATCCACACTGATCAGAATCCCAACACCACAAAACTCCATGTTCCTCATCACCACATGAGGAACAACGAGAGTGGTCATTAGTTCAGAGGTCAAGAAGACGGCAATTAATCACCCAATTACCATCTAAATATTCAATTAAGTGTAAATCCACCTAATCAAAATGACCCATCAAGTGTTTAAGCTTCACATTAAGTGCTATTCGCAACATCATTTCAGATAAACACTGCAAAAGTAAAGCAGATAGAGACACTGAGGAAGCTCAACCTCACCCTCCCAGTGTTGGTAATATTATGAAGTCCTAGCTAGAAATTGGATTTGAGCACAAATAAAAGGTGGATAAAACAAAAACAAAAAAAAACAGAAATAACAAAAAAAATACACAGTAACACAATCAGTAGCTTTAATTCCCTCTGCTTAAACGAAAACATAGCTGCACTTTTTTTTTAAGACCACAATAATGATTATAATCAGCTATTCAGGGAATCATCGATCCTTCAGATCAGTCCGACCACCTTCATATGCTACACGCTCCCCTAACAAACAGCTGCTCACACAGACTCCAGCAAACTAAAGTGTTAAAATTATATTTAGACTTTTACAGTGATTAATTCTGTTTAAACAAAGAAACAAATAAGAAACAAACACAAAAAATACCTTTTCCTTCCAGTAGAAAACACAGGGCCCTGTACACTGCGTAGTTTCTTCCCACAGATCATCACCCTCATAAGCTGAACAGTTCCCAACACCTTGATAGGTTAGGTTGCTTTATTGTCTCCTGAGAGAAATTTGATTTGGAGTAAAAAACCTATTACCACACACATTAATACACATCAATACACATAACACCTCATACATGTACATAAAACAAGAAAGACAACTAGAATTCCTAAAACCATCTAAGAAATTCATAAGACCTTGTTAAAACAATTAAACATACATAGCAGTACTACTTCTACATCATCCTATTTTCTTAAGGTCCTCGTTAATCAAATTAACTAATAGTGGAACAAATGTACTGGTTATATTTACATTTAGGGACCCTGTACCTCCTACCAGAGTTCATTAACACACTTGGGATACAGGACATGAGACGAATCACATGTAATTTTATTATCCTGCCGCAGAGCTGAACGATCAAATATTGCCTGGGGGGATAAAGGTATATATCCACGTATAATTTTTCCTGATATCCTAGTTAGACCACTTATCTGAGTTCTGAATTTAAAGGAAAGATATTTAGTCTCCACGTTGCACTACATACTGCATCAATGTGACGTGGCATGGAGGAGATCAGCCTGTGGCACTGCTGAGGTGTAATGGAAGCCCAGGTTGCTTTGATCTCAGCCTTAAGGTTGTCTGCATTGTTGGGTCTGGTGTCTCTTATCTTCCTCTTGACAATACTCCATAGATTCTCTATGGGGTTCAGGTCAGGTGAGTTTCTGACCAATCAAGCACAGTAACACCCTGGTTCATTGAACCAGTTTTTGAAACCTTTTGGACAGGTGCAAAGTCCTGCTGGAAGATGAAATCAGCATCTCCTTAAAGCTTGTCAACAGAAGGAAGCATAAAGTGCTCTAAGATTTCCTGGTAGATGATGCATTGACTGTGGACTTCAGAAAACACAGTGACCAACACCAGCAGATGACACGGCCCCCACATCATCACTGATTGTGGAAATAAGGATACAGCTCTGTGAACAACCAGCTTCTTTAGCAATGACCTATTGTGGCTTACCCTCCTTGTGAATATTTGTCACATCAGCATCTTCCCCATGATTGTGTAGCCTCCTGAACCAGACTGAGACCATTTAAAGGCTCAGGAAACTTTTGCAGGTGTTTGAGTTAATTAGCTGATCAGGGTGTGACACCATGACTTTACAAGATTGAACTTTTCCACAAAGACAGTGAATTTTAAGTTTTATTATATGTAAGCCATGATCATCAAAATTCCAAGAAATAAAGGCTTGACATATTTCACTCTATGTGTAATGAATCTATATAATATATGGATACGCAATATTATTTTTTTTAGATGTACCTGTATTATTCCACTTTTATTTTTTGTAATTTGATTTTATTCCAAAATGTATTGAATCTTCCTATTTTCTCTGTTAAGCACATTGAATGTTCTCTGTGTATGGTAATGTGATATTGAAATAAACTTGCCTTGCAGACCTACATATATTCTATATAGTGGATTTTAGATTGTACAGTCTATTGTATACTGTTGGTTGTTTGTTGTGAATATTGTGTTGTACTGTCTGTATCTTACATGCGCATTGTCCTAACTAGAGAGATGCCATTGGCCTGAACCGGCCATTGGTGTGAACAGGCCAATAAATCTGATTGTGGTTCATATGTGGAGTCAGGGAGCGTTTCAACACCCATGTGTGTTGTGTCACTTCAGAGCATTACTCACAGCCACAACAACGTCCTGGCCTGGGGGTCACTGGTCTGACCAGGATGGTCTTAAAAATACTTGGACTGGTGTATCCATCAGAAGCGTACACCTAGAACGGTGATGTGACTGTGGAAGCAGTAAATCAAGAGCATCACGGGTCCTTTGATGGATCATGTGGGTCATGTGGGTTCTGGACGGCAGCATTGAGCGTGAGGAGGAACTTGTGTTGACTCAGTGCTTTGGAACCGCAGCACGACCCACAGGCCAAACCGTAAACAAATGGCAGGATAAAGTAATAAAGGAGATAAACTGGGCTCAGAACTGAAGATGAAATCAGGGGTCAGCTAGTGGAGTTTGGTCTTCCGCCACCTCCAAAAAGTTCTACCTATGTTCAAAAACATGTTTGTAGAAACCAAAACAGCAAGAAAGGCCGGTTCCTCTCGGCGTAATTGATATCAACTGGTGATTTTGTTTCAGAACCGTCACTTTGTAGCGTGTGTCAGTGGAGGTAACCAGCATCACTGCTCCATGCATCTGGGATATTTTGGAAGCAAATGAGAGGTTGCTAGATGCCTCCTCAATACAGTGTAATTTCATTTAATTTATGGCGCTAAATCAAGCCAGCTGTGGGCGATTATCCCGTACCTTTCTTCAGCCATGTCTACACCTAACATGGAAAACGTTAAAGTGGAATCCGCTTTGGAAAATGGCCATAAAATTAACTGGGACCGTAATCACTCCAAGTAGACCTCACCATGCCACTAAATGGAGATGATTTAATTTCTTTACCATAAAAACATTCCACTCACCCCTAAAACAGGCCATTCATCCACATCGCCCCATGTCCCGGGAACCTGCTCTGTTGAGAAAGATGTCTTTCATGGGTCGAGTTAATCTTCTGCCTTTCTTAACGTTGCTACAGTATATGTCAGCTGGAGGCAGAGCCGTCCAGACTCATCAAGGCTGAAGGGTTTAGAGTTCAGATGCTCCAGGGGAGTTTAGCAAAGGAGCAGCCAGTAGATACAGCAGAGCAGAGGAGACAGGACACCGGCACAGCTGGGTCACACCAAAGCTAAGATGAAGATCATTTCTGCAGGGAAAATAAAAGGGGCCCAGTTCAGAAATCCATAAGATACAGGATACATTAAGGCTCATTAACGCTCAGTGTTAAATATGGACATGGACTGGGATTTCTGTTTGTACTCTACCTTCATTTCATTCAAACTTTTCAGAAAATTTTGTAAATATAACTAAAACAGAAATTGTTTTGGCGGTGTAGGCAATATTTCAAAAATGAAACACATGGAAAATGAAATTGGGCCTGACACATTTTGAAGGATTGCCCTAATTAAATTTATATCTTTTACGTCTTTTTCCAAGTGCAAACCTGACTGGATGTCAACAGAAATTTGGGGGTTGGGGCGGCCCATTGGTTCCTATTCAAACAGTACTGTAATGAGTGCCTCTGTAGAAGTGATTCTAGCCTCTACACTTCAACCGAGATTAGGGTGGGAATATAACCTGGATACGGGGTGACGAACTCATGTAAAAGGAAAGGACATGCCACGAATAAAATACAGAAAAAGAAGAAACAAGCTTGATTCAATGGGCTCCGAGCACAAAAGCGAGCCTAAACCTGATTGGATGTGGTACATACGGTATATGTGTTGACACATTCTGAAAAATTGTTCTCATTTATTTGGCAGTTTATTTTCTTTGTAATTCTGTAACTTTTTTTCTCTACTTTTAATGATTGTCTTTCTATATTTTTATTTCTGTAACTTGACTTTAATCTCTTTTCTTTATGCTCTTTTAATCTCTGTTAGGCATCATAAACAATAATGTGCTATAGAAATAAACTCGCTTTGCATATCTTTTCTTAACATTTCTGTTTATTCTTTTGGCAACTTCCAAGTACAAGAACAATCAGCAAACAATTCAGACATCTTAATGCTGTTACTTAAATCAACTTTTTAACGATAATCTTAATGTGTTTATTTCTTGTAACTTTATTTTATTCCTAATTTTTAAAACTTAATTTTCTTTTTTGGGGGGCACATTAAATGACCTCTGCTTAAAAACGCACTATAGAAATAAACGTCCCTTGCATTGCGTATTTTAAATTGTCAAAAACTTGAGTTAGCATATCTTTTTTAAGTTTGTTGTTATTTTACTTTTTTGCGATAAGGCCTCAATCCAAGAAACTGGAGTTGCAGTCTAGAACAAACTTCTTTTTTGTTCAAAATTAAAAATAAACTAAATATGCAATGTTAACAAACTACCATGCTATTTTTACAAATCGAGACAGTGCTGTAATGTATGGAATTAAATTGTAAAGTTTCTGTATTATTGCACTAGTGTTGGCTAGGTGGAAATTTGTACAGATTTGACGTTCTTTGCAGCACTGTTCTATTAAACTGAGAAAAAGGCCTCTCAAGTGCCGAATGTGGAAAACCAAATCTGTTAAACTACAGGGATGAATGGCACAGGTCATATACAGTACAGGGTACACGAGTGAGCATTGTTTCCGATGTTTAGCTCAGTGACCCTGGCGTAGAGATGTTATTTTAATAGCATGCAGAGAGAGGGAGTCTGTAGAAGCAGCACACGGAAAAAAATAACACAGCCTAATATCCAGCAAAGTGTTTTTCTAATCACTACAGGGAGCGTGCAAGAGCGGAAGACCAGGCTTAGCCAGACTTAGGTCTGGTGTTAACATCATCCATACATGGCACATTAAAACACAAGTTCATCAGTTACTCAGCACGCATCTTCTCCATCCATCAAAACTTCTGTGGGCAACAAAAAGTGCTCCTGACCAGGAAAAATATTCATCATGGAGTTCAAGAGAGCATGTAACAGATATTAAGTAATGTGGTCAGTCATGACTGGTTTAATGCAGTTCAAAAGTTCTAATGTGAAAATCCATTCAAGATCTGGATGAATTTCATCTGCTAGATGATATCGACTATAAAATGTTGCACTGAAGCTTATAAATGACATTTGTATTATATATGTACAAAGGAATATTCAGCTTCTTTATCTTTTCGGGGTTTTTTTTTTTTTTTTTACAAACCTCATTTCCAGAAAAGTTGGGGTGTTTTCCAAAAAGTTCACCTATTAAATCACCTGAACCTTTATTTAACTGACAAAAAACTCTTTTACTGATACTGTATTCTATAACATTTTCAATTTGATGGTGCAACACACCCAACAGACTTTCTTTTCAGAGTAAAATGAGGATTAAAAAGTGAGAAAAATATTCATTAAAAGTGGATTGAAAGACGCCTCAGTACGTAGGTTATTTGTAACAGGTTAGAGGATTGTGACTGGATATTTTATACACCAAAGGCTCAGCTCTTTGCAGTACTCAACATTTCTCAACACAAGATTACACAGAACTGAGCTATTTTATCATCTAAAGTAGATAATACTGTAAAATCATTCAGGGAATCCAGAGAAATCAGACCCGGATTCTGTGGAAAACTGTGGAACCCTGCACAGTAAAAGACTGTGGCACCATGAACAATGAAAGACTATGGAACCATGTACTGTGAAAGAATGTGGAACCCTGTACAGTGAAAGACTGTGGAACCCTGTATGGTGAGAGACTGGGGAACCATGTACTGTGAGAGACTGTGGAACCATGTACTGTGAAATACTGTGGAACCATATACTGTGAAAGACTGTGGAACCATGTACAATAAAAGACTGTGGAACCCTGTACTGAAAAAAACTGTGGAACCAATATATTGTGAAAGACTGTGGAACCCTGTATGATAAAAGACCGTGGAACCCTGTACTGTGAAAGACTGTGGAACCAATATACTGTGAAAGACTGTGGAACCCTGTATGATAAAAGACTGTGGAACCCTGTAATGTGAAAGACTGTGGAACCCTGAATGATAAAAGACTGTGGAACCATGTACTGTGAAAGACTGTGGAACCCTGTACGGTGAAAGACTGTGGAACCATGTAC
>JBBIGC010000001.1:16750526-16760789 GCA_037576955.1 Lepidarchus adonis
TCCTGGTATACAGGAAGGCCATGATGGTTGTTGATCATGCTGATGGAAGTGTAGTAGTTCCTGGTATACAGGAAGGCCATGATGGTTGTTGATCATGCTGATGGAAGGGTAGTAGTTCCTGGTATACAGGAAGGCCATGATGGTTGTTGATCATGCTGATGGAAGTGTAGTAGTTCCTGGTATACAGGAAGGCAATGATGGTTGTTGATCATGCTGATGGAAGTGTAGTGGTTCCTGGTATACAGGAAGGCCATGATGGCTGTCAATCATGCTGATGGAAGTGTAGTAGTTCCTGGTATACAGTAAGGCCATGATGGCTGTCAATCATGCTGATGGAAGTGTAGTGGTTCCTGGTATACAGGAAGACCATGATGGTTGTTGATCATGCTGATGGAAGGGTAGTAGTTCCTGGTATACAGTAAGGCCATGATGGTTGTCGATCATGCTAAATGGATGTGCAGCAGCGTCAGATGAAAAATATATCGGCCTGTTTCCAATCCACAACAATACCAATCGACCATCTCTAGAGGAAGACACCTGCACAAGACTGTCAGACCTAAAATATCTCTTACCCATAAATAATACCCATAACGAGAGTATTAATGACTCTATTACCCCTAATGCTTCTCTCCTGCTGCCAGCGTGATTTCATACATATATGACAATAAACTGAATCAAATCAAATGCTGCTGTAAAACACCATCCTGATCATCCCAGGGAAATTACTGATTCTACCTGATTCCACTTTCATGCAGGAAAGGAGAAAAAACTGGCACCACACCCAAACAAACAGCAGCCCTCTACAGCAGCAGGAACTTGTTCTGTTTCTGGGTCATCATCAGCAACAGCACAGAGCGTTCAACAAGTCCTACACTGTCTGCTGAGCTCTGATTGGTTAAGGCTTGGCCATCCCTTGCAGCTGATAGGATGAGAGGGAGGCTGGTGAGAGTGCTGCTGTCTGGAGCACTGTGTCCCTAGAACGCGTGAGTATTAGCAAAGCCACATCTAGGAAGCACGTCACCCTCAGCACTGTCCACTTCAGCAGGGATCCAGAAAAATACACAGAAATACATAAATAAATAAACACACAGAGTAAAAGCTGCCCTGATTGATCTACAGATGGGAATTCCAAAAAATAAATTCCATGAATCTTTTGCACTGAAACAGTTTTCATATGAAAAAATACAGCTATGTGCAAACTTTGGGTATGTCTGGATCCTTCATTGATTTCCTGGGTGAAATACTATAAGTACAATAATACACAATTTATGTCTTATAAAAAGAAATTTAAAAATAAGCGCATTAATTAATTAATTAACCAGAGAATGTGCTACACATGTGCACAGACACCATTATTATACAATACTTTAAATTCAGCAGATAAACAGTAATTGCATTTCACTCATGTGACAACAACTGTGGACACATTTTAATAAAATAAAACAAAGATGCTAATTACTGACAATGTGCTGGAAAAAAGTAATAAAATGTCCACATTATATACAGTACAACACACCAATATTTTAAATAAATAAATACATACATAAACAAATAAATAAATAAATATCCATCTACAGTTTACTAAATGTCACATGGACAAAGCAGAAGGATAGTATAATGTTTTTTGGACAGAAATAGAAAAATACAACTGTTTGGCCTAAATGAAGAGAAATAATACACCCTACCCATCTGTGAAACATGGTGGTGGGAATATTCTGGTTTGGGCCCATTTTGTTCTATCTTGGCCTGAATTATTTGCCATCATTGATGGAACAATGACTTCTGAACCATATGAGAGAATTCTAAAGGAAAATGTCAGGAATCTCAGGAGACAATTTGCCATGTAGCAAGACAAAGATCCTAAACACACAAGTAGTTCTACCAAAAAATTGTAAAAGAAGAATAAAGTGACTTTTCTGGAATGGCCAAGTCAAAGTCCTGACCTTAATTCAACGGAAATTTGCAGGAACGATCAACAGTTACCACAAATGTTTCACCACATACTGAAAGCACAGGTTCACTTATTTTGGGTTTTAAAAAATATATATTTATGACCAAATATAATGTTGTTTGCTTACCTGGGTTTTCTTCATCTACTTTTAGGACTTGTTTGGAAATCAGATGATCTTTTAGGAAAATTAATATAAAAATATAAAAAATATCACAAACTTTCAAGCACCACTGTATTTATGCTTTTTGGTTGTTGACACTTTTGATAGTCAATGTTATTACCTTCACCTGTCAGTGGTTTTAATGTTATGGCTGATCTCTGGCCTAGAATACGCATACAGGTGCATCACTAGAGACAGATTGATCAGAAACGATGAAGTAATCAGGTAAATTAAGTTCTCCCTTGTTTTTAGTGTGAGTATGTTGACATGCCTGACTGGATGTAAAGTCGAGCTCAATCCTCTCGTTATGTAACATTAAAAGCTTTTTCCTTAATCTGTTTATTTTTTCTTCGTAAAACTCCCTACACATGTTCATTACAGAGCTGCTCATAGAAAGTATATATGCATCTCCAGTCCCACAAGGAAGAAACTGAGAGAGCACTTCAACAAAGCCCAACCGCCCCTAATCCTATTAGCCGAGTCCCTGAATGGAACAGGAGCTATTTAAAAATCTATCCCTGTCCCTCGAAACAGAAGAGATATGGAACACTGAAGACTCCTGGGTCAAAGAGCACAAGACCCCAAAGATAACAGCAAAAATATATAAAATAAAAGTAGAGGCTGAAGATCTGGAGCTGGGATAATCTTCTCCAGACGGTTTCTCAGTAGAACCTCACTGGTTCACAGACACAGGTAACCTCTGTTATTCTACAGGTAAACAACATTATATGTTTTCATTGACCTCACTGGAAACACTGTACATTTCAGCAGAATGAATATTAATGAGAAATGTAGCATTGTTTATGCCCCAATAAACATCTTTAATTGTAATGTTCATTTGAAATATTCCCTACATGTTTCTGTCTATATATCAGAAAAATACTTCATATCTCCAGAATGTCAGCTGTACATAAAGAAATCTCAACTTTTAATCTACATTAAGCCGTTTTCTATTTGTCCGTTCATCACTATATTACGCATAGTTTAGAGTTTCATTCCAAAAATTACAAATCTATTAGTATTTTAAGGAAATTAAGAGGTTTGAAAATATGAAAGATAATGAAAGATATTCGTCTAGGAACTGAGCCAAAACTATCACATCCAGAACAACAGGACGGTGGAGTATTAGGAGTCTAGCCCATGGACTGAGTATGCTGTGTTCACCTGAGAGGGGAATGTAATCCCAGTCTACTGCATGAAGCTTTAACCGTCTCTCTCTCTACCGATTAAGGGTGTAACAATGAATTAATCGATGCACCGTTCAACACAGCACACAACCTGATGTATTGATGTGACCCGTAAAAGTCGATGTGCGTTGATTTGACAGTTAATTTCACCACATGCAGTGTTTTTTGCTCAGACGGTGCTCGACTGCTGTATCTGACCTTAAATTTTAGATAAATAAGCAGAAATAATGATAAATCATTGGAATATTGTGTGAAATTCTATGATGTCAGATCAAACCGGGTCGTATTGCTGCAGGATATCGAAAATGATCATTGGCCAAAATAATCGATGTAGGATTGAAACATGATGAAGTTTACAATTTACACCCCACCTATCTGTCTGTCTGTCTGTCTGTCTGTCTGTCTGTCTAAAGTTGAGGTGCTCTAAAGACTGGGCTGTTACTCACTGCCGCTCCAGGACCTCAGCAGAGACTTGATGCTGATCTCGAAAAAGCCTGAGTCCTGCTGGCTGGCCATGGCTGCAGGATGATGGTCCGTTAGTCCGAACCGAGCGACCGGCGCTGTGGTGGTGTGGTGTGTGATTCTCCCTCCTGCCTGCTGCAGGGCAGGTGGAGCGTTCTCCGCCGCTGTCACTGCTGTCCCAAACAACACTGCCGCTGCCAAGAACACACACGTACCGCCCCTCCCCTCTCTCTCTCTCTCTCTCTCTCTCTTTCCCTCTTTCTCTGAGGCAGGCTGCTTCCCACTGCTGCCTGAGAGGGTGCTGGTAGGCAGGCGGGCTGAAGCCGGGAGAAGAAATCCTCTTATCCCAGCGTAGTTAATTATAACCTCTGTGTGCTCACATCGCCGGCCAGAGTGGGACGTCCACTATCAGCTTGATCCGCCTAACCAGGCTGACCGCACGACTAAGCCAAAGGAACCGAACTGCATTCAGGGCCTCAGTTACGTTTGCCTGGTGCTGAGGTATTGAACTTGGATAGAATGATCGATATCTGATTCCTATGTTGGTTTTATTGTAGTTTGGCACCACTGGTATAATGACATATTACATATTCTCAGTAAATATAATTCTATATTCTACAGCAGAGAAAATGGCACAAGTGTGTTCTCTGAGGTGTGTACTTACTTATAATACTCAAAAAGATGTGAATTGGCACAACATAGTTTAGCATAGCTCATTGAATTCTTAATCTTCAAACATGTTATGAGAGTGAGGAACAGAGGTGCAGGCCCGCAGAACAAGCTGATGAGGTTTAAAGCAGGAGTGGACACAGCTCTGCAGAGGTTAACAGAAAGATACCTGTGACCCAAAGGTCAAACCCAGGACCTTATTGCTGTGAGTAGACAGTGTGTTGTACTTTGGTAGTCTAAAACATAAAAGTGCATTATTATGTAGAGCTAAACTATAAGTAATATTTTTATTGAAAAATGAGTTTGAATGAGTCTTCACATAACAAGGGCTGCAATTTTAATTACATCATATGTTCTCCAACACTGTTTTAATTTTAATTTAATAGTAATAATGAAATGTTATCACGCAGAGCTAGAGAATTGCTGAAACTGAAATATTGAATGTAAAACTCAAGCCTTAAATTCTTTTCTTTAAAAAGATAAAATAATACAAGAATCTATTCTATATATATCCTATTTTTTCATGTGCCGACTGGATAACTGCCAGAAGAACCGAACTGCATTCAGAACTGGTTGGTTTTATTGCAGGCCCAGTTTGGCACCACTGGTCTAATGAGATATTACATTTTCTGAGTGAGTATAATTAATATTCTACACACTGAGACAAAAAAAGCAAATTTTCATAGAATAATTTTTAGCCAGTTCCAAGCATCACTTTTCGGTGTCTATGAATTTTGGATTGTGCACAGGCTTTGATACCTGTTCATTTGAATTGTGTTTTTTGACATGAGGTTCTGCTTGGAAACTGAGGGTTTTTCTTTTATCATCTCTTTCTGTGGTGAAGGTTAGAGTTCGAACAGACAGGAAGTCCAGCTGTAGGAATAGGTTTGGTTTAAAAGAGTAGAATAATAATCATCCATGATCTGAAGACCAACAAAACACTACATAGCATTCAGCAATCAAATTCCACAGCAGCTGTTTCAGCTCTGAACTTTCATGAACTTTTGTTTTGCGTGCAGTCAGAACTACTGTCTTCATCCTGATGCTCCAGGAAAGCAATCACCTGACTGTCTGCCCAGAAGAATCCTGAACAATTACCACATGCCCGGTTGCCAAGGATGCAGCATACCTGTGCCACTGTTGACATTGCAAATATAGCAGAAAATGAAACTGCTGCTTAAGATAAAAATACTTGTACTTGCTGAACAACTTCATGTGGAATTAGAAAAACAGGTCAAACTTAAAAGTTGCAGTTGAATTAAAATATTAAAATTCCAATCAGACATGAGGAATTAGAGACAGACATATCTGTTCATGAGAAGAATATTAACAGCACTTCTGCTTATATGTCATGCTGACCATTGTAAAAAAAGACAGCAATCTATTCTGTGGACCAAACCCCAAGTGAAAAACCTAATCAATGCAATCCAATTAGTTCAGCTTGTAGTAGTAGTTGTAGTAGTAGTAACACAATCCAAACTAAATCTAAACATAAACTTAAATCCAATCTAAACCTGAAATCTAACCTTAACCCCAAACCCCCACAAATCCAATCTAACCCTTAAACCATTACAAACCCTAAACATATGCTTAAACCCAATCCAAAACTAACCTTTCACCCAAACCAAAACCCAACTCTAACATTAAACCCACCCCAAACCCTAAACTTATGCTTAAACCATCCAGAACCCTAAACCTAACCTTTAACTCAATCCAAACCCTAAACCTAATCATTAAGGCTGATCCAAACTATAAACCTAACCTTGAACCCAGTCCAAATCTTTAATCTAACCTTAAACCCAACTCAAACCCTAAATCTAACCTTAAGGCCAATTCTAACCTGAAATCTAACCTTAAACCCACTCTGAACCCCAGCCTAACTTTAAACCCAGTTCAAACATTAAACTTAACCTTAAACCCAATCCAAAACACTAACAGTAAACCCATCCCAAACTCTAAACCTAACCTGAACCTAATTCAAAACCTAAACCTAACTTTAAACCCAACCCCTAAGCCAGATCTAAACTTTGAACCAAAACCCAAATCAAATCCAACCTAACCCTTAAAACACCACAAACCCAATTAAAACCTTAAACCCAACCATAAATTCTACATTTAATCAAATCTAATCCCAACCTAACTTTAACCCAATCCAAACATTACAATTAATCTTAAACCCAACACAAACCTTAAACCCATCTATAAATCTTAACCTTAATCTAATATAATCTAACCTTGACCTAACTTCAACCCAATCCAAACATTACACTTAATTTTACACTCAACCCAAACCCTAAACCCATCCATAAATTTGAACCTTAATCTAATGTAATCTAACCCTAACCTAACTTTAACCCAATCCAAACATTACACTTAATTTTAAACTCAACCTAAACCTTAAATCCATCCATAAATCTTAACCTTAATCTAATGTAATCTAACCCTAACCCTAACCTAACTTTAACCCAATTCAAACATTACACTTACACCCAACACAAACCTTTAACCAAATCTTACCAAAAACCCTTTAACCTAACCCAAACCAAAACCCAAACCTAAACCCTAAACCCTAAACCCTAAAAAGGGGTTGTGTCTCCCTGAACACATGTCAACCACCTGCCCTTCATTACATAACACACGGTCTGGTGTTGATGGGGCAGCAGAGCAAGTCTTCTACACGGCAGTGAGGACCGAGAGCGTATCTCCATTGTTTCAGGTGAACGGAAATCCTCCCAGTCTTCTAATAAATGGAGGAAATGCTTGTCGGGGTTGAGGCATTAGAGTCCAGCAACACAGGAATCTCCTGACATTGCTACTTCTGCAAGAGAACATGTGTGTGTGTTCAGAAAATTTATACTGAAAAAAAAGTCCATATTAGAAAGTCTCCTGCTGGACCAGGGAACTGAACCAGAGACACTCTCTTCTCCAAACATTGGAGCTGGACAGCAGGGTGGTCTTCATGTACTATGCTCAAATTGATGCATCTATTCACATTTGCACACATTAATACACAGTTAGCGTACTGTAAATGAGTGAAGTAATGAAGTAATGAACAATGAAGTAAAGTCAGTAAAACTATTGTGTGATATTTTTTTCATTCTTTCGTCATCTTTCATTAACATATAACAGACTTTTGTATTTATTGTATTTCGGAAAACGTCCCAACTTTTCTGAAAATGGTGCTTGTACTGTATTGTCTGTAGATTGCTGCCTTCACCATGTCTCTTCTCATGTGAAGAAAAAGCATTGTGTTCAGCCAGCACATCTCACAACACTATTTTAAACAACAAAAAATCGGAAAAAGAGAAAAACTGTGACTTCACTGGCTGATGTCAGTGCGATTCCCAAAGCAATAAAAACGAAAGTCCGAAAACTTTCCACCCGTGGGATGGGTTCTCAGGGTTGACGCTTTGCCTGTCCACTTGCCTCCCAATGAAAGCTGAGTAGGAGACGTGTGAAAATTTGGCGAGGAATCCTGAACTGCGTTGCGTATCTCTGTTCTTCTTGTTTCTGTAATGATCTATTAGTCATCTCCCCTTCCACCCACAAGCTGGGACTCCTCTAATCACACAGCACAACGTACCACCAACACTGAAAAGGTGATGGTCAGCATGTGCTTCCTCCAAGTCATGTTAGGTCATCCACTAACACAACAACACTGGAGAGCTTAACACTAATACCAAACTGGTCACAGTGCTGGTTCCACATCAAGATTAGCTGCAATGCATTCCCATCGGGTGCTGTTGTCCAAAGGCTGGCACTGGCACTGGCACGACCCCGCAAAACTGCTGACCCTAAAGCTGTAACCACTGACAGTACCAGCACCAGCACCAGCACCAGTACTAGCACCAGCACCAGTACCAGCACCAGCATCAGTACCAGCACCAGCACCAGTACTAGCACCAGCATCAGTACCAGCACCAGCATCAGTACCAGTACCAGCATCAGTACCAGCACCAGCACCAGCACCAGCACCAGCATCAGTACTAGCATCAGCATCAGTACCAGCATCAGTACCAGCACCAGTAGCAGCATCAGTACCAGCACCAGTAGCAGTAGCAGTACCAGCATCAGTAGCAGTAGCAGCACCAGCATCAGTAGCAGTAGCAGTACCAGCATCAGTAGCAGTACCAGCACCAGTAGCAGTACCAGCATCAGTAGCAGTAGCAGTACCAGCATCAGTAGCAGTACCAGCACCAGTAGCAGTACCAGCACCAGTAGCAGTAGCAGCACCAGTAGCAGTACCAGCACCAGTAGCAGTAGCAGTACCAGCATCAGTAGCAGTACCAGCATCAGTAGCAGTAGCAGTACCAGCATCAGTAGCAGTAGCAGTACCAGCACCAGTAGCAGTACCAGCATCAGTACCAGCACCAGCATCAGCACCAGCATCAGTACCAGCACCAGTATCAGTATCAGTACCAGCATCAGTACCAGCATCAGTACCAGCACCAGCATCAGTACCAGCATCAGTACCAGCACCAGTAGCAGTATCAGTATCAGTACCAGCATCAGTAGCAGTACCAGCATCAGTACCAGCACCAGCATCAGTACCAGCATCAGTACCAGCACCAGTAGCAGTATCAGTATCAGTACCAGCATCAGTAGCAGTACCAGCATCAGTACCAGCATCAGCATCAGTACCAGCATCAGCATCAGTACCAGTACCAGCATCAGTACCAGCACCAGTAGCAGTATCAGTACCAGCATCAGTAGCAGTACCAGCATCAGTACCAGCACCAGCACCAGCATCAGTACCAGTACCAGCATCAGTACCAGCATCAGTACCAGCACCAGTAGCAGTACCACCATCAGAAAAAGCACCAGTCACAGCATCAGCAAAAGCACCAGTACCAGCACCAGCACCAGTAAAAGCACCAGCACCAGAAAAAGCATCAGCACCAGAAAAAGCATCAGCACCAGAAAAAGCATCAGCACCAGCACCAGCCCCAGTAACAGCAAAACCACCAGCACCAGCACCAGCACCAGACTGCTGCACTAAATTTCCAAATATTGGACAGGAGTCGCTCTCTGCAGAACGACAGACAGGTTGCATGTCAGTTTTTACAGCAGAAATCAGAATAGAAACACAAAGCTTTACATGTTAAACGCAACAGGCACTGAGACTGACCCACACTCTCAGAAAACTGTACAGTGGTTTGCGGCCTCGGCGCAGTCCAGCAGGGTTAGTCTAATCAGATTAGCCCTTCACTACTCCAGCTTCTCTTTGGGTCAGATTATTACATAATTCTCTGGCTGGTTTATCTCCTCCCCTTTTCACCAAACCATTAACCAGCCACAGCTCATGCCTCAAACATGCCTCAAATCACACAGAGCAGCAGCAGTTCCCACCGCACATGAACCTCACATCACTGTAGCTTCACTCACAGAACTGTGGTGTGAAGATCAGCAATCAGCCACTCATATGGACATTAAAGAGCTCATATCAGTCATTCTGTAATTTAACACTAGATTTGCTAAAGGTCTTGAAAATTGAAAGGAGCCCTCCTCACTGATTGTCTACCCTCAAGCCCCACCCCCTTTTTCAGCACAAATAATACATTTTCTTAAGCAGAAGCTGATGATCCACCAACTCCTGATGACTAAAGAGTACAGCAATGCGCTAATGTACTCGCACTAATACAGAATGATTTAAAACAGATAAGAAATATTACAGTTAAAGTTCTCCCAAAAGGTTTTATATTAAAAAATTTTCATTCGCTCTGCAACAACACATGTTCCTTTATTATTCAGCTTTCTAAATAGTATAAAAATATTTATATTATAAAAACATATTTATGTTTTCATTTTACTGTTCCATTTTAAAAGGTAATTAT
>JBBIGC010000001.1:16820438-16831607 GCA_037576955.1 Lepidarchus adonis
CAGAACTAGAACCTTTTGCAGGAAGAATGGGAGAAAATCCCAAGTACAAGAACTGAAAGACTTTTATCTCTAAAAAGTGTTTGCAAGCTGTGAAATCTGCCAGATGAGGTGTTACTAAGTACTGATTATGTAGGGTGCCCAAACTTTTGCACAGTGCCATAATAATAATAAAAAGTAACTATGTATCAATGTTTGCTGAAAATATTGTGTTAGAGTTACTGTGTTAACATCTTTTCAAGGGTGTGGATTAAACAGAACAGTTTAACGGAACATGTCTTGGTCCTTGGGTGGCTCTATTCCAGCACAAGAATCAGGAACTCATGAACATCTCAATGGGAAAAGTGAGGTGCTGTCACTGAAAACCTTGACCACACAAAAAGCTCAATTCGCAGTCAGGGAGATCAGACAAGGGCCTTACTGGAGCTTCTACTGGTGTGACACACACACACACACACACAGACACACACACACGTCTCAAGTCTCAATTGTGTGCGTGTAGCTCCACCCAGTGCTCATCATCATGAATAACACTGTAGACAGGATGCGTGGGAGAAGCAGCCCAGCACCACCACCCTCCACCCGCTCTGGGCTGTTTTCTACACATCTACAATAACCAACAACGTCACTAGTCACAACAAACACGTCACCAACATAACGATTCCTCATACATTTTAGAACAATACACCCATCAGCCAGAACAATAAGACCACCTGCCTAGTAGTGAGTAGGTCCCTCGTGCTGCTGAAACAGCTCTGACTGTGGTGCACTGTGTGTCTGACCCCTTTTTAACAGAGCAACATTAACATTCTGTATATTCTCACCACACTCCCCACATCCATCAGTGAGCGTTCGGTGCCCATGACCTTGTCAGCACTTTTGGTTGGTACTAACTACTGCAGACCTGGAACACTCCTCAAGACCTGTCATTCAGGAGATGCTGCATCACAATAAGGCCTCAGATCCTTATGCTCCTGCTTTCCAGCACATCAACTTCAAGAACTGACTCTTCACTCACTGCCTAATATATTCTAGCCCCCCAACAGGTGTCACTGTAATTAAATAACTAGATAGTTGATGTTCTTTACTTCACCTGGTCTGATAAGTATACTTACCTACACACATGTAACTGAGTTTGAATGCACCAGTATAGCACCAGGCTATCACCAGGCTATCCAGAAGTTTTGCACAGCTCCACAGATCATTTCATTCCTCAAACTCAGGCAGAGAAAGCAGCATGATTCCTTCTCCTATAACCTGTAGAACCTGAAGATCATCTAACAACAGTACAACATCAGGATCTGAGCATCACTGCAGCAACCTGGTTTTCTCCGGATGTTTGCGAACTAACCAGCTGCTGATGTGCTCATGTTTTAAATTATTTTAGTAGAACATTCTGCTTTATTAACACAACTAATGGTGAAATAGTGAAAGACATGGCTGTCTATCTGGTTTGTTGATGGTTGAGGTGGTGGATGCCCTCGTGTCTGTGCTCCCTCTTGGCTCTCCCCTTTTGCTATGCTGTCATAGAGAGTCTTGGCAGAGCTACTGTATGCACTTAGACTACAATGTAAATCGTTCTTGATCACTCAAAACATTGAGCATGCCTAACAGTCTCTCTCTCTCTCCCTCTCTCTCTCTCTTTGTATCTCTCTCTTTCTCTCTTTGCTAAGGTATTTTGTTAAGATATCATTGATCCTGTTCCTTTCTGCTGTCTGGACTATGCTGATACGGACCAATCCTGATACGCTGCTTCTCATTGAAATTTTTCCCGTAATAGAGACAGAACCATGCTCCATTTAACTGATCATAAGTCAGTGAGGCCCACCGGTACAAAAGAAACTGCTGATGCATCTTTAAATTGAAGTAGCTATTATTTAAAGTTTTTACTTTATTTATATTCTTTGTCTGTTATTACTATCCTGTGTCGACAAGAGAAGGATGAGCCTTCTTCTGAGCCTTGGTTTCTCCCAAGGTTTATCCCTACAGTTTTGGGGGGTTTTCCTGGCCTCTGTTGACTTTGGCTTGTTAGTTAATCTCTCCTTTATCTTTCACTGGTGATTTTGGATAAAGATGTCTGAATTACATCCACACCTGACTTTTCATCTAATAACCGTTTGACATTGCAGTGGAATGTGTAGCAACGGCAATTATTTGTTGAAATAATACGACTTGGATAATCACTGAGGGAAAAGATGGAGGCTAACACCAAGATTTAATGCTTGAATCGGACCCATCGCTTTATTAAAGCTCCTAAAAGAACTTATAAAGCAAGTGCGCTCCCAACTGGCAGAGCACACAAGAGCATTTAGACATCAGAATCCCAATGCCCGTATGGCTGAATCAGGCCATCATGCCACTGCTCTGAATAGGAGGTACAGTGACTGTGGACCCAGCCCCCTTACTCAAACTCCCACAACAACCCAAATAACTCCAAATAAATCCCACAACACATACACAAATAATTCTCCAAACAATCAGCACATTAAAACCCCCAAAACACAGTCCAAACACACAACACAGTTCTTTACCCAGGGGGCCATGTGGGAGAAGTCACCCCCTAAATCTCAGCTCCACTATAATACTGTAATGGTTTTCTAAGAGAAAAGGCATTAAAGGACACACTTGCACACTGTAAAGCCTTTTTAACCAGACGGAGAAGGCCAGGTCTTTATTTGCTTGCTCGTACCAGTCTTTAAAAAGACTAACCAGTACCGGCGTGCTCCCTAGAGGCTAGGTTACACCCAGCATTACCACGTGAGCGAGGCATGATGGCGGATGCCCAACTGCCCGAGTTATCCATCTACCAGAACCATCTCATCTATGGTGAGTGTGGACATCCGCCATCAGCTCGTTCCCACAAGCACTGTAACACAGACACTAACACAAGATAACACACACAACAACAACAATCCCCCCCAACTCCCAGAAACACACAGAACAGACACGAATAGCAGAACACACACATTTCTCCCCTGCTCTCATTTGCATACCCCCTAGCAGCAGCCAATGGGAGCTCCATCTCAAAATCAACGAGGGCCCTGGGAGTTCTCCTCCTGCGGCCCGACCTGCGCAAACTGTCTTGCAGCCGAGGTGGCTGCGGCCGGGGGGCGGGAGGGGAGATACTGGCTTCTTGGCTTTCGGCACCTGCAACAGAACTATTTACAGCATCAACATTTCCCACACTCTGTGTACACACTGAAGGCTGATAGGGCGCCAGCCTGTCCTTATGAAGGACCACCACCCTACCCCTTTTGCACAACTTCACCCTGTACACCACCTCCGAGAGGCGCTCCAACACAGTGCAGGGCCCGATCCAGTGTGACGCGAGCTTGGGTGACACTCCCTTATTTCTGGTGGGGTTGTACACCCAAACCCGCTCACCCTCTGCAAAATCTTGCCCCCGGGCGCGTGTGTCCGTGCACTGTGCGGAGCCTCTCCCGGAGGTGGTTCAAGTATTCCAAGCCCAGCTTTCCAGGCACCTCAGGCTCGGGGGGAGACCCGAACATCAAGTCCACTGGCGTGCGCAGCTCATGCCCAGACATTAACGCTGCTGGTGTAGACTGGGTGGACTCTTGGACTGCTGTGCGATATGACCACAGCACCAGGGGCAGGTGTTGGTCCCAGTCCCGCTGGTGCTGTGAGGTCAGAATGTGAGGTCAGAGATGGAGAACGCGGTTTTGGGCCGAGCCTCCGGGGCCAGTGCTACCTTGCAATAGCCATTTCGCATGTCTAGCGAGCTGAACCACGCCGACCCCGAAACCCGGTCCAAAGCCTCGTCGATGCGCGGGATCGGGTACGAGTCTTTCAGCGTGACTTTGTGCTTGTGCTGGTGATTTGGTGCTGCATCTGTGCAGATGAGCTGGCGCTCATCTACGGCGAACACATATTGATACGCTTTAGCGCCTGGCTCTGTGGCTTGGTGAGCCCCTCGCAGCTGCGCGCCTCCAACTCACGCATCGCCTCAACCTTGGCCTCTGCCGAGCCTACGGCCCCCTCTACTGGCCCGGACACAGCCACCCACTTACCTGTTATGGTCCTGACCTTGATTCACCTCCTTTCGTTCTCAGCAGGCTCGCCTGGGCCCCCCCTTGCAGCCAGCCTGCAGAGCATAAAGAAACAGTTAAGCCTGTATCTACCAACGCACACACCCTCCTCCCACCAACTGTTCCCTCCACGTAAAGCCCGCCATGGCCCAGCCGAGCGCTGAACAGTCCTCGTGGGGAAACCTCTGCGCCGGGTGCCGAGCTCTCCTCCTCGCCGCCCCTTCTTCGTTTAACGACTGGTCGGCCGCCTGGTGGTTGTCTGGTTCTCTTGCTGCTCTGATGCTCTGCGCCTCGTGGTTTGAGTCCCAAACACGTTCTCTGCTCTCTCTGTCACCTCGGGCGCCTCTTTCCATGTGCTCGGTCCCACCAGCTGTGTGTGTTCGTGGAGCCGCTCCGGCCACAACCCGCGAAGGAACACCTGAAGCGTCAGTTCCTCCTGCGCCGCCGCTGGGAAGTCCGCGAACCCTTTCTTGGCAAGCTGCCTCAGGTCACTGACGAACGCGCCGAGTAGCTCACCGTGTTGGCGTCGCCTGTTGGCCAGCTCCGTCCTCGCGTTTTCTGGCCAGCTTGGCCGACCGAACCGGCGAGTGAGCGCGGTCTCCACCTCCGTCCAGCTGGGCTCCTCTCCGCTCAGGTCTCCCAGGACGCACAGCATGTCGCCTTCCAGGGCGAGAGCAACCCGGACCACCGCCTCTCGTGAGTTCGCCGCCAGTCAGACTTGCTGGAGGAATGCTTCCGGCGGTCCCTGGCCTCCGTACGACGGTAGTTCAACCCTTGCGTTGGTACACCGGAGGCTCGTTGTGTTCGCCCATGCGGTGGTTGCGCCGCCATCTTGAGATGCCGCCCTGTCCTCTTCGGCCTCGTTCGCGCCTTCACCTTTGTCTTTCGATGCTGCCCTTTGCTGTCTTTTTGATGCTGCTGCTCGATGCCGTCGGCTTCCAATCGGTTAGCTTGGACGACCCGTTCTTCACGGTTCTCCGCCACCGCGTGCTCTTCGTGGTTTGCCGCTGCCGCGTGTTCTTCCCGCCAGTCACTGGGAGCGCTTGCTTCTTCCGGGTCTTCCTCCAATACAATACTATAATGATTTTCCAGGCTGGATAATCGTCGATGGGAAATAATGGAGACTCACACCAAGGTTTTTATGCTCAAATTGGGCGGTGGCTTATAATGGTTTATTAGTGTTGAAAAGAACTGTAACTCTGGTCCCCAACTGGTGTAGCGCACACACACACACACAAACACAGAGCATTCATGCATCAGAAACCAGCTGCCAAGTAAAGCTGAGCTAACCGAATGCCACTGCACAGCTCAGTACACAACGACAGCGAGCCCAGCCATCCACCCCAAAACCCACACTAAATGACACATTTAATCCCAAATAAACCAAAAGGCACAAATAAACTAAATAAACACAATAAACCCTTTGAACAGTCCCAAAACCCGCAAAACACATTACCCAGAGGGTGGTGTGGCATCAACGCATGTCCCCCTCAGCCTTAGCTCTGCTACAATACTGTAGCGGAGCTGGGGATTGGTCGGCCCAGGTGCCATGCTGAACTCATTTGCATACAGACAGTGACTGTGGGGTACGGGGTATTGTTCTGGGGATTATTGTGTTTATTTGTGTATGTTAGGGTTGGGTATGTGTTTATGAGTGTGTGGGACTCATTTTTGGGAGGTCTGGGGGGTTGCTTTATGTTAGTTTTGGGAATGGGTGTCTGAGCTACCACTGTCATGTGTGGTGCCGGAATTAATAACTCGTGGCTCAGACATCCATCCCCATCTCAGACTTGGGGGTGTGTTTATGTTCTTGCTCATGCTAGTGGCCTCTCTGCACAAAAAGAGAGTGCGCCATTTTCCCTGACAGTCCTTCTCAGGGCTAAGAGCAATGACCCGCCACTGTTCAAGAAGTCAAGACTCCAGTCTAAGTTACATCATTTCCACGCCTCGCTACAATACGTTTAACATTAACATTAGACGAATTTATACAATATCACTGCAGAGTTCATATGATCACTAATGAATAAACAAATCTGACTTTTTATCTGCTGTGATTGTTTATTAAAAAGTAGAATCATTAATGCTGTAAAATAGAAAATAAAAAAAATGTAATGAGCTGTACACAATTTTATTTCAATTGATCTAATTTCCAAACCACTTGATCAATTACCAGCTGACTAAGGGCCAAGGCCAAAACCTCACAGTGCAACACAGAGACAGACAACCATTTACACACACTATAATGTAATGTAGAATAGCCAGTCAACCTAAACCACAAGCCTTTGGACAGTAGGAGGAAACCGGAGAGCCTGGCAGAAACATTCACACACACAAAAAGAGGCCATTCTATTTCAAATGCACTAAATGAACTGATGTGTAAATAGTCTTTACCCCAATGATTTACTACAATGATGATGATGGTGTGTATGTGTGTGTTCCAGTTTATTTCCCTCAACTGTGAATAGGGTTTTGAATCAGTGCTTTTATCTTTCACATCTGTTTATTCAACATACATTTTCCCTCATTGTTAACTTTTATTTCATAAATTGCTTTTTTCACTTTTCATTACTCATGTTTTTACCAACTCTTGCAAAATGTAAAACATTTAAACGTGTAAAATGTGCTCAGCAAATTAAGCGTTTTATTATCGTTTGTTATTGTCCAGTACGTGCTGCATTTTTTTAGCCTAACACCCATGTCCTCGACCACCACCCTCTCCCCGCCCACGCCTCCCCCATGCGTCTGCACCCGGTGTCAGTAAACTCGCTCACTCTTTCTCTCTCTGGCTCTCACTCTCCCTCTCTTTTCATATTAACGCGCCAATCGGAAAATATGACGTTTCCATCATAAATCGACCAATAGCGCCTCGCCTCCGCTGTGCGCTATAGACGCGCAGGGAACCAATCAGAAGCGTCGCGGGCTTGGCGGCAGCCAATAGGATCGGCGACTGTGGTCCGTTTCTCTGTTGGGCTGCAGGACGCGCGCGCCACTGTGTTTATTGTACTTGTAGCCCGTGGTTCTCCCGTTCAACTGATCCATAGAGGAGCGGCGGACTGAGGCCCCTGTTCCTTGGTAAGTCTGTCTAAAAAAGCACGCACACAATATTTCTCTGCAGCCTTCAGCTAACTCATAATTAAGAGACGCTGCGACTTTGTGTCCAATGTCTTTGTTAGCTGCACATTCGACTCCCCGAGCTGAGAGCCGGCCCGTCTTTGTGCTGTGGACGAGTTCAGTTCGCTATGTTCTCTCCTCTCTGCAGCCCGTGTTATTAAACTCGCCGTGAGTTTGTTCGGTTTGAGTAAAAATGAAATCTGCCTCAGGAACGCAGCCGTGCTAATGCTGCTATGCTAAAGCTATTGTGTATGAAGGAGGGAGCCAATGTCACCCCGCCGCTGTAAACCGTGCGGTGAAGAGAATTCTCATTTTAAACCGTATAAATACGCTTAGACGGTAATAACGAGCACTACGGGGCGGTCGTGCACGGCGACTGATGTCTGCGTGTTTTAAGTGAGACTTGCGGGGGGTGGGATCGCCGCTTTTGCACATTTTTAAAAAAAAAAATTTTATTATTTTTATTTTAATTAAAATTTTCTACTCCAAATAAATCACTGTCGTTTTGGTTTTTTCTTCTTAAGCCATTTCACACCCCACCGAGGGTTAAAACATAGGAAACAGCCTGCTGGAGTGTTTACCGTCTCCTGCGCTGTGGCCTATGGGTTCAGACAGAAAGGCAGCGGGGAGCCATGTTGTAGACTGAGGCGCGATGCTAGGCAGCTAACTACCTTTCTGACTCACTTTCTGCGCTGCCTTTTCTTTCATACATAGACAGTCTCCGCTCTCGAAACCCCCCTCGGAGAAGACCGCGAGTTGACCTAGGTGTGTTAGGAGTGCTTAAACGCAGTAAGATGTGAATAATGAGCTTAGCTTAGCAGCTGTTAACGGCCATTCTGAGACTGAAGGCTAAGCGCCTCGCGCTCACACACGTACGTGTTTTCCTGTCTTTGTGGGGTTCGCTTTCTTTGCTAAATGTCCCAGTTTACCAGCCCCAACCTACACATTAGCTTATGAAAACAAAGGGGGCGAATATTTCACGTTTATAATAAAAACGGCATGTCGTTTGTCGTTAAAATTGGCTTTTTACCAGACACGATGACAACGTCAAAACATCGTCATAGGGAGGTGCGGTCCCCACAAAGAAAGGATTACACGCGCGTGCGCTCTCCGTCGACACGAACCGAGTTGATATTAGACGGTGGTGTGTGAAGGGAACGCGGACCGAAGAGAAAAATCTCCTGTGCCCTTACATTTTACTTTCCCCTAACGCCTCAGGACTGTGAGAGGAAGCAAATGAAGGGCACTTTCTCTCATCAACACGCAGGTTCTTCTCCGAAACAGAGAGGAGTGATTCTGGTCGGTGTTTCCCCTGTGTGTGTCTGTGTGTGCAGCTGCATGTGTGAGGAAGTAAAGGCAGTACGTCTTTGTCTTTATTAATTTATTTAAAATTCTTTGTCCCTCACACATCCTGAATACTGAACCTCCATCACTTTCATGAACACACACTAGGAGCAGTAAACTGATCCAGAGACCCTCCACACACAGCTCTCTTCAACCATTAGGCCATGGCTGCTTCTGTGGTAACAAGGGCTCAAAGTGGACATGAGGCCTTTCACATCACTTCATTCCTTACTGTTAGACTGAGATTATTGATACTGAAATAATAATGCGAATACTAAGTTATTTTTATAGCATGTTCTTAAAACCAAGGTAATTGAATATTAGCACTGTATTAGACTGTTTCTAATATTTTCTTTAATATCCACCTCAACTGTTCCCTTTCAAGACTCTGCAAGATGGTGAAAGATCCAAGGAAGCCGCGTGGAAAAATGTCCTCATATGCATATTTTGTGCAAACTTGTCGTGAGGAGCATAAGAAGAAACACCCAGAAGCTTCTGTGAACTTCTCTGAGTTCTCCAAGAAATGCTCAGAGCGATGGAAGGTAATAATACTAATAATAATTAACCCTTATAGTCCCACAAGTGGGAAATTTATTCTCTGCATTTAACCCATCACACGTGGAGCAGTGGACTGCCGTCAACAGAGGCGCCCGGGGACCAGTGAAGGGGGACGGTACCTTGCTCAAGGGTACCTCAGTGGTGTCTGAGCTGGGACTTGAACCGGCGACCTTTGGATCCCAGGGGCAATGTCCTAACCACGTGCTCTCTCTTTCTGAAGACCCACTTGATTTGTTGTAATCATACATTTGTAAATTGCATATGTCTCAGTTCAATGTTTCGCTGCCTTGTCTCAACACATGCGTCCTCTCTCGTTCTCCTATCCTCTGTTCTTCTGCAGACGATGTCACCCAAGGAGAAATCCAAGTTCGAGGACATGGCGAAGCAGGATAAGGTCCGCTATGAGAGAGAAATGAAGAACTACATCCCTCCCAAAGGTGAAAAGAAGAAGCGGTTTAAGGACCCTAATGCTCCCAAGAGACCTCCGTACGTGGCTCAGGTTACAGATTCTTAGTTTTCCTCTAATGACTAATGACTAATCTAGGAACTTACATGATATCTTGTTATCCAGGTCAGCGTTCTTCATATTCTGTGGTGACTACCGCCCGAAGATCAAAGGCGAGAACCCGGGGCTCTCCATTGGAGACATTGCGAAGAAGCTTGGCGAGATGTGGAACAGCTCCTCAGCAGAAGTGAAGCAGCCGTATGAGAAAAAAGCAGCTAAGTTGAAGGAGAAGTATGACAAGGTAATTTCCTCCCCTGTGTTTTTCACTGAAACTGTTTTGGTGAGTGTTGGTACCTTCAGTGCAGGAGGACTCATCTGTTAAACTAAAATTGCAGGATATTGCGGTATATCGCACCAAGGGAGTTGCAGGATTGTCCAAAAAGGCTGCAGGTGAGGACGACGACGAGGAAGAAGACGACGATGACGAAGAGGATGAGGAAGATGATGATGAGGAGGATGAGTAGTGTAGCTACTGATGGAGCCTAGGTTCTTGTTCATGCCATAAACCCAATTGTAAACGATTCACATCTTCAAACGTAATACAGCAGAAACAAGAAGTGTTAGGCTGTGTATATGAGACGTTTTTAAGATGTACAGTGTTATTCTCCTTTTGTAAAGTTAACACTATGTGTCTTCAGTTTTTTTCCTTTCGGTTAGTGGTAGTTCTTGCCTAGAACAGTTCAAGATGGAGAACAACTGTTTCTCTGGAGGTGCATAGCACAACTATCTGGTTTATGTAGATCTGTAGTGCGTTATTAGTTTTTTTCGTATTTGCTGTCATAAGGTCCTTTAACTGTACTTTGAATACCACTCTAATTACAAGAATGCAGCTTTGTTTGACATTTAAGAATGTGTCTGAAATAAACATTTTTCTTTTTTTAGAAAAGCGCACCTGTCTTGATTCGATTACTACGCCAAGTAGTCAGTTCGTGAATATTTAACCAAGTCAGTTTATGGGTTTTAAGTGATTTCCTCTTTAATTAGGGAAAGAAAACTATTAAAACATTACAATTTTATGGGAGATGTAATCCATGTGAGGGGAAATGAGGTTAAAAAACCTAAGTTTCAAATAGATGACCTTCCATCACAGATGTCCTATATTATCCAGATTAATTCCATACGGGGTGTTAATTTTTCTGAGAAAGTAGAAACATTAAACTGCGTTTATTGCAATGAGCCTGTAACATAATTAGCCCAGGTCAAGGCTTGTATACAGTGACAACTAGTGGCCGTTTTGTGTAATAGCAGAATAAGTGATGTCATCGGAAGGCTGGTGTATTATACGAAGGGTCATGGATCATCATATGACGAGCTGAAATGGGGGCAGGGTGTTTGCATTGGAGAAGACAGGCCTTCATCACTGATTTATTCACTGGGGATTTGGTTCTAATGCCAGTGCACAGTAAATATTTATACTTGCTAGTGTGGGTATTGGGAGTATAGTTTTTATTTGGGTCTTACTAACACTACAAGTTGCACACTTCAGCTGTGGGTCAGTACTTTAAGCTGGTTTATAACATGACTTGTAGCGTCCTATACAGGTCCTTCTCAAAAAATTAGCATATTGTGATAAAGTTCATTATTTTCTGCAATGTACTGATAAACATT
>JBBIGC010000001.1:16839942-16859329 GCA_037576955.1 Lepidarchus adonis
CTCTAATGTTTATCAGTACATTGCAGAAAATAATGAATTTTATCACAATATGCTAATTTTTTGAGAAGGACCTGTATATAGCTGCTAAGCTTTTACTATGTCCTGCTCGGTGTTTTTCAACTTTTAGGGTTAGCCTCCTTCCATTACGTATACTTCACTGAGTGTATTCCATCTTTAACATCTGGGCACAATTCTAATATGCAGGGTTCCAGTAGTAGGCTACTGATAATACCTATGGATACAAAGCTAACTGTCAGGAAGGTGATATATTAGTAAATAACTAAATATTCAGTTATTTATTGAGAAATGTTCACATTTTGATGTCTAATCTTGTTTATATTTACCTCTGGAACAGAAAATAATTTAATTGCAGGTAAACAACAAAATATTACCACTATTTATTAAACAAAATATGAACAAAAATGTGTATTCTATCTGAGGAAAAAGTTAAGACACTATATTCCCTAATAGCTAGTGTTACCTAAAATAACCAGTGAGACGCTTCTTGTAGCATCTACCAGTCTCTGACATCGGTCTGAGGCAAGTTTGCCCCACTCCTCAATGCAGAATTCTTAAAGCTGTGAGATGTTGGAGGAGTTTCTTGCATGTACAGCCCATTTTAAGTCACCTCACAGCAACTCAATGGGATTAAAATCTGGGCTGTGACTCGACACTCCATGATTCTGATAGGATTTACTGGTGTGTTTTAGGTCATTGTCAAGTTGCAGGGTCCAGTTCTTTTATGTTCTTACAGATGGTCTCCTGTTCCTCAAGCTCCCGCTGATACACGGTAGAACTCATGGTGGATTCTATGATGGTGAGCTGGTCCTGCTGCAGCAAAGCATCTCCAAACCATAACACTTTCATCTCCATGTTTCACAGCTGGTATGATGTTCTCCTGGAATGCTGTATTTGATTTACACCAGACATATATTCTGTTCTGGTGACTAAATAATTACATTTTAGACTCGTCTGTCCAAAGAAGTCCTACGTCTACATGCAAGTTAAAATTGAGTAGTTTCTGATTGTAGAGGCACTTTCACATCAACAGCAGTAAGAGCCTGCTGTAGGTCCCATTATGACATTTTAGGGGTTTTGGAGATTTCTCTCAGCATCTTGCGTTGCTTTTGGCAGTTTTTTTGGACGTCTTCCACTTCTAGACATTTTTCCAGACAGTAGAATGGCTGATTACAAATTCTTTTGAGATCTTTTAAAATCCCTTACCAGACTTTTAAGCTCCTACAAGCTCCTCTTTTGATCTCACCATGGTCTTCACTCTCACCTTGACCATCAGGAGCACACCCAACTAAATGCCTGAGGTTTAAATAGGCCAAAGCTCATTCAAAATGCTGAGTAATTCTGTTCTAATAATGTATTACGTGTGTGATTTGAGCCATTTTATTTGGGAATAAAGGTGGGGTTTCATAATGAATTCCTCACCAGAAATCACAATTTTGTAGAATTACATTTTACAGACGATTTTCTTCCATTTTAATTGTTTAGTTGTATTACTTGAATCTCCCACTATTGTTAAACTTGAGATTAAATATAAGTATGCCCAAGGATGTTACAAAAGCACACAGGCTTTCAAAGGGTATCATTTTTTCTTATATGCACTCATATAACAAAGTGAAACGGTTATGTAAAGTTATATACAGTAATGTGAAAAAATAAGTACATCCATGGAATTTCTTTTTTAAACACATCTGAACAAGTGAACATTTCCCCTTCTTCAATACATGACCTACAGATGAAGGTGATAAACAAAACCAAAAAGAAAATAACTTTTAAAGAAATATCAGATGTAACATTCTTCTGTGGAGACAGTAAGTACAACCTTGGCCTTAGAAGCTTTTAAAAACGAGTACCAGCACAAATACTAGTTGGGGATATTAGTCTATAGTATTATTTTACATATATAGATATTTATTTATTCTCGTGCTTTTGTTTCATTTTAAAGAGTGGCATCACTCTTTACTCAGCTGTAATAGCACATTGTTTTTTCTTTTATAGGCAGGCATTGCATCTCATCTATGCTTCCTCTATTCATCTCTTTATATTCAATAAATTCTAGTGTTTTTACAGATATTAATTTATCCCAGGCCTATGTTCAGGCTCTTACTCGTGAATCACTAGTGAATTTACTAGTGTGCATAGGATCATTGTTCTGTTGCAGGGCCCAGCTCAGATTCAACTTTTGGACTGATTACCTTCAAGCTGAATTCGTGAGTCCAAGCTGACCAAACCCTGTAGCAGAAGCACAGTCCCAATCCATAACATTCCCACCACCATGCTTCACGGCTGGTAAGAAGTTCTTCTGTAAGTTGCCTTCCATTCAGGTGAAATATACCCACTCTGCTTCTGACTGTACAGTGTATGCACTTTCATCCCAGGAACTTCATGAGTTACCTACTGATCTCTTGTTGAAAATCTGGGATTCTTGGAAACATTTTTTCATTGATGATCTGCTCTCAGCCTGACTTTGCTGGAGAAGCTGGTCCTGGACAAATTTCACCACAGGTTATTGATTGGAATGTTTTATTTTTTATTTCCAAATGTATAATAATTTGGAGATCTTTCAAGTCTTTCACCAGACTCACAGGCATCCACAGCAAGGTGATCTGATGCCACTGCACCATCAGGTTTAAATAACACAGATTCTATCTGCAGGAGGGTCTAAATAATAGCACCTTACAACCCTTACTTAAATTTGCGTAATTTGTCTTTTCTTAGTTTAGATTATTATGTCAGTTTTATGTGTCATTTATTTAGTATGATCATTTTTATATGTAGGCACTGTATCTGTATAGAAGAATAGTTCAAAATGACTTGCATTAATTTATTTTCATATGTCGACACAATAAACACTGGTGTAGTTTTCTCACACAGCCTGATTTCTCCTAAAGGGAAGTTTTTTGCTTTGTCCAACTCTCCTGTTGCAGCAAAATCAGAAGACAAATCCTTGTTGCCATTGGAACAGTGAAATAAACAGAGAATTTAAAGACCAAAGGAAGCATCTGTGAGGGAACTTCTACACACAAATTAATATTCTCAGTCATTGTGTTTCTCCTCTGGAGAAGTGTCCAAAGCCCATCTGCTGAATCCCTTTCACACCAGGCTTCTCCTTTCACTTTCTGGGTGAGTGCCATGCTGGCGTCCGGTGAATTGAAAGGCGGTAAAAGAACGACTGTAAAGAGGGAAATGTTTCAATAGATCTTTGTCACTTCTTCTTAGTTGTGGACAGACACAGGAGACCGTTGGATGGAGCAATAAATGTGCAGACAAAACTAGACAATACTGGACCTGAAGCTCGGAGAAGCAGGAGAATGAGGAAATAGTTCAGAAGGTCTGACAAACATGTAAACAAACACAAATCAGTCTTATCTCAGGAAAATACAAGCATTACTTATCAATGTCAAATAAATCTCTGGACATTTGTTTCTGATCTATCTATCTATCTATCTATCTATCTATCTATCTATCTATCTATCTATCTATCTATCTATCTATCTATCTATCTTTACAGAGAGAGAGAGAGAGAGAGAGAGAGAGAGAGAGAGAGAGACTCTTCTGTCAGAATGTGTGGGGTAGTTTTGCTGTCTCTGGGGGGGGAGGAGTTGTGAAACCATGTCCCGCCCATTTCAGTCAAGCAGTTCTACATTCCTGCACAGTCCCACTGCTAAGCTCCTCACATCCCATCCCAGCTCCGCGGTGTCTCCGTACGGAAGGATGTCCAACCCCCCGGACACAAGGACGTCGCCGGAACTCTCAGTTCTGAAGACTTTCCACACTTGCAGGTAGAGGTGAACGGATGCATGGGAGGATGTCTCCCTGTGGAATAATGCTTCTCATTCAGTCTTTGGTGAGTACACTGCCTGCAGGAACATCAGCTCTGACAGTTACAGTGTGTCTACAGCCACAGGGCTCTGTCTCCTACATTTACACTAGACTTTCCACGATTCACTCTGACCTGCGATGCGGCCGGTAGCAGTGTTAAGACATTTTGATGCCTGTTGAGTTTTTGTCGTGTTTGGAGAACTTTTTTACTTTACCTTTAAGACTTATATCAACATTGCAGGACTGACATTTGAAAATTGAACCCTTGGTTATGTCCCCAAAGTACCTGACCTGTCCTTCAAGGTGTCTACCTGCCAGGTGCTTTGGGGATTCAAAGAACATATTGAGTTTGGTGAAGGATACTGTGAAAGAATGTAAGGAACAAGGGCTCCCAGAGAAGAAACCTTACGAATGGAGGGATAGTGTTGCTGCCTTTAGAAAAGGTCTCCCACAAAGAACCTCTTTCTTCACGTCATTAGGGAATTAGGGGCCACAGATGTAACAGTGTGCAGTTTGCTGCGTGGTCCAGCGCACCCATGGCTTTCTCACGGTGGAAATGTCACTTTTACAATGTGCAGCAGATGTTTCTGTGATCTTTCTGCTTGTTTCCATAGATGATCTACACTTTGGCTATGCATGGGGTGAAGGCCACAAGTCTGTTAGACAGTCAGGGAAAGACTTGGTTGAACATCTCAGCTCTATCCAAGAGCAAACCTGACGTAGACATGAACCGAGGCGTCACTCAGTTGTCGTTCTCCAAGTCTGTTTATTCTTTCGAGGTGAAAGAAGACACTCAACCAGGTCGGTGACATTTCACCATCATTCTTCTTACAGAATCCCACTGTGTGTTACATAAAGGTGTAATTATTATTGACCAGGAGGTTAATCTGGAGGTCTACCACATTGCAATGTCTGTATCCTGGGTTACTTCTAAAGCCTGGCTGATGCCATGTGTTAGAATTCCACAAACTCAAGCCATTGTTTCCCAGTGAGTCTGAACGCTGCCCCCTGCTGAGCTTAATACAGAGCTTCGGCCTGTTAGTGTAATTCACCAGCAAACAGCAGTGACAGTGGAAAGACCAGAGTTCTCCCATAATTCAAGATATAAACAGTTTATTCATCACACACACAGATCTACAAGTACAATGTGTCACGAAATGAAGCCCTGACACTGCAATTACTTCAATAGCTAAAAAGATGGAAAATATCAAACAGAAATGGGGAAATATATGTCTACATCTAATACATACTGCATAATAATTCAATAAACAGTAGACACACAGTAAACATATCTAATACACATTGTGCTGAGTCAGTAGAGTTGCAGGGTATGATATAGAACTATGTGATAAGTACATATGATGTACAGAAGATAGAAGGCAATTAAAGTTTATTTATATAGCACATTATTATACACAGAGGTCATTCAATGTGCTTTACAAAGAAAAATAGTGCATTATTACAGGAAATAAAAATATTAAAACAATCTTTAAACTGTATAGAAAATCGAGAAATGCATTTAAAAAGATATAGAATTATAATTAAAAGTTGTTGATAACCAGTAAGGATTGTGCTAGTGTTGGGGCCCATTTTGTTCCTCTCGAGTCTTTTCCCATGAGAAAGGAATGTGCAGATTAATTTTAATCTAGAAATCCTGTAAAATGAAACAGGTGTGGGAATAGGGTGTGATAGGCAGTTCAGGACCCTCACAGAGTTACAGTACACTGGTGCGGTGAAGTGTATAGTCCAGGTGAGTCCTACTGAATGTCCGGCCTGTCCAGATTTAGGAGCCTCATGGCCTGGGAATGAGTAAAGTTTAATTGTAAAGCACATACTTTTCCCAAAGTGTTGTTCAAGGTAATATACACATTTTAAAACTCGACAATGTAAATAACACCTTACAATGTAAATGCAAAAAAAAGAAACAGGGATCTCTGACATTGTGCGTCACAATATCTCAAAGGCTTTGGAATAAAATAAGCTGAAAGTAGGCTCAACATCAGGAGGTAAAATTATCCAGAATCATGGAAAATAGACAGCGAAAGTGTGATCAACTATATATATTGCAAGGGTGTAGGAGGGAACACCAGAAGAAGGGGGGTAACAAACATAAGGAGGTGTCAGGCCATTTCAATTCAGAAAATAAGAATTTTCATACAATAGACAATCTTCTGGAGTCAGTGAAGTGAAGCCAATGCTGGAGTAACATTCTCATCTTCTAGTATGTTTAAAAACATACTTTTACTCTCTGGCTTATAACTCTATGTGAGAATTATGAGTATGAACACGCTATTTATGTAACTTCTACTGCCCATTGTTAAACCTCTATGTGCCCCGATGTGTTTTATTAAAATGTATCTCATAAGTTTGTGTTTTCCTTATGTGTATTTGTTCTCCTAGTCTGTGTTAGTTGACTAGGGTTTTCATTGTACAGCACTGGTCGGCTTCATTGTTTTTAAAGCATTTACATTTACATTTACAGCATTTGGCAGACGCTCTTATCCAGAGTGACGTACATGGTGAGCGGTTGGGGGTTAGGTGCCTTAGTCAAGGGCACTTCAGCCTGCTGCCTGGTTTCGAGAATCGAACCTGGGACCCTTCGGTCACAAACCCACTTCTCTAACATTGGGCTATGGCTGCCCCTAGCGTTTTATAAATAAAATGGTATGGTATGATACCAGGTGCTTTTGTTCTGTGAGGATGATTTACACACAGCAAGTTAAAGAGCGTTACAATACTCAAGGTGAGGTAATGTGAAAGTGTGGAGAACTCTCTCTACACTGATAAAAGTCAAATTTAATCTTTGAGACTAGATGAAGAAGAGAAAACAGAAATCTGAGACCAGAGTCAAACAGTTTTTCCAAATTCTTTACACATGGTACCTGATGCTAATGGGCCTACTTTACCTGAAGAAAGGTAGAAGATAAAGGTCCAAATAAACATGCAAAGGGCCCTGGACTTACGTTCCGCTCCTCCGAGTGTGAAGTATGTCGAGACCGGATACTATAAACTCTATAAAGCTGCTTTGTGACAACGTCAGTTGTAAAAAGCGCTGTATAAATAAAATTGACTTCAGTTGACTTGACTTGAAACCTGCTTAAATAAGCACCTACGTGTGTAATGCCCTGGGGCAATTCCTCTGTCAGTCCACCAGAGGGAGACACTCACCACCTGAAACTCTGTTTTCCCTTTTCTTACCATTTTATTCCATCTACTTTCACTTTCACTTTTACACTGTAATTTGTTTTTAAAGGAGCCAGTTGGTTTGGAGGGGGGGGGGCAGCAACGTAATCCACAAAACTCCATATGTTGGGTATGACCTCCTGTATTCTGGTTTAGCCTGATGATAAATGCTTCTCTAGTTTCTGTCTGTTCTGTTCATGAGGCTACAGAACCATTTTCCTACCTTGCGGAACAGCCAGGTACTGCGTTTGGAAAAGTCCTTGATGATGTTGGTTGCGCAGCGTCTGATGTAAACCTCTGTCCTGACACAGGAACAATTGTGGGGCTGGTGGAAGCAGTTCAGGCTGAGGAGCACAGGACCCTGGTGTATTCAGTGCTTGAGGATGATGGGGATGGCCTTTTCCTTCTCAACCCACATTCCGGAGAGTTCCTTTTGTCCCGCGCCCTGGATTTCGAGGCCGAGCGATTCTACATCCTCACAGCTGCGGTTCAGTTTGGAGACAGTCAGCTCGCCAGGGTCCGGGTGTACTTCAATGTCGCTGATGTCAATGACAACCCCCCGGTCTTCAGACTGAACGAATTCTCCACCTCCTTGCCTGAAGATGCTCCTGCTGGCTGGTGTTTCTTCAGCCTGAACATCTCGGATGCTGATGATGGTAAGTACAGAGGGTTGGGCACTCGGTTCTTCCTGTATTTTCTGCATCTTTACTGTTTTGTTAGTATGTTTAATGAGAATTTTACCCTCACACTCTGGGATAGGAGAAGCTCTCTGGGCTGTCAGGAATAAAAGCACATATAGGGCTGGAATAGCAGTCTCATTAAGTCTTGCGTCACACGTCCTTTGTAACCCCCCCAGAAAAGATGAATAGGGAGGTCGTCTCAGGGGGAACTGCTGCCACTGCTCATAATGGAAGGGCCTCTTGTGTTGTCTCTGGGGCAGGAGGGTGGTGGTGGTGGTGGTGGTGGTTCGGCGGTTGTAAACTCAGGATCGTTTTTGGATGGACAGATCAAGGGCTCATCTTGTGGAAATGCGCAAATGAGTTCAGTGGCTGGTGTGAAATGAGATTCGGAGGCTTTATTTCAGTTGGTCTGTTAAGGAACACAGGAGCGATCCCCAGAGAGCGTCCCTCAGCGTTCTGTCTGCCCTAATAAGCAGAAGATGATGGATCAGACAGGGTAATGCACAGATGGCACATGCATCTGTAACCAAACTGGAACTTTACATATTTGAATGTGTTTAATATTCTGAAAAATACTGATTTATTTTCGTACCATGTTACAGTAAGACTGCTCTTGAGGTTTAATGCCTTATTACGCATTAAATAACAGCTGTAAAACACTGGTGAGGCTGCTTTTTATTGTTCATATCCCGTACAATTAACAAGCTCCCTAAATATAAAACACTGAACAGTTTAAGTTGGGGTGTGTCCATAAGCCCTGCCCCCTCTCCACCCAAGTTGTCATTGTTTCCCTTCTTCTTAATTTTGAATGGAGAAGACCCATATTAATATGCAGCTCTACTATAAATTAACATTGGACTCTAGAAGAGTCAATCTAACTCGTCGGAAAACTGTTTCTTTATTATTATTATTCTGTCAACTTTAATGCGGCCCGAACCGTGAGGTGCACCCGGGCAACGTATATATCCATACATTCAGCTTGGTGTCGCAAGGTGTGGTATTACTTTTATAAGCATTTTGTGTTATTGTGGCAAAGCTATATGCCGCCAAACAGGGCCAATTTCCTATTGGAATGCATTGAAGGTGCAAAAACCTTAGATGTGCACAGATGTCCTAGGTTATTATGGGATGGCCCTTTGATATGAATAGGGCTGAAGGCAGATGTTTTTCAGACCATTTCCACATGCAGTTCACTTTATTAGGAATGCCTGCACATCTGTATTAGTATGTGAACCCCAGGGCTGGGAGTAAGTAAGTGAACCCCAGGGCTGGGAGTAAGTAAGAAGGCCTATCTCTAAATTTCTTCAGGATTTTTTTCTAGTATTTGTGTTATAACTCCTCATTAATGCCCATTAAGGCATTTAGATTTTGATCATTAACCCTTTACAAACTCTATATGAGCGTAGTCTGACTAAAGTAATATTTGATTTTCTTCCTCTTTTCAGGTCTGAATGGAGAGGTGGATGTTGCTGTAATATCAGGAGACACAGAGGACATATTTGATGTGCACCAACAGGGTCGGCTGTGTCTGAAGGGAGAACTGGATAGAGAGAGAAGTGCAATGTTCAGCCTCTTGGTTCAGGCCAATGATCGCTCTAGCCCTGACCACTCACGTCTCACCACCACCGTGCGTGTTTCCGTCCACGTTGAAGATGTTAATGACAACGCCCCACGTTTCATCTCGGACCAGACTGTCACCTGTCCAGAGGATGCCCTCGTTCAGGCTGTTGTCACGGCTGTAGAAGCGGTAGATGCTGATTCTGGATCTAATGGTGAAATAATTTACAGTTTGGAGGATTCAGGAGGGGGGTTGTTCAGGATCAATCGCACAACTGGGATCATGTACCTGCAGAAGACCCTGGACAGGGAGCGTGAAGACATAGTTGTGGTAATGGTGAATGCCAGAGATAGAGGGTCACCCCAGCTGTCCAGCTCCATTAACCTCACCGTGATGGTTGAGGACATCAATGATCATGATCCAATGTTCTTGCAGACCTCCTACAGTGTGGATGTTTATGAAGACACTCCCCCTGGGACAAGCCTGCTGAGAGTCCGAGCACATGATGGTGACATTGGGCCTAATGGAGAAGTGCGGTATCACATGTCTGAGAGGGGCTTCAGCATCGACTCTGTGCTGGGTGTGGTCTCAGTTGTAGATCAGCTGGACCGTGAGAAGAAGTCTTCCTACTCTCTCACTGTTGCAGCTGTGGACATGGGAGATGTTCCAAGATCAACCACAGTCACCATCAACGTGACACTGCTGGATGTAAACGACTGTGAGCCTGTCTTCTCTCAGGAACTGCTGACACTAAATGTGTTGGAAAATGGAGAGGAACCCTCTCAGAACATGTTTCAGGTAGGTTCCGTTATTTTCTTCAACATCACTCCTTTCAAAGTATTGTTTTTTCATGTACGAGGTCAGTGACCTTGCTAATGTACTGGTTGTCTCATGTAGAAACATGTCTTTTCCAGATATCGGCGACCGACGAGGACCTGGGGTTAAATGGGCTTTTAACGTACTTTATAGAGGACGGAAATTCAGACGGGTTCTTCCTATTACATCCCAATGGAACATTCTGGATTTCCCATAGTCTTGACAGGGAAACACAAAGTCAGCACATCATAAAGATTACTGCAGTTGACTCCGGTAATCAGCTCTGTTATTGTCTCTACATACAGAATATTTAAACTAACAACACAGAACTAACAACAAAAATAACCACCATCAGGTGTACTTTCATTCATTTGTTAATTTTTCAACCCAGGTAATTCTTGCTGTGAGGCGACAGTGATAACCACTGCACTACTGTGCCACCCCGTTTGGTTTATTTATATGCCATTTTTCACAATTTTCAATAACTGCAGATGTAGGCGAATCTGGAGTCCAGTTTTTGCTTCTTCGGGCTGTGGGGCCAGAAGTGCCAACAGACACAAGAGATCAATATTCACATGAATCCTTTCTGCCTAAACACCTCCCAGAACATCTCTCAGCCTGCCCAAGCTCTTCATAAAGGTGGAGCTGACTTGTGGGTGTGGTATATGACACAGTATGACTTACTAAACATCAAGGCTGCCTCATGAATACAGAATCCAGCATCAGTCCTTCTCCAGTGTGCTCCACCTTCATGAAGAGCTGGATGTTTATAGTTCACAGTAAGACATACTGTTTCCTAAACTACACCCACAAGTCTGCTCTACCTTCATGAAGAGCTGGATGTTTATAGTTCACAGTAAGCCATGCTGTATCCTAAACCATACCCACAAGTCTGCTCCACCTTCATGAAGAGCTGGATGTTTATAGCTCACAGTAAGTCATACTATGTCACAAACCACACCCACAAGTAACCTCTACCTTCATAAAGACCTGGATGTTAATACGTAGCTCACTGTCATGCTGTGCCCTAAGCCACACCCACAAATCTGCTTCACCTTTATGAAGAACTGGATGTTTATAGCTTATAGTAAGTCATGCTGTGTCCTAAACCACACCCACAAGTCAGCTCCACCTTCATGAAGATCTAGCTGCAGGCTGAGCAGATGTATTTGTGTGAGAGATCGACTGCCTCTGTCATAAATCATTTTTTCTCTGAACTTGAGATGAATTGGGGGTGTTATTTCTTGTGAATGAACTGCAGCTCTCTGCATTAAAGAGCTTCTTCTCTCTCAGCTCATGTGAGGAACTGAAATCATGTGCATCATGTTCACCATTGCTCTCCCTCCTCAGGTTTATCTCCACTGACAGGAACTGGAACTGTGCTGGTTATTGTTGATGATGTCAATGATAACCGGCCTGTGTTTGATGATGACGAATTCATCACATTGATATCAGAAGATGCTCCACCTGGCACCATCTTAGCAACACTCACTGCTTCTGATAAAGATGTTGGTATGAATGGGGATATAAGGTAACCTGGATATTTTGTTATTATTTTTAGTTTGATTTAAACTCTTATCTAAATTCTCAATTAAAAACTACTGCCTCACAGCTCTGCACTTTATGGCTGTTCTATGTTTTATTGTCATAACTGATTTCCTGATTTTTATGAAGGTATTCTTCACTAGAAGGAGGTGACTCACCATTCTCCATCAATGAAACAACGGGGGAGTTTTTCAGCACAGCCGCTTTGGACAGAGAGGCTGTGGCCTCTTATGAAGTTACTGTAGTCGCCCGTGATGGACATTCCAGACATTCCCTCTCAAGCTCAGCCACTGTTCTAGTGACAGTTGTGGATGTGAACGATCATTCTCCACAGTTTCTCTATGGACCATATGTGGCCAATGTCGCTGTGGAACTGACCGAAGGTAAGAGCTCAGTGTAATTTTGGGTAAAGTTGTTTATTTGAGCTGTGATGTGTTTACAGTTGACTCAGCTTCGCTTTCATAAACATATATCACTGTTACCATGTAATAACCTCAGACTATTATTATTTATTTATTTATGTATGTATGTATTTATTTATTTATTTATTATATCATTGTTATTAATATTATTTACAATTATTATTATTTTGTACAATACAATAATAATAATAATAATAATAATAATAATAATAATAGTAATAGTAATAATGATAATTAACAACAGTTATAACAACAATAATAACTTCAACAAGTATTATTATTATTATTATTATTATTATTATTATTATTATTATTATTATTAGTTTGTTTTTTGTCATTATTGTTATTATCATTATTAATTTTATTTTTGGGGGTAGGGGGACTGCATTGGTATCTGATATGTTTCATGTATATATCAAGCCCAACATTACCTAAACAGTCTGCTCTTCTGGAGAATAGTAATGTCCTTAGTCCGACACCAGCATGTTTTTATGTATTTATCTGTCAATGCTAAAATGATTCTCAAGCATCACTGTTCCTCCACTTTTTAAACACAGCAGCATGTGAACATACACATTAACACAGAAGACAATATCAGATATTCACCAATGAATATTTAACAAATATTTTCTCCATCAAAACTTTGTTGTGGCAGTGGTGACATACGTCCTGTGAGCATATTCTTTCTGTGGATATATTTATCATGTGTAATGTGGGACAGTGTTGACCTAGTGGTTAGGACCTTGCCCCTAGGGCAACATTAAAGAACCCTTGATCAAGGTTCCCTCCTGCCACACTGCTCCCCATGCAATGATAGCTGCACGAGGGATGCCTTAAATGCAGCAGACACATTTGATTGTGGTGCACATTGTGTGTGATTGAGTGTGTTTACAATGACGAATAGTCTACTTAATTTATTCTGTGCTTTATTGCATCGACACTATCCTGCAGGTTCGATTGTGTGTGCACTGACAGCCAAAGATGAAGATGAAGGGCAGAATGGGAAGCTGAGTTTTTCCCTTCATGGCCAGCATGCTCATTTACTTAAGGTCAGCTCTGACAGAGGAACCGTGTTCTTGACAGAAGCCCTCAGAAGAACCAGAGATATCACTGTCAGTGTTCATGTGCAGGATGGGGGAGCTGACCCCAGAATGGACTCCACCACACTGACCGTGAGATTTCAGAATGCTTCAGACTTCCCTCGTCTTGCAGTGCACGTTCTTAAGCGGCCCCTGCCAGAGGACACACCTGCTGGAACTCTGGTGGCAGCTGCTACTGCAGTGACACCCAGAAGTGGACCTGTATCTTTCTACCTGGCATCTGGGAACATTGGAGATGTGTTTGAGCTGGACCAGAGGACTGGTCATATGACGCTAGAAGGTTCCTTGGATTTTGAGACAACCTCCGAATATCATCTTTTATTTGAGGCTAGAGACTCGGGCGTTCCACCTTTTTCCACTTATGCTGAAATTCTTTTGAACATCAGTGATGTGAACGACTGTCCACCTGTATTCACGCAGAAGGAGTACAGATGTGAGGTGTCTGAGAATCTTCCTGCAACTTGGGTCTGTGATGTCTTAGCTACTGATGCTGACTCCCAGGCGTACGGACAGGTGGAGTATATCATTGTGTCTGGTAATGTGGACGGCGCATTTCTAATAGACGAAGCTCATGGAGCTCTCACAACAGCCATGAGCTTAGACAGAGAAGACATCCCAGATTACACTCTTATCATTAAAGCTTTAGATAAAGATGACAGCAGTCACACATCCTTTACAGTAGTCAACGTGGTTGTGTCTGACACAAATGACCATGCGCCTCGTTTCCGTCAGATTTACTTCGCTGAGATCCCAGAGGACGCACCAGTTGGCTCCTCAGTCATTCAGATAATTGCCACAGATGAGGACATTGGGGTTAATTCCATCATTTCATATCGCCTTTATGACGCAGGTGAGCAGATACCCTTCAGTATTGATAAAAACAGTGGGACTATAGTGGTGGTGGGCCCTTTGGACCGAGAACATCAGGGGGTTTATATTGTGAGGGTAATTGCCAATGATTCTGCTTGGAGTATCAGCACAGACATGACCATAACCATCACAGATATCAACGATAATCAGCCAGTCTTCTCTCAGTCCAGGTACATCGTCACCATCCCTGAGACAAAAGCCCCAGAATTTTTCCTCTTGCAGGTTAGTGCCATGGACAGGGACATTGGACAAAATGCTCAGATCCTCTTCTTCATAGATCCACCAAGCGATGAGCTCTTCATAAATGCCTCCACTGGAGACATTTTAACAAAGCAACCCATCACTCTTACGGAATCTGAATCTCAGAGCTTCACTATTACGGTCGTGGCTGTTGATTGTGGCATAGTCCCTTTGAATAATTCAGTCACTGTCACATTGACTTTTGTTCTGTACAATTATTTTCCACCATCTTTTTTACCTTTCACCCCACATCTAGCAGTCCCCTTCAGCTTACCAGAGGGAACAGAAGTGCTCCAGGTATCGGCAGTAGATCCAGACTTTCCAGAAAAGAACAGCAGTGTTGAGTACATCATCAGTGGAGGAAATGCTTCACGATACTTTGGGATAGATCTCCTCAGTGGGAGGGTACAGCTGAACAGAACGTTAAGGCAAAGCTTCGGTACATACTTAACTCTCGTGGTTACCGCAAAAGATAAAGGTTTACCTCCGCTCTCAGCCCAAACTGACATCAGATTTGAGGTGACTCCAGAAAATGTGTTCACCCCGCATTTTGTAGACAACCATGTTGCTTTTTCAGTCCCTGAAGACCTGCCTTTGGACTCAGTAATCGGGAAAGTTCAGGCCAAAGATGAAGACGATGGTGTGAACGGATTACTTTCTTACTCTATTGAAAATGAGGATGAGGATGGCTTGTTTTCTGTGGGGCTTCGCTCAGGACTAATCAAGCTTGTTAAACCCATTGACTTTGAGAAGATGGCGACCCATCGCCTTATTATCACCGCTGAGGACGGAGGCTGGTTCTCTAAGACAGGGACAATTCACATCACAATAAACGTTACAGACATAAATGACAATCCTCCAGTCTTCACCTCCTCCAAATACACATCCTCTATCTCCGAAAACTCTGCAGTCGGATCATCAGTCATTCAGGTGAGCGCTACAGATGAAGACTCTGGAAGTCATGCTCAGATAACGTATTCACTGCTGTCAGGACACACAGAATTCTTCACCCTGGATCCCAGCAATGGCTCTCTCACCACACTGGAGATGTTTGATTTTGAGCAGCAGCAGATCTTCGAGCTTACAGTCAAGGCCTCCAACACAAAGGATCACAGTTTGTACGATATAGCACACATCCACATACGGGTGGTCGATGTCAATGAGTACATCCCTACCTTTCAGAAACATCTTTACAACTTCTCTGTGCCTGAGACTGTGCCTCTGCTAACAGAGGTTGGACATGTATGGGCCATAGACTACGATCTCGGGATAAATGGTGAAGTTATTTATTTACTTTTTGGCCCGAGTAAAAAATCAGGCTTTATAGTGGATGAGAGCAGTGGCAAACTCTACAACTCCAAGGACCTGAAGAACAGGGGACAAAATCATGCTGTCCTACGCATACTTGCCAAGAACAGAGGAACCATTACTGGCTTCAACACCGACGAAGCTCTCGTCCACATACACGTGGTGGATGAAAATGACCCTCCAGAATTTGAATCTCCGCTCTACACAGTAAGCGTACGTGAAGACATGTCGGTTGGGACGTCTATATTCAAAGTAAGTGCTTTGGACCAGGACGTGGTGCTCAAATGGAGCAGGTTCTCCTATGGCATAGAGAGTGGAAATCATAACAGCTCTTTCAGTGTCGACCCAGTGAATGGAATTATAACAGTTGATGGTCATCTGGACAGAGAGCTGTGGCCTCTGTATAACCTCACAGTAGTGGCTGTTGATGAGGGTTCACCCCCAGTAACAGGTAGCACAATTGTGATTGTTACCATCACTGATGTCAATGATAATGCCCCTAGACTCACGTCGGCAGAGGGCTCTGTGAGAGAAAACCAGCCACATGGAACCTTAGTAGCCACCCTGACAGCCACAGACGATGACCTCCCTCCAAATCAAGGCCCGTTCACCTACTGGCTGATGAGACCCGCCACAGGAAACAGTTTTACACTCACATCCAATGGAGTTCTGTTTACCTCAAGACCACTCGACCGTGAACAGAATCCTCTCTTCCACTTCCACGTGGTGGTCCAGGATGCGGGTTCCCCGCCAATGTCCTCCACCACTGTGTTCCATGTTAAAGTTCTGGATGAAAATGACAATCCTCCAGTACAGAGAAATATCAACATTTTGGTGAAGTATTATGGCAATTCCTTCCCAGGAGGACTAATTGGTAACGTGGGCCCAGACGATCTGGATGAATCAGATGTGTTCAACTGCAGTCTGAGGAGTGGGCCTATGAGAATGTTCAGCTTTCCCTTTGGGAAGTGTGACTTGTGGTCTTCTCCGTTTCAAGGAGAGGCGACCTACAACATCACTGTGGAAGCAAGTGACCAATTCCACCCTTCGGTGAACAACAGCATTTATGTCAGTTACAAAGGCTTTACTAATCTGTCTCTGGACAGCTGCGTCCTCTTCTACGTGTCGCTGACCACTCTTGAGGACTTTTTGTCGCTGAAGTATCTGAGGTTTGTCAAAGCTCTGGATAGCCTCTTCAATCTGCAGGCGTCTAAAACTCATGTGTTCGGGATGAAATTACAAGGAGAGAACATGCTTCTTCTGGCGGCAGTGAAAAGCTATAACGGTCTGTATCTGACCGGAGAAGTGGCGAGTGGTATCTCCAGTATGCACAAGAAGCTGCTTGAGGCACAGAGCAACGTGACCATCTCTCAAATCACCAGTGACCCTTGTTCGCTCCAGCCATGTCAAAATGGAGCCACCTGCAATAAAAACATCCACATCAGTCAGGACATCGCCGTCTTAGAGAGTTCCCGTCTCATATTTGTATCTCCTCATTATGCAGAGGTTTTCAACTGCTCCTGCCCCGGTGGGATCACTGGAGCTAGGTGTGAGTCTGACATAGATGAATGTATGGAGAACCCATGTGAGAACGGGGGGAGCTGTTTTAACAACCTTGGAGGGTTTCTCTGCCACTGCACAGAGGGCTTCTCCGGACTGCACTGTTCCATCGTTGATAACGAATGTCAGACGGTGATCTGTTCAAATGGTGGGACATGCTGGAACATACAGGGAGGCTTCTTCTGTGAATGCAGACCTGGATATGAAGGTAATCAGTGGTCTTTTCTCTGTCTGATTTGTACGAGATGCTTTTTCTGCTTTAAATACTCAAAGATGCTGGAGCTTGATGGTGCTCTGTATTTTCCTACAGGACGATTCTGTGACTTTCTCACGGACCACTGTGCTTCATCGCCCTGCCTGCTTGGAAACTGCTCAAACTCTTTAACTGGATACACATGTCATTGTCCATTTGGTAAGATGTATGGTTCCTGTATATGCTACTCACTTTGAAACAAAGTTGTTTAAGGTTTCTTTTGTTTAGACCACTAGTGGAATTATTATTAGAATAATAATTAGATATAATATTAGAATATTTGAAGCTTCAGCATATAACGTAGTTGCCTGTTTATGTGCTGAATTGACCATATTATAAAAGCAAAACCAATCAAACCAACATGGCGGTTAAAACCTGACTTTAGAACCAAAGTGGCATGTATCGCTTGTGCCATGGTTGTCTAATATTGTGTGGGGCCCGTGCAAAGTATTTTTACGTTTCCCCTTGTCACATGTCAGGTCACCTGTCTCGTTCCCCATTTTTTAGTCAGCTGTATCTTTCTCCACCCTGTTACAGTTGTTGTGTATTATGTTTTGTGTATTTAAACCCTGTGTTGGATTTAATCTGAGTTGGTTCTTGTTTGGATATTTGGTTCATGTTTAGATGTTCAGGTTCTTGTTTGTGTCTTTCGTTTAATATTTAATTCTGTTATCGTGAATAAATGTTTTAGCACTTAACCCTCACCCAGTGTTTAGCGCTGTTGTCTAACAGAAAGAAGGTCCTGGGTTCGATCCCTGGGTCGACCACGGGTGCCTTTCTCCCTATGTTTGCGTGGGTTTGCTCCAGGTTCTCCAGTTTCCTCCCATTTAAGATTAGGTTGTTTGGCTGCTCTACATTGCCCATAAAGTACATAGGTAATGGTGTGCATGTGAATGGTTGTCTGTGTCTGTGTTGCCCTGAGATGGGTTGGCCTTTGTCCGGGGTATGAAGTCAGTTGAGATTGGCTCCAGCTTCCCTGTGACCTGAAATGGATAAAGCAGTTTGGAAAATGAATGAATGAACAGGTCTTTATAGTTGAAGAATCGCCTTCAGCCCTATTCGTAGTTAATTTAAACATCCACCAACTTGTTTAAATTATAATATTATATAATATAGCATCATCCATTATTTTGTACATGTATATAAAACACAATTGGTTTGATACTGCTGGAAACAGTGAATCCAAACTTTTGTCCTAGTGTGAGTATCATTGATTATTTACAGGACTGTTTGTTTTAGACGCTAATGGTCCACCTGTTCATCCTCAGGTGTGAATGGAGTGAACTGTGAGGAGAATAGTTATGGCTTTGAAGAGTTGTCCTACATGGAGTTTCCACCTCTAGATCCCAGATACAACTTCATCTATCTGGAGTTTGCAACTGTTAAACAGAACTCTCTGCTGCTGTACAACCCTGGAGATCCGTCAGGTTCAGAATTCCTAGCTCTGGAGATTATCGTTGGAAGGCTATGCCTCTCCTATGATCTTGGCTCAGGGGTTGTGAGGCTGGAGATTGGAAAACCAGTGGCTGACGGGAGCTTCCACAATACCACTGTTAGGAGAACTGGGAATGTAGGTCATTTGCCAAAATTCCTTAAATTCACTAACTTTTTATTACCGTATTTCCCCAACATTAGGCCGCCCCACATTATAGGCTGCCCGATTCTACAGTATAAGCCACAGAAAATGCTCATTCATGTTTTCTAAACTTTATGATTAGCCGCCCAAGATATTAGTCGCAGTGTTACTGAATTTACCAATCTGAAGTAACTGAAGCATCTAACTTGGCCCCTGGAGCCTTAGCAGCTTTATATAAGTAGTGACATTATACTGTAATTGAGTGTGAACAATTACAATGATAAAATTTGGAACTTACCAATATCGTGCCAGAGTGCAAGAACTAAGCTGCAGAATCTGAGCTTGATATTGGTCGATATAAGCAGAGGTGTCAAAAGTAATCACATTCATTACTCAAGTAGAAGTATAGATACTAGGGTTTAAAAATACTTCTGTAGAA
>JBBIGC010000001.1:16917858-16932208 GCA_037576955.1 Lepidarchus adonis
AGAAAGAGAGAGGAAGAGAGAGGGGGCGAGAGAGAGAGGAAAGTAGAAAGAAAAAGGGGTAGGAAGAGAAAGAGAAAGATGTGGAAAAGGAAAATGAGGGGGGGGCGATAGAAAGAGAGAGGAAGGAAGAGAAAGATACAAAGAGAGAAAGATGGGGCAGAGAGAGTGAGAGAGAGAGAGAGAGAGAGAGAGAGAGAGAGAGGGAGAGAGAGAAAGAGAGAAAAGAGAGGGGGAAAGAGAGAACAGAAGAGAGAGAAAAGGGAGAGAATAGAGAGAGAGAGAGAGGTAGAGAGAAAATAGATAGAGTGTTTGTGTACGTAAGGTGTGTGTATGTGAAGTGTGTATGTGTGTATGTGATGTGTGTATATGTGAGGTGTGTGTATAAATGAGTCAGAAAGATAGACGAAAAGTCATAAAAAGAGTTAGAGAGAACGTGCAAGAGAGAGAGGATGATAGAAAGAGAGAGTGAAAGAGAGGAGGAATAAGAGAAAGAGAAGTGGGGAAGTAAACAAAGAGAGAAAGAGATACAAAAAGTGAGAGAAAGATGGGGCAGAGAGAGAAAGAGACAGAGCAAAAGGAAGGGAGATGATAGAAAGAGAGAGGGGAAGAAGAGAAAGTGAGGTGGGGAAGGAAACAGAGAGAGAGAAAGAAAGAGCTGGGAGAAGTAATAGTTATAAAGATGAAAAGTCAGAAAAAGAGAACGAGGGAGAAAGTAAGACAGAGAGAGTGGGCAGAGAGAAAGGGAGAAAGAAAGGGGAACAGAGAGAGATAGAGAGGTAGAAACACAGAGAGAGAGAGAGAGAGAGAGAGAGAGAGAGAGAGAGAGAGAGAGAGAGAGAGAGAGAGAGAGAGAGAGAGAGAATGGTCAGAATGTGGAATGGTCAGAAGATGGCAATTTGAGGGGGAGAAGGTGTAGAAAGAAAGAAAGAAAGAAAGAAAGAAAGAGAAAGAAAGAAAGAAAGAAAGAAAGAAAGAAAGAAAGAAGTAATAGTCATGGGGAGCAAAAGTCAGAAGAAAATGAGAGAGAGACAGAAGCAAGTAGAAGATAGAAACAGACAAAAAGAGAAAGGTATATAGAGAGAAGGAGAGAGGGAAAGAGGTAGCACGAGTGAGAGAGGGCAGTTAGGACAAAGAAAGAAGAGAAGGAGAAGATGAGAAAGATGGAGGGAGAAAGCAAAGAGGTTAAGAAACGGGGAAAACAACAGAGAAGGAAAATGACAGCTGCTGAGGGGAGGAGAGGTGGCAGATGGGTGAGGAGCATGAGATGATGGAGAGAAGAGAGAAGGAGAGAGAGCGAAAGAGAGAGAGACAGAGATGGATTCGAAAGTGACAGCCATATTAGGATTCAGACAGGCAGTTCGTTTTGAGGGCTATGCCAGCGCTGCTGGAAGTAGAACAAGCGACAGTCTAGGGCGAGCTGTCTGACAGCGTAACGGTGAAAAAGTGACACCGAATGAGCTCCCCCGTTCCTTACCTTTCAGACTCCGCCCTCTTTTCCGCCTGACGAATAGAAAGAAGCCCAGAGCGTTGAGCAGCAGCAGGAGTCCTCCCACCAGGACGGCTATGGCATAGACTGGCACAGCGGAGCCTGTAGAAATGCCCCACATTAATGTGAGACTGGAACACCACCACCGACATACGCCCGTGTGACGGAGTCATGAAAAGTGCATTTGCATTCGTTTATGCCACATGTCAGTGAACTTCAAAGTGAGGCATCAAAGTGCAGCGTTTGAGCAAAGCAAGAAGCTCCAGCAGGACCTGTCATGTATGAGTGATGGTTAAAACCAGAGGAAATGAGCTAAAACACACATGCAAGGAAGGAATCGGTCAATGGTGGGCTGTGGTCAGAACGTTCGTTCACACTGAAGGTCTCAGACGAAACAGCTCTAGGGAGTTTTTGAGAAGGGAGTTCTCTGAGAACACCACACCTTCAAGGGTTGACAGCACCCGTAGGGTCGCTGGCTGTTGGATGGCTGGTATAACGGCCGCATTCGAAAACAGGGAGGTTTGATTGAATGACTGGATCTAAAACGTGTGGTGTTTGCTAACAGCCAAGACTTCACTGTGACTCCACTATTTCTCTGTTGATCCCCAGGTCGTCCACAAGTACCTTTCTTTGTTGCAAGCTCTCCCGTGTTTGTTCTCTGGTTTCCTTGTGGTTTAGATTGACTTGCTCTAAATTTCCTATAGGTGTGAGCGTGAATGAATGGTCTTTGTGTTGCAGCCATAGCCCAATGGTTAGAGCAGTGGGATTGTGACTGAAGGGTTGCAGGTTCGATTCTTGGAACCGGACAGCAGGCTGAAGTACCCTTGAGCAAGGCACCTAACCCCCTACCGCTCACCATGTACGTCGCTCTGGATAAGTGCGTCTGACAAATGCTGTAAATGTAAAATGTAATTGCCCTGTGATGGGTTGGCCTCCTGTCCCTGCTTGAGCCCACAGTCAGCTGGAATAGGCTCCAGCTTCCCCGTGACCCAAAATGGTGACTAAGAACGAATGAATTTGATTTTCTTCTAAATATTTTATAGCCAAATTGAGTTGTTTTCCGGTTTGGACGGATTCGCTAGACGAACGTCTTTGCTAAACATGGCAGTTGGCGTTTATGTAGTTGTCAAACTTGACGTTGCATTTTGTCCCGTGTTTGTTTCCTTCCTAGTGTTCTGTCGGTTTAATCATTAAATCAAGATTGATTACGAAGTACAATGGTGGGAAAACACTGCAGCTCCCAGCACCTACGTATCCGCAGGACTCCACCTTGTAAAGACAGAATTCCGCTGCCCATCCGTCGCTGATGCCTAGCGGGCCTTCAGAAGCCTCCACCACTTCTGCCCAGGATTGCCTGCGATTACATCAGGGTTGACATCCCGTCCCAGCTGCATTATAGCTGGTAGCTATATTATAGTGCATACGAAAAGCCCTGCAAATTAGCCTTATGAGGGGAGATATTGATCTGGAATGTGAAATGACAGAGGCGCTCTGAGCGTGATGAATAGCAGCAGTGGAAAGCCATCTGCGAGCAGGCTGACGGAGCAGGCAGAAACGCAAGCGCAGCACCTTTTCCGGAGTCCGGCACGTCTGGCTGAGGCTCACCGGGAACAGGCTCACGATCTGCACAAGGTGGGGGGATGGGGTGGGAGGGTGTAGAGTAAAATCAGACACACGATACACAGTCACCACACACTACCAGGTAAATGAGGTTTACGACTAGTTTGTTAATGTCGTTAATACGTTTCGAATAATGAGTCTGTCGAGTGTGGGGGTCCACAAGCCGCACCCCAGCTCCACCCAAGTCAATACCGTCACCCCACAACAGCAACTTAGAAATTAACTATTTATAAGCTCTTACAAAGAATTTATTTCTCTTAATAAGAGTAGTCGTAACCTGGTACAACACTTGGGATTAAAATGTTTCTTTAAATTTTATGTCCATAACTAATAGCTACAGAAACTGGTTTCTCAAAGAGTGGTTGTCAATTAATTTCTGGTAGTTATAATAAAAGGTTGAATATTAGTTTTATTGGTTCAATATCCAAATAAACGGTATGTGTTATGCCAGGCAAGATTTAAGCTAGTAATATGATCATAGAAATATGTTTTCTTTTAAATAAAGGAAATACAGTAACTATTTACATCCAATACTGTACAAAGGAAATTTATGCAAATAGTTTTATCACATTCATTTGAGCAGTGTGTCCTAGTAATAGTAAAAAAAAAATTAATAATAAAAAAGGACATTTTAAAATGAAAACAGATGCATCATGAAGCAAAAAATACAACAAAGACCCAAGACTGTTGAACAACTACAATCCTATATCAGACAACATTCCTCTCACAAAAGCCCACAGCTTGTCTCCTCGGTTCCCAAATGTTTACAGATTGCTGTTAAAAGAAGAGATGTTACACAGTGGTAAACATGGCCACACCCCAATTTTTTGAGACTTGAGACGTCAAATTCAAAATGACCATTTACTTAGTTTAAACATTTGATATGATTTTTATGCTTTATTGTGAATTTTAAAACATATTTTATACGATTCACAAATCATTGCATTCTGTTGCTTAAATTTAAGTGTCCCAATGTTTTTGGGGTTGTAAATAAGCTAAAGAATCAACCATTGCAAGAAAACAAAGTAAAGCTACTATTAACAGTGTAAAACCCAAATGTACAAAAAAGACATTTTATTTTAAAATTCTCAGATGTCATTGTAGAGTTTTGAGTTTATATACAGTCAACCCTGTTAGCTCACCCCCGTTATCTCGCCAAACTCACCTCTCACCATGAAAGGGCAGATTTCCTTTGGTGTTTTTTACCTCGTTAAGCCGCCAACCTCTCCCCTCGCTCTCGGTACAAAGTCTCCAGTGTGTGCATTTCTCCATGTATAGCTCGCCATACTTGGGTCCATGTTAGTGCTGTAGCGTAGAACGCGGTCAGTTGTGCTAATTCTATAGTTCAGCTGCTGTTGGTGGGTGGGTTACATTAACGTACGATGGACCAATTGCTGATGCAGCCTTTGTCTGGTTGGTATCTGGACCAATCAACACAGGAAACCTCGTTGTGGCTGGTTCGTTGGTCCGTCTCTGCTAGTATACCCGGTTGCATGTTACATTATAATTTCGGCCTGACGACTATTACAGTATTAGTGGTAGCTTCCATTCTGAGTTTGCAGAGACGAAATGTCTGGTAAACGAAAGTTGCATTCTCTGACTGGTGAGCAAAAAAAAAAAAAGTCACTAATTTGTTTCGATACAGTTAAAACTAACAGGGTTTAACTGTAGTGTGTTTTAGTTTGTTTTTAGGAAAGTGTAACATTGGGCCTTGTTGGGAGCAGAATGACTGTATTTGTGCTCATTGTGTCTAAATAAGTGTTGAATTGCAGGTTTGAACACTTATCACTTGCATTTAGCTAAATATTATGATCAATAATTGCATTTTTATTCATCATAATTTTTTCAATAATGACAAAAAAACAGAATAAAATTCCATTTAGAAAGAAAATCCACTTGATAAACTGTCATAGTACAGTGATTAACAGTGTTCGTACATGATTGTAAACATTAATTTAAAACGTTAATTAAACACCTTAAATAGCATCAAATATAACTACACGTAATAAAATGTGTCACATAGATTTTCCAGCTAAAGCATCTGACATCACAAAGCAAAGTGACATTTGAACTGCGAGGACCATTGACCCCAGAGTTGCTTTAAGGGTTTTTTTGTTTTTGCTTTGTTTTTATTTAATAAGCAAAGCAACACATCATAACTTAGCGCTGTGCTGCAGAAGTTTGCGTGCTACAGTGATGTGAGAGTGGGTGGAGATGCTAATGATGTGGTTAAACGTGACAAATCCGGCACAATGTAGCATGATCGCTGTGATCTGAGTGTTGTTTTCCACCTCACACACAATCAGTCGGGTTCCGCTTGCCGTCTGCTTTCAGGCCGAACCTCCAGCCCAAGCACAAGGCCTCTGTCCCTCATCTGCACTGTCTTTGCTGTAAGTGCATTAAATCTGTGAATTAGAACATCTGGAGCTGCTAGTGTGCTTCCTGTTTGTGGCATTGCACATTTCCCCACCCCAGAAACCGCTTTCAAAACACAGCACCCATCCCGCCACCACTTTCACTTTTTCAGGAGCTACACTGGCCTTTAAATTCTCCTCTACACACAACTTCTCACACTCCTTCATTCTCCGAGCTGCACAGACACATCAGAACTGCGGAGACTCTCTCCACCTTCCAGAAACACCTCAAGACTGAACTATTCCGTGACTACCTCAGCATCTAAAACACTTGTATATATGAGTAGTGTAGCACCCACCGTCTGTTTTAGAATTAATCATGATCACTTAATGATAATGTAGAAATGTGTTTCTCTTTCAGGTAGTAACGTTGTAGCACTTATATGCACTGTTGTAGCACTTACACTGTTTTCTGTAACTAAGAAGATTAAGATGAACTCCCTGTAACTCGCACATCAGTATGGTCTGAATTTATGCTGATTGTTCCTGTATCTGGAAGTCGCTTTGGACAAAAGCGTCAGCCAAATGAATAAATATAATATGGCCACTGGCGGAATGCGCTGGAGGTTTCACATGTTGGGAAGTTGCACTCCAAGAGTATTGGACCATTTCTGTGGTAAACATCTGCTAGAGTTTTCTAATGACCCCCCTGAGTAAATAAATCAAAACATACATAACTAAAACATAATAGCTTTAAATAAATTACATTAATAAATAAGATATAATGTTTTGTTTCTGATAGGGTTAGATATGCAAACATTTTAATACTTAAAACACTTTGAAATACTTTAATAAATAAATAAATTGAGATACAATTTTTTGTTTCTGATAAGATTAAATTTGTGCTATACTTTTCATTTTGCTTTACAACATAAATAAATGAATGAATAAATAAATATTGGTATAAACTTAACTCATCTGTTCTTTTAATGTTGTTAAATGTTGTGTATATGTATATATATATATATAAATTGTCTCCGTTTTTTCTGTGATGGCATTGTCTTACACAGAACTGTGTTTAATATTATTATGCTTATTTATTAGTAAATGGAGCTGCTCAATTGTCATATCTGGTGGGTGGAACTGTAGACTAAATTGGGGCAAATAATGAACGAAAAAAAAAAGAAAAAATAATACACTTTCTAACTGCAAGAATTTCGCATGTTACATAAACCGAAAAAGTTAATTGAAAATGAAATGTCAATTATTTTATTGAGCATAAAAGTCAAACATTTACAGCATTATGATTTCTTGCAATAAGTAAATATGTAATACTTCAGACTATGTCCCGTCTCATTCTTTAGTTAAATGAGTAAACAAAGTTTAACACACACAATATTTCTCTCATTGAAATGTGCTAGTGAGACCACCGATGAGCTAAAATAGTCTGACCAATCACAGATGAGTGATGATGGCAAGCTCTGGGACGTGTAAGACAGTCGGTTCTCATGATCAACATGTTGGGCGTGGGAGAAATGGGAAGGTGTACAAACCTGAGAGACTCAACCAAGGTCTAGATCACTACAGCCAGACGACTGAGTTGGAACATCTCAAGGCTTATGAGGTGCTACCAATAATTGACTGTGCATTGGCAGGCCCATGGATTCACAAGGGCAACAAAGACTATTCCATATGCTCCATGCCAACAGAAGATCAACCATGGCAAAAGTCATCAAAATGTTTAATTGTGGTTGAGGAAAATGATGAAGAATGTCATAGCCTCCAGATTCTACAGATCTCTATCTGTGGAAAATGCTAAGATCTGTTGCTAACAGCTTGGGGCCAGATACAACGGGAACTCTGCAAAGTCCATGTCTCGGAGGGAAAAAGCTGTTTCGCTGGTATGTAGAGGACAGGCAGCTTGTTAGGCAGGTGGTCAGAATGTTTTGGCTCATTTAAGCTGGAAATGTAACATTTTTGGATGAGTTTTATAATAATTAACAACATATTATGGCTTAGTTCAAGAAAACTCAAGATTCTTTGCTTTATAATGAGTGGTTACATCTGATGATTTTTGCTAATTCTGTTTTTAGGGTGATTTTCCCAAATATATCTATTTCTTTTTGCATTATAAGACTTATTTTAAAGCATTTTATGCAGTGAAATGATCTTTTTGTGCTTTTCTAAGTGCTAAAACCCTGAGTAGAAATGAGAATATTGGTGTATAAAACTGTAGTTGACATATTATGCCTGCAATAAACTATAGAAATGATCAAGATGGGACAAGCATTTCTCTCTGGCAGCCATTTATTTTTTATTTATTTGGCAGTAGGAGAGTTGCGTGCTCTAGGCAATGCTTATGCAGCATTTATTCCATTTCACCGCAACAAAACTGCTCACTCTGCACCCACTTCAGTGGATGATTGGCCACCCAGCGATTGCTTCGCCCACCAAATGTGGCACTCTTGCACTGGATGCTGGCAACCTGTGTTTGCTTCCCCCTGACACAACATTCAGAAACCAATGTTCACATTGTTTATATAAGAGACACTCAATGGCGCTTTATTAGAAACCTCTTCTTTGGTCCATTCATTACTGTCCAATGTTTCCGCCTCCATCTTTACCAAAATGGGCAATTGTACCAACCAAGTGAAGGGGTTACACTCTAGTACAGTAAGAATGATCCACTGCTCAAAAATCCCAATGACATTGATGAACCATTTACTCTGGTTCTTCTGGACTGTTTCTTTTCTAACTGCTTGCGTTATAGCTGCTTAATCCACCTTTTTTTAATCTACCTTTTTTGCATATGTGTGATAACAAACTTTAAGTTTTAGTTATTAAGTTTAAGGTTTTAAGTTTTAAGTTTAGTGTTAAGTTTTTAGCTTAATAATCATTAATCATAGCTTATTCTTGCACAGTCTGGAGTGAATCAGGATGCCTTTCAGTGCTTGTTGTACGTGTATAACTAGACATGTGATGAATAAACATCTTGAATCTTGAATTAATCTCTTGAATCTTGGACAATGAGCACCACACCAGCAGGGTGGGTTTCTAATAAAGTGGCCAGCTGGGTAAATGTGAACGGCAGGTTATGTGGCACTGCATTTAACCCACCCATGAACACACACGCCAGGAGCAGGGGGTTGGTGTCTTGCACTTCAGTCGTGTATGTGGGATGTGGAACGCACTCACCCTGCTTCTCCTGGGGACTGAACCATCAATAGTAGCCTAGTGGTTAGGACCTTGCCACTGTGGTTGGACAGTCCCAGTCCAGGCAACAACCTGTTACACTGCTCCTCATGCGCTGTTGATAGCTGCTTGCTGCTCTGTTTGTGGATGGGTTAAATGCATGTGTTCATGTAGAATGGGCTCACAATTACAAATAGTCACTATCACCGACCAGCCACTAGGCCGCAGCCGCCCCTTACACATATGTTGTCAATTATTTAGTAAATTATAAAGGAGAATGCAGTTCTTCTGTGGCCAAAATCATCTAGACTGTACTGCGGTAATTATATATAGCAACGCAATGCATTTACAAATTAAAAAAGCACATAAAAGACTCCATACTGACCCATAGTGGTGACGACCAGTACTGCACCATTGTCGGCATAGCCGCTCTCTCCCATGGAATTAATGGCGTTGACTGAGAAATTGTAGCCCGTAGATGGGTTCAGGCCGGTGACCGTGTAGACAGTGGCTCTTGGAGGAAAGACGTCTACATACAGGTAACTCGCAGACCCCGCCCACCGATATCTGTCCATTGGTCAGAAAATGACATCAGATTCATACATGTGCAACAGTTGTTGGTGTAATGACACTTGTCCTAAAGTCAATGGCCTAAAAGTTTCATAAACATGTACTTTACTGTGCAAAAGTCTAATATAAATGGTTTAAAGCCATTGTTCTCAGCACTGGGACTCTTTCTGCCGTGAGAACACAAGAAAACAGAGTAAAAGCAACAATGAAGCAATAAAAAGAATCAAGAATTTGATCAAATTTTGTACAAAAAAATAATTGAGATGTTGTGGGCTGTGTAGAAGAACCTAGGTTTGGTTCCAGGTCTCCTCTCCAGGCCTCCAGGAAATAGTGAAGCCAACAGATTTGCACATTAAGTCAGTGTTTACTGTGTTACTGTTATTTATAAATATACTAATATTAATGTTCTGTTGAAGGAAACAAAGTTTTTAGCTATAATTTTCTCAGGTGCATTTTTTTGTATGTTTGTCATTCTTTTATTGCAATGTCAAATGATGAGCAAAAGCACTAAAATATGGCTCAGTAAATCTTCACTGAGACTTCACTGTTGGTGTTCTTTCTCAGTCTGTCATTTGCATTAATGTTTCACACTAATTAAGCACAATGGCTGCACATACACTTTATTCTGGTTCAAAGTAGATCAATAAATGTACATTTTAATCTATACCAATCAGTGTACATTTTCATTTCGACCAATTATGTACTTTTTGTCTGGACCAATGACTGCACACTCTCGTCTTGGCCAATGGCAGTACACCTTTGTCTGGACCAATCACTGTACATTTTCATATGGGCCAATCACTGCAGACCTTCATTTCAACCAATCAATGTACCTTTTTGTCTGGACCAATCACTGTACATTTTCGTTTGGACCAACCACAATACATTTTCATCTGGACCAATCACTGCACACTTTCATTTCGACTTATTATGTACTTTTTGTCTAGACCAATGACTGCACACTCTCGTCTTGGCCAATGGCAGTACACTTTTGTCTGGACCAATCACTGGAAATGCATATTTACATTTGTACAGTTTGCCACTGCAATGAAAATATGACCCTTTAAAGTAGTAAAGTGCAAGATGAAATTCAGATGATATCTTTTAAAGCACGAGTTATGCCATGTTTCTTTAAAAAGAATTTGTATTACACTCATTTGAGACCACTTAACAATAATAACCCTTACAGTCATGGCTGAAATTAAGTGCACCCCTGCAGTTTTCTCAGAAAATGCACCATTTCTCCCAGAAGACGACTGCAATGACTAATGTTTTGGTATAAACATGTTTATTTTCTTTATGTGTGTTGGATCAACACAAAAAAGAGAGAAAAAAAGCCATAAATGACATAATTTCACAAAAAAGCAAAAACTGGGCTGGACAAAATTATTGGTACCTTTTTCAAAATTGAGGGTAAATCATTTTATTTCAAGCATATGATGCTCGTTTTGACTCACGTGTGCCAAGAAACAGGTGCCGGTAATATATTAATCACACCTGAAGCCAGTTTAAATGGAGAAAAGTTGACTCAACCTTTTTGTTGTGTGTCTGAGTGCCAAACTGAGCATGGAGAACTAAAAGAAGAGCAGAGAATTGTCTGAGGAGATGAGAATGAAAATCGTTGGAAAAATATCAACAATCTCAAGACTACAAGTTCATCTCCAGAGATTTTCATGTTCCTTTGTCCACTGTGCGCAAAACAATGAAGTTTACAACACATGGCATTGTAGCTAATCTCCCTGAACATGGAAGGAAGAGAAAAAATTATGAAAGATCATCCTAATGGTGTCAGTGTCACCTCGAACTATCTGTCAACATCTGAACAAAATGAAACAAAATAGACCCAGAAACATTTTAAAAATGCCAAAATGTACTTGAAGAAGCCAAAAGCCTTCTAGGAGGATGTCTTGTGGACAGATGAGACCAAGGCAGAGTTTTAAAGCACATCATTCTTCAGAAAACAGACAAACATGGTGGAGGTTCAACAATGTTTTGGAGATGTTTTGCTGGGTGCATTGACTGTATGCAAATGCATCATGGAATCTGAAGCCTACCAAAAGATTTTGGATTGAAATGTAGGGCCCAGGGTTAGAAAGCTGTGTCTACGTCAGAGGTCATGGGTGTTCCAGCAGGACAATGACCCAAATATTCCTCTAAAAGCCAAAAGTGGTTGAATACAAAGTGCTGGAGAGTTATGAAGTGGCCAGCAATGAGTCCAGATCTAAATCTGATTGAACACTTATGGAGAGATCTCAGAATTGCTGTTGGGAGTAGTGACCTTCAAATCTGAGACCTTGTGCAGTTTGCAAAAGAAGAGTGGTGGAAAATTCCAGGTGAGAGGTGTAACAAGCTTGCTGATGGTTATAGGAAGCGACTGGTTTCAGTTATTTTTTCCAATGGGTGTGGAACCAAAGATTAAGTTGAGGGTTCTCATAATTTTGTCCAGCCAGGCAAGTTTAGTTTTTTGTGAAATTATGAATAATTAAGCTTTTTTCTCTGTGTTTCTTGTGTTGATCCAATGTACATAAAGCAGATAAACATGTGTATACCAAAACATTTGTAATCGCAATAGAATTCTAAAGGAAATGGTGCATTTTCTGGAAAAATTCATTTCGGCCATGACTGTATAAAGGCTTTAAAAATGGTTAATAATTAGAAATAATTCTTTTAAATCGCTTAAAGAACATTAATAAGCTTCAGTACTCAATACTGAAAGTACAGATGCCGCTAGTTAAATGTTACTCCAATACAAGTGAAAGTCATACAGTAAAATTTTACAAAAGTGAAAATACTAAAAGTACAAAAGTATACGTTTCTGGTTTCTGAGATACTTTTAAAATGACAGAGTTAAAAGGATCTACTATCAATAAAAATTACACACAGACACACATACACACAATGCACTCCAATGAACCCCATCCCCCCTCTGATGCCTTGGTGGGGGTGAATGATACTCAAAACTGTACTTAAGTACAGTACTCAAGTAAATATACTTTGTTACTGTCCACCTTTGATAAGCTTTAATACAAAACACTCAGCCATTTAAGTGTTGGTATGTTCATTAGTTCCACCTCATCTCCACCCAAGTCATTACCAAAGCAAATGTTTATCTCATTAATCTGCGTATTAATGTTTTTCAGTCATGTATAACCCATAAAGGGTGAGGGTTCTGGTTTAGTCTTGTCTTGTGGTTTAGACAGACAGACTGGTGTGAGTGTGTGTGACTGGTTGTCTGACTTGGTGTTGGCGTCCTGTCCAAGGTGAAGCCTTGGCTCCAGTTTCTCTACCACATACTAAATCACATTAGTAGTTTGGATTATGAATGAATATAAACATTTAATAAACTCTGGGCTTTTATTTAAAATTACTTAGTGGGTGGGTTTCCAAGAAAACAATAATAATAATTAGGGCTGCACAATATGAACAAAAGTCAGTATGGCAATTATACAGATATTAATTGTGATTGCTACATTTCTTACAAGTTTTTCTTATTAAAAATGCTTAAAGTATGTATGCATCATTAAAACTTTGCAATATATCTGCCCATACAGTTTATATATGCAAATTAAGCTAAATGTATCGCTGTCAAAAAAATTGTCATTTTTGTGAGTTCACAAAGCAATAGATTTGCATAAAGTTTAGCCCTACTCCTTCACAAGAATTCTCTGTGATTGGTTAGTTGCTCTTTTGCACATATTAGTATCGCAGAATTTGATATTGTGATACCAATGTACTGCCACACCCGTTCTCAATAAAGAAATTACTTAAATAAGAGCTGCCTGACAAAGTAAAGTAGATCAAAATCTCCTTTCACAAATAAAATAAAATAAAAATAAATGCAAATTTGAATGAAAATGAAACAGAAATACACATGGAAGAAAAATGTTTAAGAGTCAAATCTGAAGGTGGAAAATGAAGTGGAATGTAGAACATAGCGAGTTTCACAGTTTAGGACTGAAGCACTGAAGGATCTACCCCCCATGGTCGAAAGCCCAGTACCGGTGACTGCGAGGGAATTAATGCCAGATGATGTAAGACACTAAGAAGGGGAGTAAGGTAGAAGAAGATCATGAAGGTATGGAGGAGTATGATTATGCAAAGCTCTGAATGTATGAAATACAGCACAACTCTCTGGGTGGAGAGGATGGCCCCACCTCCTCCCATCACTCAGCATAGGTATCTGCTGACTGATGCAACAAGCTCCACGCTGTCCAGTGATGATGCACTTCCAGCAGTTAGATCAGATGGTGGTTCTTGGAGGAAGTGTGTGGAAGTCCTTGCTGGTGGGTGGGTTTATAGATCTGCAAGTTGAGCAGAAATCACCTCCTGGATACACAGACAGTGTCTGTCACTCACCTGACACGGAAGTTCTGGGTTAGTCCTCCATCAAAACCCGGCATCCACTCTAGAGTAACAGAGCTGGACGTGATGCTAAGCAGCTTCAGATCTGATGGAGAGTCCGGGTAATCTGAAACAGAGAGTGAGAGAGCATGAAGATGATGATGATGATGGTGGTTGTGGAGGTGATGGCGATGGTGGTGGTGATGGTGATGTTGATAATGATGATAACAATGATGATGATGATGATGATGATGATGATGATGATTATGTTGATAACAATGATGATGATGATGATGATGATGATTATGTTGATAATGATGATGATGCTGATGATGATTATGTTGATAATGATGATGATGACGATTATGTTGATAACAATGATGATGATGATGATGATGATGATGATGATGATGATTATGTTGATAACAATGATGATGATGATGATGATGATGATGATGATGATGATGATGATTATGTTGATAATGATGATGATGATGATGATGATGATGATGATGATGATTATGTTGATAACAATGATGATGATGATGATGATGATGATGATGATGATGATGATGACGATGATGATGATGATGATGATGGGCTACAGTCTGTAATTGTAAATGCACATGGAGGAACTGTAGAGAAAGCTTGGTGGAGCTGGTGAAGAGTGGGTAGAAGATGGCTCTACAGGAAGAGTGGGTAGAAGATGGCTCTACAGGAACAGTGGGTAGAAGATGTCTCTACAGGAAGAGTGGGTAGAAGATGTCTCTACAGGAAGAGTGGGTAG
>JBBIGC010000001.1:16957979-16968194 GCA_037576955.1 Lepidarchus adonis
CTCTCTCTCTCTCTCTCTCTCTCTCTCTCTCTCTCTCTCTCTCTGTATATATATATATATATATATATATATATATACATTTACACACATTTACAATTTCATGGAAGTTCAAATTAAATTGCCGCAGTGGTTCCCTAGTGATGAGGACTTTGCGCCTGAGATGAGAAGGTTGCAGGTTCACGTGGTGCAGTGTGTGTGAGGGTGTGTTCACAGTGACAAACATGTGAGCTACCAGCAGACAGGGCATCATGTCCGGGTACAAAAGTAGCATCCATCACAGTCTCTGTCTCTGCGAGCAAGGATGGGCTGTGTCTCAATGTGAACGAGGCTTCAAAACAGAACGTTTCTCTATACGAGGCTACAGAGAAATGAGGTGTTTCAACATCTACAGTACATAACACTGTAAAAAGATTCAGAGACATCTCATTGCCTCGAGGGCACTGCATAGAAAACTGAGATAAATATCATCACCTGGGCTCAAAAGTACTACAGAGAAATATCACTTATGTCACTTAACAAATTCAATACACAAGGAAACTACACATCAGCTCATATTGTCAAGTTCTCCAGTCAGTTGGTCGGTTTTTCTACATCTGTCAGTTAATTTCAAATTTAAATCAGCAAATGTAGTTTTTATTTTGGAAACTACCTCATTAAAAAATAAAAACAAGGTTTGTAAATAATTGAAGAAGTAAAAAATAAATTAAATAAAATAAATTGCCAATGATATGGGTAAATACGAGAACTTCCTACACATTCTGCTTAATCTACATTACACTCACACTTCTACGCCGAGCCTGTCTCGAAACATCCTGCTGTGAAGGGTCTGCTGCAGCTCTGCAGCGTTTACATCTAAATGCGGAACCAAGAGAAAAACGTGTCGGAGAGAATGAAGATGGCCTACAGGCAGGATAAGACCTGGAGGCACATTCATCATTCATTCTCAGCTTTCCTTTAGAAGTTGCAACAGCAATTACAAAACCAGGCTAGAACCTGATACTGATAATGATTATTTGAATTTGGACAGTAATGAAGCGCTTGCACTTCCATACTTTAATACTTTACTTTAGTATCTGTTCTTTTTATGAAGAATCCCCTTTTTTCATAAACTACAAGGGGTCCTCGACTGGGTTCCATTCCATAACGTGTATTGTAACCCCTTACATAAGTGTCTACTGTGTTTTGCACTGGAGCTATTCTTCTGTTAGTCCACCAGAGGGGGACATTCACACACCTGAGGCTCTGTGTTGCATTTTTTTTTGCATTTTATTGAAGTTACTTTCATTTTCATTTTCACACCATAAAAAATAAATAAAAAATAGTGGGTCAGTGTCGTAACCACAAATTTCCATAAGTCGAGTACGTCGTAAGTTGAGGACCGCCTGTATTCCCATTTTTTAAATATTGCATTAATCTTTTACGCCTCTACATTTCTTTACAAAATGCATTTTTACTTAAATACATTTTTCCAGAAACTGTAAAAAAGAATAAATAAATGAACGTGATACAATGTAATCACCTCTCCCTTAAATATCAAATATCCAACTGAGGTCAAGTTTTATGGAAGCTTTTCTGTAGCAAAATTCAATTGGCAATGCAATATGCAAAATGGCAATACAATATTCAAAATGGCAATGTAATTCTGTATTTCAATTTACATTTTTTTTCACCTCCACACGTGCAAAATTTGGTGCAGAATGAAAATGATATTTAAATTATATTGTTTACATTTGCCATTTCCAATAGTAGTCTTTAGTTGTAAAGTGTATACTATTTTAATGCTTTATATGTAGCAAAATGAAAATGAAAATGTATAACCCAAATTTATTTGATATGTGTAACGTATCCAAGCAGAAACAGTAGCAAAATTATCATTTAAATGTTATTTGTCCTAAATGCATTTAGACTAACAGCTACGACACTTCCGATTGCATTTTCATCATGACGCAGTGGGATATGTGTAGCAAAATTCAATTTGAAAATGCATTCCAAGCTGACCCACTACTCAATGCTGAATTGTTTTAAACTGTGAGATGTTTAAGGGGTTTCTTGCAGGTACAGTATGATTCAAATCACTCCACAGCATCTCAATGGAATTAGGATTAGGGCTTTGACTCGTCCACTCCAGGACTCTCTATTTCTTCGTTTTCAGTCCTTGGTGGATTTACTGGTGTGTTTTGGGTCATTGTCGTGTTGCAGGGTCCATTTGCCCTCTGATACACGGTAGAATTTATGGTGGATTCTATGATGGTGAGCTGGTCAGGTCCTGCTGCAGCAAAGCATCCCCAAACCATGACACTTCCACCACCATGCTTCACAGCTTGTATAAGGTTCTTTTCCTGGAATGCTGTATTTGGCCTACACCAGACATGACATCTGTTTTGTGTCCAAATAATGATACTTTAGACTCAACTGTCTAAAGAACATTATTTCAGAAGTCCTGGTCTTAGTCCTGGTTCTGAGCCATTTTAATTGGGAATAAAGGTAGGGGTGTCCTACTTTATTCCTCACCAGAAATCATATTTTTGTAGAATTACATTTCACATAAAGTTTTGAAAATTGTCTTTTTCAATTTAATTTTTTTAGTTTCAATTATGAGTGTTGCTTAAATTAAGATTAAATATCCATATGTCCAAGAATGTTATATAAACACACAGAATTTCATTGTGTCCTAATTTTTTCACATGACCAATATACATATTAGGGCTTTTGAAGTTAACGCAATAACACGTCAACACAATCTCACTTTAACGTTGTATTTCGCCTTGTATGAGACATTTCTTAACTTTCACTGTGTTAATGAGTGAGTGATGGAGAATGAGAAACTTTTCCAGATGTTCATTGTACTAAACTAAGGGTGTGTATAGTTATTAGAGTTTAGTTCTCAGTGTAGTTCATACAGCTTAAGTTCTCACATGCAGATCGAGCTCACATTCAGCAGCCGAAGCCTGAGCTCTGGCAAAGATCAATCAGCCTCAACACATGTGTCTGCAGCACAACACTCACTTCTAATGACCATCTTATGAGTTCTCCTCCAGATCCACCGTGTTCTCCAGGATTCAGCAGCTCTATAAAGTTAAGGGGGTGGAACTAGCTAAGGTGGTGATTATAGGACATCACTAGGCCTCACAGCCTTGAACTCCCTCGCAGTATCTCCTGTCCCGGTTGCTCCTAACATCACTAGATTCATTATAAAACCTTGCATTTGGCCTGAAAAATGCTGAAATAAATTTCATTAAAAAATTAAATATTATAATAATAAAACACACACATATATATAATTTATATAAATTATATATATATATATATATCCTGTACATGTATATATTTTTTGAAAATATTTTCTTAAAATTGTTTTGCCATTTATGCCACTCAGACACCCCTACTTTTTAAAAAATTCTATATATATATATATATATAATTTTTTTAAAAAGTAGGGGTGTCTGAGTGGCATAAATGTGTGTGTGTATTTTATTATTATAATATTTAATTTTTTAATGAAATTTATTTTCAGCATTTTTCAGGTACATGTATATATTTTTTGTAAATATTTTCTTAAAATTGTTTTGCCATTTATGCCACTCAGACACAACTACTTGAAGAGGCCTGACAGCATGCTAAATGCTAAATGGACTGTATACCAAAGACTGCTGACATATCAGCAAACCGAACCAGCACAAACCCATTTTTCTCTAATGGCCCCTAATGAGCTGCTACTTATTGTCCATCTCATACACATCCCGGTTGCTTCCCTTGTGAAGCTCTATGAGAAGCATTGAGGACTGTCCTCTGTACCTCACAGACACCACATGCCTCATTAGTTTCCCAAATGTGGCCCCAGAAAGAAGTGACAGGATCAAGTCTGCCACTGTGTGTCAACTTTTCAGAGTGTGCGGAACCATTAGTGGCCCAGGCTGAGCTATCTGTCATCGCTAAAGTTGTCCCATGCTGCTTCCTGAGTACACCCTCCCTGCCCAACGCCGTGCTGAGAGCGATGGTTCTGCTTACTCTGCACGTTGAGCCACGCCGTGCGGGAGACGATGGGCTGGCTGGTTTTGGAGCGGCCCACTTGGCACTCGTAGGGGGAGTCGTCTTCCAGGCGTACATCTACAATCTGGAGATGGTACTGTCCTTCAGGAGGAGAAAGAAAGACAGAGGAAAGATTGTTTTTTAGAGCCCTGATCATGAAAAACCACTTTTGGTTTTGTTAAGAGTTACACTTTGATTTACGTTAAACGTAACAGCCTGTAGGGGGCGCCAGATTGCCCACATACACTGATCAGCCATTTTATTAAAAAATATAGATTATAATATAGATAATATAGAAACAGCCCCGACTGATTTGTTCGAACCTCTTTCAGTAAAAGCGGGGGGGCCTAGCCTTCTTCCCCCAAGTACATCAATGAGCCTTGGGTGCCGCTGATCAACCAGTTGTCCTTTCTTTTGTAAATACATACCCGGAACGCTTGACAAGACCTGGTGTTTTGGAGATGCTCTAGCTCAGGGGTTCCCAACACGTCGATCGCAAGTGAAGCGCTAGTAGATAGTGTGGGTAGATGTCATTTAAAAAAGGGGTGTTATCCAATCATCCATCCTCACTGTGGCATTTGGCAGTTGATTGACATACAGAATTGCCAATCTGACCTCGTCTTTTGTAACAAGCGTCACCGCTCATGTTTGGTCACCATGTGCACTACTGCTAACTCCAGCCAACAAGTCGCCTAGTTAGCGGCTAATCATTTATTTACTTCTAAAGAAAAAGTGTAAAAACGAGTGGGACAGCTGAAACCATAATCAGACTAAAAGATTAAAAAGTTCGACACTGACACCGAAAAGCGAGTGGATTATGTCCAGACGATGCAACTCTGGCTGTTTCCATTCAGTTCAAGACGTCACTGGAGAAGATAATGACCAAAAATGTACAGCACTGCGCTGAGCCAAACATGTTAATGCTGCTATGCAAGGTAATCAATATATATTTTAAATATAAAGTATACTCTCTCTCTATATATATGTATATATATTTCCTTTTTCTTGCATTTTTATTGTTGGTAGATAATTTTGACCTCATTTTAAAAGTAGCTTTCAAGCCAAAAAAGTGTGACTCTATATTATGTGTCCATTTTTTCCCATTTCTAGCACATCAGCTTTAAGAACTGACTGTTCACTTGCTGCCTGACAGCAAGAAGTGATTCACATCTGTGGTGTCGACGCCGTGGCTGCAACAACTGACGTTTTGTACATTTTTACATTGGTGCCGGTCTGAATTCTTCAGTTGGGCTTTTTCAGCTGAATGGAAGTGAATGGAGAGGCATTTAGGTTAAAGCCGGTGCTGATGAATCGCAGGAACACTCTCATTAACGCGCCTGAGCAAGACAAAGCGCTTTTGTGATCTGACGCGTTTGAAATATCTCAGCAAGTCCGACTTGAATTCATTAAAACCGAGCGGCCCGTCGGCATTACAGCTGACAAATCACATTACTGCATTTGCTTTGGCGAATTCTTGGGAAACGTTCATGTAATATGACCAATTATTGCCTCTGAAAGAAGGGAAAAGCAGAATGGTTTATTCTATTTGATCTCGTCCCTAAGCACCGTTCCTTTGTGTGTTAGATTCATTTATTATTTACCAGCTAAATACTGGGCCACAGTGGGGTTAGTGTGTTCAGCGACTACTCGGTGACGATTAATGGCTGCTCCATGAAGACTGTTCAAAGCTTTGAACCTTTTCTCTTCTCTCTCTATCGCTCTCTTCCTTCTCTCCCTCTTTTCTTTTTCTCCCTTGTTCTTTTCTTTCTCTTCTCTCTCATTATTCTCCCTATCTCCTTTCACTCTCTTCTTTCTCATCTCTTTTCTCTCCAAACTCTCTCACTTTTTCTCTTCTGTTCCTCCTCCCCTCTCTCGCTCTCTTCTCTCTCTCTTCTTTCTCTCCCTCTCCTCTCTATCTCCCTTGTTCTTTTCTTTCTCTTCTCTCTCATTATTCTCTTTACACTCTCTTCTTTCTCATCTCTTTTCTCTCCAATCTCTCTCACTTTCTCTTCTCCCTTGCTCTCTTCTCTTCCTCCTTCCCTCTCTCTCTTCTTTCTCTCCTTCTATCTCCCTCGTTCTTTTCTTTCTCTTCTCTCTCATTATCTCCTTTCACTCTCTTCTTTCTCATTTCTTTTCTCTCCAATCTCTCTCACTTTCTCTCTTCTCTTCCTCCTCCCCTCTCTCGCTCTATTCTCTCTCTCTTCTTTCTCTCCCTCTCCTGTCTATCTCCTTTGTTCTTTTCTTTCTCTTCTCTCTCATTATCTCCTTTCACTCTCTTCTTTCTCATCTCTTTTCTCTCCAATCTCTCTCACTTTCTCTTCTCTCTTGCTCTCTTCTCTTCCTCCTCCCCTCTCTCTTTCTTCTTTCTCTCCCTCTCCTCTCTATCTCCCTTGTTCTTTTCTTTCTCTTGTCTCTCATTATTTCCTTTCACTCTCTTCTTTCTCATCTCTTTTCTCTCCAATCCCTCTCCCTTTATCTTTTGTCTTGCTCTCTTCTCTTCCTCCTCCCCTCTCACGCTTTCTTCTCTTTCTCTTCTTTCTCTCCCTCTCCTCTCTATCTCTCTTGTTCTTTTCTTTCTCTTCTCTCTCATTATCTCATTTCACTCTCTTCTTTCTCCTCTCTTTTCTCTCCAATCCCTCTCCCTTTATCTTCTGTCTTGCTCTCTTCTCTTCTTCCTCCCCTCATTCGCTCTCTTCTCTCTCCTTTCTTTCCCTCTCCTCTCTATCTCTCTTGTTTTTTTCTTTCTCTTCTGTCATGTTTTCTCCCTCTCTCCTTTCTCTCCTCTCGCTTTCTTTTTTTCATCTCTGTTCTCTCCAATCACTCTCCTGTTCTCTTCTCTCTTGCTCTCTTCTCTTTCTCTCCTCTCTCTTCTTTCTCTCCCTCTCTTCTCTATCTCCCTTGTCTTTCTTGTTTGCTCTCTTTCCCCTCTTTTTTCTCTCCTCTCTTCCTCTTCTTTCTCTCTTCTCTGTCCGCCCCCCTCTCTCCTCTCTATCTCTCTTTTCTCAACTCTCACTCGCTCCTTGCTCTCCTCTCTCTCTTTCTTGCTCTTTACTCTCTCTCTCCTCTCTCTTTTCTCTTCTCTTCTCTCTCTTTCTGTCTCCTCCTCCTTTCCAAAGGGAACTAGCATGCAGAAAATAGTATCCCGGTATGACAACCACTGCAGCTGTAAAAAAGGAGGTGTCAACCAAGATGGCAAGATAATTAACACCAACCAGTGGCAATTTTCAGATCTATGCTATCATAGAGAGAAAAGGAGCCACTTAAAAATTATTAATGATTTTCCACTCTCTTGAAATTGCACTTAGTAAACGCTGCGATGATGCTGCTGTCGCCAGTGTTTGTGCATGTGTTTGTGGGAGACCAGCAATTATGCTTCTGACAACCAACATGAAATGCTGACAAGAGCTCTTCCGCACGCTCATTTTCTCTCTGGGATATGTGGGGGTGCGCGGGGATGTGCCTGTCACCCATTGTCGAAGACCTTTATTGGTAAAAACAGCTAATGTATAGCTCATTATAACAACACTTTCCACTTAAAAAGTGCCTCAGCCCAACACTGGTTTCCCTTCAACTTCAGTGGGTTGTCCAGGTGGTGCTGAAAGAACAGCTCCCTTCAACTTCCGTGGGTTGTCCAGGTGGTGCTGAATGAACAGCTCCCTTCAACTTCAGTGGGTTGTCCAGGTGGTGCTGAATGAACAGCTCCTCCATTTTCCAAACCGCTTTATCCATTTCAGGTCCCGGGGAAGCTGGAGCCGATCCCAGCTAACTCAAGCCAAGCCCGGGTTCACCCTGGATAGAAGGCCAACCCATCACAACCAGATAACCACTCATACACTCACACCTATTGGCAGTTAACAGCAGCCAGTCAACCTAAACCACAAGCTGTTGGACAGTGGGAGGAAACCGGAGAACCCAGAGGAAAACTTATGGACTCAGAAAGACCTCCAGAGATCGAACTCACGACCTTCTTGCTGTGAGGAGATAGGGCTACCCACTGTGCTTTAGTGCCGCCATATTTAAGAAAAAAAACTGTATTAAGTTAACTGTAACAGGTACAAATGGCGGCATTTGGAGGCGAGTGTGGTGCAGCATGGCTGCTTCAGTCCCTAATGAACAGAAGTGCCTGCCTGGGCCTCTATTTCGTCTTTGGTTTTAATTGCACATGACTTTTTATAGGTGCTGGCCTACCAACACTATTCAGTGGTGCGAGCCACCAAGCAGCAAACTCTATCCCCCTTATTTACTCCTAATGGCCGATAAGGATAGGCATGATTCAGAGCTGTTTTTGTGTAGGCGCTCGGCTCGGGAGGAAAAAGAGCTGCTCATTTCTCAAACCGTTCCCCAGTGCTTAAATTAGAAGCTCCTTTGTTAGCATTTCTCTAAGCTGTTTTCGGGCGAACAATGCTTATGGGATTCCCCTGGTTCCAGTAGCTGCATAAAAACTATAGACGACTCCAGAGCATGGTTAATGAAAATATTACTAAAATATTCATTATTACCTATCACTTTCAGTAATTATTAATGGAAACCTTGAGCAGAGATGCTCCTAAGCAGCTACAGTCGCAGAGCAGTAGAGGTGTAAATACACTAATGGATGGAGATGAAATGGCAATTGAACCAATTATATCGTTCGATAGGGGATGTGGGAGTGGGATGTAGGTTTTTGAATGAAAATGTTGTCTAAACTTTGTGTGCAAAAGTCTTAGACCCATACACGAATGGTTTAAAGCCAATTACCTCAGCATTGAGTGACCCTACCTTCTCGAATAGCCTCTTTTTGCTGTATTTTTCACTTACCTTTGGCCGAGCAGCCTGACTTTTTGTAAAAAATGGTGGTATACGGAAATATGTGTAATGAACTGATCATTTGAGAGGTTGTTTTACAAGAAAAAATACATAAACTATAGGAGAAGTATACTTATACAGTACTGTGTAAAAATTTGGTATAAAGTTGGTGATCTTAGCAATGAGAGTCTTTCTACAGTTAAAGCGGTAAAGCCATAAAAAGATTTAGTGTAAATGTGAGATGCTGTGAGCTGGTTACAAGAACAAGTTTGGTTCCAGATCTCCTCTCCAGGTCTCCAGCCATTGATTGGACGTGTGATGCTCCAGCAGAACCTGGTTTAATGGAAGGAAGGACGGATTGAGGCCAAACCAGGGATTTGATGGCGACTATAAGATACACTAGGCTTCCATGAGGAGAGACCTGGAAATGGTGAAGCCAACAGTCAGTGTTTAATGTGTTACTGTTATATACAGTTAGTATTAATATTCTGTTAGATAAAGATGAAGTTTTATATATAATTTTCTATGGTTTCCCAAACATTCCCTATTTAATACTGCAATAAGGTCCTGGGTTCGATATTCGGAGGTGCCGTCCTGTGTGGAGTGTACATCCCCCTGTGATTCTTCCAGGTGCTCTGGTTTCCTCCCATAGTCCAAAGCCTTCTCAGAGTGGCTACTGTAAATTGCCCATATGTGTGTGTGTGTGTGAATGGTTGTGTTGCCCTGTGATGGGTTGACCACCTGTCCACAGTGACCCTGTCTTGACCCACAGCCTGCTGTGAACGGTTCCAGCTTCCCAGCGAGCCAAAATGCATACGAGGTTTGGAAAATGAACAGAATTCATTTACATCTATAATTCATACCGGTTAAAAGTTACACTCCTCTGGTGTAAAGTGGCACATTCATGATATTATTACTGTGAAAGCAACTGCGCTCATTTATTTATTTATTATTTAATATTTTGTACTATATTTCTCACAATTACCACAATTCTCTCGGTTCCACCTCGGTTCTCACCTCTGTTCTCGTCGCCGACCATGGTGTAGCGCGGGTGCCCGGGCACCGACCTCTGTGGCCCGAGCAGCAGGCCGTCCTTCACCCACTGAACGACCCCCGAGGCCCTCAGCACTTCACACTTCAGCACCACCACGGCCCCCACCCGAACAGTCAGGTTACGCGGCTCTGTTTTAAACGCCTGCTGCCCACACACACCTGCAGAGAGAGAGAGAGAGAGAGAGAGAGAGAAAGTGCGAGAGGAGAAAATGAGATAGAGAGAGCGATACATATGGGGAGGGGAAAATAAAGGTAAAGAGGAAGAATGGTAGAGAGAGAACATAAGAGGGAAAGAGAGAGAGAGAGAGGGAGAGAGAGAGAGAGAGAGAAAGAGAGGGGGGGGGAAAG
>JBBIGC010000001.1:16970754-16986251 GCA_037576955.1 Lepidarchus adonis
CTCTCTCTGAGACTGTGACTACAGCTGCGTTATGTAGAGCTGATATAGAGCTCACCTCCACCTCTCTCTGAGACTATAACTCTTTCTGTTTGCAATCTTTGTGTAGAAATACATGTTTAGATACATGAAGGGCTGTGCAGCTGCATTCGAGAGTTAGAATTTGCAAAGTTTGGTGTCCTGAGGGTATTGCTACGAGGGCTCTTTACAAGTGGGCAGCAGCTCTATCTTGCCACGAGTATGGTTGGGTTGTGGGGGTTGTCATGATGATGGTTGGAGTAAACTTTGCTGTTTGATTTTGGGGTGAAACAGGTTCTCAGTGAGAGATCTTGTAGTGTGAAAGCGCAGGTCGCAGATCGGTCATAAGCTTGTGTGCGAGACTCACAATCAGAGGAACACCAGTGTCTGTGATCTCATTATGTTGCTAAAGTATTGTAGCATGAGCTTGACTTGTTGGGATAATGCGTTAGCTGTCTGTGTGCGCATTGTGTACCAGAAAGTGTGACTTTGATCTGATGTTACTCCCAGAACTGTGGCTTACAAAAGCGCCTGAAAGATTCTGATTTAGTGTAAATATGATTGCAGTGTACACAGCAGGCCCGACGGTTCGGGGACTCGAGACAAGTTAAAAGCAACTCGTATTAGAGGGACTTTTTGGAGCCCTCGACCTCCTTTAAGCCAATAACAAACCGGGGTGTGCTCGGGCATGCTCGGCTGCGCTCAGAGCTCGGCGGCGCCTTTCACATCAAGGCTGCATCAGTCACCTCACGTCAAAACTTGAAGGGCACAATCGGACACAAGCGACAAGCCGGAAAACACATTAGCATAATGTTTACATAAATGAATACGTAAACACGGCCGTGAGATAATCAGCGTGGCACATTTAAATGTGGCGGCCCACCGCAACCCCGCCACTCTCTCCCCATGGCTGCCTGAGAAAGAGAGATAGGCGAGGAAAGACATGTCAAACACTCGGCCCAGCTCCGATTCCCAATCCCCACGCGCCGCTTTGACGTCTTATTTGAACAAGATAATGGCATGGGATTAAGTCGTGCGGAGGAATCTGACTCTCAATCTGCGAACCGGCGCCGCACAACTGCGGATCCAAGACAGTTGAGTATTGCCCCTAATACAGTGTACGACATCTCATTATCCTCCCCCTATTGAGGTCCAAACACGCCTCAAATCTTAATAATCACCATTGTTTGGCTGCTAAAAGGCTCCACAAAGGTAACTGATTAACTTCACAGACAATGATTCTGCAGTCGTTTCGAAGCACTGAGAACATCTCAACATACTTGCACCTTTCGGCACAACGCAATAAAGTGACGACTCAATACCAAGTACCCACACGTAAGTCGATATTTTTTCCTTTTTAAAACATAAAAAGTTAAATATTCAGAAATTCATTATGAATACATCCTGATAAGGCATATGAAATACACTTAATTCACACCGTTAATCACTTTTCGGAGTGTGCGGTTTTCTTCATTTAATTCCGATGTTAATACATTTCGTTTTTCATTCACTCACTTCATTATTTTTCTCTCATCACCTACTGCTCTCACTCCCCTGAGTCCAATTTACCTAAAAGCCATGTCCCACTCTATGCAGTACATTCAAAAAGACTGGAGGAGTATGTTAAATCCACTTTGTCAAGCAATTCCAAAGAGTTTTGATCATACATATAAATGTGGTCCGATATTTATCATCACGCTTTTGCTAAACTCACTTTAATTTGACTGTGAATTGAGTGACTGAGATTTTTGGTTAATGTTGTGAATGTAACAGAAAACCATAAAAACTGATTGTAGACAATTTTGCAAACATACAGTATACATGCAATATACTCAAAAGTATATATATAATTTATTATTATTATTATTATTATTATTATTATTATTATTATTATTATTATTATATGTATTTATTTTTTAAATTTTTTAATTCAATACATCTACAGTATCTAACGCAAGTGAGTACACGCCTTGCATTTTTGTAAGTATTTTCTTATATATTTTCTTGGGAAAACACTGAAGATTTGACACTTTGATACAATGTAAAGTAGTACCACTTAGTGAACAGTTTGTATTTGTAAATTTACTTTCCCCTCAAAATAACTCAACACACAGCCATTAAAGTCAAAAACGCTGGCAACGAAAGTGAGTACATTTTGTGTGGCCACCATTATGTTTCCACCACTGCCTTAACTCTCTTGGGCATGGAGTTCACTAGAACTTCACAGGTTGCCACTGGAATCCTCTCCAACTCCTTCATGACAACATCATGGAGCTGGTGGATGTAAGACACCTTGCAATCATTCACCTTCTGTTTAGGATTCTCCACTGATGCCTCATAGAGTTTAGGTCTGGAGACATGCTTGGCCAGTTTTGTAGTCATTATCATGTTGAAATACTGCCCTGCAGCCCAGTTTCTGAAGAGAGGGGATCATGTTCTGCTCCTGTATGTCACAGTACATGTTGGCATTCATGGTTCCCTCAGAGAGCTCCCCAGTGCTGGCAGCCCCAAACCATGACACTCCCACCACCATGCTTGACTGTAGGCAAGACACATTTGTCTCTGTGCTCCTCACCTGGTCTCCACACTGGGCAAACGTTAGAACTCCAAATATCTGTGGTAAAACTAATCGCAGTCACATGTGATTAAGTACCTCGTAGGTGATGGAGAACCTTGCTGTGAAGTCTGGTAGGACAGTGTCTGAAATGTAGTGTGGAGGGGGCGAGGCGGGGCTTCTCCTAGCTCCAAAATACAGTGAGATCCTGTACGTTCTACAGTGATTGGCTCCTCATGCAAAGCCATGAATTCAGTTGTAATTCAAGCTGTAATTTCTTTCGCTGTGTCAAGAAAACTCACTTCATTTAAAAGTGCATGTTGGTTCAGTGCAGTATATACTACTTACAGTATATAATAGTTACTTGACTATACTGTATTCCATTGTGTTTTTATTTTTTAGATGCCATATCAAATTGGTTGTATTAAATGCAGATTTGTTACTATTGCCTTGAAAGGTTAGCTTTTATTTTCCAGTTTAAAATATATTACTGACTTAACTTAAGCATGAGGCTGTCTATTTACCACCCCTGCGTAACAACTGACAAAAAAAACAAATGATCATTCATGCGCCAAGTGATTTTGATCAGTTAAAAATGCTCCAATCTGTCCTGATAGCAATCTTTTAGATCAGATAGGGACAACCCAAAAATTTTACAAAATTCTACAATACGCAGGTGAGCTGGTAACAAATGAGAGCAAATCCCTGACCATGAGTTAAAAAGGAGCGTTCACCAAAGATAGAGGCCAGTCAGTTCAAAAGAACATTCATTGCCGACAATACACAACATTGTGAAAATAAGAGCAGAAAAACTGTCAAGCCCTCAGAAGGCCCGTCTTGTGAAACCATCATACCACTGTAGCCACATGGTCTCAAGTGGACTTTGGAAAATTGTTGTCGCTTAATACAGTCTGTCACTACATCAAATTATAACCTGAAACTCTGTCACATGTAGAGAAAGCCTTGCATCAAATTCTATGTAGAATCTTCACCAGATGGACCAAGAGACAGTGGAAACATGACCTGTGGTCAGATAAGTCCACTTTTTAGCTCATTTTTGGAAAAAAACAACTACGCAAAACAAAAACAGATGTTGCAGTCTCTGTGCTGAAGACAAAATAGACAGCAATTTCCTTAGGGACAATAAAGTTTTTCTGATTCTGATTCTGATATTTATTATTTCATTTCAACACTATGCTTCTTCCTCTACTCCCTGTAGTTCTTCTAGGTCCTCGTTTTGCACATGCAACAATACTGTGGCTTTGTCACCACAGTGCGTGTGTGCTTGATTCCTGTTGAAGGGGAGAATCAGACAACGGTGACTATAGCCCATTGAGCAAAATTTGGCAACATTTTCCATTGTAAAACTGCAACAATTAGTATCCTCAGTTCCCAAAATTAAATTAAAGGTGATGTAACACAGTGGCAAACATGCTTCTGCCTCATTTGATCAGTTTAAAAAAAAAAAAAAAAAATGTTGATGGACGAATTAAAATCTAAATTTGTTTATATGAACAAAATACCATATATTTTGAATATAAAATACCAATTACTTGTTTCTTGGGGGGATAATTTTTTGCATCCCATTGCTGCGAAAGCACTTCCACCTTTATGTAGGTAGTGCCAGTGGTCTACAGTATGTCTTCCTTTTCCATAAATATACTTGTATCAAATGTACAAGACATGTTTAGACAAGTGAAGCCTAAATCAGCGTTAGTTTTCTTACCGATGGGTTCTTTTACTTGAGGTTAGATCATCATTTTCTCTAAACTATTGCTTTGAGTGAGCAGTAATCCTTTATTAGACGCTTTGAGTTGTTTATTCCTTTAAATATGTCATTATTTAAGCTGTTATCTGCAGTGATTTTCATGCTCAGCATATGCATCCCATTTGGCCAATGGTTGTCGTAAGTGACAGGATGTGCACCCCACTGCTAGATTAGAAGCTTAATTTGTGTTACTACCTGCGGCGTGGTCTTCCTGAAGCACGGCTGTTTCTAACCTGCGACTGCATGCTTAAACACGACGATACCTAATTAAAATTGCCTTTGCTGAGAAAATAACATCTACAAACGGACGTACATTATCATATAAAAAAGGCTTTATTCCGCACAACCCACCGCTGCGATAAATCACGAGTTGGCAAGCTTCAGTCCTAGCAACTGATGGACCAGAATTAGTGCAGAGCTATCCTCTTCATCTCCCACAGCAAAGGCAACAAAGCGGCACTTTGATTTCCCACAACAAACACATGGAAATCTGCAACAGTCATAACAAATCGGCCTGTCATAACACTGCACGGATTAACTCCATACATGGGGATAGGCTGAGCCTAAAACGACTGTGCTTCTTCGCGGTCCTGTTCCTTCTCACCTCGCCAGCCTTCAAGAGCATGTTAGCATATGTTAGAAGAAGCCACGTGGGAGTAGCACGCTTATTAGCATGATTAGCACATCTCTACTTGGGATTTATGTCAGACACCGAGGCTGAAATATTGATTGATCTGTCATATCTGTCATATGTTCTCTCTTATATCTTCGAGCGAGCGAATATTCACCCTTACATATCAGACAGCCTGCCCCAATTTGCATAGCCTAAATACGCTGAATGTCTCGTAAAACTTGTATCGTTTGCTTGTATTATTTGCGCTTCGTTTTCTCGGTACCAAAATAGAGCTGCATCTATTAGCCTGCTGCTCTAATCAACTGGATTGCTGTAAAGAATTGACAATTAATTTCTGGGAAATGAGAACGATAATCTGTTTCTAAGGCCTTAATCTCCTTTCTATCAGAGAATGCTTGTGGGTTGACATCACCTAAGCAAGCCCACGCATTCTACAGCAGGTTCCCAACCAGGGGATTGGCACTGGGCTGAACAGTGTGGCAGTGAGTAGAAGGGAAATCTGAAACTAAATCTATATTTTTCTTTCTATCTTTTTTTATTGTCTCGACTTGGGAGTTTTACTGATGTGAAGCAGTGGAGCAATGGGCTGTCACTTTAGCAGTGGGGAGCCATTGAGGGTTAGGTGCCTTGTTTTGGAACCCAACCTGCGGCCATTCGGCCACCAGCGCACTTCTCTGATTTTTATTTTTTTTTTTGTGAAAATGTTATTTTAGTTAAATTTATTTACAGGGTTTCTATGTTCACAGCTTTTGAGAACCCAGGTCTAAGCCGAGGGTGAAGTAAGCAAGGCTAATCTCTATAAAGCTGGAAACTGTGTGAGGAACCAAGGCTCAATAAAGGCCTCCCTTGGCTGTGTACTTTGTCCATGCCCCCTAAAATATCACCCACCTGGTGGGCCATGCAAACCTTTGATGTCTGAAGGGTTTTTTTTGTCAATTACAAAGACGACATGCTTCCAAATGCTAGGTTTTTGTGCAGAAACTATCATAGCACTCTTTCTTCCTAGGTACAACAGTCCCTATGTAGCAAATCTTGATGTTGATTGCTGTAGCCCGGCACTACAATGGGAACCCGCTCCACGTCCTTCCCGTGGCATTCAATTCGCAATGTCCGATTGTTCTGCTGTCGATTCCAGGTGCATGATGGCGCGTGGCTGGCGCTGTGATTGTGAGCTAAAACCATGCAGAGTAAGGTGAATAGAGTGCAAGAATGAACCCTGGAGCCCAGCCACAAAAATTCCAGCCTCGGGAGAGAAAGACACGGCAGGCATTTTGTGTTGACTCTGTGGCATGCCGGTCTCAAACTCAACACACACTGTGTTAGTGCAAGCTACGAGCAAGGAAACAAGCAGTCAATCAAGGTGTAAACAGGTTCGACTTATTCTATCCACTCACCCCCAGTTTGTGCTTAATATCCCTGAGTGTTGTGGAGGAACATTGAAAGGTAAGCCGCCATTTCAAGATGATAATGTACAGCACAATCAGTAGCTATTTTATTAGAAACTCTCCACCTTGCTGGGGTGTAGTGACCATGGCCACAGTTTGGGTTACTGTCCTCTAGCTTTTCACCATCACTTTTCCGCTTGGCTGGATAAGTTGGATGGCCAACCGCTCTGGTATACTTTACTGTGCCCAATATACAGTCAACCCCCATTAGCTCACCCCCTGAGCTCGCCAACCTCGCAGAACAGAGTTCCTTCCATGTTATTTACAATGTTAAGCTGCCAACCTCTGCATAACGCGCAACGTGTCCAGTTTATGCATTCCTCCATCGATAGCTTGCCAAACTTGTGTTAGCACTGTAACCTAGAACATGGTTAGTCATGCTAATTATATAGATCAGCTGCTACTGCTACTGCTGCTAATGCTGTGTTGCCACCATCACTGTTTTCTTGTTATTAACTTATACCCAATTAACTCATGCATGAAATGATGCTACGGAGGCTTTATTAACAGCCAGCAACATGCTAGCAGCCTGCAGCAGCTTGAACAAGCAGCGCGCATACAGTATAGCAAACACCAAAGCCTTAACAATCAGTGCCTTAACCGCGAGCCCTGTTATCTGTTGCAGTAGTTAACCACACTCGCCTATCGCCACATTTAAGGCCCGGACCAATGGGGGCGAGCTAATGGAGTTTGACTGTACCTCTATACCATGCCAATGCCACTTCTGGACAAAAAATAGAATAGTCCACCAACCAAATAGTAAAAAACAAGTCATTCAGGAATGGATGTTTGTCGTCTCATGTAGAGTTCAGAGAAAACTACTACAATAATATTACTATTGTAAAATTATACTACAATAATATTCATTATCATTCATAAATTTCCTTTTTTATATCAGATATCTATAATGATGGCCAATGTCTCCCTAAAGATAAATTCATATGAGCTGGTTCTTGATGAATATCAGTTCATTTGAAAAACATTTTTCTATGGCAGTGTACTTTTAACAGCAGACGTAGCCCCAAACCCAAAGTTGGAGAGAGAAACCTTGGGAGAAACCAAGGCTCAGTAAGGGACACACATCCTCTCTTGGTCGACAACAATAATCTCAGTTTCTTTTTGCATCTCTTTTCTGTAATTTTCATTAATCGTGCATAGGTTTGCTATGGTTCAAATGGTTATTATATTGATTTACATTGTTTTAATGGTTTCTATTGTTTTTCTGGGCTTTTTGTCTCCAATGTTGGTCATCAAATGTTATTGCAGTGAGAAAAATAAGATTGTGTACATTAATTGATTAATTAATTAATTAATTGATTAATTAATTAATTGATTAATTAATCAGTAATTGCAACAACAGGAGTGCATATGTATTTTTTTTTATCTCTCAGGCAATATAGTTTGGAGGTTTGCTAGACTGAAGTGTTTTTTGTCTGCAGAACGGTCTCCTGCTCAACTGTGCAGAACCTTGAAACTCCTACACAACACCTTATGTATAACTAATCTGTTCCATACAAGTGCCTGCGAGTCCTTACCTTGTAAATCAGCAAGAAACGTGAGTACGAAAGTGTGAAGAACCAGGTTTGAGGTCGGAGACATTTTGTCAGGAAGCCGGGGACAATATCCCTGCAACACACACACGCACACACAATGCATTTCAGAAAAGACACTGACATTATAGAGACTCTTGAAGTACAATATAGGCAAACATATTTACATTAGCTAAGCCGCTAATCATTTCGTGTCTCAGGGAAGCTGGAGCCACTCCCAGCTGTCTATGTGCCCGAAGACGAGGCCAAACCAGCGACAGACAGCCATTCACACACACAATTTAGAGTAGCTTTTAGACAGTGGGATTGAACCTGAGATCCTGGAGGAAACCCACACAAACGCACAGAAAGGCACATGTAAGTTTTTGTAATTTTGCTTCAGCGTTTATTTATAGAATTACACAATGAATATGTTACACAATGAATACTATTACATTTGCCTCACATTCACTAGCTTCATTCATTTTGGCATTAAGCAATGAGACAAACAGCTAAAGATGTGCAAATAACATTGTATTATTACATTCAAATCCTAATAAAATGTTCTATTTTTTCTGAGAAACACGTGCAGTAATCATTCCTGCAGTTTCTGCACTTGTTTGCTTACCCGACTTATGTGCAAAACTGCAATACACAATATGATGCTAATATTTATGCCACACCTTCACTTGCAATGAATTCTCTGTTGATTGTACATTTTAGTTTGAGTTTATATTTTTGCATGGTCATTGTTGTTTTATTTGCTTATTAATTTTTTACTGTATTCATTCTAAAGTTGGCCTGCTTGTCTGTGAAAGAAACATTCAAGTAAGAAATACGTTGTATTCTGTCATTTTTACATAGTAAAGCTTTTAGTTCTTGTGGATCATTAACGGTTAGTATTATCAAAGCCAATGTCATCATCCTAAACAGTGCTTGTGCTATCTTTGACAAAAATAGATTTCTGTCTTAAGAAACCAAATGTCAAACCAAATGCCATCTACTAAACCTCAAAAGTCATTTTTTATTAGGCAACAACTCTTTCAAATAACAGCTAGTGCGTTTCAGGTTGTTATCTCTTGGCTGGTTTCTTTGCAAACTTCTGCAGGTCAGCATCCAAAATGCTTCTGTACACTTCTGGGCTCATGATCCCATCAAAGAACACAAGTTTACTGACACTACTGTAATAGAAACTGTGTCGCGTTCACTTCTAGAACGCTCTGGTGGAATTCTTCTCCATGCTTTCTTCGGACAAAGACTCTTTCATCAGTGTCATTCTAAAAAGTTGTTTCTCTATTCTTCTCATCCACAATATTAAATGATTGAGGAAGTTAATAACATTGATTTTTCCATTACAAGGGCACCTGAAATGAACAGTCCGTTGATGCGTTAGAAGCAAGAAAAATGGGCTAAATCAGAGCATCTCCCAAAGGTCTTGTTGGATGTTCCTGGTAACTACCAAAAGTGATTGAGCCATTGAGCAAGAGTTTTCTTACACTTTTGTAGTCTCTATTTTCTTTCTTTTCTGTAGGTGGAATAGATTAACCTGCCCAAAAATCATAGCATGAGGGGTGTTAGAATGGTGGGACGTTCATAGCGCATCTTGTTGGGTTCACCAAAAGTATATTAAGCATTTCTGGAGAGCTGATGCTGTACTCTGCCAGCAGTTCCACAATACTGATGAACATTTCAGTAGTATTACACGTACAAAATACCAGTTTATTCCCATGGGAAATTTCAAGGCCTTCCACCCAAGGATTTAGATAATCAAGCAAAGCTGTAACAATGGGTCTGAGTCTCGAAGTTGTGGGTAAAGGCTGGGTTTGGGCATCAATTTCAGGTCCTTGCAGGCCTGTAGTCCAAACACACCTTTTGCCACCCCTGTGCATTGTGCAGCCTAATGGATGCAGAGGTTTGCATGGTTGGTACACTCAAATGGCCTGTCCCTTGCTATTCACCTTTGGATAATAAATGTAGAGGAAGTCCTCGGAATAAGTCGAGATAATGAGAGCGAGCTGCGTGAGTGTTTTCAGCAGGGCCCGGGGACCGTATCTAGCCGTGCATGTCAGGCACTCTCTGGAGGATCATGGCCATTACAAGGTACTCCACGCTCCTTCGCCCGCCCCTCCTTTCTCTCTCCCTTCTCTCCAAGCCAATAAACGTGCAGCGTTTCAGGTCAGGTTGCAATCCCTCCGCATTACCAACCACCGTGGAACAAATAACAGTGATTTACTTAATTAAAAACCAAACATTCTCCTAGCGAAATCAACAAAAGCAGGAGTAAGCGCCGGCTCTTCCAGGCATCTCCTTCTGTCCATTAGTTGCACTTCGGCGAGCTTTGATAAGAATTAGCTCACAGTCAATTATTCGCCATGCCTGAAAACAGTCCCAGTTGCACAGAATGCAGCTACTACACTTTTATCTTTTCCAAGTCAGAACAATGGAGAGCCTTCAAATTCTCTTCAACTCGTACTCACTGAAACCTTGACTTTCTCTGATCTCTCTCCTTATCTATCTATCCCATGCCCAGATGTGCTGTCCCAAGAACCAAGCTATGTGAATGAGATTTTAGGTTTTGGACCAGTGCAGATGCTCACCTTGAGCTGCCATGGTGTGAACATATTATGGTAAATGGAAGAACCCAAAATATTTAAAATTAGAGTCATTTTAAAAACATTTCCATCTATAATGACAACTTTCTTGAGTTACCTTTCTGGAGAACCAGCCAGCAAGTCACCATTTGGCATGGTCCATAACCCCCAATTGCTTGCCCTGTATGTAACTAGATAAGAGTGTCTTTAAAAAGCAGCATAGTGGAACCCTACCTTCCTCAAGAGTACCTCAGTGGTACCAGGACTGGACCTTGAGCCTGCAACTCTCTGAGGACAAGGACTGATCTCTAGACATGCTTCATATCGTGGAAGCAAGGCCGTAACCACTAAGCCACCATGTAGATGAGCTGTGGTGGACCATCAAAATAGAGTAAAACCCAATGGATTTTAATGCCCTGAAACCCTCCTTTACCAGGAAATTACAGAGCTCTCAGACTTGTTCAGGGATGAAGCCTTTTTGACCCTTCACCCTGTTCGGGGTAACATGGTGCTCTCTATTTTCAGAAAGTGTTTCTAAAGATGAGAGTGAGTCTAAGGTCCAGTAATTTGAGGAGGCGAATGAGTCAGCTCTTTTCGGTCCATCTGTAATGAGACACCGCTCGGGCTCAGCCGACCTCCCTGTGCCTCAGGACCTGAAGACAAACAGTGGCTTTAATTGCTGGAAAGATTTCACCACCCGCACAGCTAGGGAAATGAATTAGCCATCATATTGAACATTTTTGCTTGTTTTTTTCGTCTTCTCCATCATTTTGCTTCATTGGTGAGTCTCTGTCGGGCTTCGTCATCTCCCTATTCTGGTGGATTCAGCTGGACAGGCAAAGAAAGGACCTGAGAAGGAGTTTGGATTGGACTTGAAAGAAATGGAGGTGCAGCATTGGCTGGAAGAAAGTGCCAAGATGCAAAGTGCGAGCCAACAACCCGGCGTATTAAAGACGGAAACATACCATGGGCAGAGCTTGATGGATAGCTTAAAATGCAGACTAAGACATCCTCAGTCAACTTTTATATACAGTTCTTCTCTTCATAAACTTCGAATTGAAATACGTCCATGACTATCAGAATATACATCAGTCCTGGCAGATAAAGCGCCGCAGCGCTGTAATCTGTTTAGATCCAGGCCCGCTGTGTCAATATGCTTTCGCCGCATTATCAAGGATGCCGGCACATGCTGCGACAACCATAGAGCCTACACACACTTATTGAACATTTCTGCCTTCATAATAGTTTCTGACCTTGTCTCTCTCGGCGAGCTTTTCAGAAAGGGGAAAAAGTTTGATTTGAAATTTGATTCGCCAGCGAGAGGCTGTTGCTGCCCGTGATTGCCGGGGCAGCTGAGAGGAGGCCGAGCGTGACCCCAGCAGGTGAATTTTAATGGCTTCTTTCATAACATCGTCAAACGACTCAGTGCTCCCTGGCCCGGGCCTATTTGATGTGAAAGCCCCCATGAAATCAACCAATGTCCAGAAAATGAAGCCTCCTCTGCTTGCCACTCTTGGGCTATGCAGATTGGAGAGTACATCCCCACTACCTGCTCCTTCCCTGAACCGCTCAAATCCCTCTGTTGGCGCACAAGCTCAATTATAGACGGTGTGCAGTATTTCCTTTTTCTCACTGTACTGCATGAAGCAGAGCTCTGAAATCCAGGTGTTGAGCTTCTTCCAGAGGTTAATGGAAAATTATTGCTTGATTTACCTTCATTCATGAGCTGCTTTTGACAACCACCTTTTACTTGAAGCGAGAGGGCTCAGCAATGTCCTGAGGAAACAAGAATGTAGATCTAGGATCAGTATCAGTAGAGAGTTAGCATTGTCACCTCACAGTAAGAATGCCCTGGGTTCGATCCTTGGGTTGGCCATTGTCCAAAGTCTGAATTAGGTTGATTGGATGCTCTAGGTGTGAGTCTGTATGGGTTGGCCTCCTGTCCAAGTCGAACCCGGCCTTGGCCCACAGTTGGCTGGGATCGGTTCCAGCTTCCCTGTGACCCAAAATGGATAAGCGGTATGGAAAACGAATTAATGAACACTATGCAGTGGCGGCTGCATTGTACAATACTGGTCTTGTGGAGGTCCATTTCCCACTGGACAAAACTGGACCAAGAAATGGAAACTACTGTTAGAGAACATGGCAACATACCTCCAGGACCACAAAATGGCATTGTTGGATGGAAATTTGCACCAACAAAGACAGTAAACATGTTTAGATAACAGACGATATTATATGTCGTTTTGTCACTCATAAACAGTTTGTTTTATAAATTCTGCAAAATAATGTATATACTCTATATGAAAGAAAAGTGAACATGCCTTTGCTGTTCATCTCTATTGCATTAGTTCTGCTACACAATACTACTTTACACTGTATGGCACTTCCAGGCTGTGGTTGCCTTTAGTCTAGGGCTAAATCTTGACGAGTTTATTTGTCCAAGATTAAGTTCTATATGTAAAAACGTCTATAGAGCCTCATTTGTCTAAAATCAATGAGGTTAATAGAAGTGTTGGTCTCTCTATTCTTCTAGGAAGTCTACACTACATGTTGGGACATTGCTGTGAGGATTTGATTGCATTCAACCGTGACAGAAACAGTCAGATGATGTTGGATGATTAGTTTTGGATCACAACTTATAGTCAAAGGTGTTGGATGGAGCTCCATCGTTCCATGTTCTGAAGCTCTACAACCCAGTACTGCCTGTATATCTCTCCAGCCATGAGCTGGTGTTAGGCATAGTGACCTTAGGCTCATGTGTGACTCCTGAAAGCTTCATTCTAGTGGTCAATACTTTTCTGAGTCCATGTGCGGACAGGAATTTTTTCATTCACAGCATTTTTGAAGAAAACATAACTTTTGTGTTTAAACACTGTGTGGACAGATGTTTTCAAAGCTGCGTTTTTAAAATGTTAATTTCAAAAAACGTGCTCATATGGACAGGTTTTTTTTTGTTGTTGTTTTTTTTGTTTTTTTTTACAAAAAATTGAATTGAACCAAAAATTCAAAAATTGCCAGCAACGTGTAGACAGGGTGTAAGCTAGGTGTGCTCAACTGAAAGCATCTGTGCACATTCAAGTGGTCGAAATCAATCATATCTGGATGCTGTTCGAAAATATAGTCTGTCTGACCTGAAATATCAGAACATCTGGGAAATGATATGAGACAGAGAAACAACATGTGCATCCAGTCTACTGAAGATCTGCAGAGCCAACTTTGTAAGGTGTTACATTTCCAGGAAGACGTTTTTGACCAGCACGTACTAGTAAAAGCTATCAACAGTTGTTTGCACAGAAATCGTACAGTAGTACGAACTGACGTGCATTTGTGTTACAGCCCAGCGACAGCCCCCATGAAACCGAGATAACTGAGACACCCACTGAGATTGTCCTTGGCTTGAATTGAGCAAAGTTACTGCTCTTTTGTGCTTTCATTTTTTTCCGAGTCGTCAAATCTTGCGAGGTTCACCCTTGTGCCTGCGACTTCCGCAGAGGCAAATTCAAGTTCTGTGCCTCCCCCCGCCCGTCTCACCGAGCTCCATCTGTCGCAGGAGTCAACTCCGAACTGACAGAGAGAGAAAAAGAAGAAGCAAAAGCTTTCAACTCCCCGTCGCCTCAATCTTACCTGTCTTTGGGGAGTGCGAGGAGAGAAATGCGATGTCCCTCAGAAGAAATGGAAGAGAAAAAGAGGTTCTGGAGTCTTTTTGAGCGAGGCGAAGGGCGGATTTGCATGCTCACCTGAAGAGCGACGTTGGCGTTGGCTCTGGAGCTTTTGTCTCATGGAGAGAACGGCTTAGAACATGCTCTGAGGCTCAGACGGAGAAGTTGCCAGTGGGACGTCCCTGCATCCACTCCCTGACACTTACACATGACAAAGAGGAGGAATGCGACGAGGGAGGTTCGTTCAGGGGGAGGAAAAAACTGCTGACGTTAAATCAACATTGGTAAACCATTTCAGCACTACTCAGAGTTCGCTGACCTCTTAGGTTGACATATTTGCAATCTGGTGTACAAGTTTACTCCTGTAGTTTTACATCACAGCTGGGAAACCAATACTGTTTATCTCTGACATCCTCCCCCAATTTATTTAATCACTATTTACACAGGTTACGCTCATCCATTTTGGCTTGTGGGGAAGCTGGAGCCAATCCCAGTTGATTATGGGCCAAGGCAAAGTACACCCTGGACAGCAGGACTACACAACCATTACCTCACACACTTACATCTATGGACAGTCACTCGCATTCTTATCTATTGGACATAAGTGTGTTCAGTCTCTTATTCTCTTAACATTATATATACTGTACTGTGTAAAAGTCTACACTACTAGTTTAAAGTCATTTACGTATCTCAGCATTGAGAGTCTTTCTGCAGCAAGAACACAAGTTAACATTAGAGTAGAGCAGTAAGAAGTATCAAGAGCTTGATCTGTGTCAAGATTTGTCATTGAGATGTTCTGAGCTGGTTTGAAGGTTCCAGATCTCATCTCCAGGCCTCCAGCCAGTGAATGGATGTGGGAAACTCCAGCAGAAACTGATTTAATGGAAGGAAAGACTGATTGAGGCCCAACCAGGGATTTGATGAAATACTGGGCTTCCGTGAGGAGAGGTCTGGAAATGGTGAAACCAACACAGTGTTTACTGACACTGCTGCTTGGTTCCTTACACTGGCTTCCCAAATTCAAGTCCTTCGATGCTCATCTCTAGGATTATCAATGCATCTACTCCCAGCTACATGGGAACACTGATCCAGACCTACGCACCCACCAGATCATTGAGATCAGCGATTGGAGAGTCTGTCCTCTTGTCGAACCAAACACCACTCCAGACTCTTCTCGTTTTAAATTCTCTTTGGTGGAACGAGCTGCCAAGACACATCAGAGCTGCAGAGACTCTCTCTACACTCAAGAAGCACCTCAAGACTCAACTATTCCATGCTTACCTCAGCGTCTAAGCCCAG
>JBBIGC010000001.1:17023318-17036243 GCA_037576955.1 Lepidarchus adonis
AGAGAGAGGGAGAGAGAGAGAGAGAGAGAGAGAGAGAGAGAGAGAGAGAGAGAGAGAGAGAGAGAGAGAGTAATGAACCCCTAAGGGTGTTGGGAAGGTAAACATCATAACTAAGTCAACAAACAGACAGACAGACAAGCAGACAGCCAGGCAGGAGATGCATATGGCAATATCTATGCTACGTGATAACGTATTAGCATAATATTTGCATAAAGGCCAACACACATATTGCAGTTTTGAAGCTTTTATCATTTTCATGAAAGCTCAAATGACAATTTCTCCAAAATGTTCAGTATAACTGCATAGAACCTGATGAAAGAAATGAATATACTAGTAAAAGCAATAAAGCTTTGGTTAGTTTAAATAAACTTCAGCATTCTATGGGCAAAATAAGACGTTAGCTAGTAAGGAAAGTCGTGTGTATGCATGTTCTACTGTGTCACGGCTCAGAATCGACCGGTTTTCAGTAGCTGGAAGGCTTCCCTGGTCAGCCACCTGAGCAACACTACTACTGGCTTTGAGGCCTCCTGGGCCAGAACACCATGTATAACCCTCAACTGAAGCCCAAAGCCTAAACCCAACACTGGCTATAATGTCAACCTTAACTTCTGACTGAAATCTAAACCTAACCCCAAACCCTAAACTTAAACCCTGATATGGCGTCACATCAATACCAAAACTAGAGTGCGCAAAATCGCAGGCGTAAATTTCAAAGTCGCGCGCACAAATGTAAAACTCAAGAGCACAAAATTAAAAATCACGTGCGCAGTTGTGGTAATATTGTGCGTGAACTGTATTTTTCCTCTCGAAGATCAGATTACTGACGACAAGCTTTTTTGCTTGAGTGAGATTTCTGCGTGCACGGTTTGAAAGGGGGTGGGTTTTGGCAGTTAGGAGGCGGGGCTTAAACAGTTTCTGTCTACAAATCCTATTGGCCAATAGATCCTGGTCTTGTGATTGGCTAAAGAAAGTTATAATGACATACCATTATAACATTTGTGAGCGAGTGACAAAGGCGTCTTTTGCTTTATCACTGATTGCGTAGTTATTAGAAGTGTAAGACCTAACTATGGAATAATAATATTTAAAATAATAAAGAAAGTTCCCACAGAAAAAACAAAGATGGCGGAGGAAGAGGAACGGCGACAGGTAGGTTAATCGACATTATATTATTATTTCATAGTGACTTTCAAATTTACACCTGCAATTTTTTTGCGGCAAGCGATTTTGCGCGCTCTAGTTTTGGCGTTGATGTGACGCCGTACCCTGAGATCATACCAAACCCGAACACCAATCCATCACCCTAACACTACTGGTAAACAACAACGTTCCATCAAATCCAATCTGAGGGTCTGGTAATACTCAACCGGATAAGGCATCAGCTTCTGCAGCTGGGGTTCGAGTCCCACCTGGGTACCCAGGGTTCCCCAGGGTTCAAGACCCAGAAACTCTCACAATGACGTGTGTTTTCCAACACTGCTGACATGCCATCCAAGCTTCCAGCAGAGCTCCTCTCTCTGGAAGGTCTGACGCCGTTTTGCTCGTCTCTACTGTGGTCTTCTTGTCTTCTGGAGTGCTGAAGCTAGAGGTGGGGGTGGGAGTGGGCAGGTAAAGTAGAGAAATCTCTTATCTTAAACCTACTACCCTCCCCCCGACACTCACACACCCCCATGGGCCTCCTTCTGGCTCAATCCTTTTATTCGTGATCTAAGGCTGCAATGAGCAGATAAAGGCAAGCAGGACTTTTCCATAAATGCACTTATCACAGGCCAACAAGCTCTCCGACTCTCTTATGACTGACAGGTCAGCCGCTTGGCATTCCACACACATCCGGCTTCCTCGGCATACACACACACACACACACCGCCTTGACAGGGTTTCAGCGTACTTACACACATACACATGTGCACAACTAGCCAAAAAGATGTGCCCATTGGACAGGGCAGCACACACTCATCTGAATGCTGTCAGGCAGATAAGGAAAGCGCCGGACAAGAGTGCGAACGTATGCATGCGTATATAGCCTAACGCCTCTCTCGCACCCACTCTCACACACCCTCATTAGAACTGTTAAGGCCTTCACTTTGGGCGCTGGAGTAAGACAGGGGTGCAGAGTCAGTCAGCCAATAAGGAAATCAAACAGAAGGAAATGAAATCCCGAGGAGCGACGCTTTCACCCAGGCCAACTTAGCAGCATGAATTTTTCATCATTGAGGTGCAGAGATATTACCTGCGAGTCTTTAGCCTACCACTCAATAAAACTCGCCTTATTTTCTCCACAGCTCCTTCCTGGAGCGAGGAGACAAAAAGCCCCACTTACCACCCAGCAACGACTTCTTCCTTACAGGAGAACCAAGCGACAAATACAAATCGGTATTTACCTTTGAGATTGGAATACGTCAGACTGATATTGAGTGTAGCACAGCATGAAGAGCAAGGAACCTTGAATCGTTCTGGCAAGTTGAACGAGTGATGTAGTACTGTCACCTCACAGCAAGAAGGTCCTGGGTTCCATGTAGGGTTTACAAGGTCTAACTATGTTTGCATGGGTTTCCTCTGGGTTCTCTGGTTTCCTCCCACAAGGCTGGTGCTTTAGCTTGACTGATGACTGTAACTTGCTCATAGGTATGAGTGTGTCTGAATGGTCGGCCTTGTGCTCAGGGCGAACACTGCCCATCATCTTAATCCTTGTAGGCCAGTATCCTGAACCGTTTGGTAGTTCTCCTCACTGGCAATGATCCGGTGAGTTGAACCAGGTGTGCTGGACACGCCCCCCCCCTTCCAGAACCAGAGAAAATTAGCATACCTAAAAAAATTCTAACGGGGTTCCGTTCCTCAGTCCAAAGATAAAACCCCCTTACATAAGCGCCTACATGACTCAAATGGAGTACATACGCAGTACAGTAATGAAGTGAATAATATTCTTGTGTTGTTTAGCACCTTATGTGCATTTAATTATATCTACTTTCACTTTCACTTTCAACTCATGCATGTAACAAAGCTGCAGAGGCTTTTTTGAACAGCACTTTGCTTTACTAACAGTCTGCAACATGCATGAATGGTCTCATATTACAATAAAGCATTTAAAAAACATTGCTCCACATAGAAATGCTCTTTTATTGGCTGCAACATACACAGTAAATGAAACCAAGTACCACCACAGCAGGAAATACATTAGAGATGCTGACAGTGCCTTAGCACAGTGCACTGTTAACCAACCAATCCACATGAAGTATCGAGCTGAATGCACTGAAAGTTGAGGAGTCCCTGTATATCATTAATGATTATTTTTATTTAATTCTTTAGTACATATTTATTCAATGTATTTTATTATATTATATATTTTTATTTTGCACATTTTTATTGTAATTATAATAATTATTATTATTAGACCAAGGCCTTTTAAATAATTTATTAAAGATTAACTCATGCTAGCTAAATTAATTGAACTTGTTTAACCCTAAATATCACATTTCCATGTGACTATATGTGATTGTGACTCTGTAACTCAAAGTGGACCACAACAAGGTACCTCACTACAACCTTCTATTGCCAACGTCCTGACCACTAAACCATCACTGCCCTCTGAAAACTGTGATTTGAGGCCACAACCTTAACGTAGAACCACTCAGTCGTTCTGACAATGGTAGTAGAAAAAGTGGTAATATTAATTAATAAAGGGAACTTCTTTTGATACTACAGAAGCTCTGTTAGTATAACCAAGCATTTTTGTTTCTGTAGGTATGTACTTCTTCTTTTAAAAAAAGTAAAAGTAAGTCTCCTTGAGCAAGCTCAGGCAGTTACCTGGGGTGGCATGGTGGTGGAGTGGTTAGTGCTGTTCCCTCACAGCAAGAAGGTCTTGGGTTTCACCGTTGGGTCTGCCAAGCGTACCACCGTCCAGAAGCTTGTGCTAGGTTGACTGGCTGCTGTAAATTGCCCGTAGGTGGAAATGGATGAACCATGCTTAGGGCCATAGTCACTTGGGATCAGCTCCAGCTTCCCTGCGACCTTACATGGAGAAAGCATTTTGGAAACATTTTTAGACAAAGCTTCCTTTACTGCTCGTACTCATCTCAGAATATCTGACACATTTCTCGAGGCATGGATGGGCGTCTCTAGCCATTTTGCTTGATGCTTGTACACACTTTCATTACGTTCATTAACGTTGTCACAAAAAAGCAATTCCATCATGCGTGAAAGGTGTGGACAGTACTGCATTTGCATGTGCATTGCATTTTTAAATGCTTATATTAAGTCAGTATTTATGCTTGGTCGGCATCTTCCACCCCATGCTACATTACGGCCTGCATCTTTTATTGAGTGATTTGTTGGGTGTGTATGGGGGTGGGGTGGGTGGGGTTGGGTATTACTGCATTAGATTTTAGAGTAGGGTTAGTAATAGTTTCAGCTTTTTCCAAGAAATAGTCGACATGTAAAATCGATTTCTTGAGCATTTGTTAAATCTAAACCAATCCATAAATGAAAGATGGTTCTATTAACAAGCAGGTTTATGTCAAATGAAATTGTTTTGCATTTTCAACCAACCAAGCTGTCTGGAACTGGACCCTCAGTGCTGCTTCACAGAATTAACATCAATTTTGAATGATCTCCCTCCCCAGATCTCGAGGTGAGGCTTGAAATGTCTTGAGGTGAGAGATCCTTTTGAAGATTTTGATGTGGCCATGACATTTGGATTCTAAGAGCAGATGCTCAAGCATATCTACGAGATGAGTATAAGTGAAAAATAATAAATTAATAAATAAATAAAACTAAATAAATAAATCATATGTGCCTACGAGAGCATAGATTTATGAAAAAAATACATACACATATTTATTTATTTTCATTTATTTATTTTTTTTATATTTTTTTTGCTCTCATGTTTATTTTAGCCACAGGGAGCCTTTCCTAATTCTTTGAGCAAAGTTAGTTAATCAATAAATCAATCAATGAATAACTTTATAGGTCTACAACATTGTCTATTCTGTTTGCACAACATGTTAAAAAAAACTTTGTATTTCAGGGTGAAATCTACCCTTCTGCAAAGACCACAAATAAGCCTCTCCACACCCCACCTCTTTTGGAAAGCACGTACGTTAGAGGTGGGCAGTACATCGGTAACCAAAATAAGCTCATGCCAAGATATTTGTTGCATGCATCAAGAGATATCTTGAGATAGGGTTCACTGCCATTGAATCTGCTGTGCCATGTTGAAAATCAGGGTTTTTTGAGTTGTTGCTCAGTTGAAGAGTCTCAATGGTCCATCACGTCCAGTCACATCCTCCAGGAGAATTTTATGTATGTGATAAATTGTTTGTCAAGTAGGCTTATGATTCAGGTATAAAAGAGGAAATGGAATTACTGTTGCTGTTAGGAAGTGAAAGTGACTATTTGTCATTGTGAACACAACAATCACACAAAGTGCAAAGCAACAAAACGTGACCTCTGCATTTTACCCATCCACAAGTGAAGCAGTGGGCGGCTATCAACAGCATTTAGCGAGCAGTGTAGTGAGACTGTATCCTGGTCAATGGTACTTCAGTAGAACCTGGGCTGGGACTCGGGCAAAGTCCTAACCACTATGCTACCACTACCCACGACAAGGCCACCGAGCGTACTTGCGCTGTTCTTTCATATTTATTGGCTGAAATTGCTAGCATTATGATTATCCTCTCGATTCCAAGCTAATTCCAGGCCAACATGATCAACATGGACCAAACTAAGAAAGAGGACTGCATTGGTTACCTATATTTGTCAGATATGTTGATGGAATCCACAACAAATATTCTCTTGTGTAGTTTTGATTAATGCTTTTTATTACAACAGAACAATGTATGAATATATACACAGTGTACAGTCATGGCTGAAATTATTGGTACCCCAGGATTTTTTCCAGAAGACCATTGCAATTACAAATGTTATGGTATAAACATGCATTGGATCAACACAAAATGCCAAATTTGACATAATTTTGCAAAAAATTCAAAAACTGGGCCAGACAAAATTAAAGGCACCCTCAAATTGCACACCATTTGGAAAAGATAACTGAAATCGCTTCCTATAACCGTCAGCAAGCTTGTTACACCTCTCAAATGGAATTTTTGACCACTCTTCTTTTGCAAACTGCACAAGGTCTCTCAAATTTGAAGGTGACTACTCCCAACAGCAATTTTGAGATCTCTCCATAAGTGTTCAATCAGATTTAGATCTGGACTCATTACTGGCCACTTCATAACTGTGTATTCAACCATTTTTGGCTTTTAGAGGAATGTTTGTGGTCATTGTCCTGCTGGAACACCCATGACCTCTGATGTAGACACAGCTTTCTGACACTGGGCCCTACATTTCACCCAAAAATCTTTTACTTGTCTTCAGATTTCATGATGCCTTGCACACAGTCAAGACCATTAAGACTTCTGGCTCCCACAGACACCTGTCTCACAAAATGACCATCAATCAACCTCAGTCTGGGGCTCCACGCAAGATCTCACCCTGTGGGGTGAGGATGATCATGAGAAAGTTGAGAGATCAGCCTAGAACTATATGGGAGGATCTTGGTGATGATCTCAAGGCAGCTGAAACCACAGTCACCAAGAAAACCATTGGTAACACACTACGGTGTAATGGATTAAAATCCTGCAGTGCTTAAGAAGGCACATGTGAAGACCTGTCTGAAGTTTGCCAATAAACACCTGAATGATTCAGAGAATGTTTGGGAGAAGGTTCTGTAGTTAGATGAGAACAAAATGCTCACCTTTCTGTGGTTAGAAGAAGGTAAATGCTGACCATAGGGTTTTGCCACCAAGTAGTAAGTCTTGTTTTGCTAGGAGATCAAATACTTATTTTGTACCAATTTGTAATATTTATAGTGTTGTTCCACAAAGTTACATTTTAGGTCCATTGCTCTTATCTTAGTACCTTACTTAGATTAGACCAGAAAGAATTTATTAGCTATGCTAATGAATTTAGAGAAAAATATAGTGATTATTGGTTTTCATAGCTCCTTTGTGATGAACTAGGCCTCTTCCTTTCATACACCAAATCCAAATAACAAAAGGTCAAAACCTGAGTGTAATTTTAGATTCTGAGCTCTGTTTAATCGATCATGAAAAGCAGACACTGAGGTTGCTTTTATCATTTATAATAATATTGCTGAAGTTAGGTCTTTTATTATCCCAGAGCTATGAAGGGAAACTTGTACTTTCATTTGTTAGAAGCCAAATTGATTATACAGGCTTAGCAAGAAAACTTGTAATGTAGAAGTACAGATCCTAACCACCAACAACAAAAAAAACTCTAACCCTCTTTATTCTAAACACTGCAATCGATATTTCTGTCTTTCTTAAAGTTTGTAAAAAAAAAGCTGTAAAATCAGGTAGGTGTATATCCACCAATGAAGTGCATTGTATATAGTACTTCCCGGGAACAGTTTCAGTAGAAATCCATTTATGAACTTTATATTTATTGTGAGTATTTATTGTGGCGTCCCACAAGGTTCAACTTTAGGGCCACTGCTTGTTTTTCTTTACCTCTTGATTAGGTAATCGGGGTAAATTTCTTGGGAGGATTAGAGCCATAACATTGCTATTGCCATTACAAAAGTATTCACTCACACATCGAACCACATAGTGCTCAGAGGTCAAAAACTTTGCAGAGTCAATCCCTACAGACCTCCAAACTTCATGTGGCCTTCACATTAGCTGATAAACAGTGTGGAATGGGTTTCCATGGCCAAGCAACTGCATCCAAGCCATACATCACCAAGTACAATGCAAAGCGTTGAAATAAAGCGCCGGCACTGGTCTATAGAGTGGCAAATCATGGTTCCCCATCTGGCAATCTGGTGGACAAGTCTGGGTTTGGCAGTTACCAGGAGAACGGTACTTGTCTGACTGCATTGTGCCAAGTGTAAAGTTTGGTAGAGGGGGGATTATGATGTGGGGTTGTTTTTCAGGAGCTGGGCTTGGCTTTTTAGATCCAGTGAAAGGAATTCTGACTGCTTCAGCACCAAGAGATTTTGGACAATGTCATGCTCCCAACTTTGTGAAAACTCCTAAGCCTAGTGGAAAGTTTTTTCAGAGAAGAGTTGAACCTGTTATAGCTGCAACGAATGGGTTGATGTAACATTAAACCCTATGGTTTAAGAATGGGATGTCACTTAATGAATACTTGTGTGTATTAGGCAGCAAGTGAACAGCTCTTGAGGATCTGAGCCACTTTGAAAAGGACCTTATTGTGATGGCTAGAGCATCTTTAAAACAGCAGGTCTTGTGGAGTGATGTACAGAGTAAAAACTGTCTAGTTTGATCTCAAAGAGAAGCTCCAGATAGAAAGGTGCCACTGGCCTTCAGCAAACCTCCTTTGTAAAATCTCGAAAATGAATGGAAAAGCTTTCTACTACGATGCTCAACTCAGTTCTCCCTTTTATTGTATTAAGCAGTGAATCTCAGAACATATCTTTTTTTTTAACCAAGCTTTCAATTAAAATTCAACCTCACGTTAATGTTTTTATCTTTAAAGCAATGGAAGAAAATCATTGAACTCAACCTTCATTTCTTTTATCACTATTGAATACCATCCCATTAAGCCCAACTTCATGATTCTACAAAGCTTTCCAAGGCCTGTAGATGCCACTGCGTGGATACTTTTGTTATTTTTCCTGCGTTCAGGGCCTTCTGCTGGATCCTTCAGCTACCAGCTGCTTTGGGCTGATGTTGCAGGAGAAATAAAACAGCCGAAGATCACCTGCACTCACCTGCTTCTTATTTATCTGGAATGAAAAATCGCGGCAGGTTGGAGCACAGAACGAGCAGGTGTTCGTCACACGTGGCACAGGCAGCTTTGCGCAATTTATTTATTTATCTTCGTTAATGGAAGGTATTTGCATACAGATGGTATTGGCCTTGCAAGACTGCTGAGGATCGGCCCTTTGTTTCTTGGCCGCCGTGATTAAGAGCCCCACGGGACGGCACGAGCATCCTCGAGAACACGTAGTAGCCAAAATGATATGAATTTTGTTTCTTAATCCAAACGCTTCTCCTTCTCCACAGCTGCGAAAGCTTTTAAGCAAACTTAAAGGAAGGTACCTGAGGCTCGGGGGACTCCGAGGTAATCTGTTATTTCGCCTCTTTTTTGGCACTGCATGAACATATGGGCATGGGAAAGGGCCTCAGTTCAGAGAACGAGTATTTGGAATGGAAATGTGGTATTTTTGTTCGTTTGTATGTGTGTGTGAGAGATCGTATCATGACATCCCTATGGATTTTAGGTTCTACCGTCAAGCCAGACTATAGAAATGATCAATAAACTGGATTACAAAAACAATGCAAAAGAATAAATCATTACCGGACATTGGTTTCCAACAACAAATTAACATTTTAACTTATTATAATATGCAACAATCAGCCATAACATTAACACCACCTACCTACTAATGTGTTGGTGCTCCCAGTGTTGCTAAAACATCTCTGACTGTATTGTAGCACCGGAGCTCCTCTTTAGGAACCCGCCTTCACTCCCCATATGCATCAGTGAGTCTTGGGTGTCCATGATGTACTAATTATGGGAGACCTGGAACACTACAAGACCTGCCTTGTTGGAGATGCTCTAGACACCATCTCAAAGTGGCTTGGATCCTTACACTCCAGCACATCAACTTCAAGAACTGACTGTTCACTTGCTGTCTAATATTTTCCACCCTCCTGAGAGGTGTCATTCGATGAAATAAGAGATCTTTCAGTTCAAATGTTATGGCTGAGTGTGTACCCTGTCCTATATACCATATTCAGGATTCTACTGGGAAAGCAGCCAGTTGGGAATTTACTTATTATACATGTCCTTCAGGAAATGTAAAGTGATTCCTCAATATGCCTAAGCTGTTGATTGGTGGCTGCTATGGTAACACTTGTAATTTGGGCTTCGTGAGGAGGCTGGTATTCCAGGTAGTTGTTACGTTGCTATGCTGATGTTAGTAAAGGTAGCATAAAGAATGATGCTAGCAGGTTGCTACAGTGTTGCTAGGAGATAGTTACAGAGTTCATATATAAGAATCAGAATCAGAATCAGAAAAACTTTATTGTCCCTAAGGAAATTGCTTATGTGGCGACTACAACATAGAGACAGTGACAAAAAATAAACATACATCTTATACTAATAAAAATACAAAGGTAATAAATATAAAAGTACTAAAGATACAAGGTAAAACTTAAAAGTCATAAAAAGTACAATGGTAACAAAAAACTACAAATGTAAACTGTGATTTTAAATTAAAAGCAGTAAAATAAGATAAGATAAATAGCATAAATTATAGTAAAAAAAAGCAGTAAATTGCAATATATAGTTGCTAGATTTTGTATGGTTGTTTGGCATTATTAAGCAACAAAAAGCATGTTTATTTTTAAAAATCCTAGTCAAACCCCTCAATGTTTTAAAACCAACTTAGAAGTATAAGTAGAACCAATACATTGTTAATATATTCGAAAGGAAACATGGCAATAAACACCCGTATTCCATGTATATGTGTCCACGTCCATGTGGCGGTGTTAAGTATTATGTCTTGTTATTTAAGCCCCAGTGTTTTCCTTGTTTCTGTCAGTTGTGGTTTACACTGTGTCATGTATATTACCCTATTGATTTTTTCGAATGTATGTCCCTCTTGTTAATATCCCAGTGTTTGTGTTTGGGTCTCGTTTCATTAACACTTGAAAAACCTACAGTGCTTGCGCTTACTTCCAAGCATCACACATCGCAATAGTAAAACATATTTAACCTGTATGATATATGCAAATTATTCTTTAGGTACAATATACATATATTAATACATATATTAATACCTCTATTTGGCACCATTAGTTTCATGAGTGTAGATGGCAGCATCTTTCATGAAACCAGCATCACTATCAACCTAATTATATATATATATAGGCTTAACATTTATAAAGCATGAAGTAATGAAGAAGCTGAATCAGAGCATATAATTATAATTCTTTTTATTTTTTGTTTTCTTTATGAATAATATGCCCTGATCCACCTTCTTCATGACCCATCAAAGACATTTTTATTACTATTATTTTTCCCCAGATATGAATAGCTTCTTCATCTTTAGGGCAATGGCTTTCAAACTGTGGAAAATTAAGATGTTGGATATCATTATTACTAATTTATTTTGAGTATGAATCCAGCTTCTCCAAGACCAATGGACGGCAAAAGAAAAGTTATCATTACTGATATTTTTCCACGAATTTAGCTAAATGAACCATTTTTAAAAATGTAAAAAATTCAAAATATATAATATTGATTTTCCTTTTCCTCTATGGGTCACAGATAAAGGGCATTAGGGCCTATTGATATTATTTAAGTTTTTATTATTTACATGATGCTTTGATCCAGCTTCTTCATGACCCACAGAAGAAGAAGAAAATCAATGACTTATTATTTTAAATATTTTTAGCTTTATTTTTTGCCATGAATAGAGCTATAGTGGGCTAAAAAAAGTATTTGGCAGCCATGATTCTGCAAGTTGTCCCACTTAAAAAGATAGTAGAGTCTGTAATGTTCATCATAGTTTCACTTCAACTGTGAGAGACAGAATGTAAAAAAATTCTAGAAATTACATTGTATGATTTTTAAAGAATTTATTTGTATAATGGTGCAGAAAATAAATATTTGGTCAATAACAAAAGTTCACCTCAGTACTTTGTAATGTGACCTTGGTTGGTCAAATGTTTCCTGTAGGTCTTCACCAGGTTTACACACACTGTAGCTGCTATTTTGGCTCATTCTTCCATGCAGATCTTTTTTAGGAGCTGTGATGTTTTGGGGCTGTTGCTGGGCAACACAGATTTTCAACTCCCTCCACAGATTCTCTATTAAATTGAGATCCGGAGACTAGCTAGAACACTGCAGAACCTTGAAATGCTTTTTACGTAGCCACTCCTTCGTTGTCCGGGTGGTGTGTTTGGGATCATTGCCATGCTGGAAGATCCAGACACGTTTCATCTTTAGTGCTCCCACTGATGGAAGGAGGTCCCATTCAAGTTTTCCTTAATACGGATCAGAAAAGCAGCCCCAAAGCATAATGTTTCCACCACCATGTTTCACAGTGGGTATGGTGTTCTTGGGATGCAACTTCCCCCTCCAAACACGGCGAGTGGTTTTTATACCAAAGAGTTCCATTTTGGTCTCATCTGACCACATGACATTCTCCCAATCCTCTTCTGGATCATACAGATGGTCTCTGGCAAACTTTACACAAGCCTGGACATGTGTTGATTTAAGCAGGATTTTAATCCATTATGACGTAGTGTGTTACTAATCGTAACCTTTGTTACTGTGAACCCACCCATACAGTGTGATTTCCTGGATTTTTTTGATGAACCTTACAGACCTCTCTTATCTTTTTAAGTGGGAAGACTTGCAGAATCTGTGGCTTAAATGGCCTAAATAAACCCCATTTCTACACTACACACCTCTCAAAACTGTGGCATCTTTAATATTGTTTATGTTTTGGCCATGTGCAAAACTAGGAGCTGCTTATCTAGCTGACATCATGGTCATGTGATATAAATGCGTAATTAAATCTGAATCAGATAAATATGCATTGTTAATTGTATTCCATCAAAGTCCTGAACAATTATATTTTATTAGAATTTTGTTGCGTATATTTAAAATGATTTCACTTGTCGAGATGTGTTTGTAACCACACTTTAATATAGAGATCATGTGTATAATTACATATGCAGTGCTTGTTGGGGCATCGAGCTGTGGGTGGTATTTCACCACTGATGCTCTAATGTATACCACATTACAGTACTGGGTGGGTTTTTGCAGAGACAAAGTGACCATAGAGCTAAGTGTGCGTGTGTGTGTGTGTGTGTGTGTGTGTGTGTGTGTGTGTGTGTGTGTGTGTGTGTGTGTGTGTGTGTGT
>JBBIGC010000001.1:17036343-17047388 GCA_037576955.1 Lepidarchus adonis
GGGCAGCAGTGAGTAATGTTTGTTTGTTTTAAGTGTATTATTCCTTTACTGGGCAGCAGTGAGTAATGTTTGTTTGTTTAAGGTTTATTATTCCTTTAGAGGGCAGCAGTGAGTAATGTTTGTTTGTTTTAAGTGTATTATTCCTTTACTGGGCAGCAGTGAGTAATGTTTGTTTGTTTTAAGTGTATTATTCCTTTACTGGGCAGCAGTGAGTAATGTTTTTTAAGGTGTATTTTTCCTTTAGAGAGTTTATTAATGCATTTAGGGTGGTGGTAATTTTTATTTAAAATTTTACATTTTAAACACTAATCATAGGCTTTTTGTCCTTTGACCTCTTAAACTCTATAGGCCCGTTTCCTGGACGGGGATTAGGCCCAGTCATGGACTTTATCATTTTCTTTTAATTAAAAAATCCTCATTTATTTATGTGCAGTGAGGGACTAGGCTTAATCCCTTTCCTAGAAACCAGCTCTAAGTATCTGCATGTGGACACAGAGTTCAATTCATTACTCTCATAAATAACATTTTAATTATTAATAATTACGTATGATTTAAAGGGTTTAATTGCATAAGAAGCTAGAACAAACGATGATGAATAAGTTTTTAATGTTATATTAATTTTCCTTTGTTTTTTCAGTGTCACGCAAACACATATGTGCATCATGTAAGAGTGTTTGTCTTTTCGTCCACATCTTACGCAAACTTTATCTGTTTTGGGGGGAGGTGGGGTGGAGCTGTCCTCCTTTCAAAAGCCATTCGTTCCCTTAGGAGATTCCTACCCTAAAGACAAACAGAGTGTATTTATTCCCTCTTTCTCTCTCTCTTTCTCTCTCTCTCTCTCTCTCTCTCTCTCTCTCTCTCTCTCTCTTGCTCTCTTTCTCTCTCTTTCTCTCTCTCTCTCTCTCTCTCTCTCTCTCTCTCTCACTATCTCCTTATCTGTGCCTCGCCCATCCGCCCAAATCTCTCTCTCCCCTGCTCTCTCGCTTGCTCTCTCGCCCCGGTTTAGATGCACGAGGCTCCCAGCATTGAGGAACTGATGGAATTTTGTGCATTGTGCCTGCGGTCACATGCCTGTGAAAACTGCATGCAGAATGGCACTATCAGCCCCCAGCTACTGTAGCCCGGCCGGAAAGACGGCGAGGAATCGCTATCTGGCCAGACGGAGCTCAGCGCAGATAGAAATGCACAAACTTCTCCGCTCTTTTTAGAATGTTATGCTGTTAGATGGTGCACGGTGGCGGTGGTGGTGGTGGCGGAGGGGGGTATGCCATGGGCTAAAAGTATGCTGGCATACATCCCTTCACGGTGGAACAGCCATTTTTTCCCTGTTTTTTCCTGTTTCATGTTCTCTGACTGGAGAATTTAATTTATGGGCATGACGGTGTGTGTGATACAGACTTACAAACACACACACACACACAGAAATGCTTACACACTGAAAGAAACAGAAGCATACAAAAGCACTGGCAAGACTCCACAGGATGTAAGCAAATCGCACTCACACACACATATATAATACACACACAGACGTGGCCGCCGTTAATTCTCCCCGCCGCACATCTCCAGAGATTAGACACTGGGTAATTTTCCGGCCTTTTTCTCCTCTTTCGCCGTCTTCCTGTCTTTTACACTGGCTCTCGTTTAAAAATCCAATTCATTGATTTTTACAGTCGCTCTCCATTCTTTTTGCTTTACCAGCTTTGACCCCGACAGTTAAATATTCATAAGCCATTAAAACTAAAAGATGCACATTTTGTACGTTTGACCTATTGTAATATAAGTTTGCTGCTGTAATCTGTGGCGTCCATCGCTGTGCTCCCCTGTGTGCTGAAGTTCGGCCTCCGTCAGCGGCCTACACCACTTTAATCACGCCATTCGGCCTCTAGAATCTTCGTGCTATTTTCATTCGCCAATATGGCTTCCCATTTCAGACCTTGATTGAAATGGAATAATACTGACGTTGACTTCCATCCATTTTTCGAGGAAGCTGGAGCTGATCCCAGGCAAGGATTCACCCTGGAGAGGAAGCCAACCCATCGCTGGGCAGAGACAGACAACCATTTACATCAATGGGCAATTTAAAGTAGCCAATCCACGTAATTTGAAACCACATCACTAAGCAATGTGAACACAGGAGGAACTTTCCACAAAGAATAGGAACCCAGGACCTTCTTGCTGTGAGGCGACAGCGCCAACTGCTACACCACCATTGACTTCCATTATTTTAATACAGGAACTCCTTGACTTATGATGGAGACGCATTCCGATGCCCCAACTTGAAAATATCTCTAAATATATATATAGACATACTCTCTGTATATAAGATTTAGATTATATTTGTATTTATTTTATATTGTATTGACCATTGTCCATATATACACATGTATATATACTTTTTTTTATAATTATAAATTGCATAGACATATTATTTTATATGTACAATATATACACTTATACATATATTTGAAAACATTTACCTTATAAATATAACTCTATATCACATACTCATATTGTAGATTGTATATTATTGTAGATTATATTTGTTCAGTATTTTTTTTTCATTGTATCTTCACATATTGTTGTTGTTTTACTGTTGTGCTTGAGCGACGCCATCGACCGAAATCAATTTCCTTGTATGTGTTTACTCACATACTTTGCCAATAAACACGATTCTGATTCTGATTCTGATTATATTTGCTTTCTAACAACAGAACACTGTCAGTTTGGTCGATAGGTTTCTCTACTGAGCTTTGGTTCCTCCCAAGGTTTCTACCTGAGTTCAGGGAGTTTTTCATTGCCTCCGTCGCTTTGGCTCATTATTGGATCTTGCATCTGCAAAAAGCACTATATAAATAAAACTGAATTGGTTGTTGAACAAAAATCAATAAATAATATAAATTAGTGTTACAGTTACATTAAGAAAATGTTAGAGATGATCCAATCACATGCAGGCAATAGCTGTACAACTGTAACAAATATTACATAATAGTATGTAAATCTCAGCATGCTTAATAAATCAGCATCATTGGGTATTTAAACACTATAAATGTCTATATTGACAATTTGACACGTTTGTGAAAATGTTGCGCTAGGTTATTACCAACATTCTCACAACAGCTACAAAAGAATTGGCTAGAACGCAAAAATACCAACATAGGCTGTAATATACACTGACCACCTGGCTAATATTAAGTAGGTCTCCATCATACACCCAAAACAGGTCTCACTTTGGTGCACTGTGTGTTTTGACGTCTATCACAGCCAGCAATACAAATTCATCAATGAGCCTTGGGTGTCCATGGCCCCATCGCCGATTCGGGTCATACACTAGTAGTAGTAGTAGCAGTATTTGGCAGGAAAACTCCACCAGACCTGATGTTCTGGAGATGCTCCAAGGTCCTTGTCAAAGTGGCTCACGCTCTGGCTTCTAGCACATCAGTTTCAAGAACTAACTGTTGCCTAATACATCTTCATTCTGTTTTTGGGTGAATTTGGTCATTTTCCGCCTAGTTAATATACTGTAGTTGCATTTAAAGCTTAATAACTTTAGATTTGATTGTCATAGAAACGATATTCAAATTATAAATTGATGAAGACAATTGTTTTATTGAGATTATGAATTGTAATTTCTGGAAATGCCACTGTTTTTTTAGATATCCCATCCCCCAACAGGTGCTGTTGTAAGGAGTCCAGGCACTGGTGCACTCCCGTCTTGACTACCGCTGTTGACTGGCTGCTCTAATTGCCTATCGGTGTGAGTGTGTGTGTTAATGGTCGTCTGTCTCTGTGTTGCACTGTGATTGGTCGACTCCTTGTCCAGAGTGAACCCTGCCTTGGTCTGCAGACAGCAGGTTTCTGCTCCAGCAAGCAGTTTGGAAAGTGAAGACTATAAAGTCAATGTTACTCACTGTGCTGATGTTATGAGTCTTATGCAAAAGTTTGGGCACTCCTTAATAAGTAACACATTTTGGTGATTTTGTCATTGAAAAGATGTTCACACAGTCTCTCTAGAACACGGAAAAACACACAATATTTTCAGCAAACGCTGACGTATAGTTACTTTTAATGTCATGAATTGAACAAACTTTATTATGTCAGTGTGCAAAAGTTTGAGCACCCAACCACCTCCTCTAGCAGAAATCACAGCTTACAAACGCTTTTTAGAGCTAAAAGTCTTTTAATTCTTGTACTTGGGATTTTCTCCCAGTCTTCCTGCAAAAGGTTCTAGTTCTGTAATGTTCTTTGGTCGTCTTGCATGCACAGCTCTTTTAAGATCTACCCACTAATTTTCAATGATGTTTAAATCAGGGAACTGTGATGGCCATTCCAAAACTTCAGCTTGTGTCTCTTGACGTCGTCCATGGTGGATTTCGAAGGTTTGTTTAGGATCATTATTATGTTGTAGAAGCTCATCCTCTTTTCAGCTTCAGCTTTTTTTACAGATGGTGTGATGTTTACTTCCAAAATTTGCTGGTATTTAGTGGAATCCATTCTTCCCTCCACCCGTGCAATGTTTCCTGTGCCATTGGCTGCAACACAACCCCAAAACATGATAGATCCACCTCCATGATTAATGGTTGGAAGGTGTCCCTTTTTCTCCAAACATGACTTGATTGTGACCAAAGATTCTATTTATTCTGTATAGTTCTGACATTGGATTTTATGATCGGGGTGCAGGTAAGGCCTTCTTCTACTGACTCTTCCATGAAGGTCTTGTGGAACAGCGCAACACCACTCCTGAGTCTGCTAAATCTTCCTGCAGGTTTTTTGCAGTTAAATTGGGATTTTGATTTGTCTTTCTGACGAGCATACGAGCAGTTCCCTCAGAGGATTTTCTTGGTCTTCCAGATCTCATCTTGCCCTCCACAGTTCCCCTGAGCTGCCATCTCTTAATCACATTTCTCACTGTGGAAACTGCAAGCTGACAATGCTTTGCTATCTTCTTGTAGACATCTCCTGCATTGTGGGCATCAATAACTTTCATTTTCAGAGTCTTACACAGCTGCTTAGGGGAACCCATGGTTGTTGAGTGTCCACAAGTGTGTGCACAAGGTTTGAAGAGTATTTGTGAAACTTTAGTAAATGTCAGCTTGTGCCAATTTCAATGACAGCTGTTGTCATGCATCAGATCTAACGAGCTGATTAAGGTCTAAAACCTTGTAAAAAGAATCTGAGCCTTTGGAACTGTTAGGGTGCCCAAACGATTGCACAGTCCCATAATAAATTTTTCAATTTATGGCGTAAAAAGTAACTATGCATCAATGTTTGCTGAAAATATTGTGTATTTTTTTCCATGTCCTAGAGATACTGTGTTAACATATTTTCAATCACAAAATCATCAAAATCTGTTATTTTTCAAAGACTGTACATACATATATTGGTGCATATATACCTCAAACATCCGATGTTTATAATGTGTGCAAGCATGTGCTAAAGCAGGCGTGGAAGCAAAAAAGAGTGGAGATTGGCTGTTTTAGCCATTCATTTTCATTTGACTGTTTAAGTCATTAATTAAGACTTGAAGGCACTCAGGCAGCGAGGGCCACACAGCTGAGCAGCGAGTGTAGGTTTGGAAATCCCTTTGGAGAGAAGGAGCGAGATAGAGATGGAAAGAGGGAGGGAGGGAGGGAGGGAGGGAGGGGAGAGAAAATAGAGAGACAGACTCTATTCCCTGGACAGACGTAGTCAATCTGTCTTGTCTGGATGCAGTAGGACGCATTAAAACCGAATTATACTGCGCCACTCCCTGCGTGTTGTTGCTTCGTTGTCGGCGGAAGCCGGGGACAAACTGTTTCGGCTTTTTTCTCCCTCGTTTCCCCCCATGAGTCCTTTGGCTCTTTCCATCCTTTTATTTTCCATCCCTCCTCGGGTCGGCTTTAAAAAGCGTGTGATATTGGGAAAGGCTTGGCAGGCCCAGTGTGGGCGTCTTGAGTCGGAGAGGCGACAGAACAGATCCCCGCACGGCCATATTGAAGCCGAGCGGCTTTTTTGACTGAGGGAGAGGAGGAGGAAGAGGCCCCTGGAGTTTGGAGAGCGGCGGAGAAGTTCTGAGGCAGCCGAACGACGAGGAAATAATAATAAAATAAAAGAATGCCGGGAGTCCCTCAGCGGGAGACGTGCGGGAACGTTTTAACGAAGACCAAAGCTCAGGAGATGAACGGAGAGATAAAGTACGAGAGTCCAAGATTTCTCAGGCGAAAACGAAAAGCATTGTTGTCACAGTTTAAAAAAATAAATTAAAAAAATAAAAAAATCTCTCTCCACGCTCGGGCGCTGTGATTAGCCAATCTGTTTGACACGTCCTCGTAGGGAGGGCGGCTTTTCATGGTGCTCCTATAGTTCACAGAGCTTTGATCCAAGTGGATAAATCCTGAACCCATAAAAAAGAAACAGACGAGGCCATATTAAAAAGATTAGGAGATCCGCCGGTAAAAAAACTTTAAAAAAACTGTCACAACCATCTCGGCATTATAGGCCTTTTATTTCCTTTTCCTTGGTTCACAGTGCGAGCAAGCGCATCATTCCAGAGTACTGCTGTTCCCGCAAAAGCAAAGAGGCACTTAAACGCCCCTCGCGCTGCCATTTCAGGTTGGAGGCCTGCAGTGAAATGGCTTCAGACAGCATGGCTAGAAATGAAGGAGCAGGAGCATCAACACGGCTCATTTACGACCATGTTTGGAACTTTTTACGACGACGCCTAATGGGACATCACACCCCACTATATTGACTGACAGCTGCATGAAAGATGTCAGGTTGGAGCTTGATGTGGTGTTGCTCATGGATTGTGCTGTCTGCTCTCCAGAATACAGAAGCCTGTGCAAAAGTCTTGGCACCTACACAAATGTCACATCGAGAGACTTCCTGCAGCAATATCACAAGCCAACATAGTAAAAGCATCAAGAGTTTGGTTTTGTACAGAAAGTCATTGAGATGTTGTGAGCTGGTTAGAAGAGCAGGTTTGGTTCCAGATCTCCTCTCCAGGCCTCCAGCCATCGCATGGATGTGAAACTCCAGCAGAATCTGATTTAATGGAAGGAAGGACTGATTGAGGCCAAACCAGGGATTTGATGGAACATTGGGCGTTCATGAGGAGATGTTTGGAAATGGTGACTCCAAAACAAGTCAGTGTTTGACTGTGTTACTCTAATTAACAATTATACTAATATTAATGATTGTTGCCTAAGACTTTTCTCAGTATTGTACAATGGGCAAGATGAAAAAAGAAACATTGCTTAGAAGTTGTTACACTTTGCATAAGGTGTTTTCATTCATCGTATCGTGGGGAAGCTGCAACCAATGCCAACTGACTATTGCCATAAGGCAGAGTTCACAGGAAACTGGAGTACCCCCATTTAAAGCTTCCAGTTGTGAGGTGATGGAACTAACATTCATGCCACCAGGGGTTCTGATCTTTATGGGATAACTCAACAAATGAAGTGATTAAATGATGCATCGCCATGACCAGTAAAAATAAGGGGGCTGTCTCTATGTTGTTGCATGCATCACATTCCCTCTTTGGCTACACACTATCATGGCTACTGTGGTGGTGATGGAAATGACTGCCAAATTGACAAGACCGTGCAGCTCAGTTGCCAGTATGACTATGGGGAGATGAGGAACGCCAGCTGTAATGGCATAACATCACACAATGGAAACAAAGACCATTGGCACTTTGCACAAAACCACTGGACCCCAAACTGTGGTGAACATAGTCCCAATGGTTTACTCAATAAAAAATCAGATCACATTTCCCCCGATCATTACTGACAGGTAATGCATCAACTCTCAAACTATTCCATTGCAATGGCACCTGTCAGGGAGGTGTCCACATGGTGGGAGGCAGAAAGTATCTGAGCCACTTTGACAAGATCCTTATTAGGCGTTTTCACACAGCAGGAACTTTTTGCACAAACCAGGAACTTTTTTAGGAACTAGGAACTTTTGTAGCTTTCACACCACCGGAACTAGTCCTGGTTTTAGTTCCTGAACAATTTTTTACTTTTCTTTCACTCATGGTTAGTGTTCGACTGAAGCCATTTATTATCAATTAACTGTATTTACTCTTTAAAAATCATAATTACAAAAGAAACTACCCATGATCAAAAGTTTACACACACTGGTGATTTGGCCTGATAACATGCACACAACTTGATAACTTGACACAAATAGGTTTGAATGGCGATTAAAGGTGAAACTATTTTTGCTTGTAATTAGTGGGTGAGTATAAAAGGTCAATGAGGTTCTGGACTCCTGACAGAACCTTACATCTTTCATATAGTGCTACACTGATGTTTTTTGGATTCTAACTCAATTGAAAGTAAAACAATTGTCAAAGGTGGGGAATATGTAGTTATACTCTATCAAACAGGAAAATTCTAAGTAAGAAGTGGAAATTAGGGATTCTGTTCAAACCAAACCACGGTCAGGTAGACTAACTAAAATTTCAGTTACAACAGCCAGGAACAATGTTCAGTATGCAAAGAAAAACCCACAAATAATTGAAATACAGAACTTTGCAGTTAAATGTTTGGTGACTGTTTCAAGATGTACATTAAGGAGGCACTTGAAGAAAGATGCATGGTCGAGTTACCAGAAGATAGACATTACTACGCAATGCCACAAAATATCCCGCTTACAATATGACAAACAGCACAGAAACAAACCTCAAGCCTTCACAAAGTCATTTGGATGATGAAACAAAAATTTAACTTTTTGGCCACAACCATAAACACTACATTTGGAGAGAAGTCAACAAGGCCTATGATGAAAGGTACACCTGTCCTACTGTGAAACATGGTGGTGGATCGCTGATGTTTTGTGAATGTGTGAGCTACAAAGGCTCAGGAAATTTGGATTTGATTGATTTGATGAGAATTGATGGCAAGATGAATGCAGTTGTCAAAAAATACTGGAGGAATCCAAATTACAAGGACATGTCGACCTGTCATTGGCTACAGCAAAATAAAGTGAAGGTTCTGGAGTGGCCATCTCAGTCTCCTCACCTCAATATCATTGAGACACTCTGGGCAGATCCTCAAACATACAGTTCATGCAAGAGCCCAAGAATTGACAGGAACTGGACATTTTTTGCAGCAAGAATGTGCAGCTTTACCATCTGAGAAGATAAAGAGCTCATTTTCCTTAAATTTTAAATAAATAATCTATTTGTGGTCACAAATAAAAGATTTAGAGGTTTACCATCATGCACAATTCTGTGTTATCTTCAGAAAAGAAATATTGAGTAGGTTTAATACTATTTACATAGTTGACATTCGTACACCATATTTCTGTAGTTCGAATAAGAACTATTATCATTTTTGAATAATAGTTTGTGTCCATCTTCTCCAGTTCTGGTTGCAAATGGAGACAAAGTTAAAAACCAGTATAGTGTGAAAAACTAAAGTTTTGTATCCACTGTTCATCTGAGAAGCTTGACACAAAAAAGACGACATACGATACTAGCAGACAAAAATCGAAACGCCTTCTTTTTCCTGCTCTAGCTTTCCTTTGTTTTTGGATGTGGTATGTGTCCTTGAGCTGATTCTTTACAGCAGCTGTAAATATATTTCTGCAAAAACCAGCAAAACACATATTTAGCCATGTTCTGTTGTTAGCCATGTTGTTTGCATAATATATATGTACCGCCACTGAACATCACGCAGCTTTTATTTACATAAAATTTCTAGGTCTGGGATGAAAGATTGAACCGACCAGGAACACGATGGCTAGAGCATCTCCAGAGCGTCAGGTCTTGTGGGGTTTTCCAGGTAGTAGTTAGGAGCGTTCCAGGTGTTCTGTAGTTAGTACCCACCGAAAGGGATCTGACTAGTGAATCGGCCAAGGGGTCACAGGCACCCAAGGCTCATTGATGCATATGGGGAGCTGTCATCTGTTGTATGAAATGTCAAATGCTCAACAGGCTTCTCGGACAGGTTTGCTATATTAAGGCGAGTGGTTTGACAAGATGAAAAGATAAAAAGAGCTCCTACAGATAACAATCCTCTTCTGCAACTACAATACTGCAGTGTCTACCACTGCGAACAACACCAGCTACTGCGCAGGCTTCTGCAGGGTTGGGATTTGACTGTTTATGGTGTCAATAACCCCCACCACCATCTCACCCCCTCATCCGCTCTTGATCAATTCCCTACCAGAACGGCTTCTTCTCTAGGATTAGAGGAATGAGCTCAAGATCTTCATTAGGTGTTAACTGGACTTAATGTCTGTAATTACATGAGGATGATCTGAGTGTGTTTACTGTTTTCCATACAGGGGCAGAGATCATAACAATAACAACAACAAGAACTAGGGCTCAATCGGAGAACTAACAAAGGTTTTGTTTTCGCTTGCAGGCCTGTCAGAAGAGTCGCGAGGTTGAAGGGTTTCAGAAAATGAGAGCGGCACACATCACCAAAATTGGGAGGAGAATTTGGGAGTTGTTTTTTGGAATTTGTGATGAATGTAAGGGAAGAAATTCTTGGCATGTGGTGCAGTGGTTAGTGCTGTTGCCTCCTTGTCAGAAGGTCCTGGGTTCTTTTCCCGGGTCGGTCACAGGGGCCTTTCTGTTTGGAGTGTCTGAGAGGGTTTCCTCCAGGTTTTCCACCGTCCAAAGGTTTGTGGTTTAGGTTGACTGGCTGCCTTATGTTACCCATCCTGATGGGTCAACATGCTGTCCAGGTTGAACCCTGCCTTGTGCCCATAGTCACCTCCAGCTTTCCCGCAACCCAACCTGGATAAACGGTTTAAACAATGAATGAATTCCAGCCTTAGTGTTTAATTATTCTTCAGTAATGATTGTGGTGGATGGCCACAAATCGTTCTTCTACTGTAAGATTGAAAGCATGTACTGGCAGGGCAGACTGGAGGTAGATTTTTGTTGGGCAACATCCCATTACCTCCATTTCTTGACATAATGATTGCGTGATAAATGCAATGGGAAAAAAATCCATATATATATATATCCATATATTCAGCATCTAAACACTTATATATATGAATAAGACATGCAGCACATACCGTCTGTTTTTAGAATTACTCATATGCTC
>JBBIGC010000001.1:17094991-17109792 GCA_037576955.1 Lepidarchus adonis
CACACACACACACAGACACACACACACAGACACACACACACACACACACACACACACACACACACACACACACACACCCATGCCTGCATACTGTATACTTGACTTAAAGGTCAGATTTGTTTACAGCCGGAGAAAATGGAGGGAGACGGCCCTTTCTCCACCCTTTCTCCACCCTTTCTCCACCCTTTCTCCACCCTTCCTCCACCCAGGATCCATATGCCGATCATGTCGCGAGGTTTGACTTTAGGTGTTACAGCCGCTTTCCAACACGCTGCAGATCTGAGCGGGATCAGCCGCGGATATGCGGCGCTCTCCGGAGCACGCTGGAAATAAAGCCTTCTTATCTCTCTCCAACAACGGAGAGACGCTAAACGGAGAGGAAGGATCTAATTCGGGGTAAAGCAGGCATGTTGATGCCTCTAGTCAAATCCACTTCGCGTTATGTCTCATTCGGTTTACGCGGACATCCTGGGAGACGTGATTCTAAGTGTCAGGAAACGGTTTTCCTTTGAGTATTGTGCTACCCCCTGTGGAGAAGATGCTCCAGAATCAGTTTTTTCCCTCCATTAACTCCGCCATAACATTCTAGTGTCGCTATCATGTCAAAACTGTATTCATTTCTCCTTATTCCGTGCATACTCCAGCACGTAAACATCTCGAGAAGATTTTTCACCCGGTTACCTCATTGGTACCTGAGCCGGGACTTGAACCCACAACCCTCTGATGCCAAGGGCCTAAGCAGTAGACCACCATTGAGCCAAGCTCACATGGCGCAGCAACCAATACGTGGAGCAATGTAGTGGAACGGTTCTTTACGTAACTAATTGCTGCCTAGGCTGGGACTTGAACCGGCAACGTTCTGATCACAAGGACCTGTGGACCTAGGGATGAGTCACGTCACAACACCAAGTCCAACTGATTGTCGTGCCTCACACTTCCTGTACAGAGAACACATTACATATGGCATTTACAGCAAATATTAGTCTACACTTTGACTGGAAAAATGGAAACATGAAATATGAAATGCACCATAACATCTTGGGTTTTATTTTTCCAATCCTGATGTTGAAATAGACAGGGGTGGTCCAAACCACTAGGCCTCAACTGGCAGCTAATGGTGCCTCGTATTGTCCATAGATCTTTGAAAGTGTAAGATTTCAGCAGAAGAGTTCAGTTCTTCTCCATCAGTGACAATGTTCTGCCAAAATCTTTCCACTGCAAACAATGTAATACATTCTCTCAGCAGGTGCAGCTTTTCTGAATGTTGCATAAACATGTCTTCATGTGCAACTCACACGTTATACGGCATAAAATGTTGTTTTTCTTCTTTTTTATTACTGTTGCACACGTGTGTGTGTTGATGTAGCACTGAACGAAGCAATATTTTTTGTTATATAGATATATATAAAGTATTTTTCTCTCTTCCCACCTCTCCTCTGTGTGTGGTGGATATACTCTGCAATAAGGCATTCAAGTAAGAATTTCATTGTACATGTACCTGTACACATGGCAATAAATCTCTTGAATCTTGAATTGAATATGTTTAATCAAAGCCGAAATATTGTTGCAGAAATGAAAAATAACTTCATTACACTTAAACTTTGTTTAATTTGGTTAAAAGTAAAATGGGGTAGAAATTGGGAGCAGATTTTGGCACAACACCTGTATTGCATAGCATTGTGGCATGATGTCGATGAGTTCCAAATTTGATCAATTTAATTGTTTATACTAAATTACATATAATGTCACTACAGGTATAGAGCTACAAAGGTTCCAGGGGCCAAATTAGCTGCTTTTACTTCAGATGGATAAATTCCGCAACACTATGGCTAATAGCATGTGGCTTATCTTTGAGTTTTACAACATAAATGAGCATTTTTTGCAGATTATATATAGATATATATATATAGAATGGGGCGAATTATAATGTGGGGGAAATACACATTATACATTTCGTTGGGGAAATACGGTATAAAAAGTCGTTACGTTGTCGTAACAATGGATCGTTTCTGTTGCTCCGTTCTTTCTGAAATATTCACACTGTGTAAACGGCAACCGGTACTTTCCAGTGTAAAGCAAAAAAAAGAATGAATATACAGTACAGCTTTTGGGTTGGGGTGAATAGTTTGTAACAACAATAGTTTTCTCTGTCCACAGCTTTCTGCACACAGTCTTATTGTTGTTGTCGTCTTATAAAACATAAGGCATTGAATCCAAGAGCTGCATGTATCCACAGCTCCCCCATACACACACTGGTAAATACTGGGGGGAGATAGAGAACAAGACAATTAGAGGAGAAGCTAATCAGCTGGACCATGCGGCTACACCGAGATAAAGAGTTTGGCATTGTGTCTCGTTATCGGTTGCTCGCGACTGCGACCCACGTGGCTAATGGCCGGTTTCTCCGCCAGCATCCACAGAGCCTTGGTGCAGGGCCATCCGTGCCTCTATTCTCTTCTTTTTTGTATCCTCGTCTTCCTCTCTCTCCTCATCTCTGTCCTCGCACATCCTTCCTCTGCTGTTGCTTGGGGAGAGAAGACAAAGGACGATTGTACGAGCTTCCTCTACCAAGACGAGGGATATGATCTCATAGTGAGTCCGTGGGTTCACTTTCATTAAAATGGGGAGTTTGTTCCTCTGCGGTTTCCAAGTGACTAATAATACGACGAATCTCAAAATCTCGCTCCGTTCCTAGCAGTCAGGCTGAGGGTTGGCTTAGCATTATGGGAGGGTTTGGTTCTACAGATCAGGAGCAAAAAGTTGGCCTCCGCTTTGGATGCTTGCTGTATTCTCAGTGAACCAAGTCGTTTTTCACCTTCTCCTCAAACGTTTTTGATCAAACAAGACGTGAGGTTTGGTCCCAAGGCCACGAGATGATACCAGTGGTTTGGTTAAACAATGCCTTACAGCAGACGTGGGTGACTGCAGTCCTGGGGGGTTGGTAGTCAGCCCAATTTGGTAGTTTCCCAGGGTTTGTGACTCCAGGACTTGAAAAAACCTTAAACATCACCTCAAACTTTTCTTACTTTTTAAGGAGTCTTCTTAGAACCTAAAAATACAAAGATCTACAGCTTTCAAACCCAAATCGTGGCCTTTCAATTCAACTGACATCCCTAAAAGGACGTGGTCATCTTGAAAAATGTTGATTTCTTTGGGTGGTGTCACCTTCGGTTCCCTAAAGAAGCTTGTTCGAAAATGAGATACTGGAGTGTGACAGGTCTATTTGGAAATAAACACTGACCATCTAGTCCCTGAGGACCTGAAGAACCTCTGCTTTAGAGAACCATTTTGCAAATTGGATGTGTGGATGTGAGGGATCTATCGAACGTTTACGGAACCTTCGCATAATGTTCGGTTTAAAGGTTTTTCCTCAAAAACGTCTCGTTAACTCACAAAACACAGAAAGAATCTGATGGTCCCTGAGGCCAGTTTGGAGAACCACAGGTTTCTACTGGATCCAAAGAAAACATCTTGCCGCAAACCCTACTGACTTGTAAACAATCTCAAAAAAGTATCGGTTTCTGACATTGTATGTATACTGATACCCAACCCTGAGACATACGGACCAAATTTAGGCTTCCAGCTGTGGGACGTGCTACCCTACGGTAGGAGCTGACTTCACACCACCACTAAATTTGGCGTGAGGAGGAAATTGTGGAAATTAGATCAAGACACGGACTCAACTGCCCAGAGATAAGTGATTAGATAATGTTATCTCCAAATGATTTGCATCCAGTGTTGAATTAAGGAGTGTATTTGCACTGTGATTTACTCCCCGGCTTGCGAGGGGGGCGGTGGGGGAGTGGGAGGGTAGAAGCAGGCGCAGATAATTTAGATCAAATCATTAAAACAATGCCTCGGGAGTACGGCACCATGAAACAGAATCCTACTATTTTTGGCAACACTTGACTTTGCGTTTCTATTTCTCGGCCCAGAAATGTTACAGAAAGTGTCACCTCTTACGCCGGCGATACATCACGATTTGTTGAGGGTCTGAGGCGGTGCGCTCTGGGGTGGGGGGCCAGCAGTATGGCAGGCAGCGCTTATTCTGTTTTACAATCAACTCCAGGCCTCCCAGACAAGAATTTCATATCTCCTGCCGTGACACAGAAAGCAACAGCAAATTGAAATTTATCTTCCATGTTGCAGCAATATCTGTGTTCATGTTATCTTCCCGAGCTGGGGTCCCTCAACCCAGTATTAAAGATGGCCCTGATGCCGAGGGATATTCTCCGCTGAGGGAAAACCTATTTCTGCGATGAGCGCTGTTTATTTATTTATCTTTCTATCTACTAGTTTAATATTAGATATAGCTGCCTCTGTCAGGGCATGTTGCGAAGATTCGATAGGCCAAGGATTTGTTGCGAGACCTTGGTCTGCTTTCTCCAAGTCTGGATTTTTGAGCGTTCGTTGTAATTATAGATGAACATTTATGTATGAATCATACACTACAGGGCTGACTTTAGCAGGTATACAGAGTGTTTTTCAAGGCTAGGGCTACATGCCCTTTGCAGAGTCATTAGTCAAAGCCTGACTTGTTAATTAACCATCACCGAGTAACGCAAGACAAATGCCTTAGAGATCGATAGATTCCAGGACTGACACAGTTTCGCTCCTAAATTCCTTAACATTAATGCCTATTTCATGTCTTGATTACTTAATATGGTCCTGGGTTAAATCCCTGCATTTGTGTAGGTTTCCGGGTTCTCCGGTTTCCTCCCACTGTCTAAAGGCGTGTGGTTTAGCTTGACTGGCTAATCTACATTACCTGTAGGTATGTATCTGTGTTGCCCTGTGATAGGTTGGCCTCGTGTTAAGGGTGTTAAGGGATTGGCTCCAGCTTCCCCATGACCCGAAATGGTTGGAAAAATGGATGGAAGCTCCAATCTGACATCGTACAAACGCCCCAATGAAGTGTTCGGCATCGGGTCATCATATAAGATCATCCATATAACAAAACACCGTCAGATGAGGTTAATAACATCGACCAATGGCACCTGTCAAAAAAGTGGAATATATTAGGCAGCTAGTGAACAGTCAGTTCCTGAAGTTGATGTGATGGCTAGAACATCTCCAGAACAACAGGTCTTGTGGAGTGTTCCAGGCCAGCTGTAGTTCGTACTTACCAAAAGTGATCCAAGGAAGGACAACAGGAGCACCCAAGTCTCACTGATGCACAAAGAGGAAAGAAATGTTAATGCTGCCTCTGGTAGAAATTGGCTCTGGTCAGAACATACAGTGCACCACAGGCATTGTTTTTGCAGCATAATGGGGACCTGCTCAATATTAGGCATGTGGTGTTGAATGTTATGGTTGATCGATGTGTGTGCTTTTCCTATGTCGTTCTTGGTGTTGGCTTTCACAAAAAATATCTCTAATATTTCTATATAATGGGGAAAGATGGAGAACCTTATTATCATCTTCTGAATTCCCTCTCTCTCTTCCCACGACGCCAGAGCTCTCTCCACCCTGGACGTCCTGCTGGAATGTGAGCGCAAATATTATTCCAGCGATTGAACCATTAAGCACAACACGCAGCTCTGGAGTCAAACACTGGCCGCGGCTCCTCCACCGCATCTTCTTTGTTTTTGAGACAGCTGGGGGTTTCTAGTCGAGGAAACCATACAGCATGTCAGATTTCTCTTTCATATATATTTTTCATTCTTTTTCAGCCCTCCTCCCAATAACCCCCCACTCCCGCTTTGCTGGGATGTTGCAAAGCATATTTGAAAGCCTCGGTGGGAGGCCGCGGGAAAGCTGCCCAATTTGCTATCAACTGAGGGGTGTCAGTCAAAGCGCATCAATCAAGCCTTTAAACTGCTGCTCTCTCCATCTCCAAGTGTGGTAATTTTTATTGAACGCCGTGGAGATATGAGAAACAGTCAGGAGTCTATATATTTATATATATATATATTTATTTTATTAAAATAAGGCGGGGGTGGAGGAGCTTTCGGATATTTTAGCAAGCAAAGCATGTCAAGAAAAGATGAAGAGAAGAGAGAAAGAAAAAAGGAGAAACTGTTTGGCAATTTACAGCGTGGTGTAGAAAGATGTAGGCTAGAAGGCAGAAAGAATAAGCAAAGCTGGGGTGGGGGGTGCAGTAGTGGTGGGGGGGGGTCAAAGAGATTAACTTCCAACGGCTTAGCTCAGAAGGTAATGGATACCCTTGTACCGCAGTGAAGAAACCCGTTGTTATTTGGTATTTTTTTCCTTTTCCTTCTCAAAGGAAGAAATGGAACAACAGCTTCCCAGCTGCCTAGGTAGGCTGGCTGAAATACTAGTGGGGCAACATTTTCAACACCTCTGGGGCAGAAACTTAGCTGTAACTAAGTAGCCGTGGACACGCATGCTATTCAACGAGGCGCAGGTGAAAAGAAAAGAAGAGAAAGGTCTGGGTGTCAATGGCCGAAATGCGATCTTCTTTCAGACAGTGGTTCAATGGCGGGCAGCGCCCTCAGCCCCTTTCTCCAGTCAAATTTCTTGGAATTCTTTTCACTTCGTAATGGCTACAAACCCCACACCCAGCAGGAGTTTCTAATGGCCTGTGACTGTAGCATCCGAGGTCCTGCTGATACCTGGGGAATCAGCGAGAAAATGCACACCAAGAAGAGCTAGCTCAGCAATGATGCTACAACCGTCACAGGCCATTAGAACTGCTCTCCTCTTGCTAGGAGCAAGGTTTGGACCTGAGAGCCGTTACACGAAATTGATAGGATGGCCGCAAAGTCATAATCTGCCCATGTACAACCTTCCCTTCCCCTCCCATAAATGGCGGCTTGTAGCGTAGTTGTTAGGACCTTGACCTTGTGACCGTAGGGTTGTAGGTTCAAGTCCCAGCCCAGTAAGTACCCTTGAGAAAGGTACCATCCTGCTAGGTTACTTTTGCCATTTCTAGATGCTCACTGCTCCACGTTGTGGATGGGTTCAGTGTCATTACGAGGCTCTTCCTGTGGAAGAACTAAAAGATGAAGATACTTCAAGACTGGGATTGGGAAAAACTGCTGTACAGAATGGTAGCTCTTTATTTCGGAGTAGGTTGTCACTCAGACATAATGACCGAGATAAGATTAGGGATGAGTGGGAAGATGGAGAGAATGAGACAAAGAGACAGAGAGTAAAGACTAAGAGCAAGGGAATTTGTTTGATTAGCGTGATGACAGGAGTCTACACTCACAGGCAGGTGACAAACGTCTCGGGTGAAAGTGTTTTGAAGCTAACGCAGCCTAGCTCTCGTAGTTTCTCCAGATGCGGCATTTTAGCCACAGACAGTGGCTGGGGAGAGCGGGAGAGCGGCCGAACTCTCGGAGAGCATCCAGCTTCATCCATCATCCGCTCTGGTGCAGGAGCCCATTTGCACCCATTGTTCCTTTAATTTGTTATGTGGAAGCAGCGAAGAGGAGGTGGGGAGGGGTCTCCAGCAGACGGCCATTTATCCAGGCGCTAATTACATAAGCGAGACAGCATAATTACACATATAGATAAACTGAAAGTTGCAGATAAGATGAACAAACATGCAGGAAATGAGGAACAAAGAAGGTCTGTTATCCATGCAGTGCGGAGTAAGAGTGGGTGATATGCCAAAAACATAACATCACGGTACCAGCGGACGTTTTCTCAGGCTACATTTTTCTAAAGTTTGTGCACAAGCAGTAAAACAGTATTGAATTAGGGTATTATTGAGAGAATGAAAGGTGTTGGCACCTCCTATGGACAGATTTCTCCAAAATTCGATGTGCTTTTGAAGAATGAAGTTGTAGGGCTGCACAATATTTTACCTGTACTTCATATATCCGCCTCTGCAATACGGACATCGCAGAAGGCTGCAGCATGCAAACCAATCTCAGAACTTTCTCGTGAATGAACAGGGTCACATTGTTGTAAGTCATATAAGGAGAGACCGTGGTCCTCGATTTACAATGATTCATGGTTACGACGCTGCCCCAAATCCCTTTTTTATGGTGTGAAAGTGAAAGTAAATATAATAAAACGCTCAGAAAAAGGCTAAACAGAGCCTCAAGTGGGCGAATGTCTCCCTTTGGTGGACTGACAGAGGAATGGCCCCAGGGAGATATACACATAGACGTAAGGGGGGTTTGACTTATGTCAAGATTCGACTTACAATGATTGCTGAGGAACAGAACCCAGTCGTAAGTGAAGGAACCCCGGTAAAGGTAAATGTTTTGATTTTGTGACCTTACAAAAGCAATGATTTGAAACAGGCTGTTACCTTTTTTGATTAGAGAAATGTAATTTGACCCAATTTAAATATAGCAAATATTGCAATATCAAGGCCTGATTGGCCCTCTTCCATTACTAGCTAGCATGGATGTTTATTAGCTGATGTAACACCATTGGCAGCTAGTGTTCTGAGTACTGAAGCACTTTCTTAGAAGCATATTGAGCCTTAACCTTTCCTGTTTGGTGGCATTTGGAGAAGGCATTCATAGTGATAAAAACTAAATTTGGGAAACAGTGAAAAGACACCCAACCTAGCTTGATATAAGGCAGTTCATGTTTTGACTACACTCTAGTACACATAGCTTTAGATGTCCTGGCAATAGTCATGATAAACTCATGATTTTTCATGATATTGCCCACCCCTGTGAGTTGCCGTCATGTAGGCAACATATATATACAAGGAAGTCTTCCTGTATCTCACCCCTGGAGGCTTTACTGCCAACACATTGGGTGTTCCCTCACCACCATGTGGGGCTGAAGCAGCTTTTCCAGTGTCAGACTGAAGCTCCTGCTGGGATTTCAAACGCCTCTTCAAATTGAGAGAGGGAGAGATGGAGATGAGATGGTCAATGAGGAATGAAAAATGTCTGGATGCCAGCAGGTAGAGAATTATAGATAGAAAAGGAAAAACACACTGAAACTTCCTCTTGGCCTCTCTGCATCATTTCTGAAACACATCTAAAAGCAGTAGGCAGAAATGCCCTCCTTTGGTATGCTAGCCTGAAGCTAGCACTCTGAGCTTCCTCATGACTTCAGGTAACACACTGAGAAGATATAAAAGACTGATTTATGAACTACCTCTGAAAAACAGGGGCGGGGGATGTAAAGGGATTGAAAGAATAACACCTCATTGAGCTTGTGTGAAACTAAAGGCTTGAGAAAGTGAAAGGAAGTGTCGCTGGGAACACATCCCATTACACAAAGTCCACCATAACGAAATGAGACCTCTGCTTTTAACCCATGATCATTGCAGCAGCAGCGAAATCCATCTTTCTTGTCTGGGACTTGAACCTGCGACCTAATTCCTAAGCACTAGGCTACCACTGAAGAAGATATGTGTGCTCAAAGTCGGTCCTGGAGGGTTGGTGCCGGTTGGCCATTCAGGACCAGAGCTGCTTTAGGCTCTGACTAGACTATCATTGTCTATAGCTTTGCAGCAACGCACCCAATAAGACCTCATAATGAACTTAAGCCCAATCTAATTGAATGGTGCAAGAGCTAATTTCATATTGCTTCACAGTGCTTGTCCAGTGTGTGGACATGCTCTTTCACTGAGCCAGCTTCGAGTAGTGATAGATGATCCCCTAATGGTCCACTCAATCACAAGCTACTTAAGAAGGCTGACCGGCAAAGCGAGGGGCAATCAGGCAGGCCCCAAGTTCCTTTCAGCCATGCCGGAGGGAGGATCACTGATCTGCTACGCTAGCCAATTAGCTTTTCAGGCATACACCTCTAGCGAAGTCGCAGCATCCGGACACTGGGAAGTGCCACAGTTTTAAATAAGCGTGAAAATGGTCGCTTTCATTGTAGCACCAGGGTTGACTTTTTATTTTTAGGAGCTTGGCTAAAGTTGGCTCTTCTGTGGCCTCGTGAATTGGCAGCCTAGCAGTTTTTGTTTTACTAATGTTATTAAAAAGCTGGCTTAAGTGTAGAAAAGGAGCAGATTTGGCTCAGGAGGAGGATGTGAAGAGATCGAAGATAGCATAAGAGAGAGAGAGAGAGAGAGAGAGAGAGAGAGAGTGAGAGAAAGTAGGAGAGAGGATTTTTGTAGCGCCCCCACTACATGTATAGCACTGGTGCTACAAAGGAAGAGCGTTTGGAGAGCGGCCTCCTGAGGGCTTCGGAGCTTGTCCCCGGCAATGTGGACTTTCATACATTTCCTCTGGCCTTCCTCTGATGAGGGGGAGGACAAAAAACAGAGATGAGGAGACCACTGGCTGTTTTAACACAGCGGCGGGAGAAGAAAGGTCCATTAGGCGTTCTTTCAAGCCAGGCAGGGGATGGACGAGGGTAGCACTGAACTGCGATTGTTCTCAGCAAACAGGCCTTTCTTTCTCCCCCCTCTCTCTCTCTATCTCTCTCTCTTGCTCTTCCTTCCCCCCTGCTCTTTTCCACCTCTCCATGATCTAGTGTATAGTGTTAACAAGAGCGAGCCTCGTCGAATACCCATATCGGAAGCCTGTGTGTGCCTTCACACCAATTAGCGACCAGCATTTGCCGCCTGCGGAGGTGACGATGGCCCGTCTCTGACAAGGCGCACTGTGTTCCAAGTGTGTATCACGTATCAGGTGACTTTTTTCGGTCTCTCCGTCATGTTAACCCTCCCGAACACGAGCCGCCCACCCTGCGTGCTCATTAGCCGGTGTCATAATTAGCGGTGGTGCATGGGTAACTGCTGGCTGAGTGGTGTGGGCGACAGCAAAGTCCAAAGCCAAAAAGCCGAAAGGTCTAATAAGCGCGGCACTTGGAACAATCCGTCCCCACAAAGTTCGCACATCTCCCATTGACGGGACCTGCCTCTCCAGCAAATTAGTGACTCAATCCGGCGTGTATCCCAGGCCCTTAAAAAGCGAAAAAACTTCCACTGGCTTGGGAGTTTAGAGGCCATTAAAATAAGGCTGGTTCCTTTCCTTTTCACATTGGCACAAGTGCCTTCTCTCCTGGCAGCGCTGCTGACAAATGATTCTTTCTCACTCTCTCTCTATCCCACCCCCCCTCTCTTTCCCAGTTCTTCCCCATTCCTTTGCTCTCCCCCCAAGCCACATCTCTCTCAATTGACATAATTCAATCCGCCCAATATAACATAATCACCCGCAATTTTTCAGCCCGTTTTAACCTTATCGTCCTCTTCCTCGGGGCTCATTCTACCTTGTTAAAAGAGAGCGAGAGAGAGGAAAAAAGAGCAATATCCCAAGGAAAGGGGTGGGTCGTATTGGTGGTGGGGTTGGGTCAGATAAGCGAGCGAAGAGTCTCTGTTTGCCATTCTCACCAGGCACATGTGATGGAGGCTTCTTCGGTGTGTTGATGTTTGAGGCTCGGTGAGAAAGCGAGGTAAGAGGATGAAGCAAAAGATTGACAAGCCAACACAAAAGACGAGAGGAAGAATGAAGACTGTGAGAAGGGAATAAAAAGAATTAGACTGCAATGCACTCCTCAAGTGGTATGGCAAGTAACTGGGGGCTCTTTTGTGAATCCCATGCCCCCCTCCCATCAACTCAGCCCCAAATGGCCCCAGCATGTTCTTTCGGGTCCTAATTAAAATCCAATATGCTTCACGCCTGGTGGCCATTGTTCTCCAGCCGTGTTTTCCCTGTCCAGAAGCTCCGTTTGCCACTTAATCTTGCGAGGAGCTCCAGGTCGAGGGGTCAGAGCCCACGCTATGACCACTGCTCCCACGGTGTATCTTGGTGCTTGGCGTTTTTTCCCCCCGTCTTTAGTCTTTTTGTTGTTTGCTTTGCCCCCCCCCCTCTCCCACCCCCCACAATCTTTCTTGCCTGGTTCCTAATCCGTCCTCCTGATTGTTCTAAGCTGATTTCAGGCTTGCCCCCGGGAAGAGATGGGCTTTCGGAGTCGGTTTTAATTAAGATTTTAAAAAGAAGCCTCCCTCAAGAAAGAAGATTGAGTAGTTTTAAAGACGTGGACGCCAAGGCCGCTCTTTCGGGATAGAGGCACGGAGAGTGGACAAGTGTAGGCGGAACAGATTGCGCAGCAGAAGAAGGCTAGAGAGAGAAAGATAGAGAAGGAAATAGGTAGAAGAAAGCAGAGGAAAGCAAATTTTCTCCTTTGCACCCCCCCCCCCCTTCTGTGTGGTAGAAATACCCTCTAGCTCTCTCCACTCTTTCATTCTCACACTCTCTCACACAAGCAGCCACTGGGGTGGGGAAGCCAAATGGGACTCCACGTTATCAATCTATACAGATTGATCCAGACTCCCTCAGATTCAAACCCCCATATCCTGTGAAGCCGGTATTGGATCCGAGTGGAGCCATGGGGCAGGCAATCTCCAGGTTATCTGGCCGCTCTGTCTAATGATCAATAGTGGCATCTGATGGTTTAAGAGCCTATCGTGCTTCGCTTGTTTATTGGCCTAAGAAGCTGATGCCCGGGAATCGGATACAAACCTGCAAATGAAGTTTGCGTTTATTTTGTATCTGCAAAACTGGAGATGGCTACAAATTGATCCATCCTTGCTCCGCCCACAGATGCGCTGGATAAGCTTTGCGGTACCCACAAAACCTGACATTCAAACCAGTGTGTTTGAGTAAAAAAACTACCAAACTGTTCTGGAAAAGGGCCATGCAGGACTGCGCTTGTACACCGCTGCTTTACAGATTGCTGGCAAAAGCCCCTTTCAACTTAATGTAATTAGGCTGGAGATTAAATTTAATTTACCTCTTCCACTTGCTTCTTAAGGTTTAAACTGCCCTAATGGTCCTCGAATCCTACTCGTATTTCATTTTCTGCCATTTTTAATAGCTCTATATCAATGGATATATGAATCGAACGTGACCGTTTGTCATTGTGAACACACCACCTCAAAGCAGAATCTGAAATCTGCATTTTATCCATCCACATGTGGAGCAGGGCAGGTACCTCAGTGGTGACTGGGATGGGTGCCTAGTCCTCTGATCACAAGAGCAAGTTTCCAACCACTAGGCCACCACTGCTACATCACTGCTATGGAAATGATTTGGCTGACTATTGACTTCCAGTGGAATGTACCTGACTGGCATCTGGAATGAATGGAAATCTGTGTTTAAATTTAAATCTAGCAAGTACATGTAATATTTTACGTAATGAGAGTATTATCTAAGATAAATAGATATATCTCTGATATAGAAATACAACAATATTACAAAAATGGCTTATTTAGCTATATTTAATCAATTTTTAATTGTTTTAAGCAATAATGCAGATAATTTTCTAAAGATAATGCTTGAAATATACATTATATTTAAGCAATACGACACTTTCACTAGGTAATTTACTTTAAGCAGATTCAAAAAACCAATCAATTGTAAAATTTTCAATCGTATTCTCCTAAGCTGGGAAATATTTGATAAATTGACTAGATTTATGTTGATGCCACTTGTCATCTTTTTGCAATGCAGTGGAAAACGCTATAGTAAGTTTATCCTAAGGATGAAAACTTGCCCACAATCAGTTTCACTCAAAATGAATAATACGTATATTTCTAAAACGAGTTCCCGAACGAGGTCATCCAACGTTCTGGGCAGTTTGTCCGGTATTGCAACTGTTGCATGCGTTAGTGGGCGGGGCAATCATTTCCTGGGCCTCCTGCTGTTGTTTGTTTTTGTTTGTCGTCCTACTCGTGTAGGAGAGTTTCTCTTTCTCTCTCTCCCCTTCCCCCCTCTGTCTCTATCTCTCTCGGCCGTCCTCTAGTTAATGGGTTCGTACATGGGCGGCCGTGTCCCCTCGACGGATACCCCTAGACGTCCTTGTTAGACACTTAATTAAAAGGCTTATCACAGCGAGACACGCCGAGACACTCCAGCATGAGCCTGGACATCAGAGATACTGGCACCACCACCCAGCGTCCAGCTATTACTGCAGCCTGAGCAGCTGTCCAGCTAAACAGTGTGTGTGTGTGTGTGTGTGTGTGTGGATGCAGGAATAGTTAGACAAAGAATGAGAGAGATCTGGGAGGAGGGGACATGCATGTTGGATTTTTTCTGAGGGAGATAAGGAGAACCCCAGTGGGTGGAGGGAGTAAGGAAGGGTGAGGAAAGGACGTTCTATCAACAAGAACAACTTACTGTAAATTTATGGCCGTATTGTGTGTGTGCATGTGTGTATGAGAGAGAACATTCACATCTGTCCTCCCTTTCATTCTACACACACTCACTCACACACGCACACACACGCACACACACACTTCATTATCTACAGCCGCTCTATGCACTGTTAACTGTCAAGGCTGGTGGCGAAAAGTCTGTACAATGAAGTGTTTAAGTTCATCATGCAGGCGAGGTGTTAAAAGGCTGAGGGTGTTTTTGGAGACCTGGGGGGGTCAGGCGTCTCCACCCACGGCATTCTTCTGCAGGGCCGGGCTGGGACCCGCACACAGGAACCATATGTCCAAGAGCAGCAGTCAATGGGCCAAGCCAACTGGAAGGACAAAGAGTTTTTCACCCAATTCAGACTGGGAAAAGCTCCGCGATTCCACGCTGCCAACACGGGACCAGTCAACAGGAAGATGGAGAGAAAAGGGGGAGAGAGAGAGAGAGAGAGAGAGAGAGAGGGAGAGAGAGAGAGGGAGAGAGAGAGAGCTTGGTCTTTTCCATCACATTAACTGCAAACAATTCTGCCTCACATCCATGAGGCCCCTACTCTGTCTTGTTACTCTACATCATTTCTTCACCTTCTGCTTCTTCTTCTTCTTCTTCTTCTTCTTCTTCTTCTTCTTCTTCTTCTTCTTCTTCTTCTTTTTCTTCTTCTTTTTTCACCTTCTACTTCTTCTTCTTCTTTATCTTCTTCTTCTTCTTCTTCTTCTTCTTCTTCTTCTTCTTCTTCTTCTTCTTCTTCTTCTTCTTCTTCTTCTT
>JBBIGC010000001.1:17126429-17139275 GCA_037576955.1 Lepidarchus adonis
TAGTGTTGCTCAGGTGTCTGGCCTGGGAAGCTTCATAACAGTAATGTAGTGTTGCTCAGGTGTCTGGCCTGGGAAGCCTCATAACAGCAGCATAGCATAATTAAAGAAGCCAGTAAGTTTCGGAACCAGGGAATAGCCAACGTGTTGGCAAAGTAGGGCCACAAATAGGGTTTACACCAAACCAAATGAAAAGGAAAACAGTGTTCCTACACTAGTGCACACACCCCCACACTACTCTCAGAGCAGAACAGTAGAGCGAGTTTTTGCAGGATGTATGTTACAACATGGCAACTTGAAAGAAGCATCAGCAAGAAGCAGAACATGCTGAAGTGTAGGGATCTCGTCAACCCAGTGCCTGACAGTGTTGTTTGTGTGTTTTCCGTTCCAGGCTGGGCTCGCTACTCTCTACTGGGTGATCCGGCATCGGGAGAGCACAGCTTGGTGATCGAATCGGCAGAGCTGGCGGACGACGCCATCTACGAGTGTCAAGCCACGCAAGCAGCTCTGCGCTCGCACCGGGCCAAACTCACCGTGCTGGGTAAGAGGAAAGAAGGAACGGCGGAAAGAAAGAGCGGGGGCTTCTGCGGTGCACCTCTCCCAGCGAAGCCACTATTAACCGCAGGAGAAATGACATAGTGGCCAATTTCATTAGCGGCCTTTTAAACACTGTTGAAATGTGTAACGCTGCAACTTTCCCTTTCCCTGCGTAAACACTTCCCTCACTCTCTATAAGTCACGGCTTCGTAATTTATTCTCAGTTTTAAATCATGCCCCAGCAGTATTTTTTTTTAAACCAAGCAAAACTGACTTGACGGAGCCGGTGAAGAAAAATATCTCCTCTCCCTCACCCACACTCACTCGTTCCCTCTCCCTCTCTCTCCCTCACCAATAATCAGTCCTGCGAAGGGCCGGGATAATGTGATTGCCGCAGTCACAAATGACTTGCGTGGATGGTTAAAAGTCAAAGTCTGCACAGTTAGCACATTCTACAGTGACTCACAAAATTTGTCAACCGCAGGGCGGCTTTTACATTAACGCAATGTGAATGATCTACATATTCACTGCCATTTAGTGACGGGGTGGGCCGGTGGGGGGTGGCTGTAGTGGCAGGATACAGAATCACTGGGGATTTAAGACTGTGTGGCATTACTGACACCCGGTGGCCGACGGCAGAACTACAGCCGAGGCGTCAATAGAGTTTCAATTACTGCCTGTGTTATTTTCCTGCCAGGCCTTGTGCTAATGACACTATAAGCTGATGTGTGCTGAGAAAAATAGCAGCTGAGTCTGCCTGAAGGGGTTACCACCACCTCTACAGCGACATCAGCAGGCTTTGCTTGCCTTTTCCCAGGCCTTGGCAAAGTTCTCCCACCGGGAGTGGAGCAAATGAAGCCCCAGTGCATGGGGAACAGCCTGTGTTTGTGTGTGTGGGGAAATCAATGCGGCTGGATGAGACCAAAGCAATCCGATGCAGTCAAAGGAGTCAGCGGCGAGGGTGCAGTCAAGGGAATCCGCATGGAAATTAAAATCACCTAGCGCTCGGATTCCATTAGTGTCCGAGTGGCAGGAGCGACGAGAAAGACGATTGTGATACAGCCACTGGAATTGGCCTTCGCGAGAGGAAAAGGCGGGATGCGGGATGCGGGATGCAGACTGTGTGCTCCACTAGACGGGCGCCTTCATCAAAGGTGGCATGCTCCGCTCGCCGGAGGGTCGGACGCACCGCCACGCAAATAAATGAACAAATCAGTGATTCAGATGCAACAGGGCCGTGAGTGGGGATCTGTAAACAGAGCCATAATGAGAAAACCTCAACATGTTAAAAGGGCACAAACACTAGACTCCCACCGAAAAACACTCAGCTCATCCCCGTTACCAGGTCACCACGCTCTATATAGGTCAAAGATCCGCCAACAGTGATGAATGCTTTGGCGGCGTTCGTTAGGAAAGGCCTCGGTGGGCAATGCTTCATTTTCATGGCGGGTTAAAGGAATAGTCTGGCAAAGTTTTTAGCTACTATTCTATTTTTGCACTTAAGAGTGTGTCGTACACACAGACAAGTCTTTTTGAGATTACTTAACAACCCAACACAGCTCCAGGCTAGCATGTGATGATTCAGGCACGATGCTAATTTCGCCTCCGAATTGGTGCGCTGCTATTTTTGCATCAAGTTGCGCCAGTTGGCACCGTGCTAATGGCTGAGATATAAGCTTGCACGACTTGTTAGGTGCATTAACCTCCGAGCTGCAGTGCAAAACGTGTCTTGCTTGATTGACAACATTTAAAATGCTGGGCTAATGTTGCTGGGTGTTAGCGTTGTCGTCTCACAGCAAGAAGGTCTTGGGTTCAATGCATTTCTGCATTAGCAAGATCTCGCTGTGTTAATGTGGGTTTGCTCCAGTTTCCTCCCACAGCCCAAAGACTGAGTGTGATGTACTGGCCTCCAGTCTACAGCCTGGGATCGGCTCCAGCTTCCCCAGTGGAGATAAAGCTGGGAAACTCAGGTGTAATTGAAAGTTTTCCTATATTCTGTTCTGTGATGTCAAAAACATCAACACTTTTTCCTGCTTCCGCCTATACGGCCTAAAGTATCTCAGCTCCGCCCTCTTGGAGTGTTTCAACTTGGGATGCCTTTTGAACAGGATGCAATGCAAGGCAGCCGATCATTTGCATAAATAAAGCTCATTTACTTGTGCCTTAAAGGTACAGTACTAAAAACAGGATGTTTTGATTGTTTTTCCCTTTTTGTTTTAACTCAGCTCCACCCTCTCATGCTGACGATATAAGGAGTGTTTCAGCATCAATCGTATAATTTGCATACATCATGCTTATTTGCATATGCCTTAAAGGCATGGTAATAAAAAAAAAAAGCATGTTTTGGTTATTTTTCATTTTTAAACACTTTTACTTGCATCGGGCTATCTGGCCTAGCTCCACCCTCTCAGGATAAAGTTGTAAAAAGTGCTTCATCTTGGAATGATTTTTTTAAATGACGCAACACATGCCTGATGGGTAAAAATCCAGACTATGAGTCCTTTAAATCTGCTGTGCCTGAGGGCACCATCCAGACCTTTAGGGTTGAAAGGATCACCCATGTTATGCTCATGCTGCGTCCGTCTTCCCTCAGTCCCGCCGTCCGACCCCGTCGTGGATGGAGGCCCCGTGGTGCGGCTGAAGGCTCACACACCCCACAACCTGACCTGCCGGGCGTCTGGAGCCAAGCCTGCTGCGGAAATCACCTGGTACCGGGACGGAGAGGTCATGCACTCGGCCGTCTACTCTAAGGTGAGTCACTGTTAAACAATGTCACGTCTATTGATTCTGAAAAATATCGCTGTCAGATATATTAAGCTGCACGTGAACAGTCAGTTCTTGAAGCTCATATGCTAGAAAGGATGTGACCCCCTCTGAAAAAGGGGGATGATGAAAAGAAGGATGACCCATGAAGCTACGTCCAAGTCTCACTGATGTACTTGGTGATGGTCGGGTCCGATCTCACAGTAGAGCTACTGTAGCAGAGAGTAATGGTTAGCAGCAGCCTTCGCTCAAGGCAGCTCTCTCTCTCTCTCTCTCTCTCTCTCTCTCTCTCTCTTTCAGCAGCTTTCTCTGCACCCCAGAAAAAGATGTAACATCAAAAATCCACCTCCCCCCATCCCTCATGCATGCCTGTCGCCAAGGTGTTACTCTTTTAGGTTTTCTATCTTTCCTTCTGTTGCACTCACTCCCTGTCTCTTTCCTCACCCCATCACGAACACCCTTCCACGTCTACTCTCCTTACTCCTCTCTCTCCCTCTCTCTAAAGCTCTGGCACTCCAGCACAACTGGAGCATGCCGAAGCGCAGACAGGCAGAAGCACTTGATACAGTGGAGTTTCCGCACCGGGGAGGGCGGCGGAGGAGAGAAAGAGGCACAGAGAACGAGTGTCGGGGGCGGGGTGGGTGCAGAGCGAGGAGAAATCAGCCACAACAATGCAGAAACACAATGGGGAACGCGGCAGAGCGTGAACCGCCGGCACCCATGGAGGTGTCACATTTGTCATGCTCTCCGACCACGCTAAACGGCACTAAACTTCACGTTTAAAGGGTGGGGGTTGGTTGGTGCTGTGGAGAGGTAAAGTAAGACGAAAGAAAGAAATGCAATGGGAAGGAAAAGACAGAGCAGGGCTGTTTAAAAGAGAGAGAAGGATGAGTGACAAGGGAACGAAAAGAGGAGATGAATGACAAGAAGTAGATAGGGGGTCATTGTAACGGGACGGAAAATAGAGAAAGTGGAGAAGGAGCAGGAAGAGAGAGGGAGACGGAGGAGAAGTGATATGCTGGAATGGTAAAAGGAAGATTGAGGTCTTTGTGATAGGAGGAGAGGATAAAAGACAAGGGCAGTGAGAGAGAGAGGCTTCGAAACAGGTAGGTGGACGAGAACAAAGAACGGACGGGAGAGGGAGGACAAGCTGCTGGGAGGCAAAAAGAAAGAAAGAAAGAAAGAAAGAAAGAAAGAGAGGAACGGCGCGGAAAGGTGTTGACAGGGCAATGCGATTCAATCTAGCGTAAAACCGATTTGAGTGAGTCGGAGGGGAGGCTGTGACTCCGGCATCGATTGACCCCCAAACTCTCCCGCCATCACACCTCAAGCCAGAAAAGCACTTGTTCAAGTTCAACACCCACCACTTTAGCCGCAGGATTGTCAGGAACATCGCTCTGGAGCGCTCAAAACACAAACGGGAACAATCCAACCAAACATCCAGAAGATTTGACAAAACCTACTTGGGTTTGGTCGTTGAGAAACGACTCTCAGCACAGTAGACAATTCCATATGTCATAGTTCATAATGACGAAGTTGATCATAATGATGAAGTTGATCATGGTTGCGACGTCATGATGCGTCTTATAATTTAGTAACTTAATGTAAAGAAATAAATCCATAAAACAACCAGGGATCCGAGAATTGTTTCCTCGTCAATGCAGTTGAAAGTCTGGTCATTGCACGTTCTCCATTCTGTCATTGTGAGCCCTCGCCATTACACAAAATTCAACGAAATGTTTAACCCGTCCACACAGGGAGCAGTTTTTAACAGAACCTGTAGCAGAATGGTACCTTCTCAAGGTAACCTCAGCAGAGTCTGGGTTGGGACTTTGTTCTAAACCACTAGGCCATACAAGCAACACCTTAGTCTATAGCAGGTATCCTTTACAGGTTCCTTTCTTTTTCATCTTTTTGGGGATGTTGCATATGATAGTTTGGCAATGAATGGCTGTGAATAACTAAATTGAGTTTTTGCACTGTCCCATGTGTGTTACGTTGTGTTCTGCCAAATTTCCTTCTTCTATGACTATTTATGACACTATAATAGCTTAGTGTTTGAATCGTTTTTCCTAAAGATTGGCACCTTAAGAGGAAACCGTACTATATTGAACTTCCTCGTCAAAGCAGTAGAAAGCAGCCTCTGGCTTATAAACCTCTGGCTATGAAATTTAATCAGCAATATAAATAAAAATTGAATTTCACGTTATAGGCAAAACTGAAAACTCGTATCATTCTAGTGGGAAACCAAATTTAGAGCGACACTACTATGCAGTAAGGAAACATGGTTAAGAGGTAGGTGTTGAAGAAACAAAAATAGCCTTTGATAAAGGAAATGGGCAAACAGGAACGAAAGTTAAAAGAATAAAATGCAGATTAAAATTCAATTCCACCATCAGTGCGCCGGCAATAGTGCAGCAGGATGTCTAAACAGAGCGTGGACCAGAGCCCCACTTAGCCGTATCGATCCGACCGCCCACAATAAACAGATTTAAAAGATGATGAGGAGCAGGAAGGGCTGATGGAGGGATTTCTGCGAAAAAAATGAATGAATGTGCTCACAGCAAAACAGCATCGTAAAACACAGAAGTTCACCTGCCACACTCAGGCGGACAAGCTCTAATCCTGCTGAGCACTCCGACTGCTCAGGATGCTTCCTGATTCATTCCGACAAAGTGTTGCCAACTGGCTCATGAGTCGATATATCACCATGTACTGTGACATTGCAAATACATCATATTAGTAAATGGAAAATATAGCCATAACATTAACACCACCTGCCTCATAGTGAGTCAGCCACCGCTTATGCTGACTGTGGTCCATTGGTTTCATGGCCATGACCCTGTCGCTAGTTCACTAGTTGTCCTTCCTTGGTTGTTACTAACTCCCTGGAACATTCCACAAGACCTGCTGCTCTGAAGATGAAGCCCCCCTGATCCTTACTCCTACTTCCAGCACAGTGACTTCAAAAACTGACTGTCAACTTGCTGCCTAATATATCCCAGCAAAATAAATTATTTAGCTTTTTTATGACTCAGCATTCATTCGAGTCAACAATTCTGCATAAAATGAAGTGAATGAGATGGAAATGTTTTATAGTTATTATTATAATAATAATAATTATTATTTCAGCTCTTCATGACAAAATATAGACATTTAAACAAGCTTTTTTGATGGTGGTGCATGGTTAGCGCTGTTGCTGTGTTTCCTCCAGGTTCTCTGGTTTCCTCCCACTCTAAAAAGACTTGTAATTTAGGTTGACTGGTTACTCTAAATTTCTAAGAGATGTGTGTGAATGGTTGTCTATCTCTGTGTTGCCCTGTGATGGGTTGACCCCCTGTCCAAGGCGTAACCTGTCCTGGCCCGTAGCCAGCTGGGATCAAATCCAACTTCCTCGTGACCCATAAGGGACAATGGATGAAGTATCCTAAATTTGCCAACATTTTCAGTCAATATACTCGTTAGTTGTCTTTATCTCAGACTCTGTATCATGTTTAGGTATTGGTTGGTGTTGATTATATTGTTTTTGTAGGGCAGTCGGCTCTGTGGAGTTATCCACTGTGCTATATGACCAAATAAATGAAAACATTGTAAATGCATTGACCTCATGCCTGGATGTTTGTTTCCATAGTCTCTGATGGAGGATGGGAAAAGAGAGACGGCAGTCAGTTTGTTACCAATGGTGCCCGATGACCGCGACTCAGGACGAACCTACACCTGCCGAGTCCTAAACCCGGCCGCACCAGCCGGACGCCAGACCTCCGTCACCATCAACGTCCAACGTTAGTGGTCTTATCTTACAGATCCTCAGAACTTGTAACTTACTACATCACACACGTTGGTCCAGTGAAGGTCCAAATGGATTCTTGTACCCTGAGTCACGTTTTTCTGTTCTTAACAGCTTACACTGAGTGGTATCCAAGGTTAGAAAAAAAAAAGTTTCATAGACCATAGTGCCTATTACTCACATGCTTTCCTGCTCTGAAACCAAAGATTATACTCAGTGTCTTGTAGAACACAGTGTTCCACAAGGTTCTAGGTGAGTCTGTGGTGATTTAGACAAGAAGTCACTCAGGAAACCCTATACCTTGTCATCACAATGTCAACCAGCGGAGGATGGGTTCTCCTTTTGAGTCTTGGTTCTTCCTCTAGCTTCAGGAAGCCTCCATCACAATTGGCCCAGATTATGTACAATGATGTCAATAATGAAAGAAATGGAATTGAACTGAAATGAATGGAAATAACCCCATTTAAGAGCAAAAGTAAAGACAAAGCTCAGACAAGTCTTAGCCAATTGACTACATCTGTAGGAGGTTGTGCACAAGTGGGTGATTGTGTAGAACATTCAAATCCGAAAAGACTTTTTGTGACCTAGAGTGGTTGTGTTGTAGATCCGCCGTCCGTGACCCTGTCCGTCCAGCCCCAGACTGTGATGGAAGGAGCCAAAGTGTTGTTCATCTGCTCAGCTTCGGCCAATCCGGAGATCACCGGCTACAGGTAAAACAAAACGACAAAATCGCCACATAATCCCAGATTAGCAGAGCATAGATAACGTCTCGGATTCGGATTACTCGGGATCGGTTTGTCGGGGGTACAACTGTTTCTACACATTGCAACTGCATGATACGACCTTCTGGTGTCGTGCTAGGGTTCCCTACTCTACCTCACTTGACCCAGCACATGAAGAGCATGCTAATTATCTAATGGGTTGGAGATGAGGGGAAATGTCCAAAAATGTTAGACCAATGAAACTATATTACATTTAGTGCAAATATGCATAACAGACATATTTTTGGCTTTGGTACAAACCATGTGTTTCCATTTTGATCATTTTTGTAATATTTGTTGTTGGTTTGTATTGCATAATTTTCCAACACCAGCTGCATTGTTCTTAAAAATCAACAATAAAATGTAAAAATTTCAAAGTTTCCATTCGCAATTGTGCATTCTGAACAACCTAATCACCTATAATACCTTGCATGCAATGCTTTTGTCCAGTAGTGACAAAAGTGTTTTATTCATCATTTTGGCGTCTTTGGCAGGATCAATATAACAGCACTATCCTGGAATCGTCTCTTTATAGCAAGATGCAATTACTTTTTAATACATTATATCATGCATATTCATTTCATAATTACGATATTGTGAAACAGCTTTTCAAAAACATCTGATGGTGTTGACATATTAGGGTTAACTCATGCTCTTGTCCCGAAAGGTGGTCCAAAGGTGGCATTCCCATCTCCGAGGCAAACGGGGACAGTCTGGAGGTGACGGTGGATCACTCTTACTTCACTGACCCCGTGTCCTGCGAGGTATCCAACTCCGTGGGCAGCACCAACGTGAGCACACTGGTGGACGTGCAATGTAAGTACAACAACATCTTCTGGATAATGACGTATTATTGACATTAAAAGCTTCAGGGCTGTTTTTTATGCCATTTGAAAGCATCAGCTACTCTTTACAGTGTGTTAAGACCAATAGAAACTTGGAAAAGCAAACTTTTCAAGGCTTTTTGACTGAAAAGCGTAAAAGGCGCAAATGTTTTTCTAAGATGGAACTGAAAGGTCTGTCAGTGCTCCGATGTCTAGAAAATTCAGATCAAGAGCACTCGAGAGAATAATTGGAAACGACTACACATGGAAGGCTATTTAAATGAGACTGTATGCACGGGCTGAAAAGTGTTATTCATAAAAGGTGGAAAAGTAGCAAAACGGCCATGATTAAAAACGGGCACTACAAAGCTGAAGCAGGCACAGGGTTTCGGGCACCCAAGGCTCACTGATACACCTGGGGAGTGAGGGCCCAAAGAGAAGTCATGAGGGCCTACACATAATAGACAGGTGGTTAATGTTTTGGCTGATCAGCGTGTGTATATATATATATAAAGCATCAGCTGATCTTTACAGTGTGTTAAGACCAATAGAAACTTGGAAAAACTTTTCAAGGCTTTTTGACTGAAAAGCGTAAAAGGCGCTAATGTTTTTCTAAGATCTGTGTCATACGACTGAAACAGATATCCTATATAAAGAATGCTTTGTAGTGCCCGTTTTTAATCATGGCCGTTTTGCTACTTTTACACCTTTTATGCTATTACCTTTAAGAATAACACTTTTCAGCCCGTGCATACAGTCTCGTTTAAATAGCCTTCCATGTGTAGTCGTTTCCAATTATTCTCTCGAGTGCACTTGATCTGAATTTTCTGCATTTTCTAGACATCGGAGCACTGACAGACCTTTCAGTTCTCAAGGCTGTAATCAAGCATGACATAATAGACTTCAGTTCTGATGACGCACATCAGAAGCACCATCAGATACGTGTACACAGATCACATCAAAAGCCCATGCTCCCTCGAGACGTTCCCATTAGAGATGCTTATCGTGCAACAGCAATGAAATGCTTTGTGAGAAGCAATGGTTTCACAGAACGTCCTCGTCTCTTTTTATGCTCCAGTTGGCCCCAGGTTGTTATCGGAGCCCAAGCCCCTTACAGTGGACACAGGTATGGACGCTGCGTTCACCTGCGCCTGGACTGGGAACCCTCCTCTAACTCTGGCCTGGACCAAACAAGGCTCTAGTGTGGTATGCCATCTTCTCTCTCTCCCTCTCTCTCTCTCTCTCTCTCACACACACACACATACACACACACAAATGCCTAATATCACAATAACTCCCATTCAACATCAGCACCATGTGAATACCATTGACTCCATTGCAACAGAACCTGTCAGGGAGCTCGGACGTGTTAGGCAGCAAGTGAACAGTCAGTTCTTAAAGCTGATGTACTGCCTGAGGCAAAGGCTAGACCATTTCCAAAACAGCAGTTGAATGTTCTAGCTAAGCTGTAGTTAGTACCAACCAAAAGTGATCCAACTGAAACAGGTACAGGGTCTCGGGCACCCAAGGCTCACTGATACACCTGGGGAGTGAGGGATCAAAGAGAAGTCATGAGGGCATACACATAATAGACAGGTGGTTAATGTTTTGGCTGATCAGCGTGTGTATATATATGTATATATATATTGTTGCCCATGGCATGTAATTGCGTCCGCCGCCAGTGAAGTTGATGGCAGGTCTGGTGGGGTGTTCCAGGTGTGCACTAGTAGCATGGCATCGCGTCAGACAACGCTATCTAGAGCTTATAGAAGAGCCTGTGCTGGCAGTGGCTCGTTAGGCCCCATCGATCATGGCGCACCCCTCCCACCAAACTCGGATTAATCTGTTTAGCGCTCCCCTCGATTTTTCTTTCGCAGACACTCATCGAATTAGCCAATTAATCCATATCTGGTGGTGATGAAGTAAACGCGCTGCTCGAGGATTAGATCAGCCTTGCTCTTAGACAGGGCAGGGGGTGGAGGTGGTGGAGGTAGGGGGGTGGCTGCTGTAGCATCAATATTAGACTATTGCCCTGGCTTTTAAAACTCCACCCCCACCTCTCTCTCTCGGCCCTTGTTTGCTTTCTCAGGCTCTTTGTGAAATCCGATTAGGCAGCGTGAGGGTTGTTCCCAGGAGATATTGGGCTGATGCGTGATGCGGAGGGTCTGCGCTAGGCTGGAATCCACCAGCGCCGGCTGATGAGCAGCTCACTCTCCGAGCGAAAGGATAAGGCGGCGATTCGACACACATGTATCCGCGATTGTGCCGCGAGCAGATCGGCTGTGATTAGGCTTAGTGTTTTCCTCCTTAAGCTTCGCATCACGAATCGATACAGATTGCCATTAATACCCAAGATCTGCGTTTACCGGTTCTGCTCTTCTTCCCTGTGCATTTTGTCAGGGGGTTCTCCTTGCTCATACACACCAACGTTAATGTCAAGCAGGGCTTGTTAATTGGCGGACGAGTCGAGTAAGTAATCACGGCTGAGGAAATGCCAAATTATTCCGTCTCAGGCCTGACAATTTCCTGATTCGTCCATTTAGTTACTGAATAATAAACCTTAGGATATAAGACGCCTATGAGTTCCGGGGGTTGATGTTGTATAAGGAAAAGGAAGCCACAGTTCCGGAAAGTGATGCCACGACCAAATGCCAAGAGCATTAACATTAACACCGCCCGCAACATTGGTTGGGTCCTCCCTCGTTACTGTTGGGTGCCCGGTTGGTAAGTACTGGGACGCTCCACCCACTCTTTTGGAGATGCTGTAGCATCACAATAAGGCCCCTGCTCCATCAACTTCAAGAACTGACTGTTCACTGCCAATGTTATTCCCTTCATCTGTCAGTGGTCATAATGTTATGGCTGATCAGTATATACACCACATATATGTAGCACACATAGTCGAGTTGCTTTGCAGGAGCTACAGGGACAATGAGTGACCCGCTATTGGCTTTTCAGGACCGTCTTGTGCACATGTAATGTGAAATATTGATGATAATGATATTCATACAGCGAGTGTCCATACGGAGTTATTTTGTATGCAGGGGTATAAATCAATAGCTGAGCTGGTTCGCTATAGTTTCCTTCAGCCCAGTGGTCAAGTGGTCAACGGAACATTAGGCTACTGTTTACACAATTTAGTGCCGTTAAATAACGGCCTGTCTAATAGTTATGGAATGCTTCACATGCATTGATAACAAAAGCTTAATAATTCATTACGTGCTTTTTTTCGTCCGTTTTTATTGGTCCATTGGACAAGAAATGCTCACACCATAATATAATATAAAATATAATATAGGAGCATAGTGTTTCCCAAAGTGTGGGCCAGCAGACCCCTGGTGGAGTGTGAAGGTACTACAGGTGGGCCTAACAATGCATAAACTTTTCGGTTTTTATGCAATTGTTTGAAATTGTTTATCTTTAAATAGTTTTCATTTGCAAAGTAATTGGAATTATTTAAATAAAGCTTTGGGATTTAAATGATTTCTTTATTTATTTGGCCCTGGGCTGAACCTGCCGTGGGCATTATGGGGGCTGAAAAGGATTGTGAGACTTGTCCATGGCATTTCGGTCACAGGTCAGAATGGCACAGTGTATCAGTGAGGCAGTGTTACTGATGCTTTGTGTTTGTGAATGGCAGGTGCTCAGCAACAGCAACACACTCCAGCTGAAGGCGGTAACTCAAGAGGATGCTGGGACGTACACCTGCAAGGCCATCGTGCCCAGGATCGGTGTGGCGGAAAGAGACGTCACCCTCACTGTCAATGGTAAAGGAAGAAAAGAGAAAAGCATACACACACACACACACACACACACACAGCTTTTGATATGTAATTTAAAAAATCTTTTTTAACAAGAACACTTTATCTCTCCATGTCTCGCTCTCTCTACATATCTCTCTCCCCCTTCTCTGTCCATCTTTCTCTCCTTTTCCCTCCTTTGAATTTATTTGTCTCTATTTCTTTTTTTCTCTCTTTCTCTCTCTCACACACTCTATCTTTCAATCTTTCTCTTCCCCACTGTCTCTCTTCCTCTCCCTCTTGTCCATTTTTTTCTGTCCTTCAAATCTCTCTCTCTGTCTTCCCCTTCTTCACTGTCCTTCTTTCTCTTTTTTTCTCCTTCAAATCTCTCTCTCTCTCTCTCTCTCTCTCTCTCTCTCTCTCTCTCTCTCTCTCTC
>JBBIGC010000001.1:17152559-17193739 GCA_037576955.1 Lepidarchus adonis
TCTGTCTGTCTGTCTGTCTGTCTGTCTGTCTGTCTGTCTGTCTATCTATCTATCTATCTATCTATCTATCTATCTATGGTTTTTCAGGAACAGTTTGAGGAACTGTTGACTTGACCCCTATATCTCAATCCAATCAAACATCTGTGAGATATGCTGAACTAGTCTTTTTTAGTTAATTATGGCAAACAGCTTGGATGTTTTGGTTGCCTTGCAATATTTTTGTTCTCTAAGAGGGGGAGTCTGAAATATTCCTCTTAAGCTAATGAGAACCTTAGATGCTTCTTATTTTCCATTCAGCTCAGGCAACAGACTGAACAAACAAAGCAAAAAGAGAGTCAGACAACAGAAAAGAAAAAATGGAGAACAGCACGTAAACAACAAAGATGAACAACAACATATTGTACAAACTCGTCTGAATATTTTCGACAGTAGAAGGATCTGTTGCTTGGTGCCAAAGAGGTCACGTGCAGACACTGATAAAAGTTCAGTCACATGGGCTAATGGTTGAACCCTGAATTTGTGAATAGTGGGTTTGATTCCTGGAACCAGCCAGCAGACGAAAATGCCCTTGAGCGACTCACTTTACCCCTTCAGTGCTCTGGGCGTGTGTTCTCTCTGCCTCGAATGGGCAAAATGCAAAGACAAATTTCCCTTCTGGGATTAATAGCATAATAAAATCAAAATGATTGGGTTCACAGTGAAAACAATGTTCTTAAACTACTGAGAGTAATGAATATATTTGAAGCTCATTTTGCCCATGATACACAAAATTTAGAATCTAAATTGAACAAAACAACGCAAATAACAACATTACTACTTTTTGCATTGTTAAAATACATCTAACTAAGATTATACTATTATATAATAGCTGTGTAGACAGAGAAATGTGGTAAAAAATGAGCAGTGAGTCATTTTTTCAAATGTTATGGCTATTCACATCACTGAACAACCTTGAACTACTTTAACCTGACTTTCTTTAAGAGAAGAAAACGCCTCAAAAGATGCAGTTAACTGCAGTCGTTTCTCACCGCCATGTAACATCCCATAGCTATTAATCCTTTTTCTTGCTGTTAATGGGAAAATTCTGCCCATTGTGGCTGTAATCAAAACTTATTCAGAGCCGAACAATGGCGGCCGAGGCCTACTCCAGTCGAGCTGGTGTTCAGCACCGCGCTGGGGCACGTACAAAGGTTCGGCTTTTTTTTGTTGCTATTTTTTAATGGCGGAACGAGGCGCTAATGCAGAAGCAGTGTGTCTAACATTAAATTAACTTTGACACGTTTTCAAACAGCTCATCTCGTCTTTGTCAGTCCTGTCTCAGCTGTCACCCAGGGCAATGTCACAGCTCATGAAGAATCACGCAGGGCGCACACATACGCACACTTTTAGCATCGCTTCACACACACAGAGTGATTGTGTCATATGCTTCTGTCACATTTTCCGTCGTTTTCTTTATTTATTTAGATGGAAGGCATGCTACTTAATCCTGAAACGAAGCTCAATTGCATCTCCAGGAGGCGACATAACTCACACTGACTGGGATATTTATCATTCTCCAAGAAACTGTCACTTGGGAAACAAGAGCAGCCCTCATTTCAAAGCGTTTGCATCATTAACAGACAATTTCAGAGCAAGACGGCTTTTCTGTTATAGCATTAATAGGGCAAAGTTTATACAGTCAAACCCCGTTAGGCTGCAGAACAGTTTTCCTTCCATGTTATTAAGCCACAACATGCAAAGTGTCCGGTGTATGCATTTCTCCTGCAAAAGCTTTCCAAACTTTTTCTGTGTTAGCATTGTAGCATTCATGCTACCGTGCTGCTGCTACTACTGCTGCTAATGCTACTTCCGTTGCTGCCACCAGTGTTTTCTCATTATTGACTCATTGTTGTTTTGATTTGTTCTTTTGTCTGTTTGTTTGTTTGTTTGTTTGTTTCTGTGCATAAGTGCATCTGCCCAATGCTGTAAATATAAATGTGTTTGCATTGGTTTTTTGTTGGTTTATTTTTTGTTTTTTTTCTTTGATTTGTTTGTTTGATTTTTTATTATTTGTTTGTTTTTTCATTTGTTTTTTGCTTTGCTTTGCTTTGCCTGATGTTGTGAATAAATGCATTTGCCCAATGCTGTAAATGTAAATGTTTTTACATCTATTTTTTGGTATTTTATTTATTTTTTTGTTTGTTTGGGTTTTCCTTTGATTTGTTGGGGTTTATTGTTTTGATTTGTTTTTTTGTTTTGTTTTGCCTGTTGCTATGCATAAGTGCATCTTCCTAATGCTGTAAATGTTGATGATTTTTAACAAAAAAAAAAGATTGTTTTGTTTTGTCTATATTTCCAATTCAATTCACCTGCCAGAAACTCAAGTCCCTTGATCATCTTGGTTCTTTTCAAAGAGGAGTGCACATCACTCACACTGTTGGGCAACCAAGCAGAAGCTCCTCATGAGTGGACTTAAATAAATACATTTAAAAAACCTAAAGAATTCTTTCCAAATATAATTTCAAAACCTTATATCTGCATTTCAAGCTTTCTGTTCGATCTTTATGTAATTTGAAAACAGTGGCTGTTCTTCACATTGGGTGAACATTTCATAATAAATGTCCCAAATGGAATTTACTCCAATAAAAAACTAAAAAACGGATGTGTACATTAGTAATAAGCTTTTCATGCTTCAGTAAAATTACTGTTTCAGAGACAAAAGGTTTTATTGAGGTAGCAACTAAGCCTCTCTAGAATAAGATTGAAGCTGAAACAAATCATAACCATTCGCTTTTCCACAGTCATTTTTCTACACCAGAGCAATAGATATTCATACTAATCACTTAGAAAAGACCACAGACTAAAAGGGCAGGAGCTTTGCCATTTTGGTAAGGGCACAGATGACATTTATTTATTCTCTACGATAAGCTGTGGCTGAACTCCTGAGGCGTGTGTCCTGAATGGTGTCAGAATGATAATCATTACAGAATGACTGGTGTGAATATAAAATCAAGGGACTTGAATTTCATGCAGGTGAATTGAATTGGAAATATATACTAAACAAAACATTTTTTTTTGTTAAAAATCAACAACAACAACAAAAACATCAACATTTACAGCATTAGGAAGATGCACTTATGCACAGCAACAGGCAAAACAAAACAAAAAAACAAATCAAAACAATAAACCCCAACAAATCAAAGGAAAACCCACAAAAATAAAAGCAAAAACATTTATATTTACAGCATTGGGCAGATGCACTTATGTACAGCATCAGGCAAAACAAAACAAACAAAAAAATATATATAAAAGACTAAAAAAAACACAAAAAATCTATGTAAAAACATTTATATTTACAGCATCAGGCAAAACAAAACAAACAAACAAACAAACAAACAAACAAACAATATATATATAAAAATATAAAAGACTAAAAAATAGATGTAAAAACATTTACATTTACAGCATTGGGCAAATGCATTTATTCACAACATCAGGCAAAGCAAAGCAAAGCAAAAAAACAAATAAAAAACAAACAAATATTTAAAAAGCAAACAAACAAATCAAAGAAAAAAAACACAAAAATCAATGCAAACACATTTGTATTTACAGCATTTACAGAAACAAACAAACAAACAGACAAAAAACCAATAAAACAACAACAACAAACAAAAAAAAAAACAATACAAAAGCAAAAAAGATCTTCTCAAACTTTGGCAGACACTCTTATCCAGAGTATGATGCAAAGTAACAAACAAACAAATGAAAAAAATCTTTATACAGAATGATTTGTGGTCTACAGAGAAAACTGCTTTCTTATACAATTCATTTAGACTTTAGAGCCGCTAGTCGACCACCATCCAACCAAAGCTGCAGTTTGTGCTTTTTTGTTGTTAAAATGCCAATTTGAGACGTTCTTGTCCTAAGTGCTCTTAGAAAAAGTGCGTCTTCAGTTGTTATTTGACGACAGTAACAGAAGTTTATTCTGCAATAGAAATAAACAAAAGCAATAAAATAAACAAACAAAAAATATATATGAATAAAAATTGAACTAATAAATAACCGCCAAACGGAGCCACAACAAGGGGTCGGCAAAGAAGTTGGTCTAGTGGTTAGGAAGTTGTGATTAGCCAGCTGCTAGGCTAGGCTAGGCTAGGTTAGCAATAATGACAGCTATCAAAGCTCAGAATTAATCAATCGTAAACACCACAATATACATTTTTATCTAATGTCCCATTCATGTTTTTCTCTATGACGATTTTATGGGAACCTTATCTTACCGTCTCAGCGATTGTGGTTATAAATGTGATTGTAGTTATTAGCTGGCTAATAACAAAACTTTTAAAATCTTGGTCTTTTAAAAATTTGGCAAATCTTAACTATTTTCCTCATGTAGATTTCCTCACATCAGTCACAGATGCTTTGAATGTTGCCACTCAATGTTGGTTACAGCGTTTATATGACTTTGCTTTTTTTGTAGTTTTTAAATCATAAATGTTAAAAATGTATTTGTTTAACACTTCATAAGTGTGTGCATGTTTCTTTTTAAGAGGCTGTAATAATAATAGTAATAATAATAATAATTATTATTATTATTTTTATTATTATATTTATATTAATTAATTATATTTATATCGATTAATATTATATTATTAATATTATATTAATGATCATTAATATTAATTATATGGTATTTTTCACCATCTGATGGGGCAATGTTGTGTCTCACGAGGTGGGTTAGGCAGCCGTGTCCGTGTCAGCTGTAGAGATGAACTCAGAGGAAGAGCTTCCATCCCCAATCGTGAACATTTCTACAGTTGTATGCGACCACAGTTCCTCCCTGCACACTGTGGTGGTGCTTATATTTCACAATAATGTTGGGCTGATGATCCGCTCTGAAGGAACAGATAGTGGTCAGAGCAGCAGGGTGTGCAATTCACTAAAAAAACTAACATTTCATCCATGATGTTATTGCTAAGGAAGTACATTCTAGAAACACAATTTGGATCATCATTTCATGTCTATGTCTTTACTTGTGTCTGTGTTTACCATAATAAGGCTGCAGAACATTGCAAAATGAATTAGCCTGGACTTGCAGATTACTACCACACACAAAATATATGTCTTTTTCAACCTCTACATTTGAAACCATACTTTTTCAGGCCTGGATAAATATTGTCCTTTTTGTGTAGTTATATAATTTTAAATAAACTCAATCAACAATCAAGCTGTTGTTTTTTTTTTTACATTTTTATAAATACATGTATTAATTAGCTATACTATGCTGATACGTATTGGGTGTGTAAGTGTATATGTATATAGACACACATACTATGTATTTGTAATGTATGAAATAACTCCATTCACTACATATCTGCCATTTGTAACAAACTAAAAATCAGTTGGACATTGAGTGAGATATGAATATTTAAATTGCGTACACACCTTCCTCAATAGAGATTAAGCCACTGTAGGGGGAGCGGGTACCCAGCCAAGATGGCCGCCACACTGATACGTCTGCTCCAGTTGACAGCGGCAGTTAATGAGGTGCCTATGTATTAATGTATGCGGTTTTCACAATGCCAGCGTATACATAAGGAGTTGACCTCGGTTCATAGACGTACGAATGAACTGATCACCAAGATAAATGGATGGCATCAATTACGCAATGTCATCTTTCTTGTTTTACATCTGTATTTATTTGTGGCATGACGTCAACTGGACAGCCCTGCGGTCTTCTCTGCTTTCCTCTTTTTTTCCTTAAATAAACTTTATTTTTAAGAAATTTCTACACATACACATCACCTAACCAAAAGACATGTATCAGGTATCAGTGAGAGAATATATTTATTTCATTTTTTATTCTTTTTGTTGTTCGATAAGCTCGTAGACCAAGTACGAGAAGAGAAAAGCTGGGTAAACCTTTGGAGAACTTGTGAATAATAAACTTAAAATACAAAATAATGTTCGATAGGTATTCAAGAGCAGAATTAGTAAAATAATAAATTACATTCTTAAAGGTAAGGGATCTCTGCTCTGCTCTTGGCATAAAGAGGAAAAGGATAAAAAACTCTACTTCCTTCCTTTAATAGGACTAGTCTGAATGATCCTGTTGAGACCTTATTACAAGTCCACCAGAGGGAGACACTCACCCACCAGAGGCTCTGTTATGCCTTTTTCTGAGCGTTTTATTCTATCTACTTTCACTTTTACTTTTACACTGTAATTTATTTTTAAGAGGTGGGGGTGGGCAGCAACGTAACCACAAAATTCCATATGATGAGGAACCCCTGTGTTTTGTTATATAACACAGAATTTAATTTAGATTTCTATGCATTATTCAAGATCTGAAAATAATCGATTTTTTTGTTATACTGACCATACTAACAATCTGCAATTAAATGCTGGAAGTGCATTACTTTCATGTGGAATTATGAGGAAATGTTTTCAGTGGTTTATGGAATAAAACAAAAGTGTTCATGTTCCTCAAACACATTTTTTAAATGTGTTATTAAAATGATAAAACCAGAAAAAAAGTGGTCTCATTTTTTTTCTCAACAAAAACATGACCAAATAAAATAATTATTTTATAACCATTTTTTGGTTACAAATGTATGTTTATTAAACATTAATGATGTTATCAAAGGCTGGGGGTGGGGCTTGGCAAGTCTATGGGGAACTATGAACACGCCAGCACGTGTGTTTTTATATCAAAGTATATTTGTGAATTCTAGCAGTTGTGATGGGTTCATGGAGTGACAGTCTTTTATTAATATTGTATAACTGGCTTTAAGGCATAAGGCAAAACCATTGATAATCGAAATTATAGTTTGACTTAACCCACACAAGATTCGACACTCGAATGCACATCAAGCGTGAGAAAAAATAAAAGCAACGTATCTGAACTTGACTCTGGAAATTCTTCTAAATAGGCTTGAGTTTTAGTGACAAACCCAAAAGCAGCCAGCAGCTGGCGAGGGAAGCGATTTGGCTCGCAGTAATGAACATGCAGCTTTTTCATTATAACTTAATACCGCCTGAACCGTGCACGGCTACGGCAGATTTTAAAACACATAAATAAAACATTAAATAAAAAATACAGTCTTAAACATGCAACATTTTTTGGCCTGTACTCAAATTACATTAAAGCTCTGTTATTTCATCGCTTTTTTATGAGTTTGCGAGAGCTGCAGCCGCCTTAAAGCCCTCACTTCCACAGTAAATGTGTGTAGAGCAGAGGTGGGCAACTCTGGTCCTGGACGGTTAATCTCCAGCACAATTTGGTAGTTTCCCTCCTCAAACACACTCATTACACCTGGCTATTAACAGGTGAGTTAAACCAGACTGGACACTGGCTAGTTAAGCATTTACGCATGTTATATTCCTACAAAAGACTGGGGTGAATGCAGTGTGGGACTTCCTGAGTAGAATAGGCCCTTGCATGTTTTTTTTTGGGTTTTTTTTGAGGAACCTGTAGTTCCTCAATGGCTTTTAAACTATGAATGACTTTGCCTAATTCATTAAGTGGCATCTTGCATCCTTTGGAGTGTATGGAGAGAGTTTAGTGTCAATATTATCAAATAAATGTAACAAGATTCACAAAGATAATTCATGACTTATAAATAAATGTAACACCATTTACAAAAGAATTTGTCAACTCCACAAAAATGTTATGTGATGCACAGATGTCAGTGCAGTTATATTTATTCACAAACTGATAAACCTGTCAACACCACACGAAAATGGCTGCGAATGGTGGTTCATCAACTGGAAATATAACTTTTATAAGTTGAACAAGATATACTTACAGTTGATTTTCGTGTGGTGTTGACTGAATGAAACGTGACGCTCTCTGGTCAAACGTACAATTAATTCCTGCAAGAGAGAGAGAGAGAGACTACAATGCGTGAATGTAGTGCAGTGTAGTCAACATTAAATCCCGGTCTCGAACTTCCGCTGATGTGATTGGCTGTAAACTTTGTAGACATATGATTGGCTACCATTTGAAAACACACATTTGTGCATCCAGCGCTGTCAGGGAGTTTCTCAAACATCCACAAATACATGTCACGATATTCACGAATATATACAGTGGTTTGTAAATGCAGGTTTAACGGTTTGTGAATAAATATAACTGCACTGACATTTGCGCATCACATAACATTTTTGTGGAGTTGACAAATGCTTTTGTAAATGGTGTTACATTTATTTGTAAGTCATGAATTATATTTGTGAATCTTGTTACATTTATTTGTAAGTCATGAATTATCTTTGTGAATATTGACACTAAACTCTCTCCATAGGAGTGCAACAGTGGTTAGCACCTCAAAGCAAAAAGGTCCTGGGTTCAGTCCCCAGTTCAGCCACAGTGTACAAGCTCTCCCTGTGTTTGTGTGGGTTTCCTCCGGGTTCTCTGGGTTCCTCCCACTCTCCAAAGTGCTTTAGGTTCACTGGCTGCTCTACATTACCCATTGGTGTGAGTGTGTGTGAATTGTTGTCTGAGTGTGTGTGAATTGTTGTGTTGCCCTGTGATGAGTTGACCTCCTGGCCCGTAATCAGTTGGGATCGGTTCCGGCTTCCCTGCAACGTGAAATGGATAAAGCAGTTTGAAAAATGGATGGATCCTTCATTTGTTGTACAGATGGGACAAACACATCACACACCGCTGAACATTCTATGAGGTATATTTCGTGTGCACATCACAATAACTTCTACTGTAATCACAAGGACAAAGACGGTAATTAGTCTGGAATAAAGAGCAGCACCTGAAAAGGCTGCGAGCAGGCTGGGAACTTTCAGATTTTACGGTTTGAAGAGGAAAAGCACTTTTTATCTCCGTGCCAAAAAGGGGATGTAGATTCTTCTGTAAGCCCGCTTCCCTTTGATGGAGAGCACTTCCCGCTGTGTTGCTCTGGCAACCAGCTGCGACACATTGATTGCTGGGGACGCGAGCATGCGGTGGAACAGGCGGAACAGGTGACCCAGCTTGGCCCTAGTTGTTTCAGCAAACGGACGACCAAAATGGCCCCATCTTTTATCCTAATCCCCCATTTGACTGTCCTTCTGAGATTATACAGATGGGAGCTGGAGGAAGAAAAGGTGGAGCAGAGCAGCAGATCTGTAGAAATTTGGAGATTGCCCAAAAATCTTTTGATCTCAGCGATGAGAAAAAGCCGAAAAGGCCGGTGTCCAAAACGCGCCTGGAGACGCCAAATCCAATTAAGTACAGGAGATGCTCCCTGTTTTCATAAACTCTGCTCAAATAATACTAGTCTAATCCTCTACAACACTTCAAATAATGAAAAAAAGAACAAATAAATGATTTTTTTAAAATGCAAAAGAAAGTGTTGTCACTGTTTAGAGGAAAGATGCATGTTTGTAATTTTCTGACAAATGTAAAACATAAATACATTTTTTAAACAATTTAAAAATCAACAAAATGTGAATCTGAATCTAAGCTGACAAAGGATCAAATGGGGTTTTTTTTATATTTTTACTGAAAAACAAATAATATTAACGATTGCAGCACACAAATAAATGTTGGGACAGTTTACCATTGTTTAAAGTAACTATGACGATTCTCTTCATGGTGCGCAATTCATTTTCAACAGGAGACGAATCTGGACTGCTGACCTGCCAGTCAAGCCCATGCCATCTGTGTTTATGAAGCCACACTGTTGTAAATCCCACAGAATATGGCCGGGCATAACGACGAACTTTCCAGAAAAAACACCGCCTTGGTGGGATCATGTGTCTCTCTAAAATCCTAGTACACATCTCCTCTTCAATGACTTATTCACTCATACCATGACATTGGCTTTGCTTTTCCTCATATCCATGGATGGTCCATTTTGTCTTTGGCACTGAGAATTCAATGTTCATGGACTCATCTGATCACAGCACACATCAGTCCATCCAAACTCCAGCCTGAGAACTGAGCTGCGTTTCACCACAAAACTGGAGTCTGGCTTTCTCTTCATGTGATAAAGTTTCAAGTTGCACTTTTTGATGCAGCAATGGAGTGTGTTAATATTTTCCAGATATAATGTGGCAATATTGATCAATAAGACTGTATTTATACAAGCAATGCAGAAAAAGTGTGATCAGACATACCTTATTTCTCCAACAATAGTCTGCCCCACATTGTAATCCGCTCCATTCTATAAGCTGCAGAAAATGATAATTTATGTTTTTAAAATCTAAAATAAGCCGCCCCATGTTATTAGCATTACTGAATTTACTGATCTGAAGTAGAAGCATCTAAGTTGACCCCTGGAGACCTTTGCAGCTCTATACTGATAGTGACATTATATTGTAGTTTAGCATAATTAAATTGATAAAATTTAGAACTTACTGTAATTATGCCACAACGCAAGAACTACACTGCAGAATTTAAGCTCCAGGTTATTGCTTTTGCAAAGCAACTTCTGCAATATCAGAGATGAACGAGTGTCTGACATTATCAGCGACAGAATCACAGGTCTGAATTGATGATGTTTACAGATCTAATTTTGAAGGATTTGAAGAAAGGTAAGTCTAATAATTTTAGCATTTCAGTGTTGCTAATTTTATACGGAAGGATTTACATGTAGATGACATCACTGTAGAGAAATCTTCAGGCATTGTGATTTCTTAAGTCATTTTCATAACATTTATAAACAACAAATTTACACCTAGAAATACACTGGGAAAGTCATTAATTTATTAATTATTCAAATATATATATACATATGATAAATGAAACCTGATCGCTTTGTATTTAAGACTTGTAGATATCCATAAAAATCAAAAGAACGCACCTGCAGCAAGATCAATCCAGTAATAGATCAACATGGAAGGTTTTTTTGTTCTTTTAAATAAAGACACAAAACGATTCATAATTAAAAACATAATTCAATTCATAACCACTTATATGGCACAGCAGTTCAGGTGCAAGTTTTCAAGGGCAGTGAAATAATTGTCAACAGTAAGTTTGAGACAAAGCAGAAGATTGAATGATGAAGCGGTAATGGTGTTCATCGGTTCTAAACCACCAAACATTTTACTGGGTGTTCATTCAACTTTGGCTACAAAACACCAATCCTGAGTGTTTGTTCTTCTGCTACTTTGCTTTCTTCTCTTCCATGGGTCAATGAATGGTACTCAAGGGAACTGTTTTTGTAAATGGGTTTGAAGAACCTTTTTAAAAGTCAGATACTTTGAGGAAGCCTCAAACCACAACATTTTCCATTATATGAAGGTTCTAGATACATTTTAAAAGGCTTCACAAATGGCTACTGATTCTTCCATGAACTGGGAGCCAAAATACAGTCCTTGAGGAGCAGTGTCTAAAAAATTCGGTAGTTTCCCCATCTCCTCAAACTCATTAAATCTGCTGATTAAAATCTCAAATCCAGATGTTTGAGACACCAAACTGTGGACCAGACCATGGTTATCTGGCCCACTGTTCTAGATGGATAAATTGCAGAGAACAAAACATCTCTTTCAACTTACAATCTCTTGATAATGGGTCTAACTCTTGGGCAGTTCGCGTCCACCGAACTCCCAGAGTACTGAATTCATCATTGGGTATGTTCTGTTTGTCTATTATGAATAAATCCCAAAGAAACCACGAAGCACCATCTGAACAAAAGATAAAAGCTCAAAAACAACATTTAAAAATGTACAGAATGTAGTTACAATGATCTAAAATGACCCAAGAAAGAAAACACTGAACGTTTTGATGACGTAGAAACCGTTAAACTGCAAAATCCATCCTCAACCTCTGGAATATTGAAGCTCTGTATTAAAATGTTCATCCTGAGTTGACCATGGCTTTGGATGGAGCGCGGTGTCTGGAGCTGTGAAGACCAGGGGTTGGTAGATATCTGGATTCTGCCACTGCTATACTCCAGAGTGATTGCGGATCCAGTCTCTGAACTTGGTCAAGCGAGTGTAGACTCCAGGTTTGTTTCGCCGAGCGCAACCTTCTCCCCAGCTCACTATTCCACACTGGAACCAAATGTTCGCCTCAGAAAGGCAAACTAGAGGACCACCGGAATCACCCTAACAGAATGAAGGAAAATGCGATTAGAGGAAGAAAATGGTGCAGAAAAAAATAAAGAAATTAAATTTTTGTGTGTTTAGGTGAAGCAGAGATAGAAAGTTTAATTATTATTATTACTACTATAATAGTCACTTGTCATCCATTACTCCATACGTCTAATTTAGTTGTCTTATTTATTGTTTCATTTCATTCCGTCACTATTACGCCCGAATGATTTTAGATGTAATACAATTTCGCTGCTAATTACTTTGCCAATATTGCAGTGTAAACAGTCGAGGCAATAAAGCATATTTGGATTGGAAACTGAAACGAGAGCGAGGACAAGAGAAGATTGAGAGAGAGAGGGAGAGAGAAAGAAAGAGAGAGTTTGTTTGAGAGTAGTGGAGCAAAATAAGAAGATTAGGTGCAGAAAGAGAGAGCTGGTACGAGGAGTGCTCAGGAGGGGAAGCAAGATGAATAACAAGCGAGAGAGAAGTAGAAATTATGGAAATCAGTTCAATTTACATATCAGGGACCAGGGTACAACAATTAATCTCCCGCAGTATGAGCCTGACGCAAGCACGTAGACAAACACACAACATACACACGCTTTTAGATGTAAAGTTGTTGGATCATGTTTTTAGAAAAACTTGAATTCAATATAGATATGTAATATGCAAATACGTAAAAAATCGAATACTATTTTACAGCACAACTTGGTATAATTCTTGGCTTCTGGTATTTAAATTTCCAGTGGGATCAAGAAATTATGCATTACCGATATTATTATTACCATGAGTTTTATGTAAATACCCTTCTTACATAGTAAATTACACGTCACTGCTATCCGATCCCAAACTTTGTTTATGAAAGCACTTGTTGAACATGTTGGTTTGATTCGCTTACTCAAGTCATATTTACACTGGAGGCCTTTCGCAGTGGACGCCACTCATTATCTACCGGCGCAAAGAGTGCGTGAGGTGACGAACTGTCTGCTTTAATTACACGCGGGTGTTGATTTGAAGAGCATAATGATTAAATGAGCAATAGAGCTGCAGCTCACCCACAATGACATTTACAGCAGATAGATTTCAATCAGAGGAAACCAAAGCACAAGTAAAACTGCTGCTGACTATGACCTGCTTTCACAATATGGTACGACAAATGGTTTTTCATTTTTCAATAATTCTGCCAAACAGTTTTGTTACCAAAAACACAAAGTTCTCATGCAACATCAAGTTTTTACTGGCCGGTGTGGTAATACACTCACATGTTAACAGATATATACTGAGTATTTTAAATGGCCTTTGAACAGCCAATCAGGTTTACCAAGCAGAACTGAAGTTTTTATAAAGGAGGTTTATTTCACTTGCGCTGCTTTGTTCCAGAATGTGTGGCAGATCACACTTCACTTTCCCCCCAGAGTCTCTGCTGTATCTTACAGACGTGAATTTGTTTTTTTTTTCTTCACAACAGAGCAGCCTGATACCCAGGGACCCAACCACTGCAGACTACACGAGCAAAAACTTTCCCGTTACCCACACTCGCATGTGCAAACACACACACACATACACACTTTGTATATCTTACTTGTCAATGGTCATGGTATTACACAAAAAGTAAGAACTTCATTTTGAAACTTCCAAAACTTTTTAAAAGATGTATCAAAGCACTTGTTTTTAGTTCCAGATGTCAAGATTAGTTTCAAACATATTATACACAGATTATTATTCATTGTATTATTACTGCTGCTTCTGCCATTACTACTTTACTTTACAGCTGCTGCTATTGTTACTATTATTAATATTACTACTATGACCATTACTATTACTGCTACTGGTGCTAGTACATTAACTGCTGTTCCGACTACTACTACTATTATTACTACTGCTATTGGTACTAATACTACTAATATAAGTGATGCTGTCACTACTACTATTATTTTTATTACTACCATTACTGTTACTTCTGCTACTGGTACTCTTACAACTACCTTTATAGCCATCATTACTGATATTACTACTACTACTATTATTGCGGCTGATATTAGTACTAGTACTTTTATTGCTACTATTATGACTACTACTACTACTGTTACTACTGGTATTACTACTATTACTGCTACTGGTACCAATATTACTACTATAACTGATTCTACCACCATTACTTGTATTATTACTATGATTGCTGCTGCTACTACAACTACTACGACTACTCTGGTACTATTACTTTTACTGGTACTTGTATTACCATCATTCCTACTACTATTATTAATACTGGTACTACTATAATAACTGCTAATATTACTGCCACTACCATATGCAACAAAAACTACACTGACATCCCATATTATAATGGAGTTAAAACATTTTCAGGCAGATTCATTGTTAACAGATGTTTACACTCAAGCAGACAGTCATGGCATCTGAAAACACAGGGTCTTACTGCATTGCCAAAAATATCACCTTTCTCTCTCACATCTGTAAGACCTCCCCTGGTCAATCTCTGCAGAGTGTGTAAAAACTGCCTGTCCTCTCACTCACTATAGAGTCCCAAACGAACTGTGGAAGCAGCGTAAGCACAAGAACTGTGGGTGAGGAGCTTCATGAAATGAATTTCCTCAGCCAAGCAAGTGCAGAAAAAGGCTAAGATCGCTTTGTGCAATGCAGAGTGTCTGCTGGAGTGGTGTAAAGTGTTCTGCCACTGCACTCATGATCTCAGGAGTGAGAAATCACACTTCCCTATTTGAAAGTCTGATGAAAGAATCTCAGTTGGGCAGAGGCCAGAAGAACTGCATATATACAATCCCAAGTCCAAAAAAGGTCCAGAAACTATATGCAGTATGTGGTTTAGCTTTGTCTTGTTGAAATATGCAAATCCTTCCCTGAAAAAAAACGCTGTCTGGATGGGAGCATATGTTTCTCTAAAACCTGTGTATCCCTTTCTGCCTTTCCAGATATGCAAGCGGCCAATTATTGAGTTCATACAGAGAATTCTCCAGATTCTGACATTATGTATTATAGATGATAAGAGATTTGAAGTCTTTGCAGTTTTATAATGAAGAACAGATGGGCAAAGGTTCACCAATCTAAGAAAGAAAAAAAAAACTTAAATGTTGTTGTCAGACCAAATCATGACCTGTTGCCAAATAATTAACGTGTTGCTAAATGTTCTTCCAGCAGTTTCTCTTTAGTCCCACTTCCTCTAACAGTCCTTTAGTTGCATTGTCCCAGATTTGAGATGTGCTGCTGCCTCAAATTCAAAATGAGCAAATATTTCTCATGTAATAGAAGTAATCATTGCATTCTGTTTCTATTGACACTTTCCCAGCATTCCAACATTTTTGGAAATGAAGTTGCATGTATATGCGCACACACACACACACACACATGCACACGCACACAGACACATTTATTTTATTTTATATATATATATATATATATATATCACACTGTGTAATAACTTTTGTCTCATCAGTCCACAGTATTTTCCCAAAAGTCTTGGGGATCGTCAAGATGTTTTCTGACAAAATTGAGATGAGCCTTAATGTTTTTTTTTGCTCAGCAGTGGTTTTCATCCTGACCATTTTTACTCAGTCAATTTCTTATGGTGGAGTCATGAACACTGACCTTAACTGAGGCGAGTGAGGCCTGAAGTTCTTTGGATGTTGTTGTGGCGTCTTTTGTGAACTCTTGGATGAATTGTCGCTGGGTTCTTGGGGTAATTTTGGTCGGTCTACCACTCCTAGGAAGGTTCACCACTGTTCCATGTTTTTACCATTTGTGGATAATGGCTTTGACTCTGGTTCACTGGATCCCAAAGCTTTAGAAATGACTTTATAGTCTTTTCCAGACTGATAGATCCCATTTACTTTCTTTCTCATTTGTTCCTGAGTCTCTATGGATCTCAGCATGATGTCTAGCTTTTGAGAATCTTTTGGTTGACTTTACTTTGTCAGACAGGTCTTATTTAAGTCACTTTGTCACAAAGGGCCATGTATGTTTTGATTTTTTTTTTCTTAATAATAAAATCCTTCACCTAAAAAACACTGTTTACTTGTGTTGTCTTTGACTAATATTTAAATTCGGTTTATGATCTGAAACATTTACTAAGTGTGACAAACATGGGGGGAAAATAAATCAGGAAGGGGTCACTGTGTGCATGTGTATATGTTTCGAAATTCGAAACAGAAACTTGTCAAGCAAATACAAACTCTATAATACATAATGCATATGTTAAAATATTTATTAATTGTGAAAAACTATAAAATATCACCAAATGTGGCGTTTTCACATGACAAAAAAGTAAAACATGTTGAAATGTATTTAATGCATGTGGGACATATTTACAAGAACGTGTGTATGGATCACGATACCTGACATGCGTCCACTCCCCCAGTGAGGAATCCACTGCAGAGCATGCGTGAGGTCACCTGACCCTCTGTTACCTCATCACACACAGTGTCGTTAATGATCTTCACCTCAGCTTTCTGCAAAAGGCGTGAGACTTGTCCTGGAAGACACATACACACTCTCAGTCTCCAATATACAAATAAACATCATTAACAGTTTTTCTCTACCGGGAGGTGAGGAATATAGAAAGCAAAAGAACAGATTGACATGTTATGTGATGCACAAATGTCAGTGCAGTTATATTTATTCACAAACCGATAAACCTGCATTTACAAAATTCGTGATGTCGGGCATTTATTTGTAAATTTTTGAGAAACTCCCCGACAGCGCTGGATGCACTAATGTGTTCTTTCAAACGGTAGCCAATCATATGTCTCCAAAGTTTACAGCCAATCACATCAGCTGAAGTTCGAGAGTGGGATTTAATGTTGACTACATTGCACTACATCCGCGCATATCTCCAGACTTTTAACCTTGTAGGACATGAACATTAACAAATTTCGTTGTGGAACATCATTTCACCATTAACCATCCACGACCAGGTTCTCCTTGCAAGATTTCAGACAGAGAAGTGAAAAGAATGATCAGAAGAGATGTCCAAGAGCCAAGGAGCACTTAAAAAAACAAAAAACCTGGAATTAGCAGCTACAACATTTTCAAAGAAAACAAGTAATGGTGAAATACTGGGAGTATAATAAAATAAAGTGAAATAAAAAATAAATAAAAGTGAAATACTGAGAGAATTGTCTGCTTAGCAGAGACCAAAACTGAACACACACCATGTTCGGAGGTAAAAAACCCACTGGATATCACACAAAAACACCAACAGGTGAGGTCTGAGGGTGGGAACGTCATGCTGTTTTTTAGCATACGGCACTGACATGCTTCATACAATTGAAGGTAGGATGAATGGAAAAATTTATCATGACGTCAAGCCAAGAAAACTCAACTGGTTTCAGAGAAAGAAAATAAAGCTGCAAGAAAAGCCCAGCCAATCACCTGACCCGAATCCTATAGAAAATCTATGGAAATAAAGCTCAGGATTTATAGAAGGGGCCATGGAAACTTCATCCTGAAGCTTCATCACCCACAAAGGCTTTTGTACGAAGTGTTAAATACATTTCAGTAATTACATTTTTTTCTTTACTATCTGTTTTCACTCGCTGGTGTCGAACAGAGGAGGATGGGTTCCCCTTCTGAGCATTGGTTCCTTTCAAAGTTTCTTCCTATAATTAGAGAGTTTTTCTTGCCTCCGTCACCTTGGGCTCATTAGGGCTTTGGCTAATTTTTCCGGTGTTATTCCATTGTATTACACAATGTATGGGCTTCTATGGTTTGATTTCTTTGCATGTGTGGATTTCATGTCAATTGCACCTTTAGAAATATATTTACTTAGAAAAAAAAAAGTATATGTAAAATACTTATTTTACATATACTGTATATATATAAACATTTTAAATATGCATGTTGTTCTCCTTTTTTGTTACAAAAAACTAAATAAATGGCAAACATGGAGATACAGGGGGTCCTTGTGTTATTTTATTTTATTTTATTAAATGGTGTGAAAAGTGAACGTTAAAGTAACTTTAATAAAACGCAAAAAAATGCAATACAGAGCCTCGGGTGGGTGAATGTCTCCCTCTGGTGGACTGACAAGGGAATGGCCCCAGACCATGCTTTTAACAGTTATTAACTAATTAGCTCGTATGGGCGGAGATGGGGTGGGGCTTCAGAACATTTAAATACTTTGCAGATTGTGATTTAAACGCAATATGTAAAAAATGGCACATTAGCTTTTTATGTATATTAAAATTGCTTATTAATGTTTTTTAATAAGCAGTTGTAAACCACTAATAAATTAATTGTAACCATAATGGTGACCTTAGTGGGGCCATATGTACAGAAACAACCGTTTCTTCTTGTGCTGTAAAGGGGATTTTTCAAGGATGGCCTTGTTGGCAATAAGGTTGGTTGAAAAGATCATTTTTCATTTAAATAACCCTGATTTATTATAAATATAAATGTGTATTATGACCATGGGCTTTTTGGGGTTGGGGGGCATACAAGTGTAAATATTTTTGTAAAAATGAACCAAGATATGGTGTGGAAGGTTATTCCATGAATGATCTGAAGCCCAATACTTGATATGTAATGCAGCCAGGTTAAGGATTATTAGCACTAACTCCATTGTTCAGTAAGAGTGATGAGCAGACATGTTTGTGTCCTCTCTCACCTCCCTCTCTCATCGCCCCCCAACCGGTGACCCAGCAGGGCATTCCAGCCGGGAAAACATGGGAACTGGCCGGAAGGCAGACGGGGTGTATGGTGCTGGAGAAAACCAGCGGCTCCTTCAGCTCCAGCAGGGCGATGTCATTATCCTGGGTCACCGAGTTGTAGTCCTGGTGGGAGATGATGGTCTTTAGATCCCTCATCTGAACATTGCCGTCTTCCTTGAACAGGTCCTGCATGCCGCTGTACGTCTGCCAATTGGCCGGATCGTGGTATCTGAGGATGGATGGCTCAGTATTAATGCATTCCAGCATAAGAACATTATCCCATCTGTCAAACATGGTGGTGGGAGTGTTATAGTTTGGGCCTGTTTTGGGCCCTGGGCAGCTTACCATCATTGATGAAACAATAAATTGTGAACTATTCCAGATCATTCTAAAGGAAAATGCCAAGACATCTGTCTGTGAACTGAATCTCAAGAGACAGTGAGTCTTGTAGCAAGACAACGATCCTAAACACACCAGAGATTCTACCAAAGATTGGTTAAAGATGAATAAGGTCAATGTTCTGCAATATACTGCCCTTAATCCAATTGAAATTCTGTGGAAAGACCTAAAATGAGTGACTCATGCAAGAAAACCCACAAACATCTAAGACTTAAAGCTTTTCAAGATGGAGGAATGGGCTTGATGTGCAGAACTGATCAAGAGGAACTGAAAATGTTTAGTTATTGCTACACAGCAGATGCACAGGTTCACTAATCCACATGGAGTTATATAATTGGATTAAAAAAATGAATAAATGTAATAATAGTTTCATTTAACTGGGTTTTCTTCATCTACGTTTAGGACTTGTTTGAAAATAAGATGATCATTCTACAGCAGCGTATATGAAGAGAACGAATATTCTAGAACAGTGTATATAGTGGAATATAGAACAGTATGAACACTAGATCACTGAAAAGTGACCAACCAGTCTAAAGAACAGGGAGAACGTGCTCTGCATCAAGAGTGAAGTGATTGCTCCAGAGTAACGGGAATGGGGATACTGTAGAAACAGATGTACAGTGGAAATAATACACCACCCTAATATTGGGGTTTATTGAGTATTGTTCAGATGACCAAGGTATCACTTTAAAATAAGACCACCCTTATAAAGGGTTTATTATCAGATTCATTGTAATAGGTTCTACATGCCATTTAAGCATTAATAAGCAGATATAACACAAATACAAATACAAATTACAACTCCTACATTCTGCAAGCTCTTTGGCTAAAAAAAATATATATATTTTGTGTCCAACTATATATTAATGCATAAACCATTTCTAACCTTATTAACCATTATTTACAATAAAACAATGAACTAACAATTTATAAAGTATCAGAATCCATCACTGTTACCTTTACGTTTGTGTTTATTAACACTTTAAGCCATTTCAAATGAACCATTAATTAAAATAACATAATTCATCATTTTGAAACTATTATAACCATTTATAACCACTGTTGCCCTTGTGTTACAACTTTATATCATATCATACTTTACTGTTATTGAAAAATATATTTATTTAAAAAATCTAAAGTATTAGTAACAACTAATGTCTTTATTTTACTATAACTGCTTATTAATGCTTTTTAAGCCATTTATAACAACTTATTTAAAATGATCATGTAATCACCAATTTTGAAATCAATATAAATCCTTTAAACACCATTGCCCTAATGTGTTATAATTTATGTTTTTTCAGTCATTGATAACAACTAACCATTTACAATAATAACTATAATAAACCACTGGTATTACTCTAGGTGATCCTACTGTAAAATGGTACTGATTATTAATTTATCTGTACATCTGTTAAAATTTGAGCGCATGTTTTTTTTATCTTGATAAATCTAAAAGAATCACTTACGGCTGAGAACAAATTTAGCATTTCTTCTACTTCAAAATGAGCAACACTGTTTACTCAAAACTCTGCGATAAAAGCCACTGGGCAGTTTATTCTGAGAATAAACATTAAAAAAACAGATTTAATTGAATAAAGTGTGCAAATTCTAAACTATTAGAATCCAGCAAAACAGGCCTCAGGATAAGAGACACGTGTGAGGGTTGAACTAAAGCTGCTCGCGATGTTTATCCAATTTCCATCCACACTGGAGAAACGTGGTACAAACGTGGTACAATTCTCCACCCACATGACAATGCTCTGATCTTCTCACAGTCTTTACAATCTTCTTTACCCCGGCCATAATCTGACGGGTGAAGCGAGTAACACGGTCTAGTTATTTCAGTACAATGAAACTTGTCAGGGGGGTGGGATATATTAGGCTTCAAGTGAAGTCAGTTTTTGAAGCAGGAACGTGAGCCAAGAGCATCTCCAGAAGATCAGGTGGAGTGTTCCTGGTTTGCAGTGACTAGCAACTAACAAAACTAATCCAGATGTGCTAACGTTTGCTCCTCATGCACCTCAACAAGTCTTTGGTGCCCATGATGTTGATTACTGGTTTACTAGCAACAGGGTTTTCCTTAGAGCAGTGGTCCCCAACCACCGGGCCACAGACCAATACCGGGCCATTTCATACCAGGCCACAGGCCGGTACTGGCCATACAATTTTTAATTTTTTTTAATACGATCTCAATTCGTAGCATCTAAGTGTGTTAGAGACTCAACTTTGCCGGTATTCTGGATGAAAGTCATGGCAGAAAACCCTGAGATCACCACAACAGCACTGAAAACTTATTCTGAAAGGACCGTTGACGCGTTACCATAGCGACCAGAGCACATGAAGGGCAGAGGAGGACGTTACTCTGTTGGTTGTTCGTGCATTTCAGGAAGACGCTGCTAAAAAAAATTACATAATTACACACTGGTTTTACATGTATTATTATATTTACAAAATATCTCAGTTTTTGGTCGTATCATTTTATTAAAAAGGTTGGGGGCCGCTGCCTTAGATCACTTTTCTCCTGCTTCCAACATATCAACTTCAGGAACTGACTGTCACCTAATATCCCATCCGTGTGCGGCTGATTGGTGCACGTTAATAATTTACCAAAGCAATTCCGCATCGGCACACTGGCATTTATAATAAATGAGCGTGGAGACGTTTTCTAAAGGAAAATACCGTCTGGTTGTTGAAAGAACAATATTCATGCGACACATTGAGACTAGGCTGTAAAATCCCTGGAATACTCCTTAACATAAAATACACTCTCTACCCCAGCCAGTTTCATTCAGGGGGTGGGATATATTAGGCAGCAAGTGAACAGTCAGTTCTTGTAGCTAATGTGATGGATTCTGAAGAACATCTCCTGAACGTCAGGTCTTGTGGAGTGTTCCGGGCGTGGAGCAGTTCGTACCTACCGAAAGTAACTCAAGGCCGGACAGGCAGTAAATTGACGGCAGGGTCTCGGGCACCCAAGGCTCATTGACGCATGCAGGGAGCGAAGGTCTGGTCCCATTCTACAGAGGAGTTTCTGTTGGCTAAATATTAGGCTGATCAGCATTAAAAATCTTCTCTATTCTCTTCCTTTTCAAACGCAAGTTGATTTAACCCTTCGTCTGTGAATATTTCATTGGTTTGAAGTGAAAGCGCTGTCAGAACCCCTGCAGATATGACAGCACAGGCATAAAGAGAAGAGCTGTCGCATTTCAGCGCCGGGCGCATTTTCCCTGCTGTAATACACTCATTATCGCGATGAGGCTAATTAGGTGATGAGTCGAGTCAGGTGTGTTGGGAGCAGAGAACAACACTGCAATGTGCAGGAGGTGCAGGAATAAAATACTGCTTTAGTGTAGCCAGTGCTCCACCTGCTGGACCAACCATAGAAACGCATGCACATTTGTCACTCTCATATTTTTATTACTTGTATTTTGTATTATATACATATAAATATATTCTTTGCAAAAAAAGTTGTGTCTCTCAGCAGCGAGTGTCTTTCTGCAGCAAAAACACTCACATTTGAATAAATGTAAACTAACAAAAAAACAAGAAAAATGAGTTTAGTGTGTAAACAGTAGTTCCTATGTGTTAGAATCTGATTTAACCACTGATTGAGCCCAAACCAGAGATTTGACGGTTCCTACAGATAATTCTGAGCTTCCACCAGCAGAACTTAGACAAACATGTACTGTTCAATGTATTACATTTATTTGTATTGATTCTAATATTTGTAATCTGATAATAAATAACACTCTTCCTCTAAACTCTTTCTCTAAACTACTCTACATATATACATTTGCACAATACTGTCGCCAAATTTTTGTGATGTAATAGTAAAACAATGAGGCCATTACTTTGTTTTATTTGTTCTTATTTGCTTTGAATCTAAAAAGGTCTACATAAGTTAAACTGTACCAATCCAATGGGTTAGCTGTACAACCGCCTAAAAATTCGGAAACAAAAAAAATATATATATATTTCGGTTGAAATTTATCCCAGTTTCCCCTAAAAAAAAAAAATGTGTGTTATACTATGGCTGTCAAAGTTAATGTAATGTATCCACCCTAAAAATCTTTATTCGGTGTAAAATTGGAACAGATGTAAAACTAAATCAAACTATATAAAACCATAAGATTAATTGAAATTTTTCAAATAATTTGCCAACCTATAAAATAGTAAAAAACACATATAATAAGTCAAAACTAGGACAGTCTGGAGTACACAAATGGAGAAATACATGCTAAGGGCACAATCTATAGTCATTTTGGGCTTTTCATGTTACATTTTTATATGTAAATCAATAAATGTTTTAATGAATAATGAGTGAAGCACCTTCTGTCAATTAGGACATTAAGAAAATTTGACGACAAAAAAAACAAGTTGTGTTTGTAGCCTGAAAAAAGAAAAAAAAGGGCAATTAAAATAAACGGAAAAATAAATAAATACAAAGAAGAAATGAAAACTGGCCAGAAATGAATGGGCTTCCCTTTGCATTACTCACGAAGGGTCCATGCCGGCGAAGCAGTGTGCAGCAGACAGCAGCCAGGTGCTGGAGATGATGGAGGCACCACATGTATGTCCGTTGGTCATATAATGGAGGCTGACCTGCCATGGCCATTCTCCAACATCAGCATTCAGCCCCCCGACAATGCGGTTGTGTTTGTAAGGTCGCTCTCCACAATCTGAAACATGGGTGAAGAAATGGTGAGAAAGTGAAATTTGCAATTTTAGTCAAGATTTGTTTGGTGACTTTTCATGATGCTACTGTAGCTCAGAGATTATTATGCTCACACAGTGAAACGCATTGTATAGATGATGAATCACACTTCTTGGTCTGGCAGTCTAATGAATGGTCTGGATTTGGTGGATTTTGGTTCACCTTGTGCCAGGTGTAAAGTTTGGTGGAGGGGGGATAATGGGCTTGTTTTTCCAGAGGTCGGGCCCATTGTTTTTCAAATGAAAGGAAATCTTGTTGATTCAGCAAAGCAGGACTTTCTGGACAGTTTTGGGGAAGTTTTTTCTCTGAGTTTGCTGTGGAAGAACTTCACAGTGCTGTATTGTGCTCTGACTAAAATCGAATTCAACACCTCTGGCATGAACTAGAATGAAGATTATGAGCCAGGGCTCCTGGAAAGACTCTTCTGGATGAATGTGCAATTCCACAGATGTATTCCAAAAGACTTACTAGAAGATGGAAGATGTTGTAGCTATAAATGGGAGACGAACTTCAGAGTAATGCCTATGGATTTGGAATAAGATGTCAAAAGTTCCTGCAAGTGTAATGGCCAGATGTCCCAATATTTTGATACATGTAGTGTTTTAGACAGCGTTCATGGGTTCTGGTGCTAACTCATGGTGCTGGGAGGCTCAACTGTCCCTTAAGAACACTTCTCAGACTGTTAACAGCTCATAAATACTCATTGGTGGGTTTGGAGGGTAAATGAAATGGCTACATTGGTGTTGCAGGTGTGACGTCCACTTCATCAATCTGGAATTAACTGGTGTGGTGAAGCTTCTACTGGGCTACTTACTAGGTTAGTAAGGTATGTTCACTTTGGCAGTGGAGCTAGAAAGCAAGTGAAGATCAGAAACATCAAGAACTCACCACAGTTTTCCTCATCAGAACCATCTGGGCAATCGCTGACTTTATCACACTCAGCGTTGACTTTGTTCACACACTGACCGTTCTTACAGGAGAAAGTGAAGGCTGTACACATTCCTTCAGCTGAGAGAGAGAGAGAGAGAGAGAGAGAGAGAGAGAGAGAGAGAGAGAGAGAGAGAGAGAGAGAGAGGTGTGATGGTCACTGAAGGGTAAAGAAAACAGAATGCCGAGTGAGGGTCTGGCTGGCTGGATGCTGCTTGTTCACGGCAACGCAAGAGCCGCCTTATCGATCAGTCCTATTGATCAACAGAGGAGGTCACTTATCACCTCGAAATTATACAGACACATCCCAGTAAACAAGGGAGGGGGATAGAGAAAAAAAGAAGAGAGAAAGAACAGGTGAAAATAGTAAAAAAAGAAGAAGAAGAAATGGATAATTGCAAAAGAGAGCCAAACAAGGAGAAGGGAAATGAAGAAACACATAGAAGAAGAAGGAGAGAAAAGAAAGAAAAAAGAAAGAAAAATTGCTAAAAGAGAGAATACGGAAAATCAGTTGATCGATAGATATATTGTTAGACAAAATGTTACACAGCAAGACAGAAAGAAAGGAAAACAGGCGATAGACAGACAGACAAATTGTTACAGAGGCAGAAAGGAGAGAGTGAGACAGACAGAAAGAGAAAAAATGTTGCATAGATAAATAGAGAGCATGTTAGACAGTCAGTATGTTAGAGAGACAGACAGTCAGACAGACAGAAGGTAGTAAAAAGGTCTTAGTTTAACAATTGTCCACCTCCCTTTTGTGCTCAGCCGTTCCGCAGAGTCGCAGTACTGGGTGGAAAACGATAAATCCTGAAGCACATAAAGCTTTAGTTCAATGAAAAATGACCCCATTACCCCGAACACGGTGCATGCAGAAAGTTTTTCCACTTCATGTTTCAGACTCGTTCTAGAATTCCAGCCGCGTATTCTCAAAAATGTTGTGTAAAACAAATAATTAAACAAAAAACACAATATTGAAAATATCTCTATCCAACCATATAGCAATGCTGGCCAATCAGCAGCCTTGGCAGGGGGAAGACGTCCAAGGAGATGAAGCTGCACCATTTTACGGAAATCTCCGCGTTCCTTGTCCACGCAAAAAAACACCAGTTTACGCATAAACGGAAGGCAAACACACACAAAAAGCTACGTTCGCAAAAATACCCAGATACACGTGGGCTGGGCCTTAAAACGAACAACAGGTTTACAACATTTTCTTTTTAATGTAATAAAAACAAAGACTGAAACGTCCCATTGCATACATTAAGTATTCAGACCCTTATTTTGACACCTGCCATTGAGCCCTGGTGAGTCCTCCTTCAGATCCAGCCACCTGCGCCTAATTGAACCCATTGGACATAATTAGAACAGCCATACACCTGTCTGCAGGAGTTCTCACAGATGTACAGTTCAGTCATAATATTAACACCACCTGCCTAATATTGTCTTCAACACATCCGCTTCAAAAACTTCCCAATGTGACCAGTAATCAGAGGTGGAGGACATGGTCAATAACCAAGACCCTATGGTCATTATAAATGTGATCTAGAGATCAGTGCAGCACTTATAGCGGAGTAGCAAGATGGAAGCCATTCCTCACTAAAACGCACATTACACCCACTGGGGAAAGCACCTGAACAAACTTTGGACCAGGAGAAGAAGAAGAATATGATCGATGAAACAAATGAGAGCAATTCTGAGTAAAGACCTTTTCCAAAGTTCTCAATCTGGTGCAAACATCAACTCGACTTATGAAAATTCAAGGTTACGACATTGCCCTAAACCCCATATATATATATATATATATATATATTTTTTTTTTTTTTTTTATTTATTTGTTTGTTTGTTTTTGTTCTTTTTTTTATTTTTAAACGATTAATTTTTTTTTTTAAATAAATGGTGTAAAGTACAATCAGGTGGGTGAATGTCCTCTGACTGACAGAGGAATGGAAACAGGTCAAAACACAATAGGCGCTTATATAAGGAGTTTCAATTAACATCAAAATTCGACATGTGACAGACGATGAGGAACGAAATCCCGTCATAAAGTTGAAAGTTGAAATGAAATATGACGTTTATCAGTGCTTAAGTACTGACTATATCACGATACACTCAGAACATCATTCCATGGCCCCAATTTATCATGATAATGATGAATATCATCATTATTGCCCAGCTGTAATCTCAACCCCCAATGCACCAGGGTGGGGAGCTGTGTGAAACGCTATTTCAATACACTGTGTACTATGTATACGGCTGTACTGACAATAAAAACCTCTTGAATCTCTGAATCTTGAATCCAATAAAGCATGGATGCAGATTCACCTGAGGTCAAAGCGCAAGAGAGTTGAGAACCCACTCGACCCGGGGGCCTGACTGTATCTGAATACGAGGTGTGTGTCCAAGCTGTTTGATGTCCAGGACTTGTCCTAGAGGGTTTCCGGTTGGTTAAGGCAAAGGGCAGTAGTGGCCTAGTTGTTAGGACCATTAGGATCATGTAATCAAAGGAGCCCAGGCACCACGGAGGTCCCTTGACCAAGCAATCGTCCTGCTGCACTCCTCCACAGCTGGATGGGTTACACTCTCATCGTCGTGCACTTTGTGTGTTGCGATTTATTCACAACACCAGGCCACCACCCAAAGACTGAAGAACTCTTGATGAAGTTTTCGTCGATTAAGAAACATCTCTTGGCTTGTGGTGGACGGGACGGGACTGCAGATTGGAATTTTCACTTTAAACCCTGCACTGCGTCTGGTTTTCTCTGGTTTTCTCCTCCTCTCTCCTCCTCACTCCTCCTCACTCCAACTGCTACGCAAGCAGATTTGCTGAAGAAACCTTAACTAACTGTGAACGCACCAGAACGAATTCAGCCACTGCAGCTGCTAGTGCTTCTTCTACGGAGGCAACAGACCAGAAACATTACGAGAAAACCGCTAGACGTCGTTTTGTGCTCCACTAAGAGGTGTCTGAATAAAGGATGGTGGTACTTCCACAACACTGCTAAAAATCACAATAGCTTTCGCTGTCTGAAAACAAATTATACAGATATAAATGTTTCTATTTTATGATTATTATATTTTTTAAAAATATAAATATATATTATTTTATATTTTTAGTTAAGGAAAATCCTTCTATGACTAAATTATGTTAAAAAAAAATTATTAAAAAATGTAGCAAATTTGGGTTAGGTCTGATAGTTCTCCTTCAATTAATTATTTCATTAATTACTGCATTTTGTATGATTTATTTATTATTTTTTTATTAAGGCAATTTAATACATTTTATATTCATTTATTTGGTCATAAATTTTATATTTGCGCGGCATTTATGTACCAAAAACTTTAATGTGATGGTTTTTCATGCTCAAAACTGTGCAACATTTACAATGGTGACCCAAGTAGCACACTGCAGTAATGGGGATCGTTTGAAGGCCAATGCAGAACATACTGTAATGTTAAAGACTCACACTCTTTACAGGACGCCTCATCACTCCCGTCTGCACAGTCTTGCTTTCCGTCACAGCCGACAGTCTGAGGCAGACAGGTCCCATCACCGCACCTCAGCTGGTTCTTCATACAGCCTGCAGAGAAAGAAACAGGCAAAAGAAAGAAAGTAACAGTGTTGAGGGCGACAGTTTGTGCTGAGGGCCGTATTTGAGACTGTAGTGCTTCCTGCTGAAACACTTACTGCACTGCTGTTCATCACTGTTGTCTCCACAATCATTCACCTGATCACACACCCAGTACTTCGGCTTACATAAACCATTTGAACACACAAAGTGGTCGTCCTCACATTCTATGGAATTAGAGAGAGACAGACAGACACACACGACATCAATTTTTCATTTAACTGACAAAAGTTCAAAGATTTCAATCTCTTCACTGATAGATTTTTGTATTTTGGAAATTACAACACATTCAAATGAACTGAGACAGATTCAGCATGTTCACCACCGTTATATATACGTTTTCAACTGTTTGGGAACTGAGGATCCCAACTGATGCAGTTCTGAAAGTGGAATCTTAGTTCTTTCTTAATACCGCCCAAAATTTGCCATCGTCCGATTCTCCGCTCAATGATTTACAATATATTTTTCCATTAACCCATGTCTTGGACACTGATACACCCCAGGATCAACAATGCATGTTTTATTACCACTCATTACCTGTTCTATTGTAGGTTTCAGAATTTATTTATATTTACAACATACAATTAAGTTGGTCAGCCAAAGGTTTAAAAGTATTTTATTTGTTTTTTTCATTAGTTGAACACTAATTTTATGTTTATAGTAGATAAACCCAAAACGCCATTCACTCGCAATTCAACACATTCACTCCAACAAAACTATGCTCCAAACCAGCTCAGCTTACATTCACTACTTTTCTGATGTCACAAAAATCATTACATTTCCATATACAGTACAACAATCAAAGCCACCTCCCCTAACAGTAACCCTTGGCATGGACTCCACGAGACCCCTGAAAGACTTTAGCAACCTCCATTGATCAAACTCATTTGTCCAACAGATCCGATTGAGATTCTAAAAATTTGGAGGTCAAGTAAACACCTTGAGCTCTTTGTCGCGTTCCTCAAACCGTTCCTGACCATGCTCGCCAGTGAGGCGGGGTGATGTACTTGGTCTTCAACAATGTTTGGGTAGATGGTACACGTCGAAGTTACATCCATGTGATGCCAGGACAAGTTCCCCCAGCAGAACATTGTTGAAAACTGTTTGGGTGGTGGACAGGGGTCAGCATGAGTACTCTGACAGGTCTACGGTAAGGTGTTCAGACCTCCTTTTTATCATAGGAAGGCAACATTATGTGCTACAGCAGTTATTCTTTGGGGCCATCAATGAGCTCTGGGCTCCCATGGCCCTGTCCTTCCTTTGATCACTGTTGGCAGGTAATAACTACAGCACACCTGGAACACCCTGCAGGACCTCCCGTTTTTGAGATGCTCTGGCCTAGCCGTCACAGTTTGGTCCTCAGATCTGAACACACTACATTTCCTGCTTCCAACTAATGAACTCCAAGAACTGACTGCTCAATCACTGCCAGGTGTATACCTTCTCTTTGACGGGTGCCATTGTAATGACATTAAATGCTGTTCACTGAATCTGTCAGCAGGTTTAAAGAGGGTTATGGTTGATCTACAGTAGTTTAGCTGCACTCCCATTTTTACAACTTTCCTTCCGTCCATTGACACTTACTGCATTTCCTCTCGTCACTCATGTCTCCACAGTCATTCCAGCCATCGCACTGCAGCTGCTTAGAAATACACATCCCCATCGCACAGGCAAACTGGCCAGGACAAGCTACGGGCAGAAAGAGAAATGATCAAACCAACAGCACAAAGCAGGACAGTGTACAAAGTGATTGGGTGAATTTTTAAATGTGAAAATATTTTATTTTATTCCATAAATTTAATCTAATTGCTTAAATTGACACATTAGGGTACATTTCACCATGTTATGCTTGTACAACTATGCATGTGATAAAATATTACTATTATTATATTTTACCTTGTTAATTTCCATGCTCATATGAATATATTTTCAATGCAATCCTTCCATGATTATATAAAAAAATCAAAATAAAATACAATTTCATTCATTTATTAATTTCACGTGTGGCATTTTTTTACCAAAAAATTTACATGACAAATACATCTCTGTCGTCCGATCATCACTGCACAAATCCATTTGTAGTAGAAGAAAAGATCTGAACTAATGAAACTTTCATTTAGGTCAAGCTTACATCAGTCGCTGTGTACACGTACATAGTGAGATGTTTCTCCAATGGACCATGGTGCAACATACAGCCCAACAAAGTGCACAGTACAACATGCAAGACATAATACAACACAAGAGAACAATAGTAAACTGGGAATCGAGATGTAAGACTTCTTTCACCAGAGCCAGTAATGTCACATTGAGTTAGTGGTAAAATATAATTTATGGAACTGTGGATTTCCCGCGGAGTCATTTATTATTTAGTACCTGTCGGAAAAATTGTAGCTGTAAAAGTAACAAACTCCTGTATTCTTTGATTGGCTGCTCATCCAAAGTAATTAATTTAGTTATTCTTTTTAATATTTCCGGCCTTCTGTTGTCTCTCGGAAATTTCTCCCTCCTTTTTAAAGTGTCTTCCAGGGTGTGTTGCTTCAGTGCAGTCAGTTCTCAAACTCGCTATATTCCAATAAGTGTTTATTTTTTAGGTCTCGGATCAAATTGGCACTATTAGATTGAATATTTTCATATTTCATATTTTCATATTTCCACTCTGCTGACATTTTAACCGTGCATTGAGGATCTTCGGTTCGCTCATGGCTGAATCAACCCCGATTATTATGCTGATATTTGAGATTCCTATATTATGTAACATATCTTGACCAGTATTGGTGGTAAATGTACATTGTCATGTATCTGGTTTATAAAGTGGCAAAATGTGAAGTTATAGAGCAACAGAACTTCAGCCTTGGCTATAAACCACAGATACAGTGCAGGTGGTATTGCTAAACAATTTAAAGTCTTTATATGGTCGTTAACATGTGCATTTCTTCTTAAATAAAGGAGAATTTTTGGGAAACAATCACATTTACACCATTTTGAATTTTGAAGACTTTCCACTATTAGAGATGGTTCTTTCTGAAGAGGTAACTTTCCAATGAGTCCTTTTCTCATTTTAATGAGTATATTATATAACCTTGGGCTCTAAATATAACTTTTTGCAGCAAGAACACAAGTGAACATTTGAATAAAAACAACAGGTAGAAAGGATCAAGAGTTTGATCTTTGTACAGATTTGTAAAAGATATGTTGTGAGCCGTTTAGAAGAGCAGGTTTGGTTTCAGATCTTCTCTCCAGGCCTCCAGCCAGGGCATGGATGTGAAACTCCAGCAGAACCTGGTTTAATGGAAGGAAGGACTGATTGAGGCCAAACCAGGGATTTGATGGTGAACACTGGGCTTCAATGAGGAGAGGTCAAAGTCAGTGTTGACCGTGTTACTGTTATTTACAATGATACTAATATTAATGTTCTGTTGGAGTAAATAAGGAGCTTTCAGATAGACTTTTTGCACAGTTCTTTATATTAGCAGGTCTACTCTACAGAGTCAGTCTAGACATGTCGTTTGCTCTGCTGAATATGCACTGAAACTGTTGGGAAGAGCTGATTGTGTATGTGCCACCTAGCACACGCTAAAATGTGCTTAAGATCTCGCAGCTATGAAGTTCTAAAGGCACCAGTGGGACTTAAACACAGGTCCCTGCAGTACAGCTCAGTTCTGCAGAGTCAAAGCAGTGCGTTACTACTGCCTGAACTTCTCCATAGCTTAGGATTTTTACAAACAGAAGATACAGGATGGGTACAAGCCTGTTTTCAGTCTTATTTTCAATGCAATCCTTCAATAATTTATATGAACAAAATTCTAAATAAAATGTAGGAAAATAGGCCATATAGTTATCCTGCAATTAATTAATTAATTCATGTATTTATTTTTTTTATTATTTCTTTTTATAGTTTATTTATTGTTATTATTTATTTCAATATTTATAATACCATTTCATTCATTTATTAATTTCATGTGTGGCATTTATTTGCCAAAAATTTTACATGACAAATACATCTCTGTCGTCCTATCACCGCTGCACAAATCCATTTGTAGTAGAAGAAAAGATCTGAACTGATAAAACTTTCATTTAGGTCAAGCTGACCACAGCTCAGTTCTGCAGAGTCGAAGCAGTGCGTTACTACTGCCTGAACTTCTCCATAGCTTAGGATTTTTACGAACAGAAGATACAGGATGGGTACAAGCCTGTTTATAGGCGAGTGTGTGAAGGTTTAGGACCAAGATGGTGAAGAACCTTCTATTACCTGTTACCTACAACAGCCTCACTGTGCATGGCAAAACAAAACCCTAACCCCTAACCCTAACCCTAACCCCTAACCCTAACCCCTAACCCTTAACCCCTAACCCCTAACCCTAACCCCTAACCCCTAACCCTAACCCCTAACCCTAACCCCTAACCCTAACCCCTAACCCTAACCCCTTACCCCTAACCCTAACCCTAAACCCTTAACCCTTAACCCTTAACCCTAACCCTAACCCCTAACCCCTAACCCTAACCCCTAACCCTAAACCCTTAACCCTTAACCCTAACCCTAACCCCTAACCCTAAACCCTTAACCCTAACCCGAACACAGGCTAAACAAGGACACGACTACACACTACACACCTTCCTGCGATACTTACGGTTTTGAGGGTCGTATGCGCTGTAAGTGGCAATAAAGCCTTTATCCGTGTAGGACTTGTCAGAATGGAAGCGGATGGTCATGGTGTTGTCAAGGCTGGCGAGGGCCAGCAAAGACCGTTCACCACAATACCTCAAGTAAAAAGGAAAAGAGCATGGAACATTACGGAACACAAGATGCCGTACAAGCCAATGACGATCCCAAATTAAATGGTTATGAAGAAATATCATATTACAAAATAACATATGTACAGTTTGAACACCTCTAAGAAAATCTAACTTTTTTGACACCAAGTTAAATCATCTACAGAGAGTGTAAAATATTGAAATAAAAACTTAAAAATACATAAAATATCAACTTTTCCACATTTTGTGTATTGCACTTCTTGAATATCAACAAAACAGAAAGACTAACATTTGACTGGGGTGCCAAAACTTTTGCAAATGCCTATTTTCTAGATTTTCTAAATAATAAAACATGACTCTACATTAAATCATATGCTTATGTTGTAAGACATTTGTGTAATGAGTAATAATGAAGGAATCCTACTTTTTCCCAAGAACCTCCACATAGTCTTTGTTGCAGACAGCGATGTTCACTTTAGGTTCCTTCATTCGGAACATGGTGAATTTTATCCGGATATTCATACCTTGAGGCACCTAAACAAATCCAGAGCGGCCATATAAGGTCAAGAAAATTACAATCTCACATGTCCAGTGTGAAAATTCTAATTTATTTGGTAGCATTTGCACACAGTGTCTGTTGATTGCTGATCAAATGAGGAATCATGCAGAACAAGAGCTTTGTCCACGTCTCAAAAGCAGCTTTAAAATTGTGCAGTGTGAACAGTCGACCATGTTTTCGCTTTGGTTGGGAGCCACCTGAGATCTGGACGACCCCTAAACAGGTGGTATAAAGTCTCATTCAAAATCAGGTATGGAAATGTCAGGAAATACCATAACTGTTTCTTTGGGAAGTTGTAAATATTACCGTTGAGTCCAGCGACTTCGTTTAGCCCTTTCCCCTAAATGCAGCCAAATTACAGCAGATTTGCCACCAAGGGTCAATGCGTACACATTATTTTGATGCTTGATTGACACCCACCTGTCCTACTATCTCAACCTGCTATGTATATGGATCTAAATGAGTAAAAAGGAACTACTGAATACCGGCAGCATTGGAGATGCTCTAGCAAAGTGGCTCAGATCCTTGCCTTCCTGCTCCCAGTACATCAACTTCACGAACTGACTGTTTAGTCACTGCCTCGAAATAACTACACAATGTTATTGACTTCAGTGGTGTTCATGTTTCTGCCAGAGGGAACATGGGAACAGTAAAAAAGTATTGCCATGCTTTTTATGGTGATATTTTTTCTATTTTTATTCACTTTTGAACTTGGTATGTGGGTGTAGTAATTAAATAATAATAATAATAATATGGGCGAATTTCTAAGTAACTACTTTCCAAAATAAAGTTAAAAAATCTATATTTAAGGTGCTACACAATGGCAAAAAACAAGGCCAAAAAATATCAACATTTATTAAAGTACCAATATGCACAGGAATTATTGTTAAGATACAATATTGCATGAATTTGCTACAGTATTCCAGGTGGTGGCTAAGATGTTGCTATGTGGTTGTTATGGTATAGTAATTCAGGGTGTTGCTAGGGTATTGCCAAAGGTTTTTTTTTATATCTCTGATGGTCGTCTGGTGGTTGCTAGATGATTGTAGTGGTATTTCAGGTGGTTGTTATGGAAAGATTCATTGGCAGCTGAATTTGGTTTGTTGCAATGTTGCATTTCTGGTATTGTTAGCATATTGCTAAGCACTTTCTAAGCTAACAATGGCTGCAAGGGTGTAGATAAAGTATTTTGATCACAGGACTTTAAGTAGGTGCTGTGTGAACACCGTATATCCAATCAAAAAGCTGGATATTTGCATGTCTTTCCCAATCAGACACAACTCTTGGGACTCGGTTTTGGGATCTGAAATGTCAGCAGGTTTAAAAAAATCTGGCAAAGAACAAATCTGCTCCTTTAATTCATAAAGTGAAATAATAAGATCTTCATGATGAGTCTTTACTGAAGTATCAACTAAACAGATGCTGGACAGAAATTAACCTCATTCCCCTTAACATTAACAAGCACATTAAGTGAAATGCAGCACAGCATCTGGAAGGTACTTACATTTATCGTCCATGTGCAGTCCACTAACGGAGGGTAGAAGCTTGGGTAATGAGGGGAACTGATGTTGCCATTTAGATTGGTCAAATTGCCTCCACATATCTGGGCTACAAATACACACAATGCAATGAGGATTATTCAGGACGGGTTACAGGAGTTTTACACTATGGGAATCCACAGAAAACTGGCAAGAATTACTCAGTCAGTGTCAATTTACACAAATACTCTCAACCAACACCATTCAAACCAAAGTCAGTCTTTGAATCCATGTCAATATTCAATGCGACAGTCGAACAGCCAGAGACAATCATCCATTAAGACGTGTTGCAACACGAGTGCAGGCCTCTCCTTCAGCGAGTAATAAAGTATAGTGAAACTGTGTGGGAGCAATATCTGAGCCACTTTGACAAGGGCATTATTGTGATGGCTAGGGCATCTCCAGAACAACAGGTCTTGTGGAGTTTTCCAGAAAAGTGATGGAAAAAGTGATCAAGGAAGTGGCGAATCGCCAACAGGCCCATTAATGCAAGTGGGGAGCAAATGCTATCCAGTCCAGGGTTAAAATTTTAATGCTGACCACACAGTGCACCACAGTCAGAGCAAACAATTGAAATGTTGGTTGTATAAGCCACCAGAATATCTCTGATTGTGGTGCACGATGGGTTCTGACTTCTTTCTTTGAGCTTCATCTAAGCAGATGGGCCAACCTTCACTCCCCACATGCATTAGTGAGGCTCTGGTGACCATGTTGTCCATTCACTAGTTGGATCACGTCTGGTAATTAGGAACTACTGAAGACCTGCAGCTTTGGAGATGCTCTAACCAAAGTGGCTCAGATCCTTGACTTCCTGCTCCCAGTACATCAACTTCAAGAACTTACTCAGTCACAATGTTATTGACTTGTTTTTGCTGATCGTTGTGCCAGAGGGGGTTTCCAGGTAGAGGTGGGGTTAACCAAAGCTGGTTGGGTGTAAAGTGAAGAACGGAATGGGCCATTGTCTCTAGGGTTGGGTTAAGAACAGTGGCGACTGCTAGTCCTTCAAACAGGGGAAGCTCAATTTAGGTCTGCATCATAAAATATATGTTATTTGTACATGAAATTTGAGGTTTCAGCAATTATATATTTTTTTTTTCCAGTCAGTTCACCTCATCATCTGTTATTTTTCCATGATTTATGCACCAAATCAATCTTGGGTGTTGGTTGGTCCTGCTGTTTAATTCAGAGTCTCTCCTCATAAGAAAGATTATTAAATGGCTTTTCCAAAATCAAGTGAACAGTATTTGCACCGTCTGCCATTACGTACAGCTTGCTAGCTGCTAGTCACCTTCCACGAGCTACTTTGAAAATTTGAATAAAAAAATGAACATTACGAAGCTGAAACAACAAATTCAAGAACAATTTTTGATTTAAAGTCCATACTAACAGAAATAGTTCATATTACCAGCTGATAACTCAACGTGCAAAAGTCAGTCGCCCAACTTCGCTTGAAAATCCACATGGAACTTTTACAACGCAGAACATAAAAATGACGTCCATCAATAGGGGGTTCAAAAAAGTCCAATCAGCATTCATCAGTCCAGCATCCAGCTCCGCCCACTGCTCCATTGACTCCCAAATCAATGATCGCTGATCTTCCCTGGAAGTGACGATTTCACTGCATTGATCCAATAACGATTCAGCTTCTCTGCAGTAAAAATGTGTTTCATAGAATCCAGTGAAGCTGAGCTTCAATACATGTTAATGTACTTTGCTGCCACTGAAATGTACGAGAAGTAAATTGCGTCCGACAAATCTAAGATAAATAGATGTATATGAACGAGAACATCATGAAGTTGAACATGTTTCTAAAAGTAATATAAATACAATTTATTGATTTATTTTCTGACATATTAGAGGAATTGTATCTTAGAGCAGTCGCCACTGGGTAAGAACTGAGGAATTTAAACAAAGGGCAATGGATCATAAATATCGAGGGCTGAAATGATGAAAGTGCAGAAGCTAGAACATCTGGTTAGTGGAGGTTCTACCAGTGAAGGTTTGAAAATGACATTACTGGAAGGATGATACCTGTAGTGGTGGGGATGGCGCTGTACTCCGCTATGAAACCAGGCTTTGAAACGTCGCTGTCAGTGACCAGGTTGATGAGCATGATGTTGCTGGAGGAGACCACTTCTAGAGGGTTGGTAGGAGGACGATGACCACACTTCCTATTAGAATGGAGGTAAAGCAACGGTTTAAGATCTATAGGTCTTTACCAAGCCTTTCATGAGGTTGAGAAACACTGCATTAATTAATCTAAACCAATAATATCCCATATGGTCCCTTCTGTGATGGACCCTCAAGTGCTATCACCTCGCATTTTCCCCGTGAAAACCTCATTCAACAGTCTGAGAGAAAGAGGGACACGGATAAGAAGAGATAAAACGTCCAAGAAGAAGAAGAAATGTCATAAGCAGCATTGCCAATAAAAAGCAAATGCCACTCTGCATACTACCCCATACCTCCAAGTCCTAAGCTTGTCTGGCTTTCGCATGTTAACATTTCAAACACTATAAAAGCGCACAGAGGGAGTGGGGAAGAAAGAGAATGTCCTTAAAAAAGATCGGCTACTAGCCAGCTCAGGGTAACGGCAGGTGGCAGCTGCAGATGATGGATTTCAAAAGTGAGGTCTTCAAAAGCCAAGTCAATCTCCCGCAAGGTCTAAGAAGAAACCCGCAAAAAAACAAGAGTCGGTCAGAGCCAGCGAGAAAGGTCTTTTGAAATGGATGAATGAGTCGTCTAAGCTTTGTGAAGGAATGCAATAAACATGTTGTCCTTGGTATTCAGGGGAAGGAAAATGTAACGGGCTAAAACATTAACAGTTGGAATTTCTGTCTACAGCATCTACCAAGGCCAGTGGAGGGAAAAACGATTTTATTTAATCTGGTGAAATTTTAACAACATGCCAGTCACAAAACCATTCGTAAAACAAGGTTATTACACTGATTTTTTTAGTTGTTTTTTTCATACTTATTCAGATATTTTATTATAGAAACGAAGTAAAGCACGAACATAAGGGAAAGTATAAAGCAATATATTAACAGGGTCAAAAAAGTTTTAGGGACGTCCTGATCCAATTTCAAAGATTAGTATCGAGGGTGATCAGAAATACTTTTTGACCCCAAGATACTACACTTGGGTGCAGTTCTCGGACAGTGAGCTTTGGAGAATTTTTTACTTCTCTTACCATTTTATTTACTGTGCGTGGTTGCAAGATAAACTCATCATCGTTTAGTCTTGTTTGTCACTGTTCCAGTTGTTTTAAACTTCTTTATTATTTCTTTGACTCTAAATACCGGCAGGTTTCAGTGAGTAGCTATTACTATTACTTTAAAAACGAAACTAGAAATGACAAAAATGCTTCAATTACTTTATTTCATAGGACTTGTTAGGGGTGCTGATAATTGTGGCACACATTTTATTTAAAATAATTTCTTACTGATGAACATTTAAGATTTGTTTACTTTAGTTAAATGTTATATATTTTTCTTCAATTTAATTTGAGAGATCATGCTCCTGCAATAAAAATTTTATTTATGTTAAGGCTTTAACACATTTTAACCAGGGGTGCCAGTAATTAAACGTTATAAACGTTAACACTATAAAAGTTAAATTAAATATAAATATGTACTTTGATATAAATTATACTTAATAAAATTGATAAAAATACAATGATTAAAAATAAAAGATTAACATGAATTGTAACAGAGCAAAGGTATATATTTATTACCATATTTCCATAACAATTGGCCGCCCGACATTATAATCCGCCCCATTCTATAAGCCGCAGAAAATGCTAATTAATGTTTTAAAACTCTAAGATAAGCCGCCCAAAGTTATTAGCTGTAGCGTTACTGAATTTACTGATTTGAAGTAAAAGAATCGCCCTGGAGACCTTTGCAGCTCTACACCTGGAGTGACATCATACTGTAGTTGATGAAAGGTGTCTTTGCTTTGTTGTTGCAGTAAACAGTACATTTAAATTCACCTAATTATTTGGGAATATCTTGTTTTTTGTACTGAATTATACTTTAGCTAATGTGTTTTCTTGTTTTTAGATCGTTCGACCAATTTAACACAAATTTGCAAAATCAAATGTTTAAGCCGCAGCCTGTCATTGGGAAAACACAGTATCAAACATGTCGGGATAACTTTAACTGAAATACTTCCAATCTGTTTCAATTCTTCTCTATCAATAATCAGAACACAGTGGAATTTGAAAAAATTTGATGTTAAGACACCAAGCTTCTACGCCAGTTATCGATTTTTTCAGTTAACATACAGCTTTATTTTCTCCGTGTTCATTTGTGGAATGGGATAGAGACGAGCTACCCCAATTTATTCATCCTTTTGGCCCAGAAACCTTGTGAACTGATTTTTCCTCATAGTAACTTGAAGAGAAAATGCTGTGAACTCACTGTGTGATGGCTTGAGACTCGTCCGGACTGAGCGAGTTGTAGATAAACACATAGTTGTTGCTGCAGTCGTCCTCCACGTCGAATTTAGGAAAGTTGACCAAGATAGCTTTGCCGTTTGGGGCACGGATCTGCCACTGGCAGCGGGTCTGGAGGGGGTATTTGTCTGGAAAGCCTGGAGACTTGAAGGTCTGCAGGTTGGATTCTGCCTCCAGATGGTGGATGCATTCCTCTGGTGAGAGAAGCCATTTCTCAGTGTGTTTGTGTCATAAAGGGGCATTGACATGTGAAAGCATTAGAGATAAATATGACGAAACGTTTAAGGGGGCGGGTGACAAAATGACATTGCAAGTACAGTGAATTATGATAGAATTTGTGGGAAAGTGGAGTTAGGCCTTTGAAGCCATTATTGTCAGAATAAATTGAGTAAAATAAAAATAAATATGATAATATAATGTATTATTTAATGTTGCCTCCAACAGCGCAATAAAAAAAAATCTCTTCAACAAAAGCATTTCTCGCAGTTTCAATTAAAAGTAAACATTTTCTTAACCTCTTACACAGCACAGACGCTTAAGTGTACAGGTAAAAGACGCTTGACATTCTGACGAGGCGAGAGGGGTTTTAAGCGCTCATGCGGGCAGAGGGAGATGGATGGAGCAGCGCGGCCGTTTTTCAGCAAGCGGCTGGCGAGTCAGGTGGAAAATTACAGAGCAGCGGAGACTGAAATGGGACACGCTTTACTCACGGGTTCTGGGGTTCATGGCCATCCGTGGGTCCGTACCTAGAGAGAGAGAGAGAGAGAGAGAGAGAGAGAGAGAGAGAGAGAGAGAGAGAGAGAGAAGTGAATAATAGGAGAGAGAATTGAAAGTAAGAAAGGACAGAGAGAGAGAGAGTCAGGGAGACAAAGCATTGAAGACAGAAAAAAGCATAAGAGGAAGGGGGGGGAGAAAGCACATAAGTGTGAGACATAAGTAGAGGATATGGCCACTGCACATCTTCTGACCCATTTCTCAATGTTTGCACACCTGTCTGAGGCGCCACTCCTCCCTTTCACCTTGGCTTACACACAACAGGTTTGTTTTTATACCAGTGTCAGAACTTGAGGTATTAACAAGTGTCAATATAACTTATCTCTATACACGCATACACCTGTATGTGTGAATATTTCAATACTGTGAATGTGCACAAGCCTGTTAACACTACGAGGGGTAAGCAGCGCTCATATGAGAATTTGGGACACAGACACATGCTGTAACGACTAATACCTTTTCAATCTAAGCATTTTTAGTAAATGAAATTACAGCTAGGCTCTCTTGTGTATGGACAACACACAATACATGACATACCTCTGGATTTTTGCACAACTTAGACCTTGTGCACATGAGCAACCTAAGGTTGTTGTAGTCAGTTGACTTCAATGACATGTTACAATTGCATTAATTTGCCTATACCAAACTCCAACCTGCAGAACAGACTGTAATGTTGTGTGTTGACCTGTGGGGGCAGTAATGAGTCAGTCCAGACTGTAATGTTGTGTGTTGACCTG
>JBBIGC010000001.1:17193839-17209182 GCA_037576955.1 Lepidarchus adonis
TGTGGGGGCAGTAGTGAGTCAGTCCAGAGTGTAATGTTGTGTGTTGACCTGTGGGGGCAGTAGTGAGTCAGTCCAGAGTGTGTGTATAAGCTGTGGGGTTTGAGGTTCATCCTTCATGATGAAATGTGGATCTTTATTAGAGTTGAAACTTGACGTCCTCATGTTAAAGATCCTCCTGATACGGACGCATATGCAGAGAAAACACCGCCCCCTACTGGGTTCACCCTATGACTGCAGAATGTATAAAAAAAATCCAGAGATAATTAAACTTTCTGGAGGAGTAGAAGTAACAGCATGAAAAAATCAGTCTTTGTGCTCATTGGGATTTTGACTGAAACTGGTGCCTAGAAAAAGCTGCAGTGTGTTTTTTTTTTTTTACACCATTCTGCTCCAACAAGCAGAAAAACGGTCAGCATTCAATCTGCACTCACCTGATGCCACAGAAGAAAACATTTGATTCAGACGCCCATGTGGACAATCACAATAAATCCCAGACAATTTCTAAGTCCTTGATGGTGAATTGCATCAATCTGCCCCAATTCTAGGACTGTATTGGCCATGTCTCAGCACTTACACCCCCTAAGGCCTTACACAGCTTTAACAGCTAGAAACTCAATGTTAATGCTTTGAACTTTCATGGAGATGAAGCCTAAACACAGGGTTTTCTCAACAAAACAATTTTTTACCCAGTGTCGTCACCTTAATGTGTTTTAGCACAAAATAGGGGAAAGAAATTATAGCGTACAGACATAAAAAGTGATTTTTAGGCTAAATTAACTACGAGAAAGGGAATGTAGCATTAGGTCATTCAGTGTTATCTTTTGAGACAAACCATGATCGGAAATGTTAAAACCTAATCCTGAACATCAAATACCTAAACCGGAGGTCTTCATTATCTGGACCCTGAATCCAGATTCCATGCCTAGATTAGGTAATCACCAGCAGTTACTGAGATGTTGATGGAACTGATTGACCATCTAGAGTCTAATCTACTGGCAATTACAAAATCCATAACCAGAATCTGGGCTCAGGGTCCCAACTTGAAGATCAGTGTGCTAAACTATACCATTAAGGGCGATACAAAACAGAACAGGAATTGAATTGACAAATGAAAATTGCATTTTGTGGTAAAAACAATGTGCAATATGGTAAAAACACTTCAGTTGACGTGCAAATAATAATTAGTGTAAATGTGTGAGGTGGCAACATAAATTCATAATAAGTGATATCGTTAGTATCATGATATGAAATATTCTTATCTATATGAATAGTCGACAGTATATCATGGAGGATACAATCAGCACAGCCTTAATCTTGATCTGATCTGGTGTCAATTCTCTCAAAAAACATTTTTTAAACAAAAAACACAGGTTTAGTTAAGTGAGCTTTAGCCTTTGGGGCAAAACAAGTGAAAAATGCAGGTTGACCTTTATTCAGTGTATGTTTGTGGGAGCTTGGGGGCTTGAGTGTTAAGCCATCAGACATTTCATCTCAGACCTACACATGTACATGAAAAAAAAAACAAGTTTGCTAAATCAATTCATAAACAGCGACCTATCGTTGGGGTAATACACGATACACAAGTACAAGGTGACGGTTTTTGGAATGGGATATGACGCGCATGACTTGCACATTTGTGAAGGTATCGTTAATGCAGAGGTAAAAATAAGATGCCTTTACAGTCCATGGCCTCATTTTGCACGTTACAATATTGTGGCTTCATAGACACGTGCATGTGCTTGACCAGCCCTCCAGCCGTCCAGATCTGTTTCCTACAACAAACACTATATGGCACATCATGAAAAGAATAAACAATGACGATGAACTTTTGATCATCTGTGCCAAGCAAGAATGGGCAAGAATTTCACTTGCAAAACTAACGATTTGTATCCTCAGTTCCCAAATAACGAAACAGTGTAATGTTAAAGAAATCTAAAATAAAAGTGGTAAATGTTATTTTTTTGAGAGTTTACGAACAAATAAGTTGGTCAGTGAAAAATTTAAAGCTTTTTTAAAGAGAATTAGCTTGTTTTTGTCCCATATTTTCTGGAAATGGGGTGTGATTATTGGAAAACTAACTTCAATACTAAACAAGTCAGCAGATCAAGTACGTTATGGCATCAGAGGAAAAAGTGTCAATTCGATTTTTGTGATATTCGGGCAGAAAGTCTGACTTTGCTAGTACTCCTCTACTACGGTTTCCTTGTGTGAATGTGAGCATTACTTGAGGCGGTGATGTCGGTGATGATGAAGGACTGCATGCTGCGTTGTCCTTCCTGACGGACACCTCTGCGGAGAACCTCCAGAACCCGTTCCTCGGTCAGCTTGGGGACAGACGCGAGCTCTGAAGGAGGTAGAACAAACCGCACCCAGTAATAGGCCAGCATCTCGTCACTGCAGGGCACAGGGACATAAGCATTTCAGAAACACTTCACAGTACATGCACATGCCTATGACCAAAGAAAACTGACCAGGTTTGGTGCAGAGGTAAAATGTAGATGGATGATAAGAACACACTCACAACCAAAGTTCTACATGGGTTTTATAATTAAAGCATGGAACTAAATTGTAGTGCTTTGGGGTTGTGTTGCAGCCAGTGGCACAGGAAACATAGCACGGGTGGATGAAAGAATGGATTCCACTAAATACCAGCAAATTCTGGAAGCAAACATCATAATACCTGTTTAAAGCTGATGATTTCAGAATTATTTTATTTTTTTGAATCATGCTGCATGATTCAGATCTACATAAACAGAGACTTATCTTAATAAAAATAATGTAATTTTTTGATATTCATATAATATCCAAGTGGCTACCATTAATTCAATAGCAAAGATGTGAATAAATGTTATTTAGATGATTAATTATAATTATCATGCATAAATATGTATTTACTGACACCCTGGCTACAACAAAACATTTCAGATCTGTGTGAAAAATAATTTTATTGCAGCTGCTGACAGAACAAACTGGAAATCACTGCTGTTACGTGTGTTAACTTTGTCCATATGGTGTTAGTTTATGGTATTTATTGAAAACGTGTAAAGAAATCAAAACCAGTCATAAAGAAAGATTAGTAAACATCAAGGGTTACACATAAGTATTGATTTTACGTGCTGCCTGTAGTACACAATAGTCGAGTAGTTGAAAATATTGTAGGAAAAACAGCAGCAGGGAAAAAGTGCAGTGAACAATCAGGAGTTAGGAAACCAGTTGTGCTGAACACGAACACCAAAGCACTTCATTAGTGTGTAAACGCAAGAACTGATTCCACTGTGAGCTCCAACATGTAATCCAGATCAGGAAGAACTATGTCCCGCTCTGCAGTCACAAAGAGAACATTAGACTAAAATCGACTAAATTCAGTAATTACTTTTTAAAACGAATGGTGAGTGACAGGGATGGGTGATGCAGACTTAAACCGAGATCACAATATGATATTTTTGCAGTAACAATATAAATGGCTATATGAATTCAACGCCATTTTTTTGGCCACACAGTCCTGATACCAAGTGAACACAAAAACTGATTCACTTTAACTTAATCCAGAACATGATCCAACACTACACTACAGCAGTTAAGGATGGTACAAAACAAAATAAGAAATTAAACACAGATTCTTGCAGGAATTATAGCCTAACCCCCCAAAAAAACGCACATAAATATGGTAAAAATAATAATGCAAATAATAATTAGTGTAAATCTGCCAAATGGTGAACCTCCGTAATTTCATCAGTATCATAATCTGCAGTGTTTAGCAGCAAGAAGGTCCAGGGTTCACTCCCATGGTTCTTTTCTGTGTGGAATGTTCTGCCTGTGTTTGTGTGGATTTCCTCCAGGTTCTCCAGTTTCCTCCCATTGTCCAAAGGCTTGTGGTTTAGGGTGACTCGCTGCTCTACATTACCCATAGATGTGAATGTAAGTAGGGTTGGCCTCTGTTATCTAGGGTGTACCCTGCCCTGGCCCGTAGTCAGCTGGGATGGGCCCCAGGTTCCCCGTGACATGAGCTGTTTGGAAAATTGATGAATGGGTGGATGGAGAGGAATAGTGTTGGATTGTCATGGACGATATATTATGGCACGGCCCTAGTGTGTTGAGAAAGACCCTCCAATAGCCAGACTCATGCTCTCCATCAGAACCAGAGAGATGAAAGAACATCTCCTCCTAATGTGCAGATTGCATCAAACAGTCCGGGTACCTCTGGGCCAGAGTGCCTCAGGCTAAGACCTGTCTCACACCTCGAACCACAATGCTGCTCATGAATATCTGGTTGTTGTGCTATTAGATATTCATCAGCTTAAGTTAACTCAAATGTTGACTTGAAGAGGTTTTAGCCCCAAGTTCCTGAATTAAAGCAGCTTCTCCTGAGCTTCAGGGTGGATCTGCTCTTGCCTGAAGGGTTAACCTCCAGTAGAAGAGCTGTGTTACCTGAAGGCAGAGATGACGGACATGTTGTAGTATTTGGAGAACAGGGAATCTTTGGAGAAAGTCTGCTTCAGCTGAAAACAGAACAAAGACATAATTAAAGCAAAGACATAATCGCTCTGCCTAATTATTCTAATACGCCAGCGGTAGCTGCGATTAAAATTTATAAACCCAATGTTAGATTTGCTTCATTTCGATGCAGAATGCTGGTAAAACTGAGGCCTAAATTAAATCATCCAACCATGCATGGACGACGTTCAAACAAAAATGGCTTTGCTGACATTAGCCCTTTCTCCTTAGTGTATAACATAAGCTAGGATTTAAAATGATTGCTTTCAGCTTAAACAATCAGTAGCCTAACATTCTCTCCATATCCATAATTTAATATCCAGCTGATCGTGTAAAAAAAAAACCCCAAAAAAACCACTTTACAGCTCGAGATCAACTGTATTTCTGCCTTTTTAAAAGAAAAAAACAAAAAATGATGCATTATTTCAGAGGTGGGAACCTCCTCAGCACAGTTGCCCTCCTCAGACACATTTACTGAACAGGTGAGTTGAACCAGGTGAGTTTGAGCAGGTGAACAACAGGGGTGGAGTTGCACTTTAAAGCTCTTCCTCCCCAATACTAGAGCAATAAACTGGACATGGCTACCTGACCCGAACCCGACGGGTCAAATATTTCACAATGGTTACTCGGGTTCGGTCACGCGAGCACAAAAACTTTTAATCATTAAAATAGTAAAAGCTACTACACAGTGAAGCCCTAAATATATGTCTCACATGATGCAATTGCAAAAAAATTTGTTAATAAAAAAATACAATACTTTTTTAATGTTAATTTAAAGTATGGCGTACGCTATGTCTCGCTGGATCTTTTGCTGTCTTCCTGTATGTGGGGATTTGTTTCCATTGCTATGACAACACAATGTTTCATTCAGTAGCCGTAGCATCATGGGAGACATATGAAAAATAGTGATCAGGAGAATTCAAAACAACAGAATATGAAAGTTTACTTGTTTGTTTGTTTGTTTAGAGAGAATCATTGTAATCGCTTAGCGGTGGCTGTTTCAGCCAAATATTAACATTCCTGTCGGGTTCGGGTCGAGATCGGACAGAAAACAGGGCCCAATCAGCACTCTACAATAAACAGGTCATTATTAACTGTTTTGTGATGTCACAGAAACCAACACAATTATGTATATTGATTTTCCACTAATTAGGCCAGAATGTCATTAGTTTTTCCCATTCACACAGAGTATGAAGAGCATTTCTGACTGTACTGCAAGGCACAACACAGAGCAGCCAATCAGGGCAACGGTCATTTACATATCAGTCTTAAAGGCCACCATCTCTACAGTGTTCACACTAGGCCACTTGTTTTAATGTGATCAGGAGTCTCAAGCACAACCATACGACTGATCTGCGACCTGTGTGTTCACACTACTCACTGATAGAGCCCCAGACTGCAGTGTGACATCACCACATCGTTTGTCACATTTTACTTTCATTTCGACTGGGACTGACTGTTAACACACACGCACAGCTTACGTAGTCCGTATCCCTACACTTTTTATATTTATTACTTAATTCAGCATTTTGCTGCTGTCCTTCCCTACTCAATGTGCAATGTTTGCATCTACACATTTTGTAATATTTGTGCAACCTGCTGCTTTGCACAACTTGTTACTTCCAGCAGGTAAATTCCATAAACGCGTCCTGGTTGGAGCTTCACTGTCTTTGTCTTCAACAAATGTCTGTCTTTGCACTGTCCTGCAATGTGGGCACATGGTGTCAGGACAGGCACCATCCTGGACACGCACTGTCCTTTGTCCCATCCTATGTAGCACCAGGTAAATTCTGAAGGAACATTGTTTTATTTCACCATGTACAGTACCATGCAAGCTTTATATGGCGGAAAAGACAAAAAGCCTACTTAACTTCACTTTGATTGATGGGTGAACCCTGCTTTGGGCCCATGGTTTACCATGGGAAATCTGCATACCCAACACCACAATTTCAAAATCATTGTGTTGTCTTATACTTGGGGGGAATTATTGACTCTTCCAGAAGTGCCCCTCCAAAAAAAAAAAAAAAAAAAATTATATATATATATATATATATATATATAAATACATAAAAAATAATAATAATAAAATAAAGGCTGAAAGACTGAAGCACCGAAGCCTGTGAGCAGAACCAGTGCAGATGGATTTTAAGGCCTTAGCTTGTTAAATTTTACATAAGCTGCCAGATCACCACTGACACTTTAAACCCAATCCTGCTTGTAATTTTCCCCCAAAACAGATGTCAAAGTCTATCGGAGCGCAGCCGATTGAAGCTCCTTTCTCTGTTTGAAGCCGTTTCTTTTAAAGATGAAAGGGTCTGCGAGGCGGCCATGTTAAAGCAAGCAAATTGAAGCGCTACAATAGCACCCTGGAAGGCAGCATGTGCTGAAAGCAGAATCATTTAACCATCAAGTCTCTGCAGCGCACCATCAAGAGAGAGAGTGATAAAAATAATGTGACTGATCGGTGTCAGGAGATCCCGAGCCAACATCAATCTGCATGAGCTTTACTTCATTGACCTTTCTTTCTGCCCCAAGGGATAGAGTCCTTACATACATACACTCACACACACACTTTATATTTGTAATATTGCTGGCATTTGCTAAAATCATTTAGGTTCATTTTTCCACCATTAATGTACACACATCACCACATATTGACAGAAAAACACAGAATTGTTGACATTTTTGCAGATTTATTAAAGAAGAAAAACTGAAATATCACATGGTCCTAAGAACCTAGCAAAGCATTGTCAGCTTGCAGTTTCCACAGTGATAAATGTAATTAAGAGATGGCAGTTCAGGGAACTGTGGAGGTCAAGATGAAATCTGGAAGACTCTGAGGGAACTGCTCGTATGCTGGTCAGAAAGACAAATCAAAATCCCCATTTGACTGAAAATAATCTGCAGGAAGATGTAGCAGACTCAGGAGTGGTGGTGCACCGTTCCACATGACCTTCATGGAAGAGTCAACAGAAGAAAACCTTACCTGCATCCCCATCATAAAACCCAACATCAGAACTATATAACAGAACATCTACAGAAGCCTGATGTGTTTTGGAAACAAGTGCTGTGGACTGATGAAGTTAAATAGAATCTTTGGCCACAATCAGTAAAGTCATGTTTGGAGAAAAAGGAGCAGCATTTCATGAAAAAAAACACTTTGACAACCATTAAGATCCATTGGTGGTGGATCTATCAGGCTTTGGGGTTGTGTTGCAGCCAGTGGCACAGGAAACATAGCACGGGTGGAGGGAAGAATGGATTCCACTAAATACCAGCAAATTCTGGAAGCAAACATCATAATACCCGTTTAAAAAAAAAGCTGAAGTTAAAAAGAAGATGAGCTTCTACAACAGGACAATGATCCTAAACAGAACTAAAAAAAAAAAAACACCATACCAACAGTGAAATTTGGAGGCGGGAACATCATGGTGAAAGGTTTTTTTATCAGCAGATGGCACTGGCACGCTTCATAGAATTGAAAGAAGGATCAATGAAAAAAAAATGTACAGAGACCTTCTTGATAAAAATCTGCTGCCATCTACCAGAATGATGAAGATGGAACGAGGGCAGACATAATCCTAACCCCAACCCTGCTAGAATGGCTCAGCCAATCACCTGCAATCCTAAAAAAATCTGTGGAAAGAACTAAAGCTTCATAGAAGAGGGCCACAGAACCAGAAACCAGGATTTGAAGGCATCTTGAAGCTTCATTACCCACAAAGGCTTTTGTACGAAGTATTAAGTACATTTTATGAATCATCTTCAATACTTTTCCTTGTGTCATTCTTTTTTATCTATGGTTTGTGTGTGGATTGGTTGGATTGTTACTGATACTAAGGAATTCTTGTTAATAGCACCTTTAGAAACATATTTACTTTTTTGGTGACATGTTCAATACTTATAAGCCTTGATCTTAATCCCATTGAGATACTGTGGGGTGACTTGAAATGGTTATACATGCAAGAACCCCCTCAAACTTCTCACAGCTTAAAGACGCATCTCACTGTGGTTATTAAAGCCAAAAATGGGGAACACTAGCTATTAGTGAATAAGGTGTCCTTACGTTTTCCTCAAGTACATCACACGTGTGTTAATATCTTTTGTTTAATGAATAAATCAAGGTTAATTGTTGTTTACCTGCAATTAAACCCCTTTCCGTTCCAGATATGAATAAAAAACCAAGATTAGACATCAAGTGATCTCTTAATAAACAGCTATATACTTTAGAATATATACAGTGGTGTAAAAAGTGTTGGCCCCTTCCTGATAACTTTTTTCCATGTTTGTCACGCTTAAACATTTCAGATCATCAAAAATTTAAATATTAGTCAAAGACAACAGAAGTAAATACAAAATGCAGGAAGGATTTTATTATTAAGGGAGAAAAAAAATCCAAACTACATGGCTCTGTGTGACAGTAATTGCCCCCCAAATTTTAATTTGTTTGAATTTATCTGAAATGGGGAAAAAACATTTTTCACACACCACTGTATAGTCTAAAATTTTTTCAAAAATTTACAGTAGACAGTAACTTTTTTTTAAAGACTGCTTAAACACAATTCTTAACCTCACTTAACCATGACAGCATCCTTCTTTAACACCTGAAATAAAGAAAAGGATGTGCACTCTGTAAGGCCTTGCATGCAAACATGACTTCAGGCTATTCAAAGCCAGCACACACCAAGATTGAGATGGCCATGAAAATGGAAAAGGCAAAGGAGGACATTCATGACACTCAAAACCTTTCACATGTACAAGCAAATTGCCAAACTGACAAGACAATTGGGTCAGAGCATCTCCAAAAGAGCAGGGGTCTCTCACGATACACGATACGTGTCCCACAATAACAATAATATTTCAATATCGTGATTCAGTGATAATCGATATATTGCACAACAATGAGGTAGTGATATAACAGTGAAACACAGGCATATGTTATTAATTTAAATAAGCAACAGCAATGCTATTGTCACCTTTCCCATATTTGTTCCGCAACCATGATTGGAAGTGCAGAGAAACCACTACTTCTGCTTCAGGGCTTTACTTCTGTTCTTTGTCACTTAGCAAGTCCACACAGTGCATTGCTCCCCATGAAACATTTCTGCTACAGCGCTAGTTTTAACCGTGTCTATACCGGACGAAATATGGACCGATACGCTTCTTCTCTGATTTAAATTATTGTTGAGGACAGTTCAGCAAACACTAAATATTGGCAGGGACGCACTATTCTGGATTACTAAGTGTTTCCCTGTTTTTAAAGAAGCTCTCCGGCAATGCGTGTTTACTAATGTTGACAGTTCACTGGTAGCTTCATCCAATCGCTATGAATTAAGTGCAAAAAAACATGACAAGAAATACAGCCGTCACAAAATAAAACATGCTCTGTTCTGTCAATGTTTGAAAAGCCAAACTCAGACTTTAGATTTAAATGTGGCTGGGGCGTCTCAGCCTTCACCCAAATGTTTGTATATGTACGCAAACTCTGGCCTAGATATAAAGAGATGTGCTGAACTGGGTCCAATGTTTCACAATGGCTTCTAGGTAAGGTTACAAAAACCTTGTGTAATTTCTAACTACTCATTGTTCATGTATTTAATATTTTAATAACTCTCACACGTTGTGGCTCCTAGACCCTTTTTCAAACCCATAGCACAAAGAAAAAAAAAAACGATCCTCTCAAATTAGGTAATTTGCATTTACCATGTTTTGTTGCACAAGGGCATTTAGGGGACGAAGTACGCATCAAATACACATGCGAACAATCCCAGGAAGAGTTTGATACATTTCATCTTTTGAGTGCACGTACGGAGTTCTGCGTAAAGTTTTATAAATGAGACCCCAGGTCTTGTGGGGGTCACTGGTAAACAGTGGTTTGGACGCTCAAGGCTCACTGAGGGGCAATGGAGACTAGGACAATAAGAGTTCCTGACAGAAAGGGGTCAGAACACTCAGGGCACTACAGTCAGAGCTGTTTTAGCAGCATAAGGAGGGCGGCAGACAGGTGGTTTTAACTTTATGGATGATTGGTGTTATCTGTAACAGTTTAGCCCCAAGCAGCCAAATAGAAAAAAGTCAATTTACATACATCAGGCGTAGTATTTAAGGTATAAGAACAGGTTGGAAAAACATCCACCCTCATGTTTTCAAGCAATGGTATAGAAACTTACGATATCCTGCAGTGTCTCGGCTGCAACGCTGAACTCTGGGCTTTTAGGGTTCTTGTACGCATCAGTGTATTGGAGGTCTATGAGCTTCATCTCTCCGCTGAACAATCGTGTCACCGCACTCCGTTGTGCCCCCAAGGAGGGGGCCTTGTCCTGTGTGAGTTTTTTGGGTTTGACTGGCGAGGGAAAAGAAATCACTTTAAAATTATGGCGTTCGAATCATTCCAATTATGAAATTACAATAAAAGTGCTTTTACAGAATATCATTGAAATGAGTAATTTATCAGCTTTAAGAGCAAAAACCTATAGTTAAAAATTTAATAACATACAATTCTATTATTACATTAAAAATTAAAAGACCCTATGCTTTAATACTTTGTTTTTACAAAATAAAAACACGTTCACTAAAAAAAGTGAAAAAAACGTTAACACCCCCTTTTAATTAGAAATTGTAAGAAAACCTCAACAATATTTTAAATGACTTGAGATTATGGCTTAAAGTAACCAGTTATATTTTTCTAAATGAACTGCTACCTTGCTTCATGCCGTTGCAGTACATTGAACAATTTGTTTTTTCTGGTCACCTCAGATAGTAAAAACACCAGTAACCCCTAGATGGGAACATAACCGCTGTTGCCCCAGTTCTCCCTACACCTGGCTGCACAGAATGACAGCATGTTTCTGCAAGTTCTAACAGAACCAATACAGATTGTGCAGTGACTGCAGCTTGAAAAAAAATAATTAACATTTGAGTGCATCAGAAAAAGCCTGAATTTTAAGTGGGTGGTACATCACAGCCTATGTCAAGGAAAGTCAGTTTTTACTGGATTTAAAAGAAGAAAATTTGACCATCTCAGTCCGTACAATCTTTATAGGATTTTTTTATAGGACTTAACTGCAAAATCGACTCGATTTGAAAACATTTTATTTTTATGTCATAAAAGCAAACACGCTTCCATGTATCCCCTTTACAGAAAGGGGTTATATACTTCTATACTATATACTTCTCTTAAACTAAAAATAGCCAAATACACTTTAGTTTACTTTTATGTTAGTTTTACTTTTACTTACAAGAAAAAATTATAGGGACGTAAACTTTGGCTTTACTGACAAGTATACAGAAAAATATTTTAATAGTTTTGCTGGGCTATTATGCAATGTATTCATCAAGATCTACTTTTAAGATTATGAAGTAATTGCATAATACAATTTAAATACATTTTTTGCACAATCTTGATAGAATAGTCCTCTCATCCCAAATGTAACTGTTCATCCATAACATCTATAATGTGTAAAGTTTGCTTCAAGACTATGGAGGCTAATGTAGCTAACAATTAATGGAGGGCACCGGTTACTACTGCTGCAGCAAATAGATGAGTTTTTTTTAGTATAGTTGCTGCACAAAATAAAACCGCTGTAAAGAACATTTTCATAATTATAAAGTGAACTGGTAACCTAAAAGCATATATATTGACATATTGTATACTTCATAGTTTACTTTAATAAACTAGAGTGGCTAGAAGTATATATCTAGTACATACAAGTTCACTTAGGTCTAGTCCACAGTATAATTTATTTTTAAAATTAAAAGTGGATACAATATTGTAGTGGCTCTGAGGCCTAGGGCTTATTCCGCACTGCCCCCTGGGTATCAGTTTTGTGTGTTTAGGGGCTGTGCTTAGGCGTTAAATGTGTTCTTGTGGGGGTATTTTGTGTTATGTATGTGTTTATGGGATTAAGTTGGGTATTGGGATTGTTATGTCTAGGATTGGGTTACATGAGTGCAAAAGTGCCTCTTCGTGTGCTACGCCAGGTGGGGGGCACACATGTGCTTTGGAGCTCTTTTCAGAGCTTAATGAAGCAAAGATTTGTCCCAATTTGAGCAATACTCTCTGGTCTGTCTCCATCATTTCCCTCCAACAATTTCACGAACTAAAAATCATCACATTGGTGTCAGAAGTGGGATGACAGAGCAACGGAAACTTTGAGATATCAAGTGGCTCATCTAGCAACTGGAATAAGAATCACCCAAAGCTCAGAGGGACAGTGGCCCGGAAGAAAGCAGCACTCCCAAGGTGACATATTCCAATCTCCAACCAAGGACCCGTGCCAGGGTGGTGGTACCTCACCGTGACCGTCTCGCACTTTACCACCCCTTGGCACCAACCCAGGTGGGGGGGCCCCGTCTCTTCGTTGTTTTCTTACTGTGTCGGATAGTGATGGAGGAAGGGCCAAGAGACTACGGTGAAGCCTCGCAGACTTTGAAATGGACTAATCGACTGAGGACATCCACAGTCAAGATGGGGCAATGTAGCATCACAATCGTCACAATATTAAATTTGAGCTAGCAAATAGTTATAGTTTACTTACACTTTATTGAAATATTTATTTTTAAAATTAAAAGTGGATTAATTAAGTCCTAATAAGTATTAAAATAGTACACTTAGAAGTACAGTACATCAGTCTACTTAGTACATAAAGTATGCTTGAGAAATGTAAAAGAAATCTTATTGCACATACTCAACATTAGACAGGTGGTGTTAATGGTAAGGTAAATTGGCGAAACCTACATAACCTACTACATTAGGCCTACGAGCTCCAGTGCAAACTCAAACAATTATTAGACACCATGTTATGGCCATTTTAACTTGGGGTCAGGAGAAGAATGATCATGTGCAGGACCAAGGCCTTCGAAGACTGCACTTAGTGAACACATGGACAATGAGATGTAGAAATGTTTGTACCAGCAAACAGCCATATCAGAACTCCAGCTACAGCTGCCAGCACCAGCAAGGTCAGCACAACTCCTACCACCAGCCCAGTCTTCTTCCCCTTCACTTTCTCAGTCTTCTGCCCATTATGCATGAAGGTAACGGTCTCATGGAGCTCATTCTTCCCCTAGAGAGAGCAAGAGAAAGTTTGATCATCCTAATCATCAACTTTAAAACTTAAGGCCTAAGCCTTCAAGAGCTCAAACATAGCAGAGTGTGAAAAACCACAGAGATCTCAGTGGATTACACAAAGTACACTCACTCACATTCAGCCGTTGTTGAAACTAGCTGGAGCGTGTTTGACGGACCCATAAATCTTCACATAAAATCAGGAAAAACTGGTTTAGTTTATTGCAAAACACTCCAGTGTTGTTCTCCACATTTTATCTGAAGAGCATTCTCAGGATTTTCGTTGGAAGTGCATGAAAATTGAATATTTTCACAAAACTACATATGGGAAATGTAGGATCCAGGCCCTTTAAACTGGGTTTTGATCAAATGTAATTAATGAACATTAGCAACAACTGCTAAGAAGAACTGTTGAGGGTGGAGCATGGATAGAGGATGTGTCATCAACCAACTACCTATGTATATTGGTTTTGCTTCCTGCTGCACTAGTTCGTTTTGTACACATCAGATTTCCCTTTTCTTCAACCCTGAGGAAATACCACAGCACCTTCCTGTTCTCTTACTGTACGAGATCCCAGTCTTCACGCCATTGAAGTGATGGAAATTATGGCTCAGCTGACTAAAAAGAGTCTGTCCTTTCGGCTTCCAAATGGCTCCTCAAATTTTTGTTGCTTAATTTATTAAATTTAAAATTGAACAAATGTATAAAATACAACCATACATATCATCAAATGTTAATTATTTATAAGGCTTATTATACTTAACAATAGGTGCTGGTGTTTAGAGGCAGTGGTATAGAAAGAAACAGAGGGGCTGTTTCTCCGAGTGCAACGTAAGTCGAAAACCACATCTATGCGAAACGCCCTGGGACCAATCCTCTATACACTCTATAACCCTAACCCAGTTACATCCTTATTCTGAGCATGTTATTATATCACTTTCACACCGTAAAAACACTTTTAAAAAGGGGGTGAAGGCAGCGACCGAACCATGGATTTTCGTAAGTTGAGGAGCCCGTGTACTGTAATCTCCGATTTCAATGCTGAGGCTCTGAACTTCCGGTTTAGTAGCTCCGCCCGTAATCTGGGTGATATATTAGACACTGATTTATCATTTAAATCACATGTTGCCGCTGTATCAAAGTTATGTTTCTTACATTTGCGTAAGATCACCAAACTTGGGTGATTCCTCACTACACATGATGCAGAAAAGTGAAAACATGTGTTTGCTGCTGTATTGTGCACCATAGAGCAAATTTCTTTTACAAAACTGCCATTCCACACACACACACACACACACACACACAATGGATATTCTTCTGTAGAACATGTAGTGTGTTGAAAGATTCGACTGATCAAAACTTTATTTTGTATTGCCCGTTTTATTGGGAACTGACCAAAGAATTTAATTCCGCATTCTGTTTGTGTTCATCTGTAACACAATTGACTGGTTAAAATTAAAGCTGTGGTTTATTATACTTATACAGTGCCCTCCATAATTATTGGCCCCCCTGTTTATTGGCATCCCTGCTTCTAATAAATTCTATTGTCTTCCAAATAATATAGGACCACAATGAAAAAAGAGGAAAATCCATCAATTAATTCAAGTGCATTTATTTTAAAAATCCCACATTAAGAAATAATTCCTTTACATCAAATCATGTGCCTCTGATGTTAATAGTTTGTACAACAAAACAGCACCTAATCTCCACAGCTTCTCCTCTGCGCTCTCCTCTTCAGCTCACTCCACAGCTTCTCCTCTGCACTCTCCTCTTCAGCTCAC
>JBBIGC010000001.1:17224674-17236718 GCA_037576955.1 Lepidarchus adonis
TATGTGTAAATGGGATGACGGTTCCCAAGTGTGAGAGGGGAATTTAAATAGAGGAACACGCTTGTGCTCAGCTCCCACCAATGCGTAAAGTAGATCTGGCCGAACGTGAGGGCGTAGGGATACAAGTGTGCAAGTGTGAATGAAAATGGAAAACAAACATGAACGTGTGATGTTAAGGTGAAGTTCTGGTCATCAGTAATATGGCACAGTTCTAGAGTCGTGGTCAGGAACCTACACGAAGGCCCGTGGATGCTCCCTCACTCTCTACCGGATGAGATCCTTGCGCATTATCTCAGCCTCACCAAACCCACAGAACAAAATGGAGTACGCCTCCCCTCGGGAGCATGCCTCCTGAAACCAGAAGGAGCGCGGTGTGGCTTCAGGGTGAGGGGGAACCCCACGAAAATGTGTGCATGCTAGAACCACAGCAGGGGGCAGGTCATGAACAGCGGTCCATGAGTAAAACTTTAGAACCGAATTACCCAGCCAGTGAGATAATTCATAGCCGCGCAAACCAGTACAGACTGGATGGAGATCCTCACTGATGCATGTTGGGAGTGAAAGCTAGTCTGTCTGATCCTTAAGAGGAGCTCCTGTTGTACAAAACGTTAACGCTAACTCTGATAGAAAGAATGGGAGCACCTACACAATATTAGGAGGGGGTGTTAATATTATGGCTGATAAGATATATCTGAACATTTTTGTTGATTTTACTGACTGTGTTATGGATTCCTGGTCACGTTCCTATCATAATGTAATGCTGAGAGCTGCTCGTGTGTGTAGCGGCCCAGAATGCAGTGCTCAAGTTCAAGTTTGGAGTGAATATTATTCGGTGAATTAGGTGTGCAATAACACGGTGATGATTTCCACCATTAGTCAGCTTGAGAGATTTATTTGCAGCCTGCACTTCGGGCGGAAACATATTGTGCAGCCACAGTGTTTCCTCTAATTTAAGAGGATTTTTTGCTCTGTCCTGATCTAATCTCATGGAATTAAGGATGTGTGATGATACTTGGTTATTTTCTCTGCCAAATAGGCCCCTCCTCTGAGTTCCTGTAGGGCAAACAGGCTCCAAAATACGGCTTTACACTGTATTATCTCTGCAGAAGCATGTGTGCAACAATGAGGAAAATATTGCATTTTGATTCGAACACTTGTTGTTAGGAATGAAATAGATGATATTTCTTTCAGGAAGCTCTTGCTGTGGCATTAATTTAAAACAGTTTCACTGCCAAGTGAAAGTGACGATTTGTCATTGTGATGACAGTGTTGGGGAACGGTGCCTTGCTCATGGGCACCTCAGTGGTGCCCGGGCTGTGCCCTTCTAATTGCAAGGGAAAGGTCATAACCACTAGGCCACCACTGCCCTATAGAGCGACACCAACACCAACACTGCGAGACTGACCAGGCCTAGAGGTTAGGAGTTTGCCCTTGGAACCAGAAGGTTGCAGGTTCAAATCCCGCCACATGTGGAAGGGTTAACTGTCAAATTTTGTTGTGGTGATCTTTGTACGATGGGGTGTGTTCACAATAACTAAAAACTTTCAGTAGACATTCACATGATAAAGTAAATTTCACATCGTCCCTGGTTGAGACTGTATATACACTTCTGAGGCAATACTTTTACATATCTGCACTAAGTCTAAGTCTCCGCCCATTCACAGTGAAGTTATAAGGAGTGTTTCAGCACAAACTGCTTTTTGAATGTAGTTTAATATAGAGCAGCCAATCAGAACAGGGCATGCATTTCCATTAAAAACGTAGTAATCAATATTCATCTGTGCAATATGTGCAATATTTCCTGTTTCCTGTCTCCCTGCACTGTCTACACTTTTGTCTACAATGTTTTACTCTTAACATTTGCCTTATTCATTGTGCGTAAATACTTTTTATATCTTTTTTGTATTAGTATATGTTTTACTTATTGTTTCTTCTTCATACTCTGTTTGCTGCTGTAACATTGGGAAATAAAATAAAGGATTATCTTATCTTATCTTATCTTATCAAATCTAAGAAGCAAAGATATGTTGAAAATTATCATTTAAAATTTACAAATTGTAAAAAACAAACAAAAAAACAATTGGTCTGTTACTTTTTACTTGTTTTTGGCCTTCATCACTTGATTATTTGTGATACCTGCATTTCAAGCAGCTCACAGAGTCAGTTTTTATGTTTTATTCCATTATACTCCGAAAATCATAGAAATGTTGCTTCTAGATTGGACAGTACATGCTTTTATTATGAAAAACCAGCCATAGTGGGAGATAAATGACTCTATTATTGCACCAGCAAGCAGGCTACTTTGTCTCGGCATTCATTTTTTGACTGCTCTGATTAATTTTACAGGCCAGTTTCCTCTGCTCGGTATTTCATATTCTTGTTATTGTGCTCCAAGTACTGGACTTTGTCCTGATTGGCTGCCTTTATTGAGCTGATACACTCCTCATAACCACGACATGAATGGTATTAAACTAGGCTAAATAGGCATATGTGTGTTGTACTTTTTTGTGACATCACAAAACTGATGTATTTAAAACTGTTTTTGTAGCTCTCTTTCAATGCATAGACTATTTAATATAGAATTGAATATGTAGATTCTGCATCAAACTAAAAAAGCTAAGATAATGGGGTTTTCTGTCATACGGGCTCTTTAATCCCATTAGTCTTCTCAACGTTTTTGTATAAGTCTAACATTGGCAAAAAAGCGGCTTTTCAGCATCCCTGCAGTGACACTGCATCTTCAGCTACTCAACCCAGACAAAGCCAGTTCCTTCACTGAACACTGCTAATATGCTAACATGCTAATGGTGGCACATTCTCCTGCTGGCACACTCCACCATTCTGTACATCCTCAGCAATCTCAAGCACTCGTCCCACCGAGAGCTTTAACTTGATAGACTTAATGAACTGTACAAGCCAAAGAATATGTCATTTCCTGGCTGGATGCTGTTCAGATCAGCAGGCTGTCCACCGGTGGAGAGCTATCGTGCTGCCAGAGCATGTTTTCAGCTCAGTAATCCCTTGCCATATGCCTCTAGACTGAAGGAATGGCAGCAGGATCCACTGCAGATCTGGCTTCCTTTAAGAGCCCACATGGAACATTGAATTGCCATACAGTCGATATATGGAAACTAAGCTGTTTTGGATTCACTCTGCAGGTTTACATGAACCTGCTTAATTTGCAACTTGAAAATCCGAACAAAAAAATCAAGTAATGGAAAATCCTCATGGATCATGACTATGTTTTTGTGCTGTGATTTGTAGATATTTTTACATATCTACTGACTATTACAAAAAACATTGTACAAAATGCAGAAATTGGGACATCAGAATAGATTATAATAATATAACTTGCTTATAACTATACTTATATTTATTTATTTATTATTATATAGTAATATAGGATTACGATATTTATTTATTAGTTTTCCTAATCCCAAATTTGGGTCTAAGGAAAAACAAAGCCAATCCCAGTTGACTTTGAACATTGGTAACCACTGTACCACCTTGCCTTCCCTGGAATGATCTGATTATCCAATAACATGATTATCTTTATATAATATATAACAATCATATGTGTCTATTTTTCTGTTTGCTATTTTTTTATTGCATATTTTAGCATTGTCTTTTGCAGAACATGGTTAACTATAAAACCATTAAACTAGATGATTAAAACAAACTCTTATCTGCATACATTTAAAAGTAGTTGAGCTCAAACGCAATCCTAACAACTTACCAAAGAACCGGTGGAACATGGGCATTGCCTTGTGGGTAGGAATTATGCCTCTCAGTCTGAATGAAGGGTAGCATTCAGCTGGGGCACTGGTCAGTGCAAAACCTCTGTTCTATTGGATGAAAAAAAAGCTATGGAATTGAAAATGAGCAAATAAATTATCATTATATTTGGACCTCAGAAAAAAGATGTGGGCCCTTTAATGTGAGCGTACATTTGTGCAACCTTTTAGCTGTGGGTGGCATAACTGTGTATCTCCTGGATTCATGAATAATGACTAACGTGTGATATCATTTCTATGAAAAGTGCATGTGTTTTTATTCTAGATGCCTAACTTTTAACTATGTGCTCTCTCTGGTTATCCTTGTCTTGTTCTATCTGACCTATATATGTGTAAATATATATAGCAGAGTGATGGAGGAAATATACTGATGTATTTCCTAAATAAATGTGACTCTCTTCATCACGTTGTTCCTCTGTGCTAGGCAGTGATTTCTCCTCTCTGTCTGTATAGTCCCTTTAGTTCTTTAAATTAAATCTATTCAATATTTACTGAACAGCAACAAAGGTCATATTAAGTCTAATTTGGAAAAAAAAAATTATTAAACATAGTTGATTACAGTGAAAGTGCATTACTTCAAGAGCTAGATAAATGAATAAGGAGACATTTGAAAATATATTATATTATATATTATACTGACTGCTAATATTGTTTTAAGCTATGCTATGTACTTTACTCCTTGTTTATAGATTACAGCGTGTCAGGCAGTGTCAGAAACCAAAAATCAACTCCATCTGTGTCTGAGGTCAAGCATAAGATGTTTTATGTGTGGATACATGTTCATAATTGATGGATTATAAGATTCAGTTGCTTGAAATCTACATTAGCTTCACTGTGATGCTAACTAGTGTGGTGCAAGCTACATTATTTATGACCAACATTAGCTTTGTTGCAGTTCTAATGGTTTCAATGGTTTTTAGGTACATTAGCTTGTAGTCATGCTAACTGATGATGTAAAAAGTTTCCAGCATTAGCATTTCATATTTAAAAGAAATGCTAATAGGTATACGATGCTAGTATCCTAGCTTTGGAGACCAAGCCATATTAATCAATGCCCTTTGAATGTTAGCCTGCAGACATGAATCCACACCACCCCTGCTAATTAATGGATTAAGACGTTTCTGTTATTTGTTAGCTACAATTGCTTTGTATTAGTTTTCATTAGTTGTTAGCTGCATTAACTTTCTATTAGCTTCCATTAGTTTTTTGAGCTGCATTAGCTTTGTATTAGCTTGCATTACTTGTTAGTTGCATTAGCTTAAAGCCATGCTAATTAATGATGTATAAAGCTAGTTGTACTTGCTTCATTGTCATACTAATTAATGGTTTATGAAGCTTCCATTAGTAGTTAGCTAGATTAGCTTGTAGTCAGGCTAATTGACAGGGGTGCTACTAGAAATGTTGGGCCTTATGAATCCACACCACTCTTGCTACGTAATGGTGTATAGAGTTTCCTTTATCCGCTAAGTACTTGCTTGTGGCCTTCCTAAATTATAATGTAAGAAGCTTCCATTCTTAGCATTGCTAATTAAACAGAAAAGTGGTCATTTGCATTTGCATTTACATTAATTCATTTGGCTACCTCCAAGGTATCATTGCATCACTTTATTACTATATTAGCTATATTAACATTGCTCGAACTATTAAGAAAAAATAATCAGTCTTAGCCTTGTAAAGCATAGTCCTTTAGATAAAGTTCCAATGACTTTACTAGTTCAGTTATCCAGTCCACAAAATAAATATACTTACTTGGTGTTCGATTTTTTATGTTTTCATGCAACTACTGGCACATTTGTATTCATGAGTAGACATTAAAATAGAGCGCTTTGTAGCGGTGCTAAATAATTAAGAAGGAGGAGATATTTCACTGCGCATGAGATGGGAATGGGCCTTCAAGGACAAAGCGATTTAGAGCTGCGTCGTTGTCCATTCTTTCCTCCCTATCTCTTTTTCTCTTTCTCGCTCTCTATCTTTTCCTGTGTCCTATACTCTCCCTCAGTCAATCTGTTCAAACCCTTTTATGTCTCTCTTCCCTTTCTGTGATTCCATTTGTCCTGGTCCTGACTCCTGTCCTTCTGTGTGTCTACTTGTGTCCATGCATGTGTGTTTCAGATGTATCCAGGTTTGCAGATCTCCCATGTGGAAGAGGCCTCAGCTCCGGTGACTATCCCATCATGGTGTAAGAAAGGATGGGGTCACTGTCAAACTCGTTCGTTCATCGTCATCCCCTACCGTTGTCTGGGTAAGACGCAGGTTACAAATACTTACATGTATCAATAAATCTCATACTTCCATTAACTGGCCACTTCATTAGGAACATCTACCTTGTTCTTCCTCTCACTGGCCACTCGTCACTGAAGTCCAGGCCTGATTACTGATGCAGGACGAGAGGATAAGTCAAAGAACATCAATAGACAAGCTACAGTCTAATTGTAGACCAGCAACAAGGGAGAAGCTTCTGATAAAGTGGCCAGTGAATGTACATATATGCAAATCTGCAGCCATATAAACTGGATTACAAAGTAGTAGATCCTTTTCTGATAAAGCGAACTACAGTGTAGCACAGGGAATTTTTGAGTCGGTGTTGATCATGATAAAGGAGTCAAATCTGCACCTGCAGCTGTTTTGTTCTCCATTGCCTTTGTCCTTCATTTGTGCTTGCGCACCAAAGGTAATGGTTTCACTAATAAAGTGCTGCATCAGCCCAAGTATGCATGTACAGTATGCTAATTGTGTCTGCCATTTATCCACTTTATCCACCCTTATCTGCCTGAATTTAGATTTTTTTTTTATCACTGACGGTCATTGCAATTCATCTTTTTCGTCTTTTATCATTTGACTATGTTCATATTTAAATTTAACGATTTGTTTGATATAGCTGTATTTTATGTCTAGAAACAGCATTTAAATTGTAAATTAATAAAGACAGGTGCTCCATTAAGAAAATTAAGATGTCATATTTTATTCTAGGTTTATGTTGCTTTTGAATAATTCAAAAAAATAATCTGCAGAAAACTTGTAAAAAGTTTATCACAATTTCAAACTGATAGGACAAAAAATTCATGTTAAATTTAATAAAACTTAAGGTGCATTTAAATGCCCTTCCATGCCACAATTGTGATTTTTAACAGAAATATTCCAGGATAAAAACCTATTTACACAAACTAGATGATAATGTATGTATTCTAAGCTTTAAAAATATTGCTAAAAAATCCCCTGGAACTACTGGAACACTGTTGTGTTGTGGATCTGCTCCTGCAGTAAATAGACCAGGCCTCACGAATACAGCCAATCGCATGCAGGTCATGTCTCTTGATGTCTTTTGTATTGGTTGTAATAGATGTCAATCTTCAAGGCCAGACGGAGTGATGTGTAATAATAACCCAGATCAGATCAAGTGCAAATCAGACTCTTTCCAATTACTTCAATGGCTTAATGGTATGTTTAGGTTGCTTAGAGTACAGATCCTCCACGCTAACAAAGCTAGTTTTTCTGTTTCAGGAATTTCTCCTTCAATATTCTTATACTCTTTCCCTCTCTCTCTTTCTGTCTCTCTCCCAGTTGGAGAGTATGTCAGTGAGGCTCTCCTGGTTCCTGACCGCTGTCGTTTTTTACATCAGGAGCAGATGGACTCCTGTGAGAGCTACGTCTACTGGCACAACATCGCCAAAGAGGTTAGGAGCGTTTTTCTTTAAAACTGTAAGTTGTAATGAGATGCTGGGCATTATAGTGTTTTTTTAAATGGTTCTACAATGTGCCTTTATCATACACATAGAGTGTATGAAAGTATAAATTAAAAAAAAATTACTTTTGGTAGCACTGCTGATGAATTTTGCCTATTCCAGTTTCAAATAACTGATATATCGTATGTGGAATGTCTTGAAGTGTCTTTCACCCACTAATAAGAACAATATAATGTGATACAATACACCAAAATTTAACACATAAATTATTATAAATATTAATACAAATATGGGCTTCTGAGTGGCACATCTATTTACACTGTGAACAATGATCATCTGCTATTAACCCATCTGTGACACCCATGAACATACACACCTGCGTCCAGGGGTCAGATTGGGGGCTGAGTGCCTTCCACAAGGGCATCTCAGTGGTGAATTTGTTTAGCTACTGTACATTTTCCTTACTAGTGTTCTTCTTCCATTGGGCCACCTTCCATCAGTTTGAAAACCACATTTGTTTTAATTGCTGTAACATTTAGTCTGTCTGTGCACCACCCATGTGTTCCCTTGTAGCAAATGCTACTGTATAAGCGACTTAGTGAAAAATCCCATTTGTCCTAGAGACTTTAATTTGAAGTACATTGAATTTCCTACTCTGGATTTTCTATTTCCCACTTTAAAGCAATAATGGAAGTTCAGCTGGATGACAAATGGAATTATTTAGAGTATTTACTGTTTACGAATGTTAGGCCATGGCCATGTACACCGTCTTAAAGAAACAGGTACATACCTGCATATCTATGCCCAAATTTGTCACCATACTAATGCACATTTTACAAAATCAATACCATGTTACATTTGTAACACACTCTAAATTATGTAATATTTTCCTGTTAGGCTCACTAAGTTTCTACAAGGCCAATCTAGCAACAGTTGTGGGCAGATAGTGGTCAGCTCCACTAATGTGGGCGGGCATTTTGCATATATCAGGCTTTACACAGTGGCTTTGAATGTGGGTCAGCCAATCAGACTGTAGGACCAGATCAATCCGCGTTCATTTTACAGTCCTACTTTTATTAATGAGGGCTTTATGGAGGCCACGGCTTTTCAAATTCATACCGGTTCAGCACAGTTCATCCCACTAGAGCTAATTTTTCACACTGCAGTACAGTTACTCAGACAGGAGACTCATTAAAATTTCACCACACTTAAACATTCTGTAAGGCGCTCCAGCAGAGTCTTCATCTGTGACACATTTGTGTGGAAAATTGGTTGAGGAAACCGTGGGGGCAAAAGGAAAATGCTAAATTGTTTTAACGTGGAGCCTTCTTTAAAACAAGGCCTGGCTAAACATGAGGTTTCCCTCCTATTCCGAATGAAACCGAAGGTCACTCTTGCGCCAGACCACCTCTAGATCTCTCATAGACTTGCTTAAGTGGTTTCTAACAATGCATGATTTTATCTGTAGACATCTTCTTCATGTTGGCTGTTGCTAATGTTCTTAAGGCCTACACTTGAACGAAATGATGGTTTGACCTTCATGCGGTTCACTTTGGTCATTGAGACTGTATAGTCCAAACAAGAAAACCATCGTCAGCTGTTAGAGAAGTTTGTGACCGATGGGTTGGACCAACCAGCAAGTGCCATTGAGCAGGAGATAAGAACGTCTGCCGTAAATGTAATGTTGATGAAAGTAAGGACGAGGAAGAAGTTGCGTTTGTTTCCTCAAACCCGTTCATGTTTGCTGTGTCTCGTTGAAGTGAAAGTAACTATTTGTCATTGTGAACACAGCCCATTACCCAAAGTGCACCACAGTGAAATGTAACCTCTTATCCCATCCACACATGGAGCAGTGTGCAGTTATCAGCAGTGTAGCAAAACGGTACGTTGCTCAAGGGTTCCTTATTGGTGCCTGGGCTGGGACTTGAACCTGCAACCATCTACTATGTAACCGCTGGCAACCAAATCTCCGGGGTGACGTCAAGAGTGGTTCACTGTTGGGGTGGAACAGTCAGTTCTTGAAGCTAATGTTCTGAAAGCAGGAGCCTGATCCACTTTGACAATGGCTCAAGCATCTCCAAAACGCCACCAATCTTCCCCCCGGTGGAAAGACTGAATGTGCCTCTCCAACAGCTACTGCATTGTCATCCCTCGCTCATGTGACATCCCTCTCTCTCTTTTCTCTTCCCTTCATTGTTTTTCTCCACCCCCCAGGCCTGTACAGCAGACAGCCTTGAGCTGCATAGTTACGGGATGCTGCTGCCATGTGGCGACCGATTCCGTGGAGTGGAGTATGTGTGTTGTCCGGGGAGAAGTGGAGCAGGTGTGCGAGGAGAAACGGAGGGTGGAGAAGCGGCTCAGGGAGCCACGCCGCCTTTAGTGTCTCTGGCTGGAGAAAAAGAGGCCACGAGGTAAGTAACCATGCGTCAACTTTGTCAAGTTTTTATAACGAAGCCGCATTTTACACAATTCACAGTTTACAGGCGCATGTAGTGAACAAGCCACTAGCAGAACATGACCACAGTGGCCGAAACCATCAACCTGAACCTGGAACCTGGAACCTCATATTCATACATTATTCCAACAAGCTTCCAGAACTCACATCAGTGTTGGAAGGGGAAGCAATACTAGTAATGATAAAAGTCTTTTTTTTTTAAAAAAGTTACATTTATATGACGCCAAGGTCAGTTTATAAAAAAATTACATCCTTGAGAAGATTGGAGGTCGTCTTTGAAAAGATCGTCTTTAGTCAGAAAAGGAAGAGCAGCCATGTTGAGCCTGAAGATGAGAATTCCAAAGTTTAGGGACAACAGCACTGAAGGACCTGGCTCCAATAGTGGAAAGTCAGAAGATTAGTAGACCTGAGAGAAGGAGCAGGGGAAAAGGCATTAGAGAGGTAAGGAGGAGCAAGATTATGGAGATATTTGAAGGTGAATATATGATATGATATTGTTACGTCTGGGCCCAGGTTCACAAATACTGAAAATTAAACATTACTTACCCAACAAATATTACTCATATACACATTTTCTTTGTTCTAATATTTGGTTAGGTATCCTCTCGCCTTAAAGGAATATTCTGGCAATAAGTCACATTTATAAAATTCTCCTCTTGCCCTAAGTGCTTTCAATCTGCCAAACCATTTGTCCAAATTTGGCTTCTAAGGCTATAAAAACCACAACAAGCTTAAAAAATCTTGGTATAATCATTGATGGGGATCTCTGTTTCAGTTCTCATATTAAATCTTTGTATAAATCAGCATTCTGGCATCTCAGGAACATACTGTAGCTAATGTTAGAGATGTTGAGAAACGTATTCATGCCCTTATAGGATGGATGCAGGTTTGATTGCGATGCTTCGTTCATTGGCCTCCTCCAAAAAGACCATCGGAACGTCTTTACACTGGATTTCAATCCACTACAGAACTGAATTCAAAGTCCTAAAATTAGATTAAATATCAGGGGGAAAGTTATCTAAGATCAGCAGGAGCTAGGCCGCTAGTGATGCTAAAAGCTGAAACTAAACAGGGTGAAATTGCATTTAGTTATTATGCTGCCCTCTGCTGGAACCAACTCACTTTATTCCTAATGTTATGGCTTATTTTTTTTCTTTATTCTCTTAATATCTCAGTAAAACATAGTGAAAAACCTCTGTGTATGATAATGTGCTATGTAAAACAAAACAAAAATCACTCACCTCACCTTCTTTAGTTTTGAATTGAAGCTAATTTTACGTCTGTTTTGTTGGTTGTTTAATTTCTGTAAAAAAATGTCACAAAACTTCTCTAAACCTGCTTTTCTAAACCACATTCAATTCTTCTATAAGGTGGAGCAGACTTGTAGGTGTGGTTTAGTGCAGAGTATGACTTACTGGCTATAAATGAGCAAACTTGTAGCTGAATGCTGAAGTATTTTAGACAACAGGGTCTGTTTTCACTAACTAGCGATACTGATATAGTTTATTTTTAGTTAATTTTATAACTCATAAAAGCGTTTTTAGTACATAAACCATACAAAGTTTATATGTGGACCTAAATGAAACCATCCACGAAAATTGCCACAATAATGTACCATACATATCCATCAGTGTCTGTGCTGTTCCCTCTGTCAGTGTGAAGGTGACACCTCCCACTCCAAGCCCTTCCCCGGAAACAGACATAGAGGAGGACGATATGGAAGAGGAAGAGGAAGCTGTAGAGGAGGAAGAGGAAGAAGAAGCCAATGAAGAGGAGCAGGCTGAGGCAGAGGAGGAAGAGGAAGAAGAAGAGGAAGAAGAGGATGAAGAGGCAGCAGCTGCAGTGGCGGCGAAAGATCCTGAAGAATACGAATATTCCATTGACTCCGGACCTTATCAGGCCGCGGATTATCTGGATAGTTTCTACTACGAGAAATATGGAAAAGCCCCAACACAACAGCCTCAAACCCGCGGGGACAGCTGTGAGTGAAACCCCCTCACTACGAATACAGAGCAAGTCATTCAATGCAGTATCAACACAACATTACAGTCTGGACTGACTCATTACTGCTCCCACAGGTCAACACACAACATTACAGTCTGGACTGACTCA